>CM039730.1:15656074-16856074 GCA_022539455.1 Dendrobium nobile | reverse complement strand
AAAGACGAAAAGATCGGTTAATTGACTTTTTAAATGCCCGAGATAATGCTATATCCTAGCCATCTTCAAGGGACAAAGAAAGATTAGAGTTTTTACCTGAAATGGATTTGACAGACCCTTGATCCGGATCGACCAGGTACTCCTTTGGAATTACAATGTTACCCTGACGGAAGTTCTTCTCGAGCCAATCCTTAAAGACAATACAGTCTTCGATTGTGTGGCCTAACATGCGATGGTAGGGGCAAAATGTTGGATCATCTTTTTTATTTGCCTCTTCCGGCTTCTTGGCCTCCGGCAATCGAAAATCTGATTTCTTTAAAAGGCTCTTAAAAATCTTCCTCACCGACTCTCTTTTAAACGGATACGGACGAGCCAATCTCTCTTTAAAAGTAATCTGGTGAGATTCTCTAGTAGGCTGAGAAGTTACCTGAAAAGGTTGGATTTTTGAGTTTGTTGAGTTGTAGGACTACTCGATTGGGTATTGATTGGTTTCTTCCCTTTGTCAACTGCTGAAACCGTTGCTGTTCTTTTTTCAAAGGACTTCAACGGTTTACTAGCCTTCTTCTCTTCAGTAGAATCCTTCAGGAATGGCATTTTGGAGACCTCTTCCTGTAGATTACTAGCTTTATTAAGAAGCTTTTCAAAGGTTTTAATTGTAAACCCCTTTAGAAGAAAAGCAATAGGCCCGTGGATATTCTTTAGAAGAATTTCCACTGCATGTTGCTCTTGGAGTTGGGGTTCACATTTCATTGAAAGGTTTCGCCATCTCAATATGTAATCAACCAAAGGCTCGTCCGATTTTTGCTTTTCGATAACGAGATCACCAACGGTTACACGTTGTTGAGCTCCTGAGAATCTCTTTAAAAAGAGACCCTCGAGCTCTGTGAAAGTTTTTACAGAACCATTGGGTAAATCTGCGTACCACTCAAAAGCAATACCGGACAAACTACTCACAAACTGACGAAAGAGTAGAGCATCTGACCCACCTGCGTTGCAACAGCTCGCTCGAAAATGGGCCAAATGCTGCCTAGGGTTTTCTAAACCACTAAAAACTTTGAAAGAAGGTGGCACAAAGCCCTTTGGATAAGGAACCAAATCATATTCCTCGGGGTAGGGTCTACCCTTTGGAATAGATATAGTTCCTTGTGAATGGGCTAAGGCCTCCCTTACCTGGGTTTCAATCATCTGACGGATATTCTTTTCTGGGGGAGACACCGGAGAAGTAACTTCTGGAAGTTTGGGGTTTTCTTCAGCTTTCCTGCTGTGCTCGCCCATTGTGTGTACGGTGGGCTGCAACTGCTCGGGTCCCGACTGCTGTGACTGCAAAAGCTGACTCTGCATTTGTTCAACTTTTATCATCATCTCCTCGAGTTTTCTTTCAAGGCTCAAAATATATTCATCTTTTTCCTTCAACTTGACAGAAGTATCTGAATCTGAATCTACCGCTGCTGACTCTTCATCTTTACCAGGGCGGTGTTTAGAAGCCTCAACATCTTTAGTTGATGATCGAGTTTCTACCATATGAACATCTGCTACTGGATCTTCCTCAACTAACAGATCATCTTCATCCGGATTGAATTCATCAATAGCCTTCTTCTTAAGGATATCTCTGATTTCTTGTACCACTTCCTCGACTGGCCTCCCATCTATTGCTTCAGCATAAAGTGGTAAGTATCCATCATACTCCATCACTTGATCATATTCTTTCACATCTAACTTATCAAAGATATTGCTAATCTTAACATCTTCTTCAGTGATTTCCCCACTAACCAATTGATCTAACATTTCTTGATCAGGATCTTGGGTTATCTCCTCCCCTTCGACTGTCCCGGGGTCGGTAGTCGCAAGGGTGACCTCCTCAGTAGGGTGAGGGACATCTATCTTAATTGGTGATTGAGGGGCTTGAACGGCGGGGGCTCCAACATCAATACGAATAGAATCCTCACATCCCCGAACTGGGAGTCGGGGGAGTTCAATTGGCATCTGGGTTTGAGGTTCTCTGATTTGAATTCCAATAGATCTACTGAACTTCCTTCGCGTGCATGATTCATCTGGAGACATGGGCCTCTTGCCCTTGACATCAATTAGTTTCGGCTCTTTAAAGACTTCTTTAAACTTTGCTATTACTGGGGCTAGCTTAGACAACTTTGAAGGCAGGGTCGGTGGTCTATCACTAAGAGGGTGACTTTGGCTGGCCCCAGTTAACACTATCTCCTCTGTCTTTGCAGACGGAAGGCGGGGCACCCAATGGTATCCATCTACTAAGACTGACGTCACAGGTTGTTTAACAAACTTCTTGTTCTTCCTCACTAACTGAGGAGTCAGATCCTTAGCTTCAGATTTTTCTTCTTTCAACACTTCTTTCTCAAGCTTATGTGAAATCACCCCTTTCAAGTGTTTGACATATTGTTCTTTAGTCTGTCCTACTTGAGCAGCACAAGTATGGATAATATTTCTGAGCATCCTAGTTTTTAGAGTTTGCTTCTCTTTCGGGGTTCTCTTAACAGAATAGTCCACTGGGCTAGGTGGAGTGCTAGCTATCCGAGTGACTCTCTCCTCCCCTGCAGCGGCTGCGAGGGGGTGAAAACGACTCCCTTTCAGGAGTGGAGAAGAGGCAGGGATTGGCAGCTCCTCAGCAGCCTCAAGATCGACTTTACGAAGGCCTTCAGCTCGGCCACCTTCTTGGTCTTTGTGATTTTCTTTCTCAACCTCCTCAGATAGTTTTTCTTGGCATTCTTACTGCCATAAAGAGTTTCAGAACTAGAAGATCCTTTCTCAAGCACCCTTTTGGCCGCAGCGGCAGCTTCCAATTTTTTGCATCTTCAGGAATTGTTTTGGTGCGTTAGCAATATTAATGCTGACCAAAGACTAGGAGGGGCATCGTTTCCAGCTCCTATGGCTAATTGAACTATAGGCTTTTCTTCACCCTCAACAGCAATATCTACCAAGGTGTCTCCATTCATGACCAGTCTAAGGGACTTAAACCCTATCCCAAACTGAATCGAATTCTCATAAATCAGTTCTTCAATCATTAGTCGCGGTCCATTGAAAACAGAAGTTTGCCAGCCATTGCAGATGATTTGATTATCTGAGATTTGAAAGGAGAAGATTTTAATTAAAAACTTGAATTTTTAATTTGAAAATAAATTTATATTTTATCACATATATCGGATTAGAAGAGCTACAATCCGGTATATATTGATAAGATATCGAAATTGATTTTAATTGAAACAAAACTTGAATTTTTATTGTATATGTTCAACTACAAGAGAATGTTGTAGAAAAACATATAGCAATGATAATGGATTTAAGAAAGAGGATTTGAATTTCGCAGGTTGAAGGATTTTCTGTAAATTGTGAAACTTAGCATGCTAGATTTATTCGCATGCGAGTTTGCAACATATACAGGAGAAGTTTGGCTTGACTCTCTCGCTCTACCAATCAAGTTGGAGGCAAAATGTCAAAGCCTGACTTCAATAGAGGATTCTTACGCTCACCTCTCTTTTCACATGTCTTAATTGAGTTGGCCACACTCACCAAAGAGAGAAATGGGTAGAGGGACCAACGGAGAGAAGGATAGTCAAAACTACCGATGCAATAAAATTTGTACCGCTATTAAAGATGGAGAGTGAGATTTATCCCCAGCGGAGTCGCCATTTTTGTTTTGGTTGAAAATATATTTTGAGATATATATATAGTTTTGAAAAATATTTAATTTTCTTTGGGAAATATTTTTAATTTTGAATTTTAAAATTGAACGCGTCATTATGAACAATATATCGCCTCGAAAGAAGAACATATCGTTCCCTAATGGGTTCGAATTTTATAATTTTGAATTTATCCGGATTATCGTAGTCAAACTCAAAGAGGAATAGATATGATCTCAAAAGATCAAAATGACATTCAATCCATTGTTTAACTATAATAATTCGGATAAGAGATCATTAATTTCATAATCAAAATAATGATAATAAAATAATATATCTTCCCGAAGAAAGATGATATTACTTATTATCAAAATTTTGAATATGACGATAACGATCGCCATTTTTGTTTAATTCCCAAAGATAATTAATTAAGGGTTTTGAAAAATTAATTTTGAAAATTAATTCTGGGTTTCTAAATCTCCTACGAGCGCAAGCCCTCGTAGTTAATTACATCGTAGGAAATCGGAATTTCCTACGAATACTCTCGATTAAAATAGCGGTAGACAATTTTATTTAAGATTTTCAAGGCTCGATATCAAAGGAGGTGAGGATTGGAATTTCAAGAGGGATTGTTCAAGATTGAACACTTATTTCTGGAGTCAAAGGAAGAAAGGTAGGAGGTGTTTTGGGATTCTGAATTACTTCAGAAACACCTCAGTCTATCCTAAGTGTTGGGCTCAAATTTGATTGAAAGATATATTTAATTTAATGGTCAATTTTATTAGAAAGTTGGGATTAGATTCCCGGATGTTGAGGTCTTATAGCCCGAGCTAGCCTCAGAACCTAAGTCTAAGTTGGGTACTAAAAAGTGACCCGAACCTAGCTAATGTAGTGCAAATCTGGACTTACCCCGGCCTGGATTGGGGAGCCAGCTAACCACCTAATCGATTTAAAATAAATGAATTCAGTCTTTTATGAAAGAGTGGTAGGGACGTTTTATTTAAAGTTTTGGAGAGTTGGGGCCGACATCTAGAGATTTTTCTAATTGGCCCCTTTGACTTATGCTGGGTGTAAAATGCTAAGGACTAATGCAATTAAAATTTTGACTCTTTTAAATCTGTTTCTAATGCAATGCATGCTAGTTAACAACTCCAAATCAAACATGCTTGAAAGTTAAAAACAGGCTTAGAAAATAATTTTTTAGAAGACTGGACTTCCCCAGGTCCGGCACCTCGTCCTCATAGGTCAGACTATCCGGACTCTACCCGCAGGCGGGGAAGGGTCTAAAGCAAGGAGAGAAGAAGTGCAGAAATATGCATGCGACCCCGGGGTCGATCCCCGGCTAATTTCCTAAATTCGTTATCTTTCTATGTTGTTCAGACTCGCTAAAATCTTAAACTTTAAAGTTAGGAGTATAAAAGATTTTCACACCCTCACGAGTCTCACGAGTCCAGGCAAAAACAAAAGCGGCACACAAACGCGAAAAAAAAAACTACGAAAAGCAGGTAATTCTATACGCAATCACATCAAACATCAATTAAATTAATTAAATTAATATTCAAATTGAAAGTCCATAGGCAAAGTTGCCTTGCTTATTACAAACCAGGTTCTGCTGAAAGTAAAGTGGCCGGGCACCACTGACAACAGCCCGGGTTCTAAACCTAGAACTCAAGTGACTTTGAGATTTGGGATTCTTTTCGTCGTCCATTTCTTCGTCTTCTTATGAACATCTTGATTTGTCGGTTCTGGATATCCAAATGAAAAGAAACTCCCCCTTGAATGGGGTGTTATCTTTCCTCTTTGGATATTTGAAGAGCACCCAAACTTGATCTTCCAAATGGACGAAAACTTTCCCCTTTAGGGATGTCTTCTCCTCTTTGGAATTCAAGTTGGATCTAAACATCCCAACTCAAGTCACTTTAAATACAACTCAAATTATATCAAATTACATTAATCAAAATTGAAAAGTCTAGACTCGATCCTGCAGGGTTATCCTAATAATCAGCAGTTATATAAATAATCCCAAGCAGTTAATATTCGGTCTCAAGTAGTTGATATTCAATCTCAAGCAGTTGATATATTTGAAATTTAAATGCTCAACAGAGTGCAGTAAATAAATAAACAGACATTCAATCAATTCTAAGCTAACAACCAACATGCAGTGAAAACTCGAAAACCCGGCACACAACAGAAAATTAAACACCGGCCTATCTTAAAACTAGAGTTGGTTGTCCTATCAAATCATCTAAAGTGTGTGATATAGGCCGTGTGGTTTTGATATGTCCTAAGGAGGGCAAATTGTTAAAGTTGTTCGAAGTTCTAGTTGGTTGAAAGGCTCAGGGAAAGATTTAAATTTGAGTTCAAGTATTAATGATTTAAGATTGATTTTAATGATTTTTGGAGTTTTAGAGTGATTTTTGAGTTTTGGGAATTTTCTGGATTATTCTAATCATTTAATCAAGGGGTCCAAAATTGACTTTTCAATTAAGAGCGTTTTCTAGATAGTTAATATTTTATTAAAATACTAGACCTTTATACGATCAGTTAGAAGGTAAGTACGCTGATATCGGATTTTTCCATAATTAGTTACGAAGGTTTGAAGTTTTGACCTAATTTGAACTGGGTTTGACCAATTTGTTGACTTTTTGACTTTGACTGATTTTTGAAGGTTTGAAATTTTTAATAAATACTAGACTTGATTTTGAGTTGAATGCAAGTGAGTTTGGTCAATTTGGAGTTTTCTAGAGTTAGTTATGATTTTTCAAAGTTTGATGTATTTATTGAATTTATTTAATTGTTTAATTAGAAGGGTTTTCTTGATTTTGCTCCAAATGAAATCAAAACTCCTTGAAATCAACTCCAAATGTCAGAGATGACCTAAGAAGTGATTCTCAAGTGTTTGGAAATTTTTTAGAATTTTTAATTATTATTAATTATTTATTTTAATTAAATATTGGTTTTCAATTAAAATTCAATTAAGACTTGATTTGATGTCTGATCAAGGAGGTTTTAATTTTCATTGATTAAAGACTTAAAGCTGGTCAGTTAGAGGTCTTGTTTGTATTTTTTAGATTTAAATTTGATTTATTACAATTTTTGGAAGTTTTAAAGTCCTTAATAAGGCTGATTTTGATTTGCTTAATTATCTGACCTAATGAACTCAAAATTGAATGAAATTTGAACCTAAGGTGTCAAATGTCACTAGGTTTACTATGTTTAAGTTTCACACCTATTGGGTGTGTTTATAATTTCCTATGATTTTTCTAAGTTAAATAGACATTTTCTTAAATATTTTCCCTAGGTTTCTCTACTGTTCAAATGGGCTTGAAATTTGGTGTGTCTAACCCTTATACAAATGTATTCACACCACAACAATTTCACAGCACAAAACTGAGAACCTAAAGAGTTATGAATTTTCAAACTTTAGGGTCCAAAATGGACCCTTTACCTTGCAAATTCACATCATAGAAATCCATTAGGTATCTGACCCTAGAAAAATTAGTGAACATGCCTAAGATACCTAATAATAATCCACCAAAAGTTGGGCTCCAATTGATCACTGGATTGTGAGAAATTGGCAAAAAACATAATTTACACAACTGGAAATATCTCACAATTCAGAAATCCGACAGACTTAATTTTAATTTTAATAAATACTAGATAAAATTCCCTTTCCAACGAGCCCAAGAACGTCCAATTTGGTGAAAAATTCGATTTTCTATGAATTTTGGAAGATCTGGGCATTTTTCTGAATTATTTTTGACCCTTTTTGGTCAAATTGACCGCCGGCGCCAATGATTGGCGCCGGATCGGCGGCGCCCAATAGGATTACGCCACGTGGCGGGCTGGGGCCCGCCACTTAACCACGTCGGATGGCCGATCCAGCCGTCCGATCAACCGCGTGATAAATGGACGGCCAGATGGCCGCCACGTGTCCAATCCGAACCACGGAAGAACCCGGGTTCGAATCCAGGGGACGCCAGCATGCGGAGGAGGACACGTGGCCATTTCTGGGCCGTCTGATCGCACTAAAGGCGCGATCGGACGGCTCTGGTTGAACCAGAATTGGAAATTTTCAAATGCCCATAACTTTCAAAATACTCAACGAAATTGAATGAAATTTGAACTGTAGCTAGAGGGCAACATAATCTAACAATGCCTGAAGTTTGGAGGCTCCATGCATTGTAGATTTGCTACAGTTTCAATTTTAAATTTAAACTTAAAATGGGTATAACTTACAATCCAACCGTCGGATTTTTGACTTCTTGGGCTTGTTGGAAAGCTGAAGATGTCCTCTTCAACTTTTCTGAAGACCCCAAGAGCTAGATCTAGCTGGAGTTGGAGTTATTCTGAGATTTCCTGATTCTCTCTCTAAACTATCTCTCTTCACCAATGAGTGATTTGGAGGCCAAGATCTTGTGGGGAAAGGCTTGGGAAGGCTAGGGAAATAATTGGAAAAGGTTTTTTGAGGGTTTTCCAATGCTGAGATAGCTCTTGGATCAGATATGGATTGAGTGAGTGAGCTAAAAAAGGATTTGCATGTATTAAGATATTTCCCTATTCAAGACATCTTAGTGGATTTGGATGGTTAGGATTGACTGTATGAGCTCTTTGATGTTTGCCAAGTGTCCATGGAATTGATGAGATCAAGGGATCAAAGGACAAGAGGTGGCATGAGGTGTTAAATCTCCTTTTTGCCCCTTTGAACACATGGCTTGATCAAGAGCCATTGGATTAGATCTAAGGGTTACAAAAGGCTCTAGGGAGCTTCTAGAAGAGATCTTAACAGCTGGATTAATTAGGGCTCAAGTGAATTAGCTTGAAGAATTAATTGGGCAAGGTTTAAAGTTCATTTGACCATGCATTGACCATTTGACCAGTCAATGGGTCAATGGGTGCTGATGTGGCCATGAAGAAATGTTGATTTGCTGGTTGATTGAGCCAAGTTCAATGGGCTTGAGGTAGTTTGAGTTTGCTTAAATATTTAAGTCTCCTAAAGCCCTTAAGAGGTTGTGTTGACTATGTTGACCAGTCAACCAGTCAATGAGGTGAATGATGTGGACTAGGAGAATGTCATGGGCGGTGGTGAGGGCATTCTAAAGTTTATGTAGGTCATTTGGGTTAAGAGGGCTTAATGGGCCCTTAATGGGCCCTAAAGCCAAACTTGTTTGACTTGGTCAACCAGCTAGGTCCAGGATCTAGAAATGGGTTCAACAAATTTAAAATAACATTTTGAGTCTATTGGATGTGGTTCTATGGTTTGGAAAAGTCAATTTGGTCAAAATGCCTATTTTGACCTTAAAGAGCCTATTTTGGTCAACCTAGGTTGGCTTGGTCAACTAGGTTGACCCAGGGTCTAGAAATTGGCTCAATCAATTTGAAACAATATTTGGCGACCAATAGAAGTGGTTTCATGGCTCAAAGAGGTCATTTGGGTCAAAACACCTATTTGGACCCTTAAAGGGCCTCTTGGGTCAAACCTGTTGACTTGGTCAACGAGGTTGACCCAGGGGTTAGGGATGGGTCCGACAGGTTTGAAATGACATTTGAAACTTGCTGGAGGTGGTTGCATTCAATTCGGTGTTCATTTGGTTGGAAATCAATATTTGAGCCCCATAGGGGGTATTTTGGTCATTTTTGAGCTCATGCTCACTGGGGGCTGAGATGAGTCCAAAAAGATTCAGTTTATTGATCAACATGTCAGAATTAATAATCTGGAAGTGACTAGAGGCTTTGGTGAAGACTCTAAGGTCAGAATCTTCAAAGTGATAGGTCCAGTGGCATAGGCCGTAAATATTTAAAGGTTTTACAGTCTATGGATTTTAATTAAGTTTCTGAGATTAGAGGCCTCAGAATGGGCTCAAATTTGGAGGGTTGCCTCCAGAGACATGCCCCATCAGTATGCAACTGACAGACTCTGAATCGGAGGTCAATTGATTGGGTTTCAAAGTGTTTGAAAATTCACTAGAAGAGGCCTTTAGGACAAGGCTTCTAGACTTTAGATTTGAGTCTGGATATCTGGATTTGATCTGGATTTTGAGTTTGATTAATTAAGTTTGAGTTATCTAAATCATTTATGATCATTTGAAGGATCATAATTGATTGGATAAGGTTGAAGTTCGATCAAAAATAAGATCAAGGTTTGAACTGAAGATTAAGATCTTGAACTGGACTGGAGTCTGGATTTTAATTGAGGATTGGATTGAATTGAGATCAGGTTTGAATTGGAGTCAGGATTGATTTGAGGTCTAGATTGATATGGGATCTAAATTGATCTTAAGGTCTAGGCAATTGCTAAGGCCTGAAAAGATCACAGGGTCTGGATCTAGAAGGGTCATAAGATCCGGAATAGATCCTAAGGCTTGTAGTCTAGAAGGATCCTAGAATCTAGATAGGTCTTAAAATATAGATTCTAGGAGGGTATTGAGCTCTAGATTAGATCATCTCAAGGGTTAGATCTGAAATAGTTCTAAGGATCAGATAGATCCTAGGATCTAGGGTCTGGAGGTTAAGATTGATCTGGATGGGTCCTTAATGACCTCATACAAAAATGAGGTCAACATACCCCCCACCATCATCATAGACAGCTGGTCCATCCACTGGTCCTCACCCTCCTTACCCTTACCCATATTACTACCCCTATTCGGTGCAGCATGAACAGGGTGGACCATCACGACCACCAGAGGTTGGCGCTTGCGATCCTACAGCAGCAACAGATAAGCGTCAATACATCGAGCCTGACGACGATAAGTAAGTTCAATTTAAGTTATTAAGTTATTTTTATTTTGATATATTACATGTTATTGATAAACAAAGTCACTTGCAGCTTCAATCCTTCAAGACCACCTATATATATGATCCGGGATATAATAAAGAATAAGTATGATGCTCCTTACTTATCCTGGAAGAAGATCCCAAAGCCAGTTAGAGATATGTGGTTTGGAGAATTTCAGGTATGTTTTTTTTTTGTATGATTTCAAATATATGATTTAATTTGTACTAATCTTTTTGATATTGCCTAAATTTTTACATAAAGAATTTAGGTGGTTGCCTGAGTACAGCACCAGGATCAGATCAAATTTTGAGAGGAGAGGAGCGACCCGTCTCAGAGACATGTTCACAGACATTAGAAAGTCCGGGCAGCGTCCTAATTGGATTGGAGAGGGCGTTTGGGCAGATTTGAGTAGTGCTTGGGCTACCCCGGAGTTTATAAAAATGAGAGAGTAGAATAAACAGAACAGAGCCTCTAACTGTGGCGGTTTAGGAAGCTCTCTTAATACTGGTGAATCTGTATCTCATACGGAACATAGGCGGCGACTGGTAAGTGTTTTGAATTGGTTTATTAGATATATTTATGTTAATATAACTAAGCATCAAATTTTCAGAAAGAGCACCTTGGTCGGGAGCCAACACCATTGGAGTTGCATACAAGAACTCATCAACATCAAGTTGACCATCAGTGGATTGATGAGAAGTTTAAGAAGGCTCATGTGAGTAAAATTTATTACTACGATACCAGACGACCAATAATCAGCCGCCGATAATGGCATTACACCGTCGGTTTATTACCGGCGGTTACCGACGGCCACCGGCGGTTCTACGGTGGACATCCGGCGGTTTTGAGCGTCGGTAATACCGACGGTTAGACCGCCGGCAATCACCGGTAAAGTAACCGGCGGTTTTAAAAACAAACGACGGCCAACTAAACCGCCGGAGAACCGTCGGTAAAAAGCCCGCCGGTAGGCCGTCGGTCAAATAACCGGCGGCGTCATGGCCGGCAAACCGCCGGTCCAAAATCCGGTTGAAAACCGCCAGCAACATAAACCGCCGGTTTTAATTTCCTACGCGATTTTTTCCGGCGGCGTAAAAACCGCCGTAAAGCCGCCGGTAGTCAAAAAAACCGCCAGTTAATATAGGCTAACCGTCGGAAAAAACCGCCGGATTTCGACGTTTTTCCTATAGTGATCAAACTAAAGACCTTCCCCCAAGGAAAGGCCTCATTTGTAATCAACTACAAATACTACTGGATTCATTAAAGCTGGACTAGGCCCTGTGGTTTTTCATTTTTTTTGGGTTTCCGACGTAAAAATCTTGGTGTCTCTTATGAATGCTACACCATCTCTTTTATATGTATGCGTGCTGAATATTTGTACAAAGCTAAGATGTTAAACTTTATATTTCTCTGTCGCTGCGAATATTCCAGGACTCAAGAATACCCATATATATGTAAGCATATATATACATATGTATTTGAATGTACATATAATATATCTCATGCATATATCATTTTACATTGAATGCTGAATCATATGCTTTTATTTTTATAAAACATATATCCATTTCGTCCATCTCTATGAAACATACATGTACACACACGTGCGCCTACACACTATATATATATATATATATATATATATATATATATATATATATATAATTTTCTTTCCATAAAATTAAACATCAATATTTTCAAAACCTATGTAGATGATTTATTTTATACTCAATTTACTTCAAACAAAATAGTCTCTTAAAGAAAAAAATATACATATGCAATGTCAAATTAACATCTTAATCTAATTCATTTATATTATTTACTTAAACTTTAATTATTTTAATTCAAAACAACATCTTATGCTATAACGAATAATTTATTTATTTGCTAGCATTTTGTCGCATCCATTAATTCCCTTGCAATATGTTCTTCTCAACCTACGTGGCCATAAGCCATATGGACTGCCGTACCGTTTTAACGAGTTACATGTATTCCTTAATTCTTTTACGCAACGGCCTAGATTCCTTTCTTTCAAATGTCAAAGAGTAAATCGATCTCAACCGTTCAAATCCACATTCTTTTACTTGCTACGTCATCGATCCGCAACCCACACAAAAAATCCATATTCAATCCAGATCTCCTCTTCCCGCCCAATTCATCTGCCCCAAAATTTCCCTTAACTACTATAAATATCTCTCCGTCGTCAGGTATCCTACATCATCTGCTCTGCTCTGCAACACTAATCTCCGGCGACAGAACCAAAGAAGTTGATTCGGCCATGTCTGGAAGGGGAAAGGGTGGCAAGGGGCTCGGTAAGGGTGGGGCTAAGCGCCACCGAAAGGTTCTCCGGGACAACATTCAGGGCATTACTAAGCCAGCTATTCGCCGCCTAGCTCGCCGTGGTGGGGTTAAGCGCATAAGCGGTCTGATCTATGAGGAGACACGAGGAGTGCTGAAGATCTTTCTCGAGAACGTTATTCGGGATGCTGTAACATATACTGAACATGCTCGCCGTAAGACCGTGACCGCCATGGACGTTGTGTACGCTCTCAAGCGCCAGGGTCGTACTCTTTATGGATTTGGAGGTTGATTTTCTCTCTATGGTGTTTTCTGCTATTTGTTACTTTATGCGGCATGGGATCTAGGGATTGTGTTTGCGTTGGGGATTAGAAGGCATGGGCGTTCTGAGATGTAAAAATTTATTTGCTTTCTGTTGTTGAAGTTTTAGATTTAGTTGGGGCTAAAAACTTTGTATTTCTTGGTTATATAATGATTACTGTCGGTTGAATCATAAATTTGGTTTTTTCGAAAGCTTTTCAAATCTCTTCGTATACTTGTTTATACAGTTTCCTATTCTCCTGCCTTGGTATGTGCTTCAAAGGTTTGTTGATATCTCCTAATCTTGCCATTGTTGTTAGGCCAAATTTTATGAAGGAGCAGGGTAATGATCAGAATTAGTAAAAGGAGCATAAATAAAAAAAAATTAAGTAGAAGCAAATATGCCAAATTAAATGGCGCATTAAGAATAAGCCATTTAATTTGGCGTATTCTCCTTATCAAATAGAGAGTTAAAGGGGGAGAGAGAAATGGAGAGAGAGAGGAAGAAAGATATGACATCGGGGAGAGAGAAGGAGAGGGGAGGGGACATGGCAGCAAAGAAAAAAGAGGGGAGAGAGAGTAGAGAGAAAATTTAAATATTAATTTATAATAGTTTATAATAATTAATTATTTAAATATAATTATTTAATTAATTATATAATTTATAGTATATTTACTTTAAAAATGAAAACTGAACATTTATAAGTTATTATAAGTTAATAAATATTAAATATAAGTTTTATTTATTTTTAGTTTAAATAAATTTTTAGTTATATATAAATTATTTATAAATAAATAATTAATTAAATTTGTTAGTTAATTATTAAATATATGTAGTTATATATAAATTTTTTAGTTATATTAAATAGTTTTTTTTATAAATTATTATATTTAATTAAAACTATAAGTTTTATATATTTAGTTAAAATTATTAAATATATGTATTATAATAATAAATAATAAATATTATATTTTTAAACTATTTAATTTGGCCAGTAAATAATAAATAAAAATTAAATTAGTATTTAAAACAGAAATTGAAAACTTAGAAGTTATTATAAATTAATATTTAAATTATTTATCTACTCTTTCTCCCCTCGTTTTCTTTGCTGTCATGCCTCTTCCTTCTCTCTCCCTGTTGTCATCTCTCTCTTACTTTCTCTCACCTCTCTCTCTCTCCCACTTTCTCTCTCTTTTGCTAAGGAGAATGCGCCAAATTAAATGGCTTGTTCTCAATGCGCCATTTATTTAAGCGTATTCTAATATACACCATTTAATTTAGCGTATTTGCTCATAATTAAATTTTTTTTAATCTATGCTCCTCCTAATTTTGATCATTACCTTGCTTCTTTATAAAATTTGGCCTTGTTGTTATACGATGCCGTCTGTTTTGAGGTTATTCAATTTCAAGCTAAATCTAGTCAATTCAAGTCAGGGCTTCCTTTCGTTGCATTACACCTTTTTTGTAGAAGTTTGCTGAGAAGTGGTTGATTAGAAAATGAAGCTTTAAGAAATATTGTTTAAAAAAATTGGCTGTTATTTAATTGGATTGTTTATAATTTGTTTATGGAAATTAAACAATATTTATAAATTGTTTAGTTTTGTTATTAGTACAACCAAACAATTTATAAAAAAGTATTTTAGTTATAAAAGATTCAATAATCTTATCAAAATTAATTATATGTTTTTTTTTTAATTTCTAAAGAAAAATAACTAACATAGAAACCTTTTTAAATGCTCTTTTTTGTGTTATTAAATTTAATATTAGACCTTCACCAAAAATAAAAAATTTCATTCATTTTAGTAAAATATCTCAAAAATCAAATTAATTTATTTATAAATTAAATTATTTTATGCTTAGTAATATTAAATTATTAACTATAATCTCAAATAGCACAACATATCATAATTGCATAACAATGAATTACACTTCAAGAAAAATCATGATTATCAAATTTTTTTAAAAAAATCATCCAAATTACTTATATTATTTCTATTTATAAATAATTTATCATACTTAAATCTCAAAACAAATTATTGGAAAACACTACTCTTCACTTTTAAAATAATTATGATCTTTTTTAAAACAAATTAAGCCAAATTAATTTGTGAGAAGAATACAAAGCAATAAGCTTCAATTCATAAAACAAGAGTCTTATCTAACCATCTATATTGTATTTGACATTAGGCCATTAAACATGGCATAGACTACACATAAAAGGAGTGGATTCTTTAAATTTTTGTTTTGACGATAAAAACTACACCATAGAGTTATAAATATAGTAAACTTATATTGATTATGCTCTTGTATTTGTGGTCAAATACTTCTACTTTAATTTTTTTTTTTTTTTGCTTTTTCTGAAATGTATCAAATTAAAGGGGAAATAGTAATTCAAAATGAAGTTGTAGTTTATGAAGCAAGGATTGGAACATATATGATGGCTTGTTCTCTTCATCTTTATTATCATCCTTATCATGATGTTCCTTGGCATCGTGAACATTAGATTCATCACCATTAGCTTTGCCTTGTGATGAATGAGGGATTTTCATTAATACCAATGTGATAGAAGGAGACTTGATATGAAGGAACTCACATCCTCATCATTATCTATGTCATCCTTCTAACCCTCAACTTTCTCTTGTTGGATAAACATTACAACCAAGAGTTATAAACCTCATGTTTTAGGTAGAACTCAAGAAATATTTGGGTAACATGAAGGTTGCAAGAATCATTACTCCTCTTCACTCTTTTTCTTAGCTTCATCAAAAAAAGCCTTCTCAGCTTCATGAGGATTAAATATTCATTGTTTTTAAGTTAAAAGAATGTGAAGATTCTCAACAGTTGTTCTAATAATTAGACAATGAGCTTATTTTGTTTGTTTGTTTTTTTTTTCTAGATTTCCTGAGCAACCCTCTTGGCATATTCAAGATTATCAGTGATAAGATAGTATTAGATAAGGTTCCAAATTTTACTTGCAAATGAATATTTTTTATTTATAAAAAAGAAGCGATGAATACTAGTTGAGGCAATAACTATAATTGGGACCGTAAAGTAGCAGACAAGTCTAACAACATATCAATAATCTTAACTGATACAGTGAAGTTAATTACTGCAACTTAGTTTTAACATACTTCAAATCAAGGAAACCATAGGGATCAGAATCATCCTTGAAATCTTTTGATGTGGAAGCTCTCACATGCTTTGTCAATTATACAAAATTGCGTAACTAACAATGCCTATAAATTTTTCATATAAGAAACTTTAAATTATTATGAATATCATCTCAAATCTCTTTTAAACCATCATTTATCATTATATTCAATATATGCAAAAATAGACTTGAAATTAATATTTTCCACTAGAATGATAGTATGATAGTTGATGTATCATTACTATTAGCATTTGAAATGTCATAAAGATTCCACTCCAAAAGACAATTACAACTAGCACATAAAAGTATATGCCACTACGACAAGCTTTTAACTCAACAAAATAATGCTACTTACATAAGCTTAAACTTTAGCAAACAAAACAAACAAAAAAATTCAACTTATTTAATTTCCCATGTTTATCATCATATTTCATCATCCAACCTAAAATATATAAACAAAATATTAGAATTAGAACATCCTTCATCAAAAGCAATAATATTTAAAAAAAAAAGACAACTTCAATATCCAAATTTACTTAACTTTGTGAATGTAAGTGAACTACCTATTACAATTATATCAATTATAATATTATATCTAAGTTTAATAATTTCATTTTCATCTTTACCATCAACTAAGTATTCATCGTTATCCATACAACTAATTTGGTCAACTTTTTGTGGAACTCTATACTCATGTGCTGCCAAATAAATAAAATTCTCATTAATCTCACATTCATCAAAATCTGAATCAATCCATGAGTTATATATATGCGTATAATTATGTAATGCCATCGTAGATATAACTATAAGACGTTTCTTAAATGAGTAATTTTGCATATCTTTTAGAATTTTCTATTTTTTTTCCAAACATCAAATGCATTCTCAATTACACTTTGTAATGAGGAATGTCTTTTATTGAATACTTTCTTGTGACCCCTTACAGGTTGAATGTCTCATACAAAATTTGATAAATGATATCTTATATCTTGGTAAGGCTTAAGAAATCTTCTTTGAAAAGAATAAGCTACATCAACCAAGTAATATTTCCTTGCTAATAAATTTATTACTTCTATCACATACAATAATATAAATAATATAATGTTCATGTATTGACAAAACTTAATTGGTGGATGTATATGAAAATGACATATACGATCTATCACAACGTGTTGAAAAATATGAGCATCATGAGTGAACCTTACCATCCCATTGTGATAAATTTGAATCACATATCAAAGTCACATACAATAATTACATTATAAGTAAGTTTATGATGTTGGCTTATCAAATCAATTTGATCTTCCACACAGATGTGTGCATCAACGTGAATTCTATCAATTACCCCGATGTAGTCTTTATAATATGACATATACCTCATGTTTTTACTAATATGTACAAATATTCTAAAAGTCCTTATTTTGGTTCAATAATGACCATTGAAAGGTGAACTAAGGCTTCAATCTCAATTCTCAATAGTGAAATATCTAATCACAATTTTTGTAGAGTGTTGGAATCTCTTAGCTATTGCTCTAATTGATTCATTGTGTTCTAAAATGAATAATGTAAGTGGAAGGACCTCTCTTATATTCATTTTATGTGATGCATGGAGGCTATGACATGATTCAAATATGAAAAACAAGTCCTTGAAAATTAACTATGGAATTATGAAAATATTGTCAAACCTAACAAGATCGTCAGAAAGTAACTCATCAAGTCATTTATCTCCATTTTGACCTGATGTCAAGCATAGTCTCTTGTCCAAATTTAGTGCATAGTAATCATGAATTAGAAAGGTTGAAGCTATTAAAACAATATTAAATTGAATAATTTCCCTCTAATTATACCTTGGCAACATTTCATCATGACATTCATTAGTAGAACAATTCTCGTTCTCCTCTGACATTGCTTATCTGTGTTAAATCTATGTTAGTCCACTGCCGAAAGGCAAATTCCTCCCTCCTACCCTCTCGCAAAAAAGTTTCCACAATGGCCTGATGCTTATTTCTCTCTTATGCATAAAATTCTATTACGTCAAACCATTTTCTTGATTTCTACCCAAACATATCCCAATGAGACAATTAATACTACAACCATCTTATTCGCTTTATACTTCTTGGTTCTGTCAGGCATCCATTAATTATCATCTTTGATACAGGCTTCCTTTGGGACGGTTTTTTTATTACTTATAAAAAAGGAGTTTTAGTATAAATTTTTTAATTTTTGTACTAAAGAAGTAATAAAAAAGCCGTCCCATATAAAGCCACAATCAAATTATTTGTTAGAGCTGCTTTCTAGACCAAAAGTCCTATTTCAACCATTTCACTAGAATTAACATCTTGGCCAAGAAATTGATCAATTTCTAACAATCTGAAATTTGAGGTCAAAATCTCTTGTGAAAAATTATCAGACTTTTTATTGGAACAACAACAACAAGCTTTTATCCCATTACATGCGGTTAATCATGTGAATTCCTTTTCTCAAATGTGTCAAAAAATATTAGACTTTTTAAGATGATCTAATTTCAAAAGTGTGTCTATTATAATCACTAAAAGCTGATCCAAATAAAGTTGACATAAGGATTATGATGGTGAGGAGGATAAGGAACAAAGATGTATTTACAATCACCACCATATAATTTATCTTACAACTAAATTATAATTTCTTTTATGAACTAATTTTAAAAATCTTTTTCTATTTTCAGGACTTCTAATCATTTTGTTCAAACAATTAACTAGAATAGCTTTCATGCAACCAAAGTTTATACTTTATTTTTGCCTTTGTAGTGTACTCAAACTAAATGTCTTGATGAGACGAACAGAGCGACATAAAAAATGGTCCAATTCGAGACTGAATTGACCCAAATCAAGAGTTTGAACAATATTTGAAAACTTTTGTATATCAATTGGAAAACCAAATGATCTCTAAATTTGTTTGTATATCTTTATAGTCAAATTGAGCAGCTCGATGAGATGAATCCAACTAGCTCAAGATCATTTATATCTAGTCAATTCAAGTTTAGTTAGCTTGATTTAGTCAGTTTTATAAATGCTGATTTATTAGAGAAATCAATTCAAGCAGGTGATTTATGAATACGGTTTGATAGCCAACCTTAGCCATTATTATATATGAAGTTGGCTCCGATCACTTCTTTAAGTGAGGCTACTTGGCTATCTTATATGAGTGATGAAGATCATGCATAAAATTACTATCTTAATCAGTTTTCTTATAAATTAATAATACCATATTAGGATAGGCTTGTTGATGAATTTGGCTTCTACGTGGTTAAATTTAGAGAAAACTATTATTAGATAGTAATGTTATGTCATCAAAAATTGCTTTGATCCAGCACGAATCTCGAGGTATATTCATATTGAAAACTTTCAAAATTAAATTCATGATCATCTAAATTCCAATTTTAGTAAACTTATAGTAAAACTAAATGTCTCAAAGATATGAACCTAATACCAACAAAATCAGTCCGACCTGAGCCCAAATGGGTCCAAATCGGGGGCCCGAACCATATTTGAAAGGTTCAAAGCATTATTTTGGATTACAAAATTATATCCAAATATGTGATGCTTATAGTAAAACCGAGCAGCTTGGCGAGACAAATCCAACAAGCCCAAGATCAATGAATTCCAACATTGTTAATTAAACAGTTGAAAAACTCTATATGATCATGGGAATCAATATCAGCCATCCGAACTTGCCTCAGATCTTCTCTATAATTATGTGGTGTGCCACTCATGAAAATATATAAAAAGACCCCCATCCTTACATGAAAGGGACCTTTGCTAGAGACTAGAGAGAGCTCTGAGGCTTAAAGAGCCCAACACCACCGCCGGGGAACCCACGATTATCGTCGGACCACCGCTCGACCATCTTTCACCGTCAAACTTCTGCCCAGCCACCGCCGGACTTCAACTCAACCATAGTCGGATCACTGCTTGTTCGCCGACCGCCGCCGAACTTCCACCCGGTCGCCACCAGACTTCAGCTTGATCATCGTCGGACCAGCGTGCGACAACCGACCACCGTCAGACTTCCACCTGGCCACCGATCGCTGTCGGATTTCATCTCGATCGTCGTTGGACCACACCCCGGCTGTCGAACGCTGCTCGACTTCCACCCGGCCTCTGACCGCCGACTACCGCAAGACATCACCCCAACCATCGTCGGACCACCGCCCAGTAGCCGACCACCGTCGGACTTCAACCCAATCATCTTCTGACCACCGCCCAGCCGCCGACCACCGGCACACTTTCACCCTGCTGCTGACCCATGCCGGACTTCAGCCAGACCATCTTTGGACTACTGCTTGGATGTCGACCGTCACCAGACTTTAGCCGGATAATTGTCGGACCACCCCCCGGCCACCGACCGTTGCCAGACTTAAGGCCAACCTTTGTCGGACTACCGGACGACCACTAGACTTCAGTCCAACTGACGTCGAACCACCCCACAACCACCAGACTTTGGCTCGACCATTGTCGGACTACCACTCGGTCGTCGATGACCATCAGACCATCGCCCGGCCGCCGACCGCTGTTGGACAACCACTCATTCATCAACCTCCGTTAAACTTTCGCCCTGCAGTCGTTGGACTTTCTCCCTGCCATTGATCTCCACCAGAATTCCACCCCACCAACGACCGCTGTTGGGTTTCCTCTCATGACTAACCATTATTGGTCCTCCACCGAGCGACCAAGTACAGTCCCTCTGACCTTCGCCGCATGCCAACTACGGTCCTTTCGAGCTCCGTCGCCAGACAATAGTCTTTTTAACCCCGGCCCGTCGCTCACCGACTACGGTCCTTTCGACATTTGTCGCTCGCTGACTACGATCCTTCCGAACATTGTCGCCCACTGACTATGGTCCTTCCTACCTCTATCGCCAGACAATGATCTTTATGACCTAGCCGTCGCCCGCCGACTATGGTCCTTCTGACCTTCGTCGCTCGCTGAGTACGGTACTTCCGACTTCCGTCGCCATACAACAATCTTTCTTACCTCCATTTTCCACCGACTATGGTCTTTCCAACCTCCGTCTCTAGACAATGATCTTCCTGACATCCGTGGCCCTTCGACTACGGTCCTTCTGACCTTCGTCGCCTGCCAACTATGATCTCAATGACCAAACGAACATATAAATGTTTGTTCTTCCAATTTCCACCGTGTAATGCACTCTATATGATGTATATTTGCTACATAAAACCAAAGCCTTCCCCCCAAAGAAGGGTCTCATTTGTAATTGAATGCAAATACTAGTGGATTCATTCAAACTAGGCCAGGCCCAGTGGTTTTTCCTCCTTCTCAAGGGATTCCACATAAAAACTCTGGTGTTTCTTATGAACGCTATACCCTATCTCTTTATATGTATGCATGCTGGATTCATACAAAACTAAGACGTTAAACTTTATATTTCTCTACCGCCATGAATATTCCACGATGCAACAAATAATATTATTTTATTATTAAGATAACAATGTTTTCTATCAACTATATAATAATAATAATAATAATAATAATATATAACATTGGTGGATATGAAATTCATAATTATAAAAAGATCAACTTATATTTATTTTATTAAAAAAAGATACAGATGAAAACATAATTAATTTTTAATAGTTAAATTTGAGTAATTAAAATTTACAAACATAAATGGTTTTTATAGTTAGAGAATGTTTTAGATATTAAAATTTAGATTTCAGTCTTCGAAAGTTATATTTATTATTTATAACTAAGGTTTCATTTGGAGCAATTATATTTTTGTTTTATACAACAATTTTTTAGCACAAATTTTTTTGAATGATTTAAAAAATAGTTATCAAAATCTGTTTCAAATGAAGTCTAAATCAATTATAATAGAAAAGACAATGTTGATGATGTCCGTTAAATTTAACAAAAAAGTTATTAAAAGAGAGAATAAGAGAAGCTCATATTCAAGATTAGGAAAAAAAAACATAAGTGTGGTGCACCAAAAATATGGAAATATAATATTTTGTAGGAATTTGATAGAAGTGGGAGTTAAGCTAAGGTTTTATTTGGGACAACTTTTTTTACTACTTTTTAAAATGTCCTTTTAGTAAAAAATATTTTAGAAAACAATAAAAAAACTGTTCAAGCAAATCCTAGAACTAATTAAAGTAGATGAATTTTATCATGCCTCAGCTCAATAGATTTCACACTATGTAAGGCTCACCAGAGAAGCTCATCTTTATGAATTATGAAACACATAATTATCTTCTTAATGTTAATTGAATATATAATAAGTTGATGGGATGATTATTATTATTTTTTATTTTTTAAAGAATTTCAATTATGATCTTTTCAATTCTAACTATTTTGACACTCCTTTAAAATTATGGTAGGCAAAATAAATCTCAAATTTAATTGCAATTCAAATTATCTAAAAAGTAGTGTGTATAATGTAGGTTTGAAATAACTTTAATTTTTTGTAAATGTGATCATAAAACTATTATAAAAATAACGTTTTAAAAAGCTAATGTAAAAATCACTTTGTAACTCAAAATTTTTCTTGAAAAAAAATAATAATAACAAAAATTATATGTGAAATAAATTGAGTATAGTATTACTACTCTATGCGCAGCCTAATAAATGTCTCTAACTGATAAATTGCTCAATACGGAAATATTTTCTTGCAGTTTTAGGATCAATAGAAATCATGCCAAAAAGGGAAAAATAAAATTATAAATAGGCATCAATAAATATTTAGCATTTGCTCCAACATGCCTGTCCTATCTGTTGAACTGCACTATGTTGAGCTCTATTGCTTGCATCAATTCCTACAAATATAAAAAGCCTAATGCTAACCATGAGCTTACATAGCAAAAAAGGAGCAAGACATAAGGCGTCGTTTCTCATTTACTGTTTCTTATCCTCCTTACAGTTCATCCAACAATATAAAAGCAATACATAAAGATGACTTCAACGGAGTGGATTAAAGTGGTTACAAACGAACGATGATTAAGCATCTATTAGAATTAAGGATGCATGCTCTACTACATAGGAGTATTGGACATGTGAGCGTAAACACATTTTGATAATTATAAGTCGGCTAGCTTATCACCTCCCCGCAAGCTAACATTGGCTTCTGAAATGTTAAGCTTGTCTAGAAACGCTTGAAACTGAGGGATAGACAAGGATTTAGTAAATAAGTCAGCTAGCTGATCAATTGTATGCACACGTGAAATTGTGAGCACCTTGTTCTTAATATATTCATGAACAAAATGAAAATTGATTTCAATGTGTTTAGTCCTGGCATGAAAAATAGGATTGTTTACAAGTGCAATAGATGATATGTTATCACAGAGCAGGACCGTAGGTGTAGGAGGAATTTGAAACTCCTGTAGAAGTCAACGAAGCCAGATAATGTCGGTAGCCTTAGTAACAAGTGCACGGTACTCTTCTTTGGTAGATGAGCGAGATACACTTTTCTATTTCTTGACTTTCTAGGAAATGAGATTGTTGCCGAGAAAGGCACAATATCTAGTAGCAGATTTATGATCGAGAGGATCACCAGTCCAATCAAAATATGAATAAGCATGTAGACGGAGAGTGCTAGCAGTAATTGGCAAACCAAAATAAAGAGTATCTTTAATATAACAAAGTAGATGTTTGAGGAGTTTGAAATCATTCTCATGTGGACATATGATGACACAGTTTATTAACTGTATAATCAATATCCGGGCAAGTAATTGTTAAGTATTGAAGGGATCCAACAAAAAGTAAAAAAATCATCTGCAATAGTCGAGGTAAGAACATGTGCAGAAACGACTGGATCTATTATGAATTTGGAGGGGATTGGAGAGGAGATGTGCTTGCAATTGGCCATACCTGCCCTGTGAAGTATATCAGCAGCATATGCTGACTAAAACAAATGTAAACCTTGTGTTGAGTGTAAGACTTGCATGCCGAGAAAGTAAGATATTCGGCCAAGGTATTTCTTATGAAAATGGCTTGAGAGACCGGCCAGTAGACTAGTAATATTGTTGGCATCATTGCTAATAAGCAATATATCATCTACATATACAAGTATATATAGAATAATGGATTGCTTATGATAGATCAATAAGGAGGGGTCAGCAGTGCTATGGGTAAATCCATAATTGAGTAAGTAGGTGGAAAATGTCTCAAACCATTGTCTCGGAGATTGTTTCAAATCATAGATAGATTTTTGTAGAAGACAAATATAATCTGGATGTAAAGAATCTTTAAGACTAAGAGGTTGAACCATATAAACAATCTCTTTAAGTTCCTCATGAAGAAATGCATTTGACACATCAAGTTGAAGAATTTTCCACTTGAATGTAGTAGCAACCACAAGTAAAATTTGAATAGTATGTAGTTTGGCAATAGGGCTAAAAGTGTGAAGATAATCCAAACCAAATTGCTAATACCACCCTTGAGCCACTAGCCGAGTCTTATACTTTGAAATAGGGCCATCAATGTTTAATTTTGCTTCCTATATCCATTTACATCCCAATACATTTTGTATGGGGTTAGGAGGAACCAATCTCCAAGTTGCTTGTTGTTTAAGAGCAAAAAATTCATATGACATGGCTCATCTCCAAACTAAAGTTTTGACAGCTTCAATGTAAGAAGTTTGATAAGACGATATAGGAGAAGCATTCATACTAATAATGTGCTTAGATTTATGCATCCCTATTTGAAGCTGAGTGACCATTGGATGCAATGAGTGGGTTGAAGGTGGAGCTGGTTCGAGAAGTGGAACAAGAGAGGAATTGGAGGTTGTAGTTGGAAAATTTAGTTGTGGAGAAGGAAGTTCATTAGAAGAAGCAGAGGGAGATGGAGGAATTATCGGTGGAGAGGGAAGAGAATAGGAGGCAGAATTATTATGCAGAGAAGAGAGAATTTTTTGGATGGTGGAGAACAAAATTTAGTTGTGGAGAAGGAAGTTCATCAGAAGAAGCAGAGGGAGATGGAGGAATTATCGGTGGAGAGGGAAGAGGATAGGAGGCAGAATTATTATGTAGAGAAGAGTTAGAGAATTTTTTGGATGGTGGAGAGGAAGATTTAGTTGTGGAGAAAGAAGTTTATCAGAAGAAGAAGAGGGAGATGGAGGAATTATCGGTGGAGAGGGAAGATGATAGGTGGCATAATTATTATGCAGAGAAGAGAGAGAATTTTTTGGATGGTGGAGAGGTAGATGTTTGAATAATAGAAGGAACAAACATAGAGGGAGGAGTATAAGACGAGTGCATAATCGATTAAGGTGGATCAAAGAAGGCTGTTGTGATAAAGGAAAGATAAGTATTCAATGAATTTTACATGACGAGAAGGGAAGATTTTTTCTGATTCAATATGAAAGCACATGTAGCCTTTAGTGTGAGAAGCATAGCCTATAACAACACATGGTTAGGATTTAGATTGAAATTTATTTGGAAATATATGAGGTAGAAAAGGATAACAAAGACTAGGGGTGTCAAATTTTTACACGATCCGAAACTCGACCCGAACCCGACCTAGAAAAATCCGGGTTAGGGTCAACCCAAACCCGAAATGGGTCGGATTCGGGTTCAACAAATCAATCCGTTTTAAAAATCAGGTCGGGTTCGGGTTGACCCATCAACTCGAAATTGATAAGAAAACGTGTATTTGACCCGAAAACCCGAGATCGACCCATTTTTGACTCGTTTTTGACCCAAAAATAGAAGATTGACCCGATTTTGACCCGAAAACTAGCAATTTAGGGTCAACCCCGGGTCATTCGTGTCGGGTTCGGGTTTGAAAACTTGACCCGTTTTAAAAAACGGGTCGAGTTCGAGTTGACCTGAATAGTGCTGGGTCAATTTCGGATTCGACCCGAACCCGACCTGTTGACCTGAATTGACACTTCTAACAAAGACAACCAAATGTCTTAAGAAAAGTGTAATTAGGTAGTTGATTGTAGATTAACTAAAACAGTGAAGATGATTTCTTGGAAAGGGATGGTAAGTGGTTGATGACATGAAGGGCAGCGAGGACAACATGAAACCAAAATTTTTGGGGTAAGGTGGCTTTATGAAGTAGAGCACATGTGGTTTCAAGAATATGACGATGCTTGCTTCTTTCTTATACGACTAATGAAGTCAATGGAATAGAAATCATCTTATAATTTTTTTTTATTTATAAAATTATGTTATTATCCTCATGAAATTTTTCTGACCAACTTGAATCTCTAGAAATTTTGAATTTGAAAGCTTCATGAGATCATTTGATGACATTCAGTGCTTCTGTAATTCATATTAGTTGAATATATTTGGCAATTAAAATGCAGATAAATGGTTAGAAAAAATGGAAAATCCCATAACGCTAAAGCTAACAATAACTCGCAAAGACAAATGATTGAAACCTGATCTAAAGTTACTTACCTTTCATTTGATAAAATAATATGTAAATTAACTTTCTAAACTTACATAAGTGCTATAAACTTAGGAAAAATTGGTAACCAGTAACTAAATATTTCCTATCGTCTTACAATTTTCCTATGTTTCTTTGCTCTCTTTGGAAAAAGCTCAAAGCTTTCAAGTTGAGCTTCTTGTAGCATTTGTTCCCATAATTTGTCAAATTGGCAATGAAATTTTTCCTGAAACCAATTTAGAAGCTCCGGATACAAAAACATAGAATTCTCACCCCATGCCTCTTTCAACTTAGCACGGCTATCGATTAATCCAGAACGGATTCTTAATCTGCTAAAGAGATCACTAATCCTTCTCTGTCCCAATGCTTCAGGCCTCAGTATGCTTGATGGAGGTGCAGACAAGAAATTCTTAGCACTTTTAAGGCATGGAAGTACATTCCCTTCAAGAAGGGAACAAGCAAACACCGAGATCCGAAAACTTTCATCTTTGATGGGTAAGTTATGTAATGGAAGCTGCCAGTTGTGCCGGCCAAAGGTGGGATTTACCCAACAAAAGACACTATCACTTAAAGGTTCATAGTAAGGCTTTGGATCCGAGAGTGGAGCAGAGAAGCAGCAGTTAGAATTAGCATATATCACAAGCCAATCTGATTTTACTGCAGTTACTCCATGCATGTATGGCCTATTTGTGTGGATAAGTTCAGTGTAGACAACATACTCGGGAGCTGTGTGAGAAACAGAAGACCGACGGTGGAGAAAAACCGTGTCATCCATGGCGGATGATTGGTATGTCATAGTATGGATTTTGTGTTCCTTCTCCATAGAATCTGAAATGGTCCTTATTCTCTTTGCAACTCGATCAGCCCATCCTGCACAGATAGCTTGAGAAAGAAGCTCTTCTTCATTCATCTCTAAGGGGTGTTTAGTGGAATGGACAAGCCAGGCACATTCAACATCCTTGAAGCCACCATGATTCCATGATATTTCGTGGCATGGTTTTTGCTGATGAAATATCAGCTGAAGTATTTGTTTCCTAAGCTTGGACATCTCTTCCATGGTCTTAAAGTGAAGAGAGTTGGTCCTACAGAACTCAAATGGGTTTTCTGCAAGCTCAAATAGCTGCAGTGCATAAGCGATGGTTAAGGCATCACTGCATGGATTGCAAAATTTTGTACGAGACGCTTTTGCCATTGCTTTTAACTTCTTCTGACTCAGTTTTTCTTCATGGTCATGAGCTCTGGCATCACCATTGTCCTCAAGTTTTGGATCAATATCAGTTTTTAATGTTGCTTGGGTTCCTTCAAGCTGCATAAGGAAGGGATTTGGAAAGCTTAGAGCTGCAGCAGCAGCAGCTGCATATCCCAGCACAAAATTTGCACGGGCAAAGCCAGGCTGCTTTCTTAAAATGTTGATCACAGTGAGAATCATTCGGGAATGGCGTGGGCTCATGGGGTATTGGGCCATTGACCTTCCCAATGATGTAAGCTTGCCATCCTCATCAAGAGCCTCAATGGCCTTCAGGCAATGCTCAGCTTCTTCCAATGCTGAGGTCTTGGGAGGAGTAGGGAAGGGAAAGTTTTCAACCTGAAAACACAAAAACATTAGCTGTTCAGAACAAAAAGAATTGAAAGAAAGGAAGAAGTTTTGCTCCTTTTACCACCTTTTCAATTCCCATGAACTTCATTAGAAGCACAACGCCATCAACCGGAATCTTTGAAATCTCGGGGCAGGAGAATTCAGCAAATATATCATCTTTGCTGAAGGCTGCAGATGAATATAGACGGTAACAATGGCCGGGTCCAATTCTCCCAGCTCTTCCAGCTCGCTGAGCAGCTGATGCTTTACTTATCCACCGAACTTCAAAACTTGCCATCCCATTCCCATAATTATAGTTCTTAACCTTCTCCTTCCCCGTATCAACCACATATTTTATGCCCGGTATTGTCAACGAAGTCTCAGCTACATTGGTAGCAACAACTATTATTCGTTCACCCTCAGGAACCTTTTCAAATATACGAAGCTGTGCAGAAGCAGGGAGCATTGCGTAAAGGGGTAAAACGTACAATGGCCCAATAGCAGTAGCAGGATCTGCAGAAGATACTTTTGTCTGCAAAGTAGAATGAAGATGTAGCTTTTCTTTGGAGCATGGATTTGGAATATTTCCAGCAAGAGCCTCGAACGAAGCTTTCAATGAAGAAAGATTCTCAGGATTTTTAAGAAAATCTAGCACTGAACCATTCCCATCCTGTTCCTGACTCTTGACGAAACTTTCAATTTCGCTGTCCTCAACTGATTCACTGTCCGTCTCCGATTCTGACAAAAGCTCATCAATCTCTTCCAGGTCATCATCCTCCTCGTAGGACCAAAGCCTATCAGTTTGCTGTTCAGGAAAACTATCTTCCATCCCAAATGCCTCATCAATATCTTTCATATCCACTTCAAAGCCTGCAGATCTCTCATTATCAATCTTGTTTTTAGCATTATTTTCAGAAAATTTTTGTGAAGCTTTCCTCAACTTCTTGCACAAGTACTCCACTTCCCTCTGTCCAGTGACGAACACAAGAATGCCCCCAGACGGGAGCCTCTTATGGATAGACAAAACCTTTTTATAAGCCTGTGATAAATAGTCCTCTGGTGTCTTCCTTGAGAAGTGGACGGTGACTGGAAATTGCCTAACTGGAACTTCCAAAACAGGTGGTGCTTCATGAAATAATCTCTTATTGGAAACAAAATCCTCGACACGGAGGGTAGCACTCATCAGTACAAGCTTTAGTCTATTAACCAATTTCTCAGGGCTGATCTTAGCACCTGAAAGTACCTTTTTCTGCTGTTCCTCATATAACTCCTATGATGAATATTAGTGAGTGTAAAGTTCCATAAAGTTTAGGCAATGATGAGTTACATAAAAGATTTAATGCCACCACTTCTTACCTGACGTATTTTGATGATCCGAGACAGCATACCGATGAGGATATCTGTGTTCAAGCTCCTCTCATGAGCCTCATCCAGAATGATGACAGAATAACGCTTCAATAGAAAATCACTCTGCAGAACAGGCAGTTCATTAATCAACATTCTGACTGAAAGAATATATTATGTACATATACCTTATAGGGAAAAGATTTTTAAAAAAAAAAAGGCAATATCAATGTTACAGGAACATTACCTACCAACGTCATGGGATGCATAACTATTCAACCATTGGGAATTAACATATGATAGAACATTCATTGTTTCATATATTGTAATAAAAAATATGCAAAAATATAATGTGCTATCATTTTCATTAAAAAAAACTAATAACCAGCAATATTAAGCATTATAGTCACTTCTGTGTAGATAAGAGTGTCATCAGAAGATTGTGGCAACTTTTATTCATTGTTATTAAATACATGTTGAATCACTGCCAAAGGGCAAATTCTTCCATCCTAACTTCCAATGGTCTGATGATCTCTTATCCATTCACTTTATACTTCCTGTTTCTGATGATCACTTTGCTACAGCCAGTTTATTTGTTTGAGCTGCTTTATGGACCAAAAGTCTTAATTTCAGCCGTTTCAATAGAATTAGCATCCTGACCAAGCAACTAATCAATTTCGATCAACCTGAAATTTAAGGCTACCATCTTTAGATAAAAATGTTAGAAATTTTTAGATGACTTAACTTCAGATCATACTGTATCCAAAAAAAAGTTGGGATAAGGATTATAATTGATGAGGACATCGAAGATCAACGGCTACGATCATGTCTATTTATTTTCATATATTTTATTTGTTATTTGTACTTTTTCATTTCTACCCTCACTTGAGGGCTTTGTTTTATGTTTGCCCTAGGGGCAATTGTGTCTTTTTATTTTTCCTCATGTATTTGGCTATTTAAGCCCTCCCCTTCCTCTTGGAAAGGATGATGAATTATTGAATGAAAAAGAGTTTGTTCTTGTTTGATCTCTTAGTGAGTTCATGAGAGGAGAAGCCCGAGGAGGGCGATTTGCAATACCCGTCAATCTTTGGAAGAGTCCAATGTTCGCGGTTCTTACGATCTCTTTGTGAGTTCGTTAGTTTACTTTTATCTTATTTGTATTTTTTGTTCATCTCCTTTCTCCCCTTCTCCATCCACCACCGGCCATCCCCTTTCCCCCCAAGTCCTCCTTAGCTCCACCACCTCAAGCTCCCACTGACAACCCAAGCCCTTCCCCTTCCCCTCACCCAACGCCATCTCCTCCTTCCCCTTTGCCACCGGCCCCCCTCATAATTTCCCCTTCATTATGTTGATTTCAATCACCATAATGACTTCCTAATTTAGCTCAAGCATGAGAGGGAAAATTTGAATTCTTTTGAAATTCAAATTTGAATTTCAAATTCTTTCCATATAGGGAATCCCAATTTAGGAAAGTGTATAACTCCAAGTCTATTTGAATTTCAAATTAGATTTGAGTTGTCATTCTCATTCCTAAATGACATAAATTGATTTGGAAGTTACAAATCCTCTCCCTAAATCCCTCCCTCTCTCTCTCTCTCTCTCTCTCTCTCTCTCTCTCTCTATGGCCGCCCATTACTCCTCCCCTTAATTAGGAGCTTAACTCATGGCTCCAAACAAGGGTCCATTAATTCCCACTTTAATTTGAATTCAAAATTCAAATTAAATCCCGCCAAATCCACTTAAAATCTGAAATTAATTTCAGATTTTTTTTATTAATTTTCCTCTCTCTCTCCGCTTTCACTTAATGCTCCCAATTAATGACAATTCAAATTCAAAATTTGAATTTTAATTAGCATTAATTACTCCTTAATTTCCTCTCCCCATCTCTCTCCTTTTTTTAATTGCCACTCTAATGGTAATTAACTCTCCCTCCCTCACTTCCGCATGCTGTCCCTTCCTTTTCCAGCAACTTTCCTCGCTGTCCTGCCTCCCGGAAAGCCACAAGTTTCTGCCCAAAGTGTCCAGCAGCACCACGAGCAAGCCAAATCCTTGCTGACCCTGATTGGGTGCTGTCCAGGGTCTGTCCAAGACCAAAAACTGCTGCTGTCCAGAAATTTGAAGATAGGAATTTGCTGTCCAGAATTCTGGGAAGTCAAAACTGATGTCAAATCCCTCATAGTGGCTATCCAGTCACCCCCAGTGCTGTCCAGCAAGCCCAGCAGTTTCCTGCTGTTATCTCGACGTCCAAAAGACCTCCAATCGCCAACCAGAAGGTTCACAAGCCTTGAAAGTTGCTGCCCACTCTCTCAAGCACCTAAACGATCACCTCGGGGCCTCGAATCTACTTCCTTTGGGTAAACTCTTCCCCCGGATCTTTTATCTTCGTAGTGACTCTCAATTGTGGTCTAGTAAATTCATGACGATCATGTTAATGCTTCTCCGCTAAAACCTAGTAATTAGAAGAGTTGTGTGAGGGATCTTTCATCGACTAATCTTATTGTTAGTATTAGAATTTACTGTTGGAACAATCCATGTATGCAAAGTAAGATTTATTTGACTATTTAATGATCTCAACCTCTATGCATGTGAGATAAAAACCTAAGCTAGGTACCACTTTAATATTTATTTTATTGTTCAATTCCGCATAAGATCTTGCTTATTATTGCCTCTAAATCTAAACGTGCAAACTTCATTAAGCAAATCATTTTCGCATGGGATTGTTTCACATCATCTTGGTATCAGAGCATGGCTAGCATGCTTTACATGTGCTAGATGCATCCTAGGAATTTAAGTTAACTTCCCTTAGCTTGTTTACATGCATACCATCGCATTATATGTTTGCATCACTGTTTTATTTTGCTGTCCACTGTTTTCCTGCACTCCTTTAGTGGGTTTTAGGTTAGCATTTCTTGTACTTAATTGTTGACCACACTCTAGACACCTAACCCAACACTTAACGCAATTATTCAAGCCTTGTAGTGTGCTGTCCAGAAAATTTTTGCAACATTTAGAGAGCTTTAGGTGACCCCAACCTAGTGTTTAAGTGCTGTCCACATCCCAAAACCCATCCTAAACACCTAGGCTTCTTCACCAACTGTTATGGTTTGCTGTCCAAACTTTTTCTGCACCCTGTAGTGAGTCTAAGTGAGCCTAACTTAGTGTCTAAATGAAGTCCCTTACACCCAATCATCATTGAGTGTCACTTGACCCTTCCCAATGGACCCTATAAGACTCCAAAAGAGTTTAGATGACATCGTTAACCTAGTGGGCAATATGACTAGAATTATGACGGAGAAACATGTTGACTATCCCCACTCTAACTACATGCCCCACTTAGCTTATCACCCGAGACCTGAACCTAGGCCTTCATGACCTCACTTAGAGTCACCTTATCGTCTGCCTACCTTTGATGGTTCTTTGGACGTTTACTCCTTTAGGGAATGGGTTAGGCAACTAGAGAATTATTTTGAATCATGTCATATCCTTGAGTCCCACCAGGTTAGCATCGCTAAGTCTCACCTAAAAGGTTGGGCTCTTCAATTTTGGGCAAGATTGGAAGATCATAAAGAGTCTCGCGGTGAGTACCCTACTTGGAAAGACATGAGGCGAGATCTTAATTTAAAATACCGACCCTCTACCAGTGACCACCATCTAGAGCCCCGCCCTACCTTTTCAGTTGGAACAAACCGTGGACATTACTGGGGTCGAGACCACCCATCCTTTAGTAACGACAGGGTTGCTGTCCCACCCTGTAGGTCTTCATTTAGTCTTAGTGACAGACCCTTTAGTGGGTCTTCTGTTGGTTCGAGCCCATATGACTCTCCACTTGGATCGACTTCTAACCAGCTCAGTCAACCTTTAGCCTCCCTAGTCCTTGATCCTGCGAGTGTAAGTTTAATAAAGAATTGCAGTAAAAAGAAGAAATCTACTGAACCCGAGATTGAATACATCTATTTCGTGGATACTATCGAAAATGATGACTTCTTTGAGGATGAAACAAAATTTGTGAGTGAGTCAGACTCCCGGCATGACTTAAACCTGAGCTAGGAAAGATGGAACATTTAAACATCGACACCCTAGCTCACCCTGATCCTATCATCCTCGAGGATAATTCTTTGGAAGAAGTATGCCTGTATGATAGTAATGTGATCTCGAAAGAAGCCAATCAGACTTTGAACACATTGAATTTAAATTTGGAAGATCCTGATTTAGTTGTAACACCTACTGAGATGACTTTAGGTAATCGTGATGGTAATAATCTCGAGTTGGAAGTGGTTAGATTGAATTTACTACCTGAGTTGACTACCAATTTAACTAACCCTGAATCTATCAATCTTAGAGTTATACCCAGATCTGATTCTATTGATGATAAAAATATGAGTTCGAAGGACAGTGATTTGATTCTGAAAGTTTTTAAGCCTGATTTGAACAATGAGCCTCCTCTTGTTGCATTAGAGTCTAACTTTGGAGCTGCTCATTTGAATTTATATTTGGCCGAGTGTGTCATTCCTGATTAGGCTTACCTCACCGTCCCTTGTACCAACTTTAATATTAGACAGAGCGTTAGCCCATACCTTCCTAATGTCTCTCTTACTGTTGTACCCACATATGTCTTAGGAACTTTTCCCCATCTTGTAAGTCCCATACTTGTTGACGAATCTTTGGGCTATCCCCTTATGGATGTGAGTCTGGACTAATCATCTTATTTTATTCCTGATGTATACATTTTTCCCGTTATAGCCTCGTCCTACCATGATAAGGATCACTTCTATCCGAGTTGGATGAATTTGTTCGATTACACTACCCCCACTAGGAGACTACCTATGACCATAACTGAAACTACTTATAGAGATGCCCTGGTAGCTAAGGATGTCTTTATTGCTCCTCCTACACCAGTTCTCTTAGACTTGGAAACTTTATGTCCTCCCGTTTTGTGATTGATCTGTTGCATTCCTATCTATGTGTGTTTGTGAGTCGGTATGTTTGTGTGTTTTGTAGTCTGTCTCCCAAATCTTTTTTTTTTTCTTTATTTTCAACCATGTGTGATCCCACAATTCATGCCCATCTTCATTGCAATAAGTCTCTTGCATCAATATTTGCATTACATCTACATGACTTTCTTAAGAAAATTGCACGCTTAACTGAAGAGAACAATAATAAGTATAAACTTTATGCTGATTTTAAACGACAATTTAAATCTATTAAAGTTGGTAACTCAGTAATGATGTGGATTCGTCCGGAAAATTACATGCTAGAAGTGCAGATCATTTAGAATAGTCAATAAAATCAATAACAACGCTTGCGTGGTGGATCTGCTTGTAGAATTCAACATTCATTCCTTTTCTAACATAAAAGATTTAGTAAACTTTGAAGGTCCGGAGTTAAACCCCCAAATCCAATTCAAATTAAGCCTTGTGTGACCCCACCTTGTGAGAACCCCAAAGCCTACCTCCACTCCCAAAATTATTCCCAAAATTTCTATAGCAGAGAAGGTTGATATGATTCCTAGTAATGATATTATTTCCACAAAAGAGGGTGGACGAAGAAGATACTTGACTAGGTGAAGAGGTGAACCAAAGTCAGAGGATACGTGGTCAGAGTGCGAGGAGATACAACAGATAAACCCAGATGCACGAGGAGTTCGGGACACCAACTCGACGGAGTCGAGTTTTTCTCCCACCTGGGGAGAATGATGAGGACATCGAAGATCAACGGCTACGATCATGTCTATTTATTTTCATGTATTTTATTTGTTATTTGTCTACCCTCACTTAGGGCTTTGTTTTATGTTTGCCCTAGGGGCAATTGTGTCTTTTTATTTTCCCTCATGTATTTGGCTATTTAAGCCCTCCCCTTCCTCTTAGAAAGGATGATGAATTATTGAATGAAAAAGGGTTTGTTCTTGTTTGATCTCTTAGTGAGTTCATGAGAGGAGAAGCTCGAGGAGGGCGATTTGCAATACCCGTCAATCTTTGGAAGAGTCCAAGGTTCGCGGTTCTTACGATCTCTTTGTGAGTTCGTTAGTTTACTTTTATCTTATTTGTATTTTTTGTTCATCTCCTTTCTCCCCTTCTCCATCCACCACCGGCCATCCCCTTTCCCCCAAGTCCTCCTTAGCTCCACCACCTCAAGCTCCCACCGACAACCCAAGCCCTTCCCCTTCCCCTCACCCGACGCCATCTCCTCCTTCCCCTTTGCCACCGGCCCCCCTCATAATTTCCCCTTCATTATGTTGATTTCAATCACCATAATGACTTCCTAATTTAGCTCAAGCATGAGAGGGAAAATTTGAATTCTTTTGAAATTCAAATTCGAATTTCAAATTCTTTCCATATAGGGAATCCCAATTTAGGAAAGTGTATAACTCCAAGTCTATTTGAATTTCAAATTAGATTTGAGTTGTCATTCTCATTCCTAAATGACATAAATTGATTTGGAAGTTACAAATCCTCTCCCTAAATCCCTCCCTCTCTCTCTCTCTCTCTCTCTCTCTCTCTCTCTCTCTATGGCCGCCCATTACTCCTCCCCTTAATTAGGAGCTTAACTCATGGCTCCAAACAAGGGTCCATTAATTCCCACTTTAATTTGAATTCAAAATTCAAATTAAATCCCGCCAAATCCACTTAAAATCTGAAATTAATTTCAGATTTTTTTTATTAATTTTCCTCTCTCTCTCCGCTTTCACTTAATGCTCCCAATTAATGACAATTCAAATTCAAAATTTGAATTTTAATTAGCATTAATTACTCCTTAATTTCCTCTCCCCATCTCTCTCCTTTTTTTAATTGCCACTCTAATGGTAATTAACTCTCCCTCCCTCACTTCCGCATGCTGTCCCTTCCTTTTCCAGCAACTTTCCTCGCTGTCCTGCCTCCCGGAAAGCCACAAGTTGCTGCCCAAAGTGTCCAGCAGCACCACGAGCAAGCCAAATCCTTGCTGACCCTGATTGGGTGCTGTCCAGGGTCTGTCCAAGACCAAAAACTGCTGCTGTCCAGGAATTTGAAGATAGGAATTTGCTGTCCAGACAATTCCGGTTGCTGTCCAGAATTCTGGGAAGTCAAAACTGATGTCAAATCCCTCATAGTGGCTATCCAGTCACCCCCAGTGCTGTCCAACAAGCCCAGCAGTTTCCTGCTGTTATCGCGACGTCCAGAAGACCTCCAATCGCCAACCAGAAGGTTCACAAGCCTTGAAAGTTGCTGCCCACTCTCTCAAGCACCTAAACGATCACCTCGGGGCCTTGAATCTACTTCCTTTGGGTAAACTCTTCCCACGGATCTTTTATCTTCGTAGTGACTCTCAATTGTGGTCTAGTAAATTCATGACGATCATGTTAATGCTTCTCCGCTAAAACCTAGTAATTAGAAGAGTTGTGTGAGAGATCTTTCATAGACTAATCTTATTGTTAGTATTGGAATTTACTGTTGGAACAATCCATGTATGCAAAGTAAGATTTATTTGACTATTTAATGATCTCAACCTCTATGCATGTGAGATAAAAACCTAAGCTAGGTACCACTTCAATATTTATTTTATTGTTCAATTCCGCATAAGATCTTGCTTATTATTGCCTCTAAATCTAAACGTGCAAACTTCATTAAGCAAATCATTTTCGCATGGGATTGTTTCACATCAATATTGATGATAGAATTATGAACAAAGATGTATTTACAATCATTACCATGTAATTTATCTTACAGCTACATTAGACAAAGTTATTTTTGAGCTAATTTAAAGATTTTTTTCTATTCTTTAGGACTTCTAATCATTTTGTTCAAACAATAAACTATAATAGTTTTCATAAAACCAAAATCCACGCTCCATACGCTCTACTAAGTAATATCACATCCCCTGAGTAAAGGGAAATACTGAAAAGTATACATATTGTTTGATTGATTTTATGTGACCTGAAATCCTGCTCCAAAGAAACATAACTAAATACTTTCAACAACCATAATGCATTACTGTTACAGGAATTTGAGCTGTATTATTTGCTTTCATCTCCAGATCTTCGACCAAGGCTGCACAATGCAATTTACATAATCCCTATTTGCAAAAACATGAAAATTTGGACAAGAATATCATGACAATGGTTGTCAACCACTGTAACTTGTCCTAGAATCCAAAAGAACAAAACTTCTGTTTTAAAAAGCAGGTTTACTAGAACAAGAACCATCTCTTCATCATCAGCTCATCCAATATTCCTTTTTGGACAAAAAATAAGGACAGTGATATACACTTCAACCATTTTCCAGAAACTTCAATTTTAAGCAACTGCGCAAAAAGAAAAGAAAAGAAAAGAAAAGAATTTAGTTTACAGGCATATACTACCACCAATTCTTGGGAATAAATAATTTTCCGCAATTTTCCCAAATAAAACCTAATGCAAACCATTCCAAGCCAAGCAGATTGATGTAGATTACTCCTTTCACTAATTGGTTCACGCCCATTAACATCTTAAGGGTCACTTATTTGCTACAACAACAACAACATCATCAATCCTTTATCCCAGTACGTGGGGTTGGCTACATGAGCCCTTTTTCTCCATTGTGCCATGTTAAAAGTTAAATTCTCATTTAAATCTAATAAAGAAAGTCCATTTATGATATTTTATAACCAAGCCTTTTTAGATTTACCTCTACATTTCTTAACATAAGTCAAATATAATACATCCATTCCTAACCGGGTCATCAGTGATCGGAAGGCCGCCATTTTATGTGACCAAACCATCTCAGACGACTATCTCTAATCTTATCTTCCACTAGAACTACTCTAACCTTTTCACGTATATGCTCATTTCGTATCTTGTCTCTGAGAGTAAAGCCACTCATCCACCTGAGCATGCTCATCTTTGCAACACTAAACTTAATATTATGCTTAATTTTATGCTTATTTGCTACAACAACAGACCCGTTATTTTCCTTGAATGCTAATTCCCAAGAATAGCGCTGATTTTCTATTATCCTAGATCGCTAATTAGTTTCCTTATTGTCACTAATTTGTTATGGTAGTGGGATCATTGATGTACCTTGCTGCATCTTGTTTTTCTTCTATGGATATAAAAATAGGAAAATTAAGAAACCTAAAGCTGATTTCTACTGTTTAAGCCTTGTATGGATATAAAAACAAGAATTTTTTTCTATTAAATCTTAGAGGATTATGAGTTACATATTTTTGAGCCTTTCATACGCTATAAAAAAGGACCCCAATGCATGTATAAGTGATTGACTATTGAGCATTAAAATAAAATTTCAATCTTCCTTAATTCTAATCTTGGGTGACTAATTGTGGCTAAAGTTAAGAATAGGTAATTTACGGATTGTGATTTTTTCGTATTTTTATAATGCATCTCATCTTAGATTGCATTAGTAAATCCTAGACCCTCAAACGTCCTACATAACAACTACTTTAGGTTCAACTCCTAAAATACTTCAAACAAATCAAATAACATTTGTACAATATTTTATCAAATTATATACCTATATTAACAGAAAAGATGTCTTCCAGTTTTTTGAATGCTTCTTTATACATTAATCTAGGAGAAAAGAATGACGTGCTTCTAATATCATCAATGCTACACATTTAAAACTGATAAGAAATCACACATGCTTTTGGATGTTTGATAAAGCAATAAATTATACCATAATTTTGCATAGAAAACTAGTTGACTATCGTTGGAAATGGAAAGTAATCAACCAAGCAAACGGAGTAGAATATTCAATCTAAAGAGCAAATCCCATCAATTAAGACTGCTAATACCAAAGTAAACAAATATGTTGGTATCTTAGATAAAAATCATATGACACATACTAACCAACTAAAAGATAGTCTTAGAGTTCAATCACTCATCCTTAGTTCAACATTGAAGTCTTCAAAAAAGTTTATAATAAACACAAATACATCTACAGCAGTCTTTAGAATCAAGTTCGATATGATTTTTTTACAGATAAACAATAACAACATAAATGACATTTCAAGAGCAAGATAATAACTGCGAAGGTTATATGAAGAGAAGTTAAAATACCAAAATCTCCTTGAACTATCATTAAAGGTATATAGAAATAAATCAAAGTTTAGCAAGGAACCTGAGCTTCCCGAAGTAAAATGCCATCAGTCATGAACTTGATTGAGCAACCATTTCCAATCATTTTGTCATGCCTAACTTGGAAACCAATCCCCTTCCCGAGCTGAAGACCTAGTTCGTAGGAAACTCTCTTTGCTGTAGCAAGAACGGCAACACGGCGTGGCTGGGTAATACCAATAATTCCCTTTCTGCCACTTTGGTTGCTTGAACCATAGCCAGCTTCATATAAAAACTGCAACATGTCATTGCAACAGGTAAAATATATCATATAAAAGATGAAATGTTATCCTCACTTCAAATTTTCAACATTCTATTAGAAGAATCTAAGAAAGGACACCTGAGGAACCTGCGTGGTTTTACCACAACCTGTTTCTCCACATAAAATTAGAATAGGGTGCTCATTTATTGCTTCCATTATCTCCTGTTCCATCATAATGATTGGAAGATGTCTCCTTTTATCTTGAACTTCAAGTGGTCTTGATGCATGCACCACAACGGCTGAATTTACATGGTCACTGGTGCCACAAAGCTTAGGGGCTTCAAGTTTTCCAACACATATATTAGACCTATCTGCTCTCTGCTCCAGGCAAAAAGAGAAACAAAATCAGGCCACTGCTTCATGCAATAATAGAGAGAGAGAGAGAGAGAGAGAGAGAGAGAGAGAGAGAGAGAGAGAGAGAGAGAGAGGGAGAGAGAGAGAGAGAGAGAGAGAGAGAGAGAGGGACAAAATTTCTAGATGTGGATCAGCTAGCTGAGGGCCTAACATTTAGAAATGATATGTGAGATTTAAGGGAACTTACAATTACATTTTTCATTGTATGAGGGAAGAAAAAAACAGCAGGCTCAAGAGTACATGTATAGAATCTATTTGAAATGATTAGCAAAGTATAACTTTAACTCCAACAACACTTAGCAGGTTCATAAAACCGACCTCTAATAATTGGGATAAGGCCAATGATGATGATGATGATGATTTTTCATGAAATCTTGCAAGATAGTGGAACTAGCAAGTAGGAAAAGCAGCCAACCATGGCCACATGCTTAGACTGGGTACAATAAGAATACAAAACAATAGACATGCCTCAATAACACATGTTCCAAGTTGTTTGAAGGTACACATTGCTGTTTATAAGGATGTTGTGCAAGGAGGTACTTGATAAAAATAGGTATTGATCAACTAGACACAAGACCATATAATGATTTTATAAAATAAAGATTTAAAGCATTATTTACTAACAATGTAAATCTATATAAAAAAAATACGGAGAGTAATGCATGATTTTTAAAGGAAAAAAGCTCCAAGTACAATAACAACAACATCATGCCTTTATCAGCCTACGTGGGCTGGCTGCTTAAATCATTTTTCTCTATTGTGTCATGTTAATAGTCAAATTTTCATCTAAATCTAATAAAAAATGTCATTTCTAATACTCCAAGTAACTCTTCTAATTGCAATGCCAATTCCATTATTATTGAGAGAGAGAGAGAATAAAATTCAAAACACTTCAGATTTGACCTGAACGTCAATGATCACTAGAACTTCAGAACTCTTATATGCGTTGAACATCCAAATAGTGAAAAAGAAAGAGGAACAATCACGATATTGATGACCGTCAGAATACAATTGTTGAGCTACTACTAAGTGCATGTAACAAAAGGAGATAGACCAACGAAGTAAATAGTTGATATATCCATTTATTTTATGCTAATGCTCCTAAAATGAGGGCAACAATGAGGCATTTCCTCACATATAAACTCAATAGCCTCTCACATAACAACTCAATAGCCATGCACGCTCACTTGAGCTTCAAAATGTGTAAAATTTAATAGGTAATCGACTCTTAGTAAGTACAGGAAGTGAGGACTTCATCTTGTATGTTTCCTTCATTCTATGCATGATACTAGAGGAAATAATTAACTATACTGATCCTTCTCTCATAGAATGAGTTTATGCTCTAATTCTAGTCTTTCTAAGTGAATGCAAGGTACAATTCAGCATCAAGAAATTTGATATAAGTTAACTAAAAAATAGTAATATTTATTAATTATTATTCACATTGTTAAATAAATTAAAGCAATTAATCCCCACTCATGGCTAAAATCCATAATAGGAATGGAAGCCAAAGCCACCTCAACAATATGTGGGATAGGGTAGAAGCCTAGGTGGTCATCAAACAAGATAGACAAAATCCTTGGCTGTGGGATAGCTGACATGGCCACTCCACCATCCCTAGATTTCCTTATCTACTATTTGTGGTTTTGTCCTGATATAGTAGATAGGATGACCATTTTATTTAATGAAAATTTTGTACTTATTATTTTTTTTTTTTCAATTTTCCTCATTGCAAAACACTTCAGAAGTCTTTTTGGGCTAAATAATAAAAAATGAGTATTTCTAACTCTTCTCCCTTATCTCTATTCTACTCTCTTTATTAACATGGTATCAAAGACAAGTACTATCTAAATTATAGTCAATGGTTACAAAAGTACCCTTGCCGAGTCTATCAAAGCAGGAAATAAAATATATCCTCCTTCCACCTTGCCAAGCCACAACTCCATTCCACGAGTCTCTATATGGCACTCATCTTTGTAAATTTTCCAGCAACCAAATGGGATGAATTTCTTTCAATGGTCTTGCTTGGTTCAAATTGTAATCCAAGAAAATGGTAAAACAAATTACCTAAATGGTACCATTCATCAGCTTAAAATGGGAAACCCTTCCTTTCCATCATCAGATATCAAAAACACCTTGGTAATATCCTAGCTAATCAATTCTATGAAAGAGTTTATTGGATCCCTATACCTAGTCTACAACAGCTCACAAGTAATGTGAGAGAAAGCTAACATGGTGTACTCCGATTTTGAAAATTCCGCTAACTCATGAAAATTATGAGACCATGCTCATGGCCTCAAAAAAGGAAGCATGAGTATTATTAAATACTTCTCCACACTCACAAAATTTTGGCAATAAACAAACGATTCAAGCAAGTAGTGTGCTGATAAATACAATTCACTCATGGGAAAAACTAGAACACACAACTTTCTTGCAAGTCTCAATAAAGATCTTGATGAAGTTCGAGGTAGAATTCTTGACATTTGTCCACTTCCTAAAATTGAAGAAGCCTTAGCTGAAGTTTGAAGCAAGGAAAGCAAATGAAAGATTGTACTTGTAGGTACCAAGAATAATCTCAAAGCTAAAGAATCTGCTCTCACCGTCAAGAGTACGAAACAAAATTCCGTGCATGACTCAAGGTATGGAAAAAAGTGTAAATTTTGGTTTGATTTCTATTAAAGGACTAATCACTCAAGAGAAACTTGTTGGAAATTACACGATAAGCCAGCAAATTGAATCAATCCTAGGAACTAACACAAAGACAACCTAGAGAGGAAGTAACAAACATAAAAAAAAGAGGCAATATATCCTTGAACAAACAATAATTGGATCTACCATATAAGTTGCTCACTCCAAAGAAAACTTGATGGGGACATCAGATTTCGACACGTGTACCATCGCCGGAGACGCCGATCGACGGCCATGATTCAGAGTCTTTATTTTTGATGTTTTATTTTATGTCATTTATATTTCATGTTTTTCCTTTTGTACCCCTATGAGAGAATTAGTGCTTATTATAGCCCAAGGGCAATATCGTCTTTATGTTTTTATTTCCGGATAGCCTATATAAAGGCTTTGTCATTGTATTTTAGGATTATTATTGATGAAATGAAAATTTTCTATTGTTTGTTCTCTTTGTGAGTTCAAGAAGATCTCTTGGTCAGTTCTTCACATGAGATCTCTTTGTGAGTTCTCTTAGTATTTGCATCCATAGATCTTCTCCTCATCCACAAACGCCACCATCCACACCAACAAGTTGGACGAAGCCGGCCCCTCCACATTTGCCGTCTCCTTGAGATCCCCACCCGTCGGCCACCCCAACCCCCACCGGCCGGCCACCTTGCCACCGGCTCCTCCCCACCTCCATCCTCCCACCACCTCTCCCTCTCATAACCTCTCTTGAAATTTGAATTTCAAATTTCAATTTCTTTCTAAATTTGGAAATTCTATTTATGGAAAGTTTTTGAATGATTCCAAATTTAAAATTAAATTGGTTTGGATTTAATTTTAAAAATTTTCCTAGTCATCATCCTTGATTGGAAACCCTCTCCCTCTCTCCCTAACCCCTCTCCCTCTACTCATCCCGCCGCCCCCTCCTATTTGGCTCCCCATTAATTGCCCTCATTACTCCTGTAAATCTAATTGAAATTTGAATTTGATTTCACTTAGATTTCCCTCCCATCCTATTTAAAACTGAAATTTATTTCAGTTTTTCACATCTAGCTCTCTCCCCTCCTCTCTCCTTGCCGCCGGCCCTTAATGGGCTTTTCCCCATTTAATTCCCTCATTAAGGAATTAATTGCAATTAAAGCTTGGATTTGAAATTCAAATCCCTCCCTCCAAAATCCCTAAAACTGAAATTACTTTCAGTTTATCTAAAACCTATCTTCCCCTCTCACCCTAACCCCATTGCGGGCCTCCCATCACCTCTACAACCCGCTGACCCCCTCTCCCTCCCATTGGGGAGTTTCTTGTGGCGACCTCCCATCTTCACCTCCATGTCCATGGCGGATCCCGAGTTAGAATGGGGACTTGTGTTCGATGCCCAAGGTAATCTCAACGTCCTCCAATCGTCGTTCTTCGACACGAGATTTGAATCCGACGAAGACACCGTGGAAGATTACTTGGATCGGATCCTCCCGTCCCTCATCAAAGTCATTGATAGACAACGTCCGGACTACGAGTGGACCATCGACGGCCGACCTCCCGCACTACCTCCACGTCCTACGCCTTCCTCTCTTTCACTACAGATCTCTGGCGCCGTCTACCTCGGAGTGGTTTCATCTCTTGTGTGGTTCTTCTTCTTCCGACAACCCTAGAAATAGATAAATGAGCGTAGCCACAAGGTGAGACAATCACTTTGTTAACCGCCGGATTCTAGTTGGCTTTTCATTTGCTTTATTATTTATTGTTGTCGTTATTTTATAGATCTCGCTAATTTAGTGGTAGTAACTTGCCTAGACTTGGTTAAAATTCTAATATCTCTTTTGAAATCTCACTTAAGAAAAGCATTAAGATTGAACTTTCATTATTTTAACAACTTTTATTAAATTTTATGAAATTCAATTCCTGGTTTCACATCAAAACTATTGGCTCCTCGCTTTTAGCCTGAGAGGTTCTTTTTCTCTTGCTCTTAGTTGTACTAAGAGAGGTCGGGAATATTGGATATTGGATTGTTAAAGCATGAGCATTAAACCACATGATATGATGTGCTCAACTATTCTCATTTTATACTTTGTCTCTTGAGAATCTCATAGTCATAATTTTGATGGCTCACTATCCCCTATTATTGAGGTAGGGACAATTATATTTAAACATATATTTATCAAAAATCTATTTAACATGTTTTGAATCTCTCTTGTAATATCTCATTGGTATGCAAGATATCAAGAGATTGTAGATGCAAAATCAAATTCAAAATTTTGTGAATTCAGGACCATAAATTTGGAAGAGGAAAGACGACATTAAAAAGGTCAAAATTATGTAATAATTTGATGAGGATTTCAAATAATGTAATCACGCACTTAGTATTAACAAAGATTTGCCTTCCCTTAAAAGTAGAATCCAAACTATGCTATCATATCATAGGTTGGGTCATCCGAGTTTTGTGTGTATTAGAAACTTATTTCTTTCATTATTTGGTAATATAAATATTTTTTAGTTAGCAATTTATAAACTTGGCCAAAAATTAGAGAGCTAGTTTTAAACCTAAACAATATAAGGCTAGCAAACTGTTTTCCCTTGTGCATAGTGATTCTTGGGGCACCTTCAATGCATCCAAATCTTTACTTAAAGAGATTGTTTATCAAATTTATTGATGACCATGTGCATGCATGTTAGCTATACTTAATAAAAGATATATCTGATGTTGAAAAAATCTTCAAGAACATTCATATGGATCTTTCTTAGGTATAGGAAAAATAAAAATGATCCTAAAGGTTACATATGGATCTTTCTTAGGTATAGGAAAAATAAAAAAAAAATGTTACAAATGCTAATCACCAAAAAATAAAATAAAATAAAATAAAAAACATTTTTATATATGGATGTTACCTTTTTTAAAAATGACCCATTCTTTCAGAAAAAAATTCCCTTCATGAAGAGGTAGAAGAAGGAGATTTTGATATTTTTTCCTTTGAAATATTACCTTCCCACTAACATGACCGATCATCCTAGACCCAATGATTTTGAAGTTAAAAAAACCCCTGTCCACTCAATTCCTCAACGCCCTCCTAAACTTCATGTTCACTCTTGAAGTAAGAATTTATAAAAAAAATTGAAACATCCCCACCTCTCAACACATCTCATGAATCTTAAACTCACAAACTCTTTCTTGTGATGAATTATGAAGAGAAGCTCATCCTTATAGTTAGCATCTACATGAAAATAAGGTAAGGTATTGAGCATTTACCTCCCTCAAAAAATAACTTGGTATGTAATCTAGCTGAGGTTGAAATTCCAAAAATAATAAAGGAAGCCCTTAAGAATAAAAAATGGCGAGAGAGAGTGAAAGAAGAGATGAAGGCCTTTGAAAAAAAATGAAACTTGATTAGCTATTCAAAAATCCAAGAACGTCATTCCTGTGGAATGTAAATAGGTATTCATTGTGATGTATCAGTCTGATGGTTTTATAAATTGATGTAGACAAGGGTGGGGCAACACAATGTTGACCTTCGTGTTATACAAAAAAGAGAGAGGAACGAAGAAATCCAACGTACATACCTGCCCTTACCCATTGGATCCACGAACTCTGCCGCAAATCGCGCCGATTCGGCGCCGCTCGCGATCTCTTCCCGCAAATCCCGCAGCAGCTCCTCGATCGTCGCCTCGTTCGCGTCGTTAAATAGAAGCCGAGCCCCTCTCCGTTCGCTGCTCTCCCACGCTCCCGATCCCACTCTCTACTCTTCCACGACCTTAAAATCCCGCAGCTCCCTCCGATCTCCTCCTCCGTCTGTACCGACCCCAAGCCGAGAGAGAGAGAGAGAGAGAGAGAGAGAGAGAAGCTCTCACCTTGCTCCTCCATAGCCGAATCCCTCCTCAGCCCGTGAGCTCCTGGCCGAACCCCCTCTCCCCGTTCGCAAATCCCACGAGCAAACTCTTCACCCGATCTCCCCTTACCCGTGTCCTATCCCCCCTCTTAATCTCACTTAAAACCTAAATCAACTCAGCCCAACTCAGTCACTCAGCCTCAACTCACCCACTCAGCTCAACTCACCCTCATTCACTCCCCAACTCAGCAACTCAGCTACCTAAAACCTAAGTCACTCAGCTCACTCACTCACTGACTCAGCCAACTCACTCACCCCCTTTATTAGGTATATGTATTTTTTTTTTATTATTATTATTTATTTTTTTTATTAAATCAATTTAAATATAATTAATTATTTTTTAATATAATTATCTATTATTTATTATAAGTTAATTATAATTTATTAGGTTTAATTATTACTAAATATTTTTAATTATAATTAATTAGTAATTAATCGTGAATTAATCATAATTAATCAAATTATGATTAATAAACTTTTAATTATAATTAATCATTAATTAATTATATATTAGTTATAATTAAATAAATCTAATTATAATTAATTCTTCATAAATAATATTTAATTAGCATTAATCATAATTAATGATATTTAATTTTTTTTTTAATATATATAAAAAAAAAAGGAGAGATTTCAAAAAGAAAATAAAAATGATTCTTTTCTCGACGCTTGCAACGAACCGGCAACCCCCGAGGCGCTCACGTAGCGTTTAGGGTGGGAAACCGGTGCGAGGCTCGCGACGATTTAAGGATCCCTCTTCAAAGCTTGCAACGAGCCGGCAAACCCCGAGGCGCTCAAGTAGCGTTTAGGGTGGGAAACCGGTGCGACGCTTGCGGCGAAGGGGATAAAAAAAAAGTGTGTTCTTTATTTTTATATAAGTACCCCGAACGCCCACGTGGTGCAGAGGGGGAAAATCTGTATTTTTTCTAACATGTTTTCTTCTTATAATCAACAAACACAAAACACCCTTAAATGCTCACGTAGCAGGCGGGGATAAAAAAATTTATTTGCGACACCGCGGTGTCATTTTTGACACCTACCTGAAGCGCTCACGTAGCGTCGATGGGAATGGTTGCCTCTTGGTTTTTCCCTAAACGGGGGAGACGCCGGGAGGCTGCCGAAATTTTGGATTGAAAATCCAAGGACTTGAACAAAAAAAAATGAATGAGCTTGCTAATGAATTTAATTGAACTCAAACACAAATGAGTCATGACTTAAGCAAAACTCAAACAAGAATTTGTGCAAACTTGAGTTGGACTCAAGTTGACCTAAACTTGGACTTTTATTCGAACTTAACAAGACTACAAAAGACTTGAACACAAATAAATTTGAACTCAAGTGAACCCGATCTAAGCTCGGGCTTGAACTCTACAAAACAGCAGGGGACTCGAACTGAAGAGGCTCATATGGAGCCTGAACTTTATTTGACTAATGGAGGACTACACTTGAGCTTGAATTCAAGTTGAAACATATAAGAATTTGAATGAATCATAAGTGATCTAATTTGGAGAGATTAATAAAAAGCTAAGCTCAAGATAATTAGTGATGAACCAGTACTTAGTCCATTATGTATTCAAATGAATATCAAATGGATAAGTAAGGGATTCATGTATTTCAATTTAGCATGTTTATGAATGATTCATACATCTACTACCCCAATCATGTATGTAGGTGATTTGGAGTAATTGTAATGATTGCAAGAGCATGAATGTAATGACATACCTACAACCAATAGTATGAAGCTTCACACAAATGTTGAAAGCCTTCATGCTAGACAAGGGTGAATATCAAGCAAATGATGCATATCAAATTTATTATCATATCCCAAATTTTCCCTAAAGGTTAGGAGTTTACAATTGGAATTAGTTCATAAGCAAAAATGTAAGCTCTTGATGAACTACAATGATTGGTGGAGAACAATGTTCCAAATCTCACAATGCAAACTCTTGGTGAGGTTGGGGAGAATCCTTGAGTTGGACTCAAGTTGACCTGAACTCATAATGACATGAAATTTGAAATGAACAAGGATCAAATAGTTGAGAAATTGACATTGGATAGATGAATGTCAAAGTGCAAGTAGATGTTTCTAAGTAACATCAATAAAATGCTGAATATCATTGGTGATGAGCAAAACTCCAAAATTGAACTTCATGCAAATAACATCTATGTCAATCATGCAATCAAATCTGCAAGCAACGACAATCAACATGCATGAAGAAGTGAATGAATGCAACTAAGTTATCATACAAACATATATATCCCTTGCAAACAGTAGGTGATGATTGGCACATCAAGTGTAAATTCCTACAAGCTACTACAAGGGGAATTCTTCGCTCTTATAATGATTTCTTATGAACAATGATAGTGAGTGGTCACTTAGTGTGGTGTATCCTTTATAGGAAAAAGATAAAAGATCGTGGTGAATATAAAGATTTACTATTTGTGATGAAAATGGTTCTCATGCACATATATAGGGGGTGATTATCAAATAGATACGGATGTTATAATACTCCTATAATCAATCACCATTCAACGTCAATATAATCTATCACCCTCCTTTGCATGTATAGCTACATATGCTATGTATCGATAGTATGGAAGATCTTCTACAAATAAGAGATAGAAGATGGTGACAAATACTAACGATTATTATTAATTATGAGGGAGTTACACACATACACAAGAAATGCTCCTACGGGTGATGATCTATAACGAATAGTAAAAGGCTAAAGCTTCTTTGTAGCCGACAACCCTATAGTTGAGGTTACACATTATTCCTGCTCATAAGTGATGACAATGGCTAAGATGTGAAAGTAACAAATCCCTATAATTGACATTTGATATTCATGGATACAAACAACGGTTGTCATAATTACTTAGAGATACACAAGAAATACAAGTCATCAATCAACATACAGAGGGATATATTGATGAATACAATTCATTCAGCAGTCTATGTTGATAAGCATATAAAAGGTGATGAATCCACTCAAAACAACAGCAGTAGAAATACTGCATGGATGGTGGATCCCTTACGAGCAACTAAATTTGTAACTGATATAGTGATTGTGCTCACAAGTCCGTGCACAGATTATTTTATAAGTATGATGAACTCTCCTACAAATATGAATGAAGAATGAAAAAAAAGGGAGATTCTATAATGTGCGTTTACAAGAATGATGCAAGAAAATTGTAGACAGCGACATCTATTGGCAAGGCAGGAGATTAGTTAGTGCACTATGACCGCCTACAAAATCAACAAATAGTGCACGACAGTCTACCTGTACGAAGCAGCGAAAACCCTCTATTCAGAAGCTGCTACGCCACGCACTGGATCTGCAACATTCGTACAAGCAGACAGAAGGCGTCTATTCCAAGAATACCCCTGCACGTGCACTATAAATTGTATACACATAGGTACACTAAAAAGGGGTAAAATGCAAATTACAACCGCATGGGCCCCGGCGAGCGTGTTATTGGTACACACGTGACGTCTAGGGATGCTGCGCGGGGTTGACAAGTGAATTCAGGTTCGAAACTGATCCTTCTATACGGGTCATAGAAGTCGATAGGGTTCGAACCAACAAACAAATATACGGTTATGACGACCGTCATATTTGTCTTAATACATTCATATTAGGCCTTCAAGGCCTACAACAATGAGAATTTCACTATCAAGGGCATAAAGTACGAAACCCGATCCTTGTCGTAGCCCGACGAGTTGACAAGGTTCAATCCATAAAAGAAAATGACCCCCAAACACCCCGATGATGGCCGTGTTGAATGCAGATCTTCAACCGGAGGGGTTCTCAAATATTTTCAAATATCTACAAATATCCAAAAGTCCATTCAAATATTTTCAAAAATTTCACCCAAATACCAAAACTCCAGAAAATCCAAAACCCAAATCCCAAAAATATTCAAAATCCAAAAATATTCAAAATTGAAATCATCCATCCGTACTTAAAGCAAATCCATCCGCCCCTCCGCACAGTTTGTCAGGGTGGACAAATTAAAAATTTACTTCAGCTCACAAAGAGCCAAATGCCTAGTCGAAAATATTACTAGGATCCATTCTCAAAACAATCTCTTGCAGTATAGGACGTGGTACGTGTCCTCTAACCGGCAGTTTCGCCGCCAAATGGCACTGCAGGTAAAAGGTTATGACCCGGGGCCTCTGAACCGAGTGGTTTGTGCCGCCAATGTGCACCACAGATAGCAGTTATGGTCAGAGCCAATACGGCTCCTTAATGGCGTTAAATCTTGAGATATGAATCAATAGGTTTAATTGACAGGGCACAAAGCCCTCTGTTTAGCTAAGGGTGGATTCAAATTTGTCCCCTTAGACAAACATCCAACCCCGGTCTACAAGGTCCCCTTGGACGAAGCAACCCATGGCTGCGACAAGGATCCTTCTGTCAGGTTGGGTCGACTACCTCTGCATAGTAGACCAGGGACCACGATGGCCCGGGACGACGGAACCATGGGATCTTGATCGGGTCCTCATCCATTTCCCCACCATCCGCTTTAAGTGCTAGATGGTACAATTTCTATTTTAAATACCAATTTTCCAAACTCTCTCCAAATTTCCAAATTCAACTCCTCAATTTTCAAATCCAAATCCAACTCAAATTCCAAATCTTTCCAATTCAATACCATTGCTGCTACTATATGCCAGATAACACGTATCTCTATACGTATCTGATTGACGACTAGCCTTAATCGAAGTTCTCTCTCGTGATCGAGAGGGGTAATTAACTATAGGGGCTGCGCCTATAGGAAACCAGAACTCAGATCATAAAGTCCTCACCAAATGAGGGCGAAATCTTGGGTAGTGTCTTATCTACAAACCCATTGCCTTCCAAAATTTACCTCGGAACTTGTTCAGTTAAAACTCCCTCGCCGAATAAGAAGAGCGGGCGGAGGCCGGGGCCGAATTTTCGGAGCCCACACACAAGTTGAGTTTTTCTTGTAATTTCTTGCCTTGTGTCTTTTCATCTTCCCCCTCTCCTTTTTCATTATCTTGTCCTTTCATCTTCTATCTTCTCTTTTGGGTTGTTTTCTAATTCTATGAAGCCTTGGTTGATTTCGGTTTTGAGCTATAGTTGTTGAATTTTTAGTTGGTACAAGCTCATTAATATCTAGTAGAAGTGTAGCTCATTATGAGCTGATGTTTAGTTATAAAATTAATGTTTGGGAGCTAGATTAGATGAGTGGATTTTGGTTTTTCATATTCTTCTTGGATTGGGGCTGCTGCAGCTTTTCTTCTCTGGAATTTTCTCTCACGGGCTGCTGCTCTCGGGTTTGATGCTGCCTCTTCGGGTGGCTGCCTTCTTTACCGCTCTGGCTCTTCTTTTTGTCCGTGAATTAATTCCCTGATTTGCCTCCTGGTTTGCTGTGCTGAAACCGTGGGGCATTAATTCCCTGTTGCTGTGCTGAAACCGTGGCCTTTCCTCCTTGGATTTGCTGTGCTGGAAACCGTGGCCTTAATTCAGTGGTGTGTTTGGTTTCTCCATGCTGAAACCGTGACTTTTTCTGCTTTGCTGTTTGGAATTCCTGTGCAGGAAATTTAAGGCTTTTATATGGGAATATGAATAGATTTTTGGGACAGAAATTGAACAGTTTTTGGGGCTGTTTTTAGACAGTTTTTGGACAGAATTGGATCAGTTTTTGGTGGCTGTTTTGGGAGGAATTCCAAGAGCTTTTTACTGTTTTCTATGCAGTTTTTCTACTGCAGTTTTTTTGGGCCTTTTAGCCTTCTTCTAGGTGTCTTTTAACCTTCCATATTCCCTAATATTTGGGCTGTTTGGCTGTTTTTAAAAAGTTATGTGAGTGATTTTTGGAGACAAAACCTGAGAGGTTTTCTTGGAAAAGCTTGAGAGCTTTGTTCCATTTCTCTTCTTCTTCTATGGAAATCTGCGGGCTCTTTCCACCATTCTTCTTGGCTTCTAATCTCTTTCTTTCTCTCATAGTATCCATTCCATTTATCCTTCTTCTCAAAGTAAGCAACTTTAGGGTGTCATTTTGTTTGTGTCAAAGTTTGAAGCGTCCAAATTGTAAGTGTCTTGCAAGAGTCGTTTGTAAGTCTTATCTAAGTTGTAATAGTTTTTATATATTGAATTAAAGTTGTTGTTTTTAGTTAATTTGTCTATTCTATGTCTTTATTTTGTTCTTAGAAAGGTAATGTTTTTGTGATCAAAAATTTGGGTCCCTCTCCCAAATTTTTGATTGCATCATAAATAGATATAAAGCATGGTTAGGTGTGAAAGGATTTACTCAAACCGACATGTTTGACTATTCTAAATTTTTTGCTCCCCAAAATTTAACACTATTTAGGAATCCTTCTATCAATAGCTATTAATCTGGATTGGCAGCTTCACCAAATAGAAGTTAAAAATACTTTTTGAATGGTGGACTAAATGAAAAGGTATAAATGGATCCTCCTCTCGGAATCAATAACTTATGGAAGTTGGGAGAAGTTTGCAAATTGAAACACACACACATATATATATATATATATATATTATATATATATTTATATAATATTATATATATTATATATATATATTTATATATATTATAGGCTTAAACAATCATCTCAGGCTTGGTTGAAATATCTACAAAGGTTGTAAGTCAACAAGAGTTCAAATATGCTCAATCAGAGTATACCTTATTTTATAAACACAAGATGGTAAGTATAGCATGCTAATTATATATGTAGATGATATCATAATTATATAAATTCATAATCTGGAGATCAATACCTTAAAAAAAAAGCAGCATAAAAAATCGAAATTGGAGATCTCAAGCAAATGTAATCTCCAAAAACAAATATGGTATTATCATCTCTCAAAGAAAGTATGTTCTTGATCGCTTAAAAGAAAGTGACTTAGCTGAAAGCAAACCTATAGACACACATATAGATAGATATATTAAATTGAGTAATTTTAGCGCTAACGCTTCAGAGTATCAAGACATATACCAAAGATTGATAGAACCACTCAACTATTTGGCTCACACTAGACCCAATATCACCTTTATTGTGAGTCTAGTGAGGTAGTTCATTCATGCACCTTATCAAGGATATATTAATGCAGTTATTAGAATTCTCAATTACCTAAAAAGAATCCCTGAGAAAAGGGCTTTGCTTCAAAAGGAAGAATCAAGAACCATAGAAGCCCATGATGATACTAATTGGGTAGTATCTAACAAGAGATCCATCTTTGATTTCTTGTACTTATACATGGGGAAATCTTTTAATTTGGAGAAGCAAAAGACAAAATGTTATATGATAAGGATCAACACAAAAGCAGAACTAAGATATTGGCCAATGAAATCAGTGAATTAATCTGGCTCACACCATGCTTATAAGAACAAGCAACTATTAAGACACCTATGAGTCTCTATTGTGATAATAAAGCTAATATTAGTATTTCTCACAATTTAGTACACCATGATCAGACCAAAGAGAAAATGCAAAATGGGATCATGCATTTTATAAATTCCCTCCGATAAAATTTTTGATAATTTGACCAAAGGCTAGCTAGAAAAGCTTAACTTTATTTTTATCAAATGTTTACAAATCAGAATTAAATGGGGATGATCAATAAATTCCAGCAATTAATCCCCATACATGGCCGAAAACCTCATCAGGAATGGCAGCCGCCTTGGCAGCATGTGGGACTGGGTAAAAGCCTGAATGGGCGCCATACAAGGTAGACATAATCCTTGGCCGTGGAAAGGTCTCTTGAATTATTGGCATGGCACTACACCGTCCCTAGATTTTTCATAATTTATGGCATGTGGTTTTTCCTGGATTTAGTAGGAAACATGTTTGTTTTATTTTATGAAATTTTACATTTATGTTTTTCCTATTTTTCACTAATTGTAGAATCTTATAAATAGAAACATATTTGGGTCAAATAATACACAACAGATTATTCCAAATTCTTCTCCCTTATTTCTCTCATGTTTTCTTCTTTAGCACATATTGATAGTAATAAAAGCGAAATATAAGGTGGCCTATTTCCAAGAGTTCATTTATGTCATAAGAGTTCATAGATTCAAACCAAATCTCTAAGAGTATTTTTATTTGAATTTCGAGTTTCTCAATAATGGTCTATAGGGTGTGTCGTTCGCTTATAGATTTGCTCTAACCTAAATAGATTTAGCCCAATTAAACCCATATTCAAGGTCACCTAAATTGAACAGAGGATCAAGCTATTGAGCCAACCCAACTCACAACTATAATAAGAAATTGAGACAATTGCACTTTCTTTCTACAAAAGATGGCTTCCCGCTTAATTACTATTTTAACTATGGAATAATTGACATGAATGCAAATGTGAGAAGATGGAAGGCAATGATAAGGTATTTAGGTGGACAAGGGTAAGTTATATGGTGTCTTCAAGCATTTTTTATATTTGATAAGACTACATATTTGATTATTTGAGGAAACGTGTGTTGTGAGTAGATAAAAATGATCCTTTACATGTTTAACCATGTCCACTATAGCCTTAGACTTTTTTGAATTTTCAAATGTTGTCCCTCAATTCACCAAATTAGACTAATTTGGTAGTATCATCAACTTTGATATTTCTCTAAGTAGAAATTGGTGGAGAAAGCTCTCCATGAGGATATTTTAGTCTTTTTAGAGTCAATCTTATTAATTTATATGATATCAAGCAGTGAAATCGAATCGACCCAAAAAAATCCTATATGCAGCTTCTTGATCTGTCATTATACCTCGAGAAGTAGAAAGAATTACAATTCTCATTCCACCTAAAATCTTAGGAATTCGTTGATAGTTGGAATAGATTCGTAGACCGGGTCAGCTTATACGCTTTAAAATCATTTTATTACCTTTCCTAGTCTTTTTATGTCGTAAGGTTAAAACCAAGAAATCTTTTTTACTTTCTTGATGTTTTCGAACGTTCTCAATAAAACCTTCTCGTAAAAGTATTTTCACAATGTTTTTAGTGATATTAGTAGATACTATTTGAACTCTTCCCTTTTGACCTATGTCAGCATTTCTTATAGAAGTTATTATATCGGCAATAATGTCCCTACCCATGACGAACTATAGTTATTGGTGCCTCCTCATTTAGATATAATCAACATGCTTCTTTTTTGTTTTATTTTTTATTGAAATTCTTAAATTCTAAAAAATTATTCTAAATCTCAAATATATACATGAGACACAATCTATTAATCGGATCTATTTCAGATATTTGAATATTCTATATTCTATTTTCTACATATAGAATAGATAGGATATATCCTATCTTCATCTATAAGACTTCGAGCGCTAATGAAACTATTTTAGTAAAATTCAATGTCGCAATTCCCGAGCAATCGCACCAAAAATTCGAGTTCCTTTTGGATTTCCCTCTTGATCAATGATAACTGCTGCATTGTCATCATATCGTATTATCATGCCGTTGCCACGTTTCAGTTCTTTACACGTGCGTACAATCACAACTCTAATTATTTCTGATCTTTCTAGAGGCATGTCCCTCTTATAAAGCTTTTCCCCATCAATGTTCATCCAAGGTAATGAAAAAAAAAAAGATGATAAGACAATTTTGATTCAAATTTGGTGGTTTGAGGGACTAAAATGAAAAAAAAAACAAGCCTTTATCCTACTATGTGGGGTCAATAATATGAATCCTTTTTCTCCATTATGTCTAGTTAAGAGTTAAATTCACATTTAAATCTAATAAAATCTGTCATTTCTAATATTTTATAACCAAGTCTTTTTAAGTCTACCACTACACATAAGCCAAATATAATACATCTATTCTCCTAACCGAGTGATCGGAAGGCCGATGTTTTATGTAATCAAATCATCTAAGGCGACTCTCTCTAATCTTATTTGCCACTGGAGCTATTCCAATCTTTTCACGTATATGCTCGTTCTACGAGCAAAGCCACTCATCCAGCTAAAGCATCCTCATCTCTGAAACAATTAACTTAATGTTATGCTTCTAGTTTAATGACCAACATTATGCTCCATAAAGCATTGCAGGTCTCACCACCATCTTATAGAATTTTCCCTTAAGTTTGGGGGGACTTTTCTATCACACAATATACCTGATGCATTCCTCCACTTCAACCATCCAACTTGAATTCTACTAATAATATCCCCATCTATTTCACACTCACGTTGAACAATAGACCTGGGATATCTGAAACGTGTACCCTAATTAAGGACTGATTGCCTAAAGTCACAATCCCTAACTCGATATATATATATATATATATATATATATATATATTATATATATATATATATTTATATATTTATATATATATATATATATATATATATACTTTTGGTGTTTTGCCCTAGTAGTTTGGTTGCATTTTCTAAATTTTGAAACAAAGCATATCATCATTAACTTATCCAAACTTGTTGTGAATCTTAATGAATCCTTTCTATCCATTATTGTCAATGTGCCAAGAGATGTTTAAGTTTAAGGAAAAATAGAGGGAAAAGGTTATCATCTGCGGCCATATTTTTTTTCATTGTTTTATTAGAAAAATGAGATCATTGTTTTATTAAAAAAAGTATAATGGCAATTTAAATAAGAAAACTAACTTATTTGTATTTTGTAAGCGCATGGATGCCATAAGAAGGAAGACAATGACTTATACTGACACAAAAAGGGAAAACAATCAATGTTCCATGCTACATTGAAAAAAGGAAATGAAACCATTAAAGATTAAAGAAAGAACCAAAGTGGATGTAAAATTCATGAAAAGTGTTACACAAGCGCTAGTACTCACCCGAAGACTTGCATCACTTTGATTGTCAGCTGTAAATGATGTTGGTATGGAGCTCTTCATAACTTCATGCGCAAAGCTACCGCTAACCTTTGTTGCACAATTAAGGGATGAGAACAACATATCTGATTCAGCATTCACACTCATTGAATTCTTAATAGTGAACTCCGAATGGGGTTCTAGAGAATTTTGTTGGGAACCATAAGTAGTCATCATAGGCCTAGCAAGAGCTAAAACTTTGTTCATATCTTTCTCTAAGGATTTCACAAGAGATGAACCATCATAATTTTCTTTCTCAACCAATTTCTTAAGAGTTAAACCAATGCAATCATCCTTTTCCACCAGTTTCATCATACTCAACTCTTTGTCACTGTAAACTGTAAGTTTGCCTTGATCAGGTCTATTTACTACATTTTCATAAGTTTTCTTTTCCTTCTTCTTGAAAAGTGTGACATTTTTGGGGACGTCAAGACCTACTTTTGCAAAATGTATAGCAAGTCTGCATTTTTCACGCTGAGTTTTTGCCTGAAATCCAATTTATAAAGCTTGAAGTTTTCATTGCAAAAATGTTACCCAATAAGTAAAAAAAACACATTAGTTGCATACCTGACCAATAGTGCCTGATGACTGTAAAATTGAGTATGCTTCATCCCTTATTTTATACTTCCTGAGGAACACAATATAAATAAACATTTAAAGAAAAGCAAATAGAAGCACGTTTACATGCTAAAATAAAGCAAAAAAGGGGCAAAAAGATAATAACAATTAACAGATCTAGATATGCAACATGAAGTTATGCGGATGACATACTGCAACACCCTTATGCTTTTAGATAGCATGAACTTCTTCTCTTTCTCCTCCTGTAATTCATTTTAAAATAAAAATAATAATAATAAGCACAGCACACAGTACTAGAGCATTGCAATCAAAGCAATTCAGAAGTAAATTCAAGCAGACCTGCAACTTTTGAAACTTTCTCTTCTTGCTTTTACTAATAGCTGGGGAAGCCATAGCCTTATTCCTCCTAAAATCCTAATAAAAATATTTTTTTTCAATCATAGTTTCAAAAAAACAACCAGTTAAACATGGAGGTGGGGCTGGGATGCACCAGCAGTTTATACAAAATAATCATTAGTTAATACCTTGTCCTTGCCTTTAGTTTTGTTCCTTTTCTTCCCAGGTAAAATAAGCGCATTGCTTCCCTTTCCATTCAATCTATACAATTGAACCACAAAGAAAAAAACTTATTTAAAAGAAACCGTTAAATTCACTTTCATAAGTGGTTAGGATGAAAAAACTATAAACATTAAAAAGATGATAAAAACGAACTTCAATGAAATAAATAAATTGCAAGGCATACTTGCACTCATCTTGGATCATATCAACAGCCTCAGTTGATAAATGCTCAAGATAGTTAGGGTTTGCCTCCGTTCTCATTTTGTAAATTCTGCACCAGAAAAAAAACCTTCTATATATGTAAAAAAAATCTCACCTTTAAGCAAGAGTCAATCCAAAGGACAACAAGAAACGAATCAAGCAAATGTCTATTAGAGATCTCAACCGATTAAGCAAGGCTGCTTCTTAGGAATTCTCCTCGCGAAACCAGAAGAATACGATATTATGAGAAATAAAAAGTCAAATTTCCCAAGAAATTCGTAGAATGTTGGATCATGAAACCCTAAGGGGCTGTTTGGCAACAGGATTTATGCTAAGAAGCGCGCGAACGGAAGAAAGATGGCTACCTTCGCAACGAGCAAGCTCCCGTCGTCGTCTTTACTTCCGATCGAACAAACGAACGGCGAGGTGTAATTTTGGATCCGACTGTAAGGAACGTCGTCGAAGGAGGCGAATAAGTTATTTAGCTACTCGTTTAAAACTCTACCTGTCTCGCGAAGGAGGCGATGTCGAAGAGCAACAGAAGGGAAAAGCAAACCTAGCAAATGTGCGTAATCAAGATGTCCATATGAAAATAAATTCGCATCCTTCCCCCTCTAATGCGGGGTACTTCAAGCTTAGCTTTCTTCCAGAGAGTAGGGTTTACTCAAGTTTCTTCATGTCGCGCTGGTGGGGAATTGAATGATGATAATACCACATTGCCAAGCGAGAATTTTGAATGTTCGATGTGGCTATAAATATCCAGGTAGAAGTTGCAAACAGGTAGCCCGTCCTGTTATGGGGTGAGAGGCGACTTGCCAATGATCGTATTGAGACGACAAGTCGTGCCGACACCTAAAACACGAACACAATTACAAGGCGAGCGGGAGCCCTCCTATTTTGGTCGGTTCTTGCCCGCCAATTTTTGGAAGGGCCCTTCTACTTACGAAGGGTTCAATAAAAATCATGAAAAAATTAGATTAATTATGAGAAAATTAGTTTAATAGTTGCTTTCTGTCGTTACATTAGGTGTAATAAGCTAACATGGAGATTCTCATTGGTCTAGGTCATCACTTAAATTAAATTATATAATTTTGTGCACTTAGTAACATTTGTAAAGATTTATATAATAAATCAAATTTAATAAAATCTAAATTCTGATTTTAATCCATTATAATTTTTAATTCGATTAATTTCTTTACCCTAAGAGTGATTTAGAAATTGAATAAGAGTGATTTAGAAATTGAACAAGTCTAAATTAAACATTTGAAATATAATGGAAAATTTTTGGGATATTAATTGAAGGACTTACCATCTCCAATTTTGAGTACATATTTAGATAAATTGAGTGTCATCCAACAACTTTGAAATAGTTTAATTTTGACATAGATAAGAAAATTAAATGATGAAAAAATAATACATAATTAAGGGAACCAAAATGAGTCGTCTAATGGATCTTTTAGATTTTGGTTGTATTTATGAGACTTGTTAATATCAAAATTTATAAATTGATTCCCACTCTTAATTAAGGATATAGCTTAAGATTTAATAAAGCTGAAAAAATTGAAGATTCCTAAAACTCCACTTAAGTAATCATCACTCGACCATTGCCTAATTGTCAATTGTGCTATCATCGTTTGACAACTATCAATGTCTTTTAAACCATTGTTATTTGTCCATCATCATTACATTGCAACTATCTAACTACTAAAGTTTGACTAGAGTCGCCTTACCACCATCACCCAATCATGAACCTTTGCCCAATGTTTCTCGACTTTAGTCCTCTAATTATTGGTTCTCGACGTCTATCCTCTTACAATCTCCTAACCAGCATTGTTCGACTTCAAACTCTTGCTTCACTTGGGCCAAGCCTCATGCTTTTTGCCTTTTTCAAGTTTCCTATATGGAAAAGCTGGTGTCTATTGCAACACTTTCCTTATATGTATGTGTTAGATATTTGTATAAGTTAATACGTTACTTTCTCTTTCTACCCCATGAATGTTATGGTACACAACAACATTTTTTATCATCTTTAAAATTTTTTGCTCACAAGGTAAATATCGAGATTTATATTATCGTATTAAAGGAGGTAGATGGTTTGCTTTTTTTTTTTTTTGTGTAAGGATAGTATCATGGCTTAATAAATAATTACTTTAAATTGGTATAAATTTTTTGACACTTTAGTTATGAGTTTAAATCTAAAGAGAAAAAAAAAAGAAAGAAACTTTTTTTTAATTATTTGGAGATCTAAATGAAAAAAAAAAGAGATTTTCTAGGCTCCCAAGAAGAGTGTAATATTGAATGTTGCAACTCAAGAATTAAGATTGAGATTGTGATTTTTGATGATAACAAAATATTATTGTTATGATTTTATTATTTCCCCTAGCATATATTATATATTTATGTTTATTTCTGTGTGTACTAACATTTTAGAAAAATCATATACTACTCTAGATTGCTGAAGACTTTAAGATAGGGTAGAATACAATTTCATGTAATAGAGTCTGTATATTTCTATTTTTATTTCTTGAGTCTGAGTAATTGTGATTGTAATTTGGTAATCATATACGCACACAAGGGGAGAGTGATAATTATTTTAAGAATGATCATACTGTACTATTCGTATTATATTATTTAATATAGTTTTTCTCCAAAATATAGTTAATCAAATCATGGCTTGAATTTTTTAACTGTTCGTACTATACGATGTTAAGTCATATAGACGATAGAAAGAGAGTATGAAATTAAGTTCATACCAGATCATATTGAACGAACATATTTATTTTTAAACTATTCACACAGACGATTGATAGAGTATAAAATTAGGTTCATATCAGATCGCACCAAACGAACACATTTATTTTTAAACTATTCATACAGTACGATCTGCATTTATATAGATGACTAGTTACGTACGAAATTAGGTTCATAGCAGATCGTACCAAACAAACACATTTATTGTTGAACTATTCATACAATATGATATTAATTTGTACATATAACTAATAGTGTACAAAATTGAGTTCATCCAAGTTCATACCAAATGAAGCCCCGATTTTTTGAACTGTTTGTACCGAATGATCCATAATTGTATAGTATGAATGTAGGACGGTTCTCTTAAAAATTTTAGTTTTTGGATGGGGTTTTTATGTGGTTTCTATATAAAGGGTCCTAAAAACTATCTCAACTTACCTTTACTTCGAATTTCTCTTGAGAGGGAACATTGAAAGTGTGTTTGCGAGAAATTTTGTGAGTGAAGAGTGAGAGATATAATGAAGGGGAGTTATGAGAGATTCACAAGGTTACCCAAAGTGAGGATCTCCTTGTATTCTTCAAGTTTGTACCCAACTTCTTTCAACGTTCTTGAGAGAAGGTTTTCAAGATCTTCACCAGGAGAGTGAAAAAAGATAAGATGGTACACTGTCATCACTTTGAGAGTATAAAAGACAACGTTTCTCTATCGTACTGGTTTAGTGGAAGAGAGTTTGTAAGGACTTCTCCGCCTTTGTGTGTGAATAAAAGGAGAATCACTATTGTTTAGTGCAATATTTGGAGGAGTCTCCAGGGAGTGAATGTAGGCCAAGTTGAATCGAACTACTATAAAATATGGTGTTCTTCTGTTGTCTTTAATTTTTCCTACATTTTTATTTTTTGGCATTTACAATTTTATGGTTAAAAAATCCTCTATGATAATCATTTCTATAAAAAACTACATGTTTCAAGATTAGTGATTTAACTTTTTAAAAAGACATAAAAAGGTTTTTAAAAATCTATTTTTTTTTAAATAATCAATTCACCCCCCCTCTTGGTTAGCCTTGGGACAGTTCTATAAGGTCTAATAACCCACACGAGCTATCAAGTGGTATTAGAGCCAATTTCAAAAATTAAGGTTTAGATTACTTTTTGAAAAATGATCATAGTTAATCTTAGAAACTGAAATAATGCTGAAGGATCTTCGATCACTAGATCAATTTTATTTGATAACATTTCTTTTGATTTTTGAAAAACTCGCATGTCTATTTTTCTGCTATCAGTTGACTTTTGCTTGTTGATATTGATACATGAAGGTTATACTAATCATATTAGAATTATTAATGGCATTAGAATTGAAATACCATTTACTGAATGGAAATTAGAAGAAAGAGAATTAGTATATTTAAATACAAAATATTTAAATAATTTTTTTATGCTTTAAAATCTGAGGATTATATGTATGTTTCTACTTGCAAAAGTGGAAAAGAATTCTAGGATAGACTTTGCATAACTTATGAAGAAACAAATGAGGTAAAATAATCTAGGTTGAATATTTTATTACATGGCTATGAACTATTTTGCATGAAATCAAATTAGTAAATTTTTGAGATGTATACAAGGTTTACTCATATTGTTACCTTATTGCATGTTTTAGGTAGATAACTTACAAATTCAAAAAAAGTTAATAAAATTTTATGTTGCTTACCTACTGCTTATGATGCAAAGATAATTATCATAGTTAAGGCTAAAGATCTAAATGTATATTCTATTGAAAATATGCTTGGATCACTTATTACTTACAAGCAAGGAGTGAATCAAAGACAGATCGATGTAGGTGATAAAAGGAAAGATAGAAATATAACTTTGAAAGTTGATGATCTAGAGAGTGATTAATTAATGCAAAGGATAAAAAAGATATTGCACTTATGACTAAGCAATTCAAAAATTTTCTTAAGAGAAAGCAACGACAATGTCAACATTGGAACAAAAGTAAGTTCAATAAGAATCTAAAAGTTTTTAATGAAGTATTTTATTATAAATGCAAAAAAACCACGACATATAAATAGTGAATGCTCAAATCTCAAAGTTAATTCTAACAAGAAAAAAGTTGAGAAGAAAACTCATGCTGAGAAGGGCAAGAAAAGAATCTAAAGAGCTTTCTAGGCTGACTCAGCTTCAAACTCTTCAGAAATAAAAGCAGAAGAGGAGGTTAAAAATTTATGCTTAATGACAGATAAACTTGATCATTCAGATCAAGAGGTGATCCTTCAAATCAAGAGGAGAATTTCTTTATTGGTAGAAGGCTTAAAATATAACTTGTTAAGTATTAGTCAGATTTATGATAAGGTTTTAATATAAAATTTTTTCCTACAAACTACATTATAAGCCAAAATGGAGTTGATGTGTTGCATGGAGACATGGTAAATAATGTTGACTTGTTAGATTGAACTTATGTTAAATCTTCTAACATTTTTTGCCTAAAAACTATTATTGAAGAATTTTGGTTATGACATAGAAGACTCTATCATACAAGCATAAAAAATCTAAAAAAAATTACCCAAAAGGAATTGGTTAGAGGCATACCCAAATTAAACTTCATTAAGGATCACTTGTGTAATACTTGTAAATTAGGAAAACAAGTCAAGTTCTCATTTCATTCAATTAAAGTTCTTAGAATTAGCACTAGTAAGGCCACGAGGGGCATACTCTAGCACTAGTAGAGCTAATCATAAGGAAGGAAAGAACATAACCTTAAGGAGAAGAAGGCTAGAATAATCATGTAGAAAGGAAGAATTCTTAACTACAGAGGATCAAATTTGAAATTTGATACTAGGGTAGTGCCATGAGGGGCATACTCTACAACTAGTAGATCTAATCCTAAGGGAAGGACTGAACCTAACCTTAGGGATAAGAAGAGTGAATTCGAGAAATTGAAGTTGAAATTGAAACTATGATGGTGCCACTAGGGGTATACTCCATCACTAGGGAGTCTAATCCTAAGGGAAAGAAACCACTTAACCCTAAGGAGAAGAAAACTTGATGAACTCCTAGGAAGGAAGCATTGCTTCCTATAGGAGATCAGGCCTAGAATTTTAAAATTTAAAGCTGTGATGGTGCCGCAGATGGTGTTATTCACCACTAGAAGATCTAATCCTCAGGAGAGAAAGCACGACGACTCACATCTTTCCTTAAGGAAGAAAAAGCTGGATAATCGTGTGGGAAGGAAGTATTACTTCCCATGGAGGATCAGGTCTGGAGTTTAAATCTAGAATTGTGCCACGGAGGGCATGCTCCATCACTAGTGGATCTAATCCTAAGGAAAGAATGCATAATGACTCACATATGTCCTTAAGAAAAAAAAAGCTGGAGGACACTATGGGAAGGAAGCATCCCACAGAAAATCAGATCTAGATTTTAAAACTAGGATAATGCCATAGAGGGCATGCTCTATCACTAGTGGATCTAATCCTAAGGAGAGAAAACACGATGACTCACATGTGACCTTAAGGAAAGGAGAACTAGATGATCTTATGGGAAGGAAGCATTGCTTCCCATAGAGGATTAAGTATGGATTTTAAATCTAGGATAGTGCTTTGGAGGGCATGCTCCATCACTAGCAGATCTAGTCCTAAGGAAAGAAAGCACAATAACTCACATCTGTCCTTAAGGAAAAAGACTGGAGGACCCTTTGGGAAGGAAGCATTGCTTACCATAGGAGATCAGATCTAGATTTTTAAACTAGGATAATGCCACAGAGGGTATGCTCTATCACTAGAGGGTGATCTTATGGAGAGGAAACTTACTCTACACAAAAAATCAAATCTAGAATTTAAAACTAGGATGGAGCCATAAAGGGCGTGCTCCATCACTAGTGGATCTAATCCTAAGAAAAGGAGCAATGGGACTCTCACCTAACCTTAAGGTAAGGAATATTGGATGATCATGTGGGAAGGAAGCACTGGGACTCACACCTAATCATAGAGGATCAAATTTAAAATTGAAACCAGGATGGTGCCATAACGGGCATGCTCCACCACTAGTGATTCTAATCCTAAGGAAATGAAGCTCTTAGACTCACACCCGACCTTAAGGAAAAGAAGATTGGATGATCATGTGGGAATGAAGCAATGGAACTCACACCTAACCATAGAAGATCAAATTTGAATTTGAAACTAGGATGGTGCCACAACAGGTGTTCTCCATCTCTAGTGGATGATCTTGTGGAGAGGAAACTTACTATACACAAAAGATTGGGTTTGGATGATCATGAAGGGAGGAAACTTGCTACACACAAATGATCATATCTGGAATGATCGTATCTGAAGAAAACTTGCTCTATACAGAGGATTGATTATGAATTAATCGTATGTAGAGGAAACTAGCTCCGCATAGAGGATCATGTCTGGAATGATTGTATGTGGAGGAAACTTGCTCCACACAGAGGATTGAGTTTGGATGATCATGTGTGGAGAAAACTTGATCAACACAGAGGATCCGATCTAGAATGATCATGTGTATAGGATACTTGCTCTACATAGAGGATCAAGCCTGGAATAATCATATGTGGAGGAAACTTACTTCACATAGAGGATTGAGCCTAAATGATCGCGTGTGGAGGAAAATTACTCCATAGAGAAGAATAGATCTAGAATGATCATGTGTAGAGGAAACTTGCTCTACAAAAAGGATCGAGTTTGGATGATCATTTGTGGAGAAAACTTGCTCCACACAGAGGATTGGGTTTGAATTTTGGAATTTGAGATTTGAATTATTTTTTTAATTTGAATTAATTTAGTTTTGAATTTGAAAATGTTTAGATTTGAAGCTTGATTTGATTTGAAGGGTTTTTAATATGAGTTTGGAGAATTTTTAAATTTAATTTGGTTTGATTTTGAGTTTAAAAAATTTTGAATTTGATTTTCAAGTTTGGTTGTGAATTTAAAGGGCTTTGAATTTGGTTTGATTTTAAATTTTAAAATTTGAATTTTTTAGAGTTCTTAAATCCAAGAATTTGTAGAGTTTTTATTAATGTTGAATTTGATACTCATCTGGTATGGTACTTCCTGAAGAGCCATCCCGACATTTGAAAATATTGGGTGGCATACTTCAGGGTTGATCAGTTAATATTTGAAATTCCCTCAAAGATCATCTCTACAACAAGAGGACAATCTTATATTAGTTTAAACTCTCCCACCGATCTCTCGGTAGGCTAACATAGGCATCCAAAGAACTTGGACCAATTCTCCTACTTAGAAGGTTGTAAGTCACACTATCTTATCACGAGATTGAACCACTCGGGCTTTGTACAAATCTGAGTTTTACTTTGCCTTAAAGACTATGCACTACAAGGCCTCAAACACAAATTGTTAAGAACAATTATTATAGTGAAGCAACTTTTTGTAAAGTTGCCTTTTCAAAGAGTCGTTTTGTATGACCTTTGACCACCATAATCGTACAAACTAACATGTGTTTATCCAATATGATACTAATAATGATCATACCTAACAGTTGAATTTGTTCGCATATAGATCAACAACTATATCATACAGACAAATAAGTGTTTGTACAAACGATGTTCAAAAAATAACTATCCTCGAAATGACTGCCATATTCGTACAGATGAATAATTGATGGCTAGTACATACGATGATGTGTTTATACTATATGATCACCAAAAAGAAATCAAATTTTTATCTATCCAACTAATAAGCGAAAACAAGTAAAATCTAAAGTATTTGCACAGTATGAAAGTAGTTCGTACAATACGAATGGAAAAAGAAATTTTAGATTTTCACATGATGATCAAGATGCTTTTTGAAAACAATTCAAATAAGATCCAAAAATAATAATAAAATAATAAATCAACCACAAAATAGAGAAAATTCATATAAAATAAATCAAAAATAAAAAACAAAAATAAAACACAATCATAAACACAATTACAATCACAAAAGAAATACACCACAAATGTAATTTGCTAAATTATAATTATCAAGCATGAATATCAATAACACCCAATCTATTTTTTAAGGTGCTGAAAGTTTTAAAAAATAGTGGTTTTGTGAAAATACTTGTAAGTTAATTTTCATTTGCTATATGATATATAGCTCAATTTCTTCTTTAGTTACATGGTCTCTAATGAAGTGATGCCTTAAGTCTATACGCTTAGTCCTAGATTGTTGAATTGAATTCTCTAAAATATAAATAGCACTTGTAATATCATAGAAAATTGGAATAGTTCCAATTGAAAAGCCAAAATCCATAACTTATTATTTAACCATAGAACATGTGCCACACAACTTTCTAAGGCTATATATTATGCTTCAATAGTAGAAAGGGCTACTGAATTTTATTTTTTGCTAGACCAAAAAACTAAAGAGTTTCAAATAAATTAATAAGTTCTACAAGTACTTTTTTGATCAACCTTGTATCCTATAAAATCTAAATCATAATATCCACTAATTTCTAAAGAAGTGATATTCCTAGGATACCAAATCCCTAAGTTTTGAGTTCTTAAAAGATACCTAAGAATTCTTTAAACAGCATTCAGATGGAATTCTTTTGGATTAATTTGAAATCTAGCACAAAGATAATTACTAAATATGATATTAGGTCTACTAGTAGTTAAATAAAGTAATGATCCAATCATCCCTCTAAATTTTTTTTTGATCAATAGAGCTGCCTTTAGAGTCCTTATCTAACTAATCTGAGAAACTCATGGGACTACTTATTCGTCTAGCTTTATCCATTTTATACATCTTAAGGATGTCCTTCATAAATTTGGATTGGCTAAGAAAGGTGACTTTCACTTTCTTCTTTATGCTAAAACTAAGAAAGCAACTTAAGTCTGTTATCAAACTTATTTCAAATTCCTTACTCATTGTATTTGAAAAGTTATCACAAAAATTTTTATTAGTGGGTCCAAATTAGATATCATCAATATAAATTTTAACAATGAGAATGTCATCTCCTACTCTTTTTATAAAAAGAGTGGTGTTAACACTCCCTTTAACAAAATATCTTTCTAGTAAGAAAAAGCTTAGCCTTTCATACCATGTCCTATGTACTTATTTTAATCCATGCAAAACCTTCTTTAATTTAAACACATGATTAAAAAACTATGAATTTTCAAAACCTGGAGGTTGCTCAACATAAACATTTTCTTTGATTGCCCCATTAAGAAATTTACTCTTAATCCACTTGAAAAAGTTTAAATCATTTAAAAAAGGCAAATGCTATAAGTACCCTTATTGCTTCAAGTCTAGCTACAGGGTCAAAAGTCTACTAAAAATCAGTTCCTTTTATTTGATTATACCCCTTAGCCACTAATCTTGCCTTATTTCTAACCACTACACCTGAATAATTCATCTTATTTTTGAAAACCCACTTAGTTCTAATAATACTTTGATTTTTTGGTCTTTCTACCAACTCCTAAACATCATTTCTAACAAATTAATTCAACTCTTTCTACATGGATAGAATCTAAAATTCATCAATAAGTACTTGATTTAAATTATTGGGTTTAATCATTGAAAAAAATGCTGAGTCATTCACCTCTTTGTTAAGTTCATGCCTAGTTTTAACCCCTTCACTTGGATCTCCTAAAATCAGTTATTTAGGATAAATTTAAGAATATTTCCATTATCTAGGCAATGTATTTTTGTGCCAACCTTTTCTTCACGATTTGCATTTTTAATTCCTTGGAATCTCTTCAACATGTTCTTCTTCCAACCTAGACTCACCAAAAATATTAGATTCATCAAAGACTACATGTGTGGTCTCCTCTACTACCAATAACCTTTTGTTAAAAACTCTATAGGATTTTCCAACACTTGAATTTCCTAGCAAAATTCTCTCATCAGATTTAGGATCAAATTTTTCTAAAAGAGTTTTCATTACTATGAATGAATACTTTACATCCAAAGACATATAGATGTGAGAGGTTGGGAGTCTTACCCTTACGAAGATCATAGGGTGTCTTATTCAACTTAGATTTATTGTTCATCCTATTCAGAACATAATAAGCTATATTAACTATTTCAAACAAAAAATAGTTAGAAAGTGAATATTCGTTGTCTAGGCACCAAAGGCTCTCATGTGGGCTTGTATGAGAGTGTTTCTACAAAATTATCAAACATTAACTTTGGAACCCAAATAAATTTGGGTTCACCTCTTAAAAATGATAATCCAGATGCATGTTTAATATGTTGTAATTGATGCACCTTAGGTCTCCACACTAAATGTGTTATATTATGAATAATGCAAGTGAGAGAAATATGCCCCAACATTCTACATGAAAAACATTTAACACCAGAAAAATGATTTAAAAATGTATATGAGTTATAATATCTTTTCTTAGATTTTGAAATTGTATGCTTTTGGCCAGGATTATAAACTTATTTAGGTGTAGGAGGTGTCTTATCTTCTTTAAAAGCTTTCAATTTTATTTGAAGATATGAGTTTACACTTTCCAAAATTGAATTTTTAATTTTCAAATCATGTTCCCTTTTATCTGATTTAGCTATAAATACCTTAAAATCATTTTCAAGTTCATTATAAGATGTTTTCAATAAATCAGGCTTCTTATTCAAAATATCAAATTCATCTAGCAAAGCTATGTGATTGTTATCGATGTTTGCATGATCATTTCTCATATTTTTATTTTCTTTTTATAGATTCAAATACTCGATATTAATGTTAGCATGCAATTTTTTGAGTTTCCTATACGCATTATGAATTTTCTTAGAAATTTCAAATAATTCATCATAAGATAGGTCACATACCTCCTCTTGATCTTAATGATCAAGTTTATCGGCCATTAAGCATAAATTTGTAACCCCCTCTTTTGCTTATATTTCTAAAGAATCTATAGTTGAGTCATTTAAGAAAGATCTTGGGATTCTTTTATTGCCCTTCCTAATGTTCATTTTTTTCTCAACTTTATCCTTGTTAGGATTAGATTTGACATTTGGGCATTCAGTCTTTATATGTCCTGGCTTCATGTATTCATAACAAATGACTTCATTAAAAACATTTGCATACTTATTGAACTTACCTGTGTTCAAATGATATTGTATTCATTGCTTTCTCTTAAGAAAACTTTTGAATTGCTTAGTCATAAGTGCAAAATCTTCTTCATTCTTAAGCATTGATTAATCACTCTCTGAATCTTCAACTTTCAAAGTTATATTCTTCTATTTCTTCTTGTCACCTGCATCAATCTGTCTTTGATTTACTTCGCAATTAGGGATTCAAGCAGATTATCGATAAAATATACATTTAGATCTTTAGACTCAGTCATAATAGTTATATTTGCATCATAAATATAGGTAAATAACATAAGATTTTATGAACTTTTTCTGAATTTATAAGTTCTCTATCTAAAGAATGCAATGAGGTAATAATCTAAGTAATCCTTGTATACATATCAAAAATTGACTTATTTAGTTTCATGTAAAATATTTCATAGTCATGTAAAATTTTTTTTAACCTAAATTACTTTACCTCGTTTATTCCTTCATAAGTTTTGTAAAGTCTATCTCACGTTTCTTTTCCAATTTTGTAAGTAAAAACATGTATATAATCCTTAAATTTCAATGCATAGAAAAAACTGTTTAAACATCTGGCATTTAACTATATTGATTCTTTTTCTTCCAATGTCCAATCAATAAATAGAATTCTAATTCTAATGCCATCAACAAGTTTAGTAGGTATGGTGTAACCTCTTGTACTAATATCCACATGCAATATTCAAGTGATTGTAAAAAAAGTAGAAATGTGAGTTTTCAAAAATCAAAAGGAATGTTATCAAATAAAGGTGGTCTAGTGATTGAATAACCTTAAACATCATTCTGGTTTCTAAAATTAGTCATGAACATTTTTTAAAAAGTAGTCTAAACCTTAGTTTTTGAAATTATCTCTGATACCACTTAAAAGTTAGTGTAGGTTGTTAGACCTTTTAAAACTGTCATATGGCTAACCAAGAGGGGGTGAATGGGATACTAAAAAAAATTTTGGATATTTAAAAACCTTTTTTTAGATCCTTTTTGAAAGTTAAATCACTAATCCTAAAATTTATAATGATTTATAAAAATGATTATCACAAATAATATTTTAACCACAAAATTTAAATGAAATAAAATAAAATAAAAATGCAGAAAAAAATCAAAGGTAAGAAAAAATATTAAATTTTTTAGTGGTTCGGTCCAACTATACCTACATCCACTCCTTGGAGACTCTTTCTCTAGGTATTGCACTAAACACAAGTGACTATTCTTTTGCCCCCAAAGTAAGGCGGAGAAGCTCTTACAAACTCTTTTCCACCAATCGGATGCGATAGAGAACCATCGCCTTTTATCCCTCTCTAAGTGATGGAAGCATTCCTTATTGTCCTTTTTCACCCTCCTACTAAAGGCAAAGTACATACTCCTCCCTTTTCAACCTCCTAGTGAAGGCAGATAACTATCACATCCTTTTTCACCCTCTTAGTGAAGGTAGAGAATTGTTACACCCATTTTCACCCTCCTGGTGAAGGCAGAGAACCTTGATCTAGTGTTGAAGATCTTCTCTCAAGAGCCTCTAAAGAAGTTGGGTAGAAACTTGAAGAAGACAAAAGAGATCCTCACTTTTGGCAACCTTGTGAATCTCTCACAACTTTGCTTCACTAGGTCTCTCACTCTTCACTCACAAAATCTCTCCCAAACACACTCTCTAAAAGGAACTTTTATTACATCCGATGAACGTACGTAGAGCTACGTTCTACCGGCACTAAGATCGCAGGCACAAAATGAGAAATACCGAGCAAATACCTAGCAATACCAATAATAACGAGAAATACTATTATGTGAAGACAAAATACCGAGCAATACCAAGCAATACCGAGTACTCCCAAAAAATATAGAGTTTTTTCTAGAAAAAAACTCGGTATTTTTTGGGATTACTCAGTATTGCTCGGTATTACTCGGTATTGATCTTTACAGAGCGGTATTCCTCATTATTACCAAATAATACCTAGTAATACTGACCAAATATCAAGCAAAAATTGAGTAACAATCCTCTGACCAAACGTAGAGCTACGTCCAGTCAGAGGACGTAATAAAAGTTCCTCCAAAAAGGTGCCTCTCAAGAGAAATTCAAAGTAAAGGATAATATGACAATTTTTAGGACTCTTTATATAGAAACCACATAAAAAATCATCCAAAAACTAAAAATTTTAAGTGAACTGAATTGAATTTATATTGTACATATAGTACGATCAATTCAAAAAATTAGGGCTTTAATTGGTACGAATAGAGACAAACTTAGTTTTGTATAATGTTAGTCATCTATATGAATTAAAATCGTACTGTACAAATAGTTAAAAAACAAATGTATTCATGTGGTATGATCTTGTAGGAGCCTTATTTTTGTATACTACTAGTCGTCTGTGTAACCTTACATTGTATTGTACAAACAATTCAAAAAAGAACGTATTTGTATGGTACAATCCAATTTTTTCCAAGAAATATAAGGAGCAACATACATTCTCTGTATGATATCTCATATTTTATTTGTTTGTTTCTTTAACGAATGAAACTTACACAAAATATGTTAAGTGAAAAGATTTATCAAATTTTAGTAGCATGTTAAGAATATGTTGCAAATCTGATTTCAAGGAATCTGATTTTGATCATAGCAAATATTTCTATTTTTTTATGACTACCTTGCCTACTAATATTTTAGGTCAATAAGATCAAGTGCAACTCAAGCCAGCTCAAGATTAGGTAGACTAGAATTGAGTCAGTTTGTAATCTTTTACCTTTTCTTGAGTCAATTTTATCGATGTGAGTCCTGATATAAATTAATCTTGCATACACACACACTTGAGGGAAAAATTCTGATTGTTAGAGTTCTCTATTTTTGATCATATCATCCTAGACGATCCAAACATCCTCCTAGACAATCAGTTAAAAATAGAAACCCTAATTAGGCATCCTGGTTAAGCACATCATCCCGGATGATGTTTTCATCATCCTGGATAATAGGCTTAAATAAAAAAAAATTAGTTGCAAGATCTGTTTAGGTATGTTTATTTTTTGACATTGTCTAGGACATCATTCTGAACGACGCAGCACAATTATGCCTGAATTAATCGGGTGATTAATGAAAGCAGTTAAGGTTTGATTACTCGATTATATCATCCTGGAAGATCTCATGATCTCCCAGGATGATAAGTTAACAAACCTTAATTCTTCCTAAACGATCGAACATCGGCCTGGTTCTATTCAGGGTGATGTTCTGGATGATCTATGATGTTTTGAACTAATCATCCTGGATGATAGTGAGATCTTCCTGGACGATCATGTCAATATTTCATCATAGACATCTATTCAGGATGATATTATGGACAATCTATGATGTTTTGAACTAATCATCCCAGACAATCGCAAGATCATCTTGGATGATCAAGTTACTTTTTCATCATCTAGACTCCCATCCAGGGCAATGGTCTGGATGATATTCGATGAATTGTACTAATCATACAGGATGATATACGATCGTTCTGGATGATATGAACAAATTTTCTTTTGATCATCCCAAATCATCCTACCTGATTGAGTTAAATTTGTACTGATCATATAGAACGATCTTCAGATCATCCTGGATGATAAAGTTGATTTATTGCAATTAAGAGCTATTCTGAAGATCTTCTATATAAGACCTCTTATTTTACTCAAGAGAGCATCTTTTGTTGTTGTCTTGACTTGAGAGAGCATAGAGGGGGGAGAGAGAGAGAGAGAGAGAGGATCTTATGAGGGGGAGTTTATGTGGGGTTTCATAAAGGTTGCTCTAAGCAAGGATTCATGTTGTCTTCTCTGATCATCATCACTTATCCTTTGAGGTTAGAGAGAGGTCCACTTTACCAATTGATTGAGGTTCTCTGCTTGCTTCAAGAGGAAGAAAAAGGGGTTGGGTTCTTTGCCTCATCATGTCGGTGGAAATGAGGTTTTGTAAAGGCTTCTCCGCCTTGCTGTAGGAGCAAAAAGAGAGTCACTGAGTTTAGTGTAATACTCGGATGACACCTCCAGGGAGTGGACGTAGGTCAAGTTGAGAGAACCACTATAAATTTCTATGTTCATTATTATTACTTTTTCCATATTTAATTTCAGCACGTTGATTTTCTCTGTGGAGAACTTTTGTTTAAGCTTATATTTTGATTGAAAGATTTTTAAAATACCAATTCACCCCCCTCCTCTTGGCTAGTCTTAGGCTAGTTCACAAGGGCTTAATATGCCTAATAAACTTTCAAGTGGTATCAGAGCGAGATTCATAAAATTAAGTTTTTAAAGACTTTTGAATTTCGATCCATGGCTAACTCTAGAAATCATAATACTACGAAAGTGTATTCTATTACTCGACCATCTTTGTTTGATAATATTTCTTTTGATTTTTGAAAAACTCGCATGTCTATGTTTTTATAATTGATTGACTATTGCATGTGGATGCTTGTTAAAGAAGGTTATACACCTTTGACTGATGAAATCAATAGCATTACTACTCCACTTCCTTTCACTGAATGGACTCTTGATATAAAATGCTTGAACTATTTTTTTTTATGCTTTAAAATCTGAAGATTACATGTGTGTTTCAACTTGTGCTATTGGAAAAGAAATTTAGGATAAATTGTGTATCACTTATGAAGGAACCAATGAAATTAAATAATCTAGGTTGAATATTCTATTGCTTGACTATAAACTTTTTTGTATGAAACTTAATGAATTAATTTCTGACATATAAACTAGATTTACTCAAATTGTTATCTCATTGCATGCTTTATGAAGAGAACTCATAAATTATGAAAAGGTTAATAAAATTTTGAGATGCTTGCCTTCTTCTTTTGACACTAAGATTACTCCAATTACTGAATCTAAAGATTTGAATACTTATTTGATTGATAACTTACTTGGATCACTCATTGCTTACGAGCAAGCAGTGAATCAAAGAAATCTTGATGTGGTGAGAAAAAAAGGAGAAAATTTTGGCGCTGAAGGCCAACGACACGACCACTGACTCTTTCAGGTCTAAAAGCAATGATGTTGCTTTAATCATGAGGCAATTCAAAAGATTTCTAAGGAAGAAACATAAGAACTATCATAAGTGGAATAAAGGTAAGGATAACAAAAGTTTTAAGAGTTCTAATGATACTATCTATTTTGAATGTAAGAAGATAGGACACATTAAAGCTGATTGTCCTACACTTAAGGCTCATCCTAGCAAGGAGAAGGGTGAGGAGAAACCCAAGTTCATAAAGGACAAGGACAAGAAGCAGTTCGAAAAGACATTCTAGGAAAATGTTGCATCTAACCTTTCTGAGATTGAAGTTGAAGAGGTGACCACAAACTTGTGCTTGATGGCGGATGATTATCTTGGTCAGTCTGACCAAAAGAGATATGTGAACTAACCTACGAATAATTACTTGAAGTTTCTGAACAAATTCATACATCATATAGGAAACTTAAAAAATCACATTATAGTTTTAAATTAGAGTTTTTAAATTTGCAAAAAAATATGAAATTTTATTTAAAGATCATTCTATAATTGATAGCAATTACATAACATTACTTGATGAGTTTGATGCATTAAAAAAAAGCATATTAAATTATCTGATGCACATGATTCATTGAAGTCATCATATGCTGAGTTAGAAAAAGAATTTAAGAAATTAAAAAATCTCAAATCATTTGAAAATAATAAATCAACTTTGCATGTATCACATAACTTTAAAAAGAAGCATCACCACCCGAGTAGAATAGTAAATCATTTTCCTGGTGTTAGATATTTTTAATGTGGCATGTTAGAATACATCTCACACATTTGCACTATTTACCGTAGTACACATTGGGTATGGAGACTCGAATTGTATGATTCATAGCATAACATACATGCATTACATTGTTCTTTTCATAAGAAGGGACCCAACTTGTTTGGGTTCCTAAATCTAACATTTGATGATTTTATATGTATGCTCTCACAAAAGGCCTCATGAGAGCATGTGGTACATGGATGGAAAATACTCACGGTAATTCATTTCGTTAGAGGCCAGGGGCTGGAGGCAAGGTTACTCTTGGAGACAGTACCACCAGGAAAGTGGTGGGCGCAGGTATAATTGGAAACTCCAAGAACCTTTTAATTAGAAATTTTTTTCTTTTAGATGTACTGAAACACAACTTACTCAGCATCAATCAGCTTTGCGATAAGGGCTTCATTATAAAATTCTTGGGAAATACTTACATTATAAACTTAAATAACAACACTGTTTTACAGGAAAAGTGAATCAATAATATTTACATATTTGACTTAAATAATATTAAATGTGATGCTTCATTTTACTTAAAAACTGCTGCTGATGATTCATGGTTGTGGCACAAGAGGTTATGTCATGCCAGTATGAAAATCCTTAGGAGAGTGACCCAAAAGGACCTAATTAGAGGTGTTCCCAAGCTTAAGTTCACCAAAGATCTCCTTTATGATGCCTGCCAACTAGGGAAGCAAGTCCAATTCTCTTTCCATCCCTTTAGAGACATTAGCACCTCTAGACCTTTAGAAGTCCTTCACATGAATTTGTTTGGACCCCTTATTATTGCCAGCTTAGGGGGGAAAGTCTATGATTTTGTTTTTGTAGATGACTACTCGAGATTTATTTGGATTAAATTTCTGTCATATAAGAATGAATCTTTTGATTACTTTAGATCCTTCTTCACTTGAATTTAGAAAAAGCTAGGTTGTGAGATCTTGACCATCCATAGTGACCATGAGAGAGAGTTTAAAAATGAGAGATTTGGAGATTTCTCTAAGAATAAGGGGATTAATCACAACTTCTCAACTCCTAGGACCCCTCAGCAGAACGGGGTAACTGAAAGAAAGAACCAGACCTTAGTTCAAGCCGCTAGAGCTATGCTTACTGAGTATTCACTTCCAAAAGTACTTTTAGGCTGAAGCGGTAAACATAACTTATTATGTGTTGAATAGGGTAAATGTTAGAGCCAAACTTGATAAGACACCTTATGAGATCCTTAAGGGTAGGACACCCAACCTTTCCCACCTCCATGTCTTTGGCTGTAAGGTCTTTATTCTTAACAATGAGAAGTCATACTTAGAAAAAATTGACCCAAAATCTATGAATGAGTGTTCTTAGGATATTCAAGTGTATGAAAATCTTTTAGGTTGTTTAATAAAAGGATATTGGTGGTGGAGGAGACTACTCATATAGTGTTTGATGAATCTGATCCTAAAAAGTCTAGAGTTGAGGATGAAGATGAAGTTAGAGAGATTATCCAAGGAGTTGAAAATTTGGAGAAGAGGGTAGAGCCCCAAAATACTGAAGGAGTATATGAGATTACCTAAGGATTAGAAAATGTAGATATAGAGGAAATATGGAGAAGAGGGTAGAGCCCCAAAATACTGAAGGAGTATATAAGATTACCTAAGGAGTAGAAAATGTAGATCTAGAGGAAATAGTTGAACCTATACACAATTATCTAGAGATTGGAGATACTCTTAAAGTCACCCTAAAGAACTGATCATAGGAGAATCTTCTGAAGGTATTAGGACTGGTCATGGACTTAGGAAGGAAATGAACCACTCTACCTTTATCTCAATGACTGAACCCACCAACATCAATTAAGCCCTATTTGATGAGTTTTGGATCTTAGCCATGCAAGAGGAGTTAAACTAATTTACTATGAATCATGTTTTAGAGCTTGTAGAAAGACTAAAGAGATAAAATGTAGTTGGAACCAAATGGGTCTTTAAGAATAAGATGAATGACTCTGGTGTGATGGTTAGGAATAAGGCAAGATTGGTGGCTAAGAAGTATAACCAAATAGAAGGGGTTGATTTTGAGGAGACCTGTATCCTTGTAGCTAGATTGAAAGCCATTAGAGTGCTACTAGCATTTGCATGTTATAAGAGATTTAAGCTTTCTAATTGGTCATACTAAGAGTGTCTTTTTAAATGGTGTAATAAAAGAGGATGTTTTTGCAGAGCAACCCCCAGGTTTTGAGAGTTCCCAATTTTCAAATCATATTTTTAAATTAAAAAAGACTTTATATGGATTAAAGCAAGCACCTAGAGCTTACTATGAGAGACTTAACACATTCTTACTAGAGAGAGAGTTTTTTAAGGGGATCATAGACACCACCCTTTTTTTGAGAAAAGTTGTAGATGAATTACTCATTGTTCAGATATATGTCGATGATATACTTTTTGGATCTTTTGATAAAAGGTTATGTGATAATTTTTCCTAAATAATGTGTAAGGAATTTGAGATAAGTATGATGGGAGAGTTGTCCTACTTTTTGGGGTTTAACATAAGACAATTGGATGATGAAACCTTTCTAAATCAATCAAAATACATAAAGGATGTCTTGAAGAAATATGAAATGGATAAAGTCAAGCTAATTAATACTCCCATGACCTCTAGTGTTCAGTTGGATAAAGACCCAATTGAAAAATTTGTTGATCAAAAGAAGTACAGAGGAATAATTAGATCTGATCTTTACTTTACCTGACTGTTAACTGACCTAATATAATGTTTAGTATTTGTCTCTGTGCTAGATTTTAAGTTGATCCTAAAAATGCCACATGACTACAATTAAGAGAATTCTTAGATATCTCTTAGGGACTCAAAACTTAGGAATCTTATCCTAGGCACAACACTTCTTTTGAGATTATTAGATATTCTAATTCTGATTTTGCATGATATAGAGTGGATAGAAAGAGCACTTCTAGGACTTGCTAATTCATAGGACAGACTTTAGTCTCTTGGTCCAGTAGAAAATAAAACTCTATTGCACTTTTCATTGTTGAAGCTGAGTACATTACTTTAGGAAGTTGTGTGGCTTAAGTCCTTTGGTTAAAACAACAAATTCTAGATTTAGGATTACCAATAGGCACAATCTCAATCCTTTGTGACAGCACTAGTTCCATCTATATTTCTAAGAATCCTATCCAACATTCAAGGATTAAGCACATTGACATAAGGTATCACTTTATTAGAGACCATGTGACTAAGGGAGACATTGAGCTACACCATGTGGCAACTGAGAATCAACTGGATGACATTTTTACTAAACCACTGGCCTTCAACACATGTAGCACTTTAAGGATCAGATTGGGTGTGATTGACATAAATGAATGAACTTGATTTTTACTGATTTCTAAATTTTATCTATTGTTTGTTTTTTTATTTTTGTAATTTTCTTTATTTATTTTTTATTGTACTTTTCATATGATTCACTTCGGTTGTTTCATTTTCTTTCATAAGTTTTATTTTTTTTAAACATTGCTAAATTAAAAATTTTGTGCTGTATTTTTGTTTATAAAAATTTATAATCAATGTTTGACATCCCTAAATCAGTTAAAGGGAGAAACACCATTGATTGTTTCCCTTCCTCTAACTTTTTTTAGTGGTGTAATTTTCTTTTCTAAATAAAAATCTATCTCAAATTAACAATTGGACTTTGCGATTGAGATCTTTTCAATCTTGCTACAGTAAACTATCTTATATATATAATGTTTAAAGTCCCAAGTCTTTATATTACCTTCAGATTTTTGGTAATCTTGTCATTGGATTTATCATATGATTTTTTATTTTATTTTATAATTCATTGTTTCTTATATTAGAGAGTGAGTTTTTCTTCTATAATATCTGGAAGATATAATCACAACTGAAAATATTTAAAAGTTTTGAAAAAGGGATCTAGCTTGCAAAAAATAAATAAATAAAAGTGACCAATGATGAAGATGAAGTTGGAGAGATTATCCAAGAAGTTGAAAATTTGGAGAAGAGGGTAGAGCCCCAAAATACTGAAGGAGTATATGAGATTACCTAAGGATTAGAAAATGTAGATATAGAGGAAATATGGAGAAGAGGGTAGAGCCCCAAAATACTGAAGGAGTATATGAGATTACCTAAGGAGTAGAAAATGTAGATCTAGAGGAAATAGTTGAACCTATACACAATTATCTAGAGATTGGAGATACTCCTAAAGTCACCCTAAAGAACTGATCATAGGAGAATCTTCTGAAGGTATTAGGACTGGTCATGGACTTAGGAAGGAAATGAACCACTCTACCTTTATCTCAATGACTGAACCCACCAACATCAATTAAGCCCTATTTGATGAGTTTTGGATCTTAGCCATGCAAGAGGAGTTAAACTAATTTACTATGAATCATGTTTTAGAGCTTGTAGAAAGACTAAAGAGATAAAATGTAGTTGGAACCAAATGGGTCTTTAAGAATAAGATGAATGACTCTGGTGTGATGGTTAGGAATAAGGCAAGATTGGTGGCTAAGAAGTATAACCAAATAGAAGGGGTTGATTTTGAGGAGACCTGTATCCTTGTAGCTAGATTGAAAGCCATTAGAGTGCTACTAGCATTTGCATGTTATAAGAGATTTAAGCTTTCTAATTGGTCATACTAAGAGTGTCTTTTTAAATGGTGTAATAAAAGAGGATGTTTTTGCAGAGCAACCCCCAGGTTTTGAGAGTTCCCAATTTTCAAATCATATTTTTAAATTAAAAAAGACTTTATATGGATTAAAGCAAGCACCTAGAGCTTACTATGAGAGACTTAACACATTCTTACTAGAGAGAGAGTTTTTTAAGGGGATCATAGACACCACCCTTTTTTTGAGAAAAGTTGTAGATGAATTACTCATTGTTCAGATATATGTCGATGATATACTTTTTGGATCTTTTGATAAAAGGTTATGTGATAATTTTTCCTAAATAATGTGTAAGGAATTTGAGATAAGTATGATGGGAGAGTTGTCCTACTTTTTGGGGTTTAACATAAGACAATTGGATGATGAAACCTTTCTAAATCAATCAAAATACATAAAGGATGTCTTGAAGAAATATGAAATGGATAAAGTCAAGCTAATTAATACTCCCATGACCTCTAGTGTTCAGTTGGATAAAGACCCAATTGAAAAATTTGTTGATCAAAAGAAGTACAGAGGAATAATTAGATCTGATCTTTACTTTACCTGACTGTTAACTGACCTAATATAATGTTTAGTATTTGTCTCTGTGCTAGATTTTAAGTTGATCCTAAAAATGCCACATGACTACAATTAAGAGAATTCTTAGATATCTCTTACGGACTCAAAACTTAGGAATCTTATCCTAGGCACAACACTTCTTTTGAGATTATTAGATATTCTAATTCTGATTTTGCATGATATAGAGTGGATAGAAAGAGCACTTCTAGGACTTGCTAATTCATAGGACAGACTTTAGTCTCTTGGTCCAGTAGAAAATAAAACTCTATTGCACTTTTCATTGCTGAAGCTGAGTACATTACTTTAGGAAGTTGTGTGGCTTAAGTCCTTTGGTTAAAACAGCAAATTCTAGATTTAGGATTACCAATAGGCACAATCTCAATCCTTTGTGACAGCACTAGTTCCATCTATATTTCTAAGAATCCTATCCAACATTCAAGGATTAAGCACATTGACATAAGGTATCACTTTATTAGAGACCATGTGACTAAGGGAGACATTGAGCTACACCATGTGGCAACTGAGAATCAACTGGATGACATTTTTACTAAACCACTGGCCTTCAACACATGTAGCACTTTAAGGATCAGATTGGGTGTGATTGACATAAATGAATGAACTTGATTTTTACTGATTTCTAAATTTTATCTATTGTTTGTTTTTTTATTTTTGTAATTTTCTTTATTTATTTTTTATTGTACTTTTCATATGATTCACTTCGGTTGTTTCATTTTCTTTCATAAGTTTTATTTTTTTTAAACATTGCTAAATTAAAAATTTTGTGCTGTATTTTTGTTTATAAAAATTTATAATCAATGTTTGACATCCCTAAATCAGTTAAAGGGAGAAACACCATTGATTGTTTCCCTTCCTCTAACTTTTTTTAGTGGTGTAATTTTCTTTTCTAAATAAAAATCTATCTCAAATTAACAATTGGACTTTGCGATTGAGATCTTTTCAATCTTGCTACAGTAAACTATCTTATATATATAATGTTTAAAGTCCCAAGTCTTTATATTACCTTCAGATTTTTGGTAATCTTGTCATTGGATTTATCATATGATTTTTTATTTTATTTTATAATTCATTGTTTCTTATATTAGAGAGTGAGTTTTTCTTCTATAATATCTGGAAGATATAATCACAACTGAAAATATTTAAAAGTTTTGAAAAAGGGATCTAGCTTGCAAAAAATAAATAAATAAAAGTGACCAATGATGAAGATGAAGTTGGAGAGATTATCCAAGAAGTTGAAAATTTGGAGAAGAGGGTAGAGCCCCAAAATACTGAAGGAGTATATGAGATTACCTAAGGATTAGAAAATGTAGATATAGAGGAAATATGGAGAAGAGGGTAGAGCCCCAAAATACTGAAGGAGTATATGAGATTACCTAAGGAGTAGAAAATGTAGATCTAGAGGAAATAGTTGAACCTATACACAATTATCTAGAGATTGGAGATACTCCTAAAGTCACCCTAAAGAACTGATCATAGGAGAATCTTCTGAAGGTATTAGGACTGGTCATGGACTTAGGAAGGAAATGAACCACTCTACCTTTATCTCAATGACTGAACCCACCAACATCAATTAAGCCCTATTTGATGAGTTTTGGATCTTAGCCATGCAAGAGGAGTTAAACTAATTTACTATGAATCATGTTTTAGAGCTTGTAGAAAGACTAAAGAGATAAAATGTAGTTGGAACCAAATGGGTCTTTAAGAATAAGATGAATGACTCTGGTGTGATGGTTAGGAATAAGGCAAGATTGGTGGCTAAGAAGTATAACCAAATAGAAGGGGTTGATTTTGAGGAGACCTGTATCCTTGTAGCTAGATTGAAAGCCATTAGAGTGCTACTAGCATTTGCATGTTATAAGAGATTTAAGCTTTCTAATTGGTCATACTAAGAGTGTCTTTTTAAATGGTGTAATAAAAGAGGATGTTTTTGCAGAGCAACCCCCAGGTTTTGAGAGTTCCCAATTTTCAAATCATATTTTTAAATTAAAAAAGACTTTATATGGATTAAAGCAAGCACCTAGAGCTTACTATGAGAGACTTAACACATTCTTACTAGAGAGAGAGTTTTTTAAGGGGATCATAGACACCACCCTTTTTTTGAGAAAAGTTGTAGATGAATTACTCATTGTTCAGATATATGTCGATGATATACTTTTTGGATCTTTTGATAAAAGGTTATGTGATAATTTTTCCTAAATAATGTGTAAGGAATTTGAGATAAGTATGATGGGAGAGTTGTCCTACTTTTTGGGGTTTAACATAAGACAATTGGATGATGAAACCTTTCTAAATCAATCAAAATACATAAAGGATGTCTTGAAGAAATATGAAATGGATAAAGTCAAGCTAATTAATACTCCCATGACCTCTAGTGTTCAGTTGGATAAAGACCCAATTGAAAAATTTGTTGATCAAAAGAAGTACAGAGGAATAATTAGATCTGATCTTTACTTTACCTGACTGTTAACTGACCTAATATAATGTTTAGTATTTGTCTCTGTGCTAGATTTTAAGTTGATCCTAAAAATGCCACATGACTACAATTAAGAAAATTCTTAGATATCTCTTAGGGACTCAAAACTTAGGAATCTTATCCTAGGCACAACACTTCTTTTGAGATTATTAGATATTCTAATTCTGATTTTGCATGATATAGAGTGGATAGAAAGAGCACTTCTAGGACTTGCTAATTCATAGGACAGACTTTAGTCTCTTGGTCCAGTAGAAAATAAAACTCTATTGCACTTTTCATTGCTGAAGCTGAGTACATTACTTTAGGAAGTTGTGTGGCTTAAGTCCTTTGGTTAAAACAACAAATTCTAGATTTAGGATTACCAATAGGCACAATCTCAATCCTTTGTGACAGCACTAGTTCCATCTATATTTCTAAGAATCCTATCCAACATTCAAGGATTAAGCACATTGACATAAGGTATCACTTTATTAGAGACCATGTGACTAAGGGAGACATTGAGCTACACCATGTGGCAACTGAGAATCAACTGGATGACATTTTTACTAAACCACTGGCCTTCAACACATGTAGCACTTTAAGGATCAGATTGGGTGTGATTGACATAAATGAATGAACTTGATTTTTACTGATTTCTAAATTTTATCTATTGTTTGTTTTTTTATTTTTGTAATTTTCTTTATTTATTTTTTATTGTACTTTTCATATGATTCACTTCGGTTGTTTCATTTTCTTTCATAAGTTTTATTTTTTTTAAACATTGCTAAATTAAAAATTTTGTGCTGTATTTTTGTTTATAAAAATTTATAATCAATGTTTGACATCCCTAAATCAGTTAAAGGGAGAAACACCATTGATTGTTTCCCTTCCTCTAACTTTTTTTAGTGGTGTAATTTTCTTTTCTAAATAAAAATCTATCTCAAATTAACAATTGGACTTTGCGATTGAGATCTTTTCAATCTTGCTACAGTAAACTATCTTATATATATAATGTTTAAAGTCCCAAGTCTTTATATTACCTTCAGATTTTTGGTAATCTTGTCATTGGATTTATCATATGATTTTTTATTTTATTTTATAATTCATTGTTTCTTATATTAGAGAGTGAGTTTTTCTTCTATAATATCTGGAAGATATAATCACAACTGAAAATATTTAAAAGTTTTGAAAAAGGGATCTAGCTTGCAAAAAATAAATAAATAAAAGTGACCAATGATGAAGATGAAGTTGGAGAGATTATCCAAGAAGTTGAAAATTTGGAGAAGAGGGTAGAGCCCCAAAATACTGAAGGAGTATATGAGATTACCTAAGGATTAGAAAATGTAGATATAGAGGAAATATGGAGAAGAGGGTAGAGCCCCAAAATACTGAAGGAGTATATGAGATTACCTAAGGAGTAGAAAATGTAGATCTAGAGGAAATAGTTGAACCTATACACAATTATCTAGAGATTGGAGATACTCTTAAAGTCACCCTAAAGAACTGATCATAGGAGAATCTTCTGAAGGTATTAGGACTGGTCATGGACTTAGGAAGGAAATGAACCACTCTACCTTTATCTCAATGACTGAACCCACCAACATCAATTAAGCCCTATTTGATGAGTTTTGGATCTTAGCCATGCAAGAGGAGTTAAACTAATTTACTATGAATCATGTTTTAGAGCTTGTAGAAAGACTAAAGAGATAAAATGTAGTTGGAACCAAATGGGTCTTTAAGAATAAGATGAATGACTCTGGTGTGATGGTTAGGAATAAGGCAAGATTGGTGGCTAAGAAGTATAACCAAATAGAAGGGGTTGATTTTGAGGAGACCTGTATCCTTGTAGCTAGATTGAAAGCCATTAGAGTGCTACTAGCATTTGCATGTTATAAGAGATTTAAGCTTTCTAATTGGTCATACTAAGAGTGTCTTTTTAAATGGTGTAATAAAAGAGGATGTTTTTGCAGAGCAACCCCCAGGTTTTGAGAGTTCCCAATTTTCAAATCATATTTTTAAATTAAAAAAGACTTTATATGGATTAAAGCAAGCACCTAGAGCTTACTATGAGAGACTTAACACATTCTTACTAGAGAGAGAGTTTTTTAAGGGGATCATAGACACCGCCCTTTTTTTGAGAAAAGTTGTAGATGAATTACTCATTGTTCAGATATATGTCGATGATATACTTTTTGGATCTTTTGATAAAAGGTTATGTGATAATTTTTCCTAAATAATGTGTAAGGAATTTGAGATAAGTATGATGGGAGAGTTGTCCTACTTTTTGGGGTTTAACATAAGACAATTGGATGATGAAACTTTTCTAAATCAATCAAAATACATAAAGGATGTCTTGAAGAAATATGAAATGGATAAAGTCAAGCTAATTAATACTCCCATGACCTCTAGTGTTCAGTTGGATAAAGACCCAATTGAAAAATTTGTTGATCAAAAGAAGTACAGAGGAATAATTAGATCTGATCTTTACTTTACCTGACTGTTAACTGACCTAATATAATGTTTAGTATTTGTCTCTGTGCTAGATTTTAAGTTGATCCTAAAAATGCCACATGACTACAATTAAGAGAATTCTTAGATATCTCTTACGGACTCAAAACTTAGGAATCTTATCCTAGGCACAACACTTCTTTTGAGATTATTAGATATTCTAATTCTGATTTTGCATGATATAGAGTGGATAGAAAGAGCACTTCTAGGACTTGCTAATTCATAGGACAGACTTTAGTCTCTTGGTCCAGTAGAAAATAAAACTCTATTGCACTTTTCATTGCTGAAGCTGAGTACATTACTTTAGGAAGTTGTGTGGCTTAAGTCCTTTGGTTAAAACAGCAAATTCTAGATTTAGGATTACCAATAGGCACAATCTCAATCCTTTGTGACAGCACTAGTTCCATCTATATTTCTAAGAATCCTATCCAACATTCAAGGATTAAGCACATTGACATAAGGTATCACTTTATTAGAGACCATGTGACTAAGGGAGACATTGAGCTACACCATGTGGCAACTGAGAATCAACTGGATGACATTTTTACTAAACCACTGGCCTTCAACACATGTAGCACTTTAAGGATCAGATTGGGTGTGATTGACATAAATGAATGAACTTGATTTTTACTGATTTCTAAATTTTATCTATTGTTTGTTTTTTTATTTTTGTAATTTTCTTTATTTATTTTTTATTGTACTTTTCATATGATTCACTTCGGTTGTTTCATTTTCTTTCATAAGTTTTATTTTTTTTAAACATTGCTAAATTAAAAATTTTGTGCTGTATTTTTGTTTATAAAAATTTATAATCAATGTTTGACATCCCTAAATCAGTTAAAGGGAGAAACACCATTGATTGTTTCCCTTCCTCTAACTTTTTTTAGTGGTGTAATTTTCTTTTCTAAATAAAAATCTATCTCAAATTAACAATTGGACTTTGCGATTGAGATCTTTTCAATCTTGCTACAGTAAACTATCTTATATATATAATGTTTAAAGTCCCAAGTCTTTATATTACCTTCAGATTTTTGGTAATCTTGTCATTGGATTTATCATATGATTTTTTATTTTATTTTATAATTCATTGTTTCTTATATTAGAGAGTGAGTTTTTCTTCTATAATATCTGGAAGATATAATCACAACTGAAAATATTTAAAAGTTTTGAAAAAGGGATCTAGCTTGCAAAAAATAAATAAATAAAAGTGACCAATGATGAAGATGAAGTTGGAGAGATTATCCAAGAAGTTGAAAATTTGGAGAAGAGGGTAGAGCCCCAAAATACTGAAGGAGTATATGAGATTACCTAAGGATTAGAAAATGTAGATATAGAGGAAATATGGAGAAGAGGGTAGAGCCCCAAAATACTGAAGGAGTATATGAGATTACCTAAGGAGTAGAAAATGTAGATCTAGAGGAAATAGTTGAACCTATACACAATTATCTAGAGATTGGAGATACTCTTAAAGTCACCCTAAAGAACTGATCATAGGAGAATCTTCTGAAGGTATTAGGACTGGTCATGGACTTAGGAAGGAAATGAACCACTCTACCTTTATCTCAATGACTGAACCCACCAACATCAATTAAGCCCTATTTGATGAGTTTTGGATCTTAGCCATGCAAGAGGAGTTAAACTAATTTACTATGAATCATGTTTTAGAGCTTGTAGAAAGACTAAAGAGATAAAATGTAGTTGGAACCAAATGGGTCTTTAAGAATAAGATGAATGACTCTGGTGTGATGGTTAGGAATAAGGCAAGATTGGTGGCTAAGAAGTATAACCAAATAGAAGGGGTTGATTTTGAGGAGACCTGTATCCTTGTAGCTAGATTGAAAGCCATTAGAGTGCTACTAGCATTTGCATGTTATAAGAGATTTAAGCTTTCTAATTGGTCATACTAAGAGTGTCTTTTTAAATGGTGTAATAAAAGAGGATGTTTTTGCAGAGCAACCCCCAGGTTTTGAGAGTTCCCAATTTTCAAATCATATTTTTAAATTAAAAAAGACTTTATATGGATTAAAGCAAGCACCTAGAGCTTACTATGAGAGACTTAACACATTCTTACTAGAGAGAGAGTTTTTTAAGGGGATCATAGACACCACCCTTTTTTTGAGAAAAGTTGTAGATGAATTACTCATTGTTCAGATATATGTCGATGATATACTTTTTGGATCTTTTGATAAAAGGTTATGTGATAATTTTTCCTAAATAATGTGTAAGGAATTTGAGATAAGTATGATGGGAGAGTTGTCCTACTTTTTGGGGTTTAACATAAGACAATTGGATGATGAAACCTTTCTAAATCAATCAAAATACATAAAGGATGTCTTGAAGAAATATGAAATGGATAAAGTCAAGCTAATTAATACTCCCATGACCTCTAGTGTTCAGTTGGATAAAGACCCAATTGAAAAATTTGTTGATCAAAAGAAGTACAGAGGAATAATTAGATCTGATCTTTACTTTACCTGACTGTTAACTGACCTAATATAATGTTTAGTATTTGTCTCTGTGCTAGATTTTAAGTTGATCCTAAAAATGCCACATGACTACAATTAAGAAAATTCTTAGATATCTCTTAGGGACTCAAAACTTAGGAATCTTATCCTAGGCACAACACTTCTTTTGAGATTATTAGATATTCTAATTCTGATTTTGCATGATATAGAGTGGATAGAAAGAGCACTTCTAGGACTTGCTAATTCATAGGACAGACTTTAGTCTCTTGGTCCAGTAGAAAATAAAACTCTATTGCACTTTTCATTGCTGAAGCTGAGTACATTACTTTAGGAAGTTGTGTGGCTTAAGTCCTTTGGTTAAAACAGCAAATTCTAGATTTAGGATTACCAATAGGCACAATCTCAATCCTTTGTGACAGCACTAGTTCCATCTATATTTCTAAGAATCCTATCCAACATTCAAGGATTAAGCACATTGACATAAGGTATCACTTTATTAGAGACCATGTGACTAAGGGAGACATTGAGCTACACCATGTGGCAACTGAGAATCAACTGGATGACATTTTTACTAAACCACTGGCCTTCAACACATGTAGCACTTTAAGGATCAGATTGGGTGTGATTGACATAAATGAATGAACTTGATTTTTATTGATTTCTAAATTTTATCTATTGTTTGTTTTTTTATTTTTGTAATTTTATTTATTTATTTTTTATTGTACTTTTCATATGATTCACTTCGGTTGTTTCATTTTCTTTCATAAGTTTTATTTTTTTTAAACATTGCTAAATTAAAAATTTTGTGCTGTATTTTTGTTTATAAAAATTTATAATTAATGTTTGACATCCCTAAATCAGTTAAAGGGAGAAACACCATTGATTGTTTCCCTTCCTCTAACTTTTTTTAGTGGTGTAATTTTCTTTTCTAAATAAAAATCTATCTCAAATTAACAATTGGACTTTGCGATTGAGATCTTTTCAATCTTGCTACAGTAAACTATCTTATATATATAATGTTTAAAGTCCCAAGTCTTTATATTACCTTCAGATTTTTGGTAATCTTATCATTGGATTTATCATATGATTTTTTATTTTATTTTACAATTCATTGTTTCTTATATTAGAGAGTGAGTTTTTCTTCTATAATATCTGGAAGATATAATCACAACTGAAAATATTTAAAAGTTTTGAAAAAGGGATCTAGTTTGCAAAAAATAAATAAATAAAAGTGACCAATGATGCCAAATTAAAAGATGCGCAATGACGCCAAATTGAAAAAATTACACAAAGTGTATTAAAAATCAAAAGATATACAAAGTGTGCTAATCCTTTAACAAGAGGCATAAAATGAGCCCACTAAAAAGCAAGCTGTCTTCTCTTTTAAAATTTTTAAATCTTAGAAGAATTTATGTGTCACTTGGTATTTTTCAAAGGCTTGATTTCAGAATTCATGATTGTGATAGATTACTTTGATATATTATTCTATGAAATATTTTTCTGGAATCAAGTTTTGAATAGATCTTTTTTTCTTATCCAATTGATGTTTATGATATATATTTTTATTTTCAAAAGGTGATTTGCCTTAGAAGAAGTCCGAGTTAGGGCTAACAGGATCGGTTGTTATACCATTTTTCAAATTTTAACGATGTTAACTCATTGATTCATTCAAATTTTTAATTCAATCACATGGAGAATTTATCATATTCAGGCTTTGATAAAAACAACTTTGTTTTTTCTTTCATTTTGATATTTTAAGTATCTTTTTTTGTATTTTATTTTTATTTTTTACAATTAATTTTCATATTTTTTGCTCTTCTCTGATCATCTCCTTCCATCCTCTAATTGTAAACTTTTTTTCACATCATCCTGGATGATATTTATATCATCCTGGACGATCTGTTCAAGTCACTCTTGAAATTCCATCTAACGACTGATTTGACTCTTCTGCTTTTGATCATTCTGGATGATCCATTATCATCCTGGACGATCTGATCATCTTCTGCTTCAATTATTTTTGTTCATCCTGGACGATCCTCGTCATTCTGGATGATATTCTCTTTTCTGCTCAATTATTGGTGATCATCTTAAACAATCCATCTGTTCGTCTTGGATGATCCTTGTGTTAAAATACGACACACTACTTTAATTTGGCCAGTACAATCAATTATTATAGATTGTTCTAGACGATCCATATAATCATCCCAGACGATCTGCTTTTTCAACGGTGGTCCAGAATGACTCCTCAGGACGATCGCCTGTGTCTTATTGTCCCGGACGATCTTTGATCATCCTGGACGATATTACTGCCTTTTTGACCAATCGTCCCGGACGTAATTATTGCATCCAATCGTCTTGGATGATTATGTGATCATCCTGGATGATTGGGCCGATTCTTAAAAAAAGAGACTCTCAAACATTTTTTTTTCACCTAAGCCTTCTATATTCACACTCATACTCCCAGTTTCTCTGTTTTCCTAATTATGGCCGATGGAAAAGGTCTCGCATGCCTTCTGGAAGCTCCTCGAGGGTAAATCTGGACCCTTGTTTCATTGAGGCGGCCGATCAAGCTGCCTATCAGTGGTACAAAATGGTCGGGATTACTGTATCCTGAACTTTCAACCCCCACATCCTTTCATATCATGTTCTTGATTTATTTGCTCATATTACTCTCACTTTCCTCCTTACTCTTACTGTCCCATTCAATTTTGAGTTACTTTTTGAATTTTCACTAGCCTTCACATCAATTCCTCTTTAATTGTTCTCCAGTTCTATGTGAATAGACATCCTGTCAAAATCACATATCAGGACTATCAAGAGCTTTTGCAACTGTCCACCACATAAGACAAACTCCATATCTTATGTTAACATCTCAACTACGACTGGGCCCTGATCAATCACTTCCTAAGGAATATTAATGTTTCCTATTACATTAGAGAGTCCAACAGCTTACTTAAAGATACTTGGATAATCCATCATGTCCTTCGTACCTCAATTCTTCTAAAAGCCTGTGATTACATTCATATTACTCCACTGCTTTTGATCAGTACTTTCTATATTATAGCCCATCAAGAATTTGATGCCTTTGATCTAATTTTTGATATATTGAGCACTTGACTAGCGTCAGAGATCCAGGACATAGGAGAAAGCTCAATCTTGCCCTAGGACACATCATTACATATGTCCTAGAAACCGAATATAACCTCCAATATCTTGCCCCATCAAACTTTCAGTCTGCCTTCTATTCAAATAACTCCTTCCACATTATTCACATTACTCATCTCCACCTAGGGCTCCTACACATGTTCCTCCACTTCGCCAGCACTCTCAGTTGGATTAGCTGGTGGAGTGATTCAGTTAATGAGAGGCACGATTCAAGTCCAATGTTGCTGCACAGGAACAATAACATGTAGAGGACATAGATCTGTTTGATTCTTACACGGCTCACCAGCAGCGATAGTATGACCAGGGCATGGCCTGGTTTGGAGAGCATTTTACCACTCTTTCTAATTACTTTCACCCGCCACCACCACCACCATCTCTTTCGGATTATCAAGGGCCATCTTTTTTTTAGTTTATTTTTGTGATGTCGCCTTTTTCATTTGATGTAGTTTACTTCTGTTTCATAACTTCTGTTGTATTTTTTCTTTCCTCTTTTTTATGATGTCAAAAGGGGGAGTAGCTATACTATTCTAGCTTGTATTGTGTTATTTCTTAGTAAAATTTGAATTTCTGATTTTACACTATTGATTTGCTTTACTTTGAGCAGCTTTAATTATTTTTGGGTTTAATATCACCAAAAAGAGGGAGATTATTGCAAATTTAATTTCAGCGAATATGATTTTGATGATAATAAATATTTCTATTTTTCAATGACTTCCTTGCCTACTAACATTTCAAGTTAACAAGATCGAGTGCAACTCAAGCCAACTTAAGATTGGGTAGACTAGGACTGAGTAGTTTATAATCTTTTACCTTTTCTTGAGTCAATTATATTGATGTGGGTCTTGATACAAAGTAACCTTGCACACACACACTTAAGGGAATAATTTTAATTGTTTTGGAGTTCTCTATTTTTAATCACATCATCCTGGACGATCCAAATATCATCTTGAATGATCAATTAAAAAACAAAAATCATAATTAGGGCATCCTGGTTCAACCGTTATTAAGCACATCATCCCGGATGATGTTCTCATCATCCTGGACGATAGGCTTAAATCAGAAAGAATTAGCCTCCATATCTATTTAGGTATGTTTATTTTTGGACATCGTCTAAGATATCATCCAAGACATCGTCCTGGATAATGCAAGATAAATATGCCTAAATTAATCAAGTAATTAAGAAAAGTAATTAAGGTTTGATTGCTCGATCATATCATCCTAGATGATCTCAGGATCATTTGGGACGAACAGTTAATAAATCTTAATTCTTCTTGGACGATCGAACATCGGCCTGATTCAATTCAGGGCGATGTTTTGGATGATATATGATGTTTTGAACTAATCATTCCAGATGATCGTGAGATCATCTTGGATGATCAGCTCAATATTTCATCATCAAGACATCCATTCAGGACGATGTTCTGGATGATCTGTGGTATTTTGAACTAATTATCCAGGATGATCGCGAGATCATCCTAGATGATCAAGTTACTTTTTCATCATCCAGACTCTCATCCAGGGTGATAGTCTGGACGATATTTGATGAATTGTACTAATCGTACATGATGTTATATGATCATCTTGGATGATATGAATAAATTTCCTTCTGATCATCCCAAATTATCCTGATTGATTGAGCTAAATTTATATTGATCGTACATGATGATCTCCAAATTGTCCTGGACAATAAAGTTGGTTTGTTGTAATTAAGAGCTATTCTAAAGCTCTTCTATATAAGACCTCTTATTTTACCCAAGAGAACATCTTTTACTATTGTCTTGACCTGAGAGAGCCTAGAGGAGAGGGAGAGAAAGGGGGGGGGGGAGAGAGAGAGAGAGAGAGAGAGAGAGAGAGGATCTTGTGAGGGAGAGTTTGTTAGGGATTTCATAAAGGTTTCTCCAAGCAAGGATCTAAGTAATCTTCTCCGATCATCGTCCCTTATCCTTGGAGGTTCAAGAGAGATCCACTTCAACAATCGATAAAGGTTCTTTGCCTACTTCAGGATGAAGCAAAAAGAGTTGGGTTTTCTGCCTCACCGTGTCGGTGGAAAGGAGATTTTGTAAAGGCTTCTCCACCTTACCGTGGGAACAAAAGGGAAGTCACTACGTTTAGTGCAATACTCAGAGGGCACCTCCGGAGAGTGGAAGTAGGTCAAGTTGACCAAAATACTATAAAATTAAGTGTTCTTTACTATTGCTTTTTTCGTATTTAATATTCACACATTGATTTTCTTTATGGTGAATGTTGGTTTAAGGTTGTGTTTTGATTGAAAGATTTTTAAAACATCACTTCACCCCCCCCCCCCCCCCGCCCTCTTGGTTAGCCTTGGGCTAGTTCACAAGGGCTTAACATCCTTAATGAACTTTAAGAATATAATAAATGCATACGTGTCACCCTTAGATGCAATCAATATATGCATGTCTGACATCTACGCTGTCATAACTAGGGTGGAAGATCCACTTATATAGGGCTGATGAGGTCGGGGGGGGGGGGGGGGGGGGGATAGAATCACTACAGGAAAAATGGCTATTACCGGCGGTTTATGGACCGCCGGTGTTACCGGCGGTTTAACCGCCGGCTTTTAACGGCGGCCTACCAGTGTTTTTGTACTTTAAGCTGCCGGTACTAACGGCGGTCCAAAAACTGCCGGATATCAATATTAACTGGCAGTTTAATGGCAGCTTAGACCGCCGTTGATAAGTAATTTTGTACCGGCGGTTTGGACTGCCGAAAAACCGCCGGTCAGTGCCCTAAAACGACCAGGCCCGCAACTCACATTTCATTCTTCCTTGTTCTTTCTCTCTCATTTCCCTCTCCTCCGCTCGCCTCTGCTCGACCGACCGCGACCGACGAAGCATCTACGACCGCCGTCGACGAAACTTCTCCGACCGCCGACCCAGATCCGACCGCCACTCCGACGTCCGACCTCGCTGACCCAGTCCGACCCCAAACCGACCGCCGACTTCAATTTTTCAACCCTAGATTTCTATTTTAAGGTATATTTTATATTTTTTCTTTGATTATTTATTCTCACTAGACATTTGCAAGTGTTAGAGTTATTTTGGATGATTTAGATAGTAATGCAAGAGGTAATGTTGTAATCATTTTGGTATATCTAATTTTTTTTTAAGGGTAGATCAAAATTGTTGATTGTGACATTTAATATAAGCCATTTAGTGTTAGATTTGCTTGCTATGATAAACAACTCTAACCTAGGTTAGAGGAAATTTTGTGGTGTATGTATTTACTTTCCTACACATTGATGTGGTTTGATACTAACTTGGTGAATATGTGGTGCTACAATGAGTGTTACTTATATATATATATATATATATATATATATATATATATATATAGAAACATATAACAGTCTAAACTACAATAGAAGACTATATACTCTAAGTCTTATAGATAATGATAGATAGGTACCAAACGTATCTACATCACTCATAAATTGTAGTTTCTGAATAATAGAAAGAGATGAATCATCTAACTAATGAACTAGAAACAACTAACAATTCTAATCTAGAAATAACACAACTAAATTCTCAATATGTTGAAAGAATAAGAAGTTGTTGTCTATATATGCGAAATCCATCATTCTGTTTAGAGGTGTAAGTTAGACAAGCTTTCGCTTACCACCCGAATGCTGGACTGGCTACCAGACATCCACCACCCCGTTTCATCCCCTTAAGCCAAAATTCTTAGAGTGCACTGAACAGGCAGATATATAACCCTGTGAATAAACCACAAAGTCATCATCAATCCTTAATTATAATTGACTAGGAAACAATCAAGTTATCTTAGCCAACCAGTCAGATTTTCTAGAAAGAATTGGGTAAACTACGTTGGTCCAAAGACCACAAGTTGGTCAAGTGAAAATGAAATCTGACTATCATATAGCTCACTTAACAAGCAGGCTTTATAGCCAGTACTAAACATTTCTGCAACACTTAACTTAGTATTATGCTTGTCATTTAATGGACAATATTCGGCACCATAAAGCATTGCATGTCTCACCATCTTATAGAATTTTCCCTTAAGTTTGAGGGGAAATTTTCTATCGCACAACAAGCCCGATGCATTCCTCCATTTCAACCATCCAACTTGAATTATGCTGATAATATCGTCATCTATTTCACCATCACTCTGAACAATAGATTCAATAGATCCAATATGTGTACTCTTATTAATGCCTTGGTTGCCAAAAATTACACTCCATATATTTAGTTTTAGATACACTTAAGTGAGAACCTTTAGACTCTAAGATTGACATCCATAATTCAAGTTTACCTTCAACTCCCCTCTCTAGTCTTATCAACTAGAAGAATAGCATCAACAAAAAGCATACAGATTATTATATTCGTAAGCAATTTGCCTTTGACAGATTTAAGGGATATTGAGCAAGCTGTTGCAAATGAATTTCCAACTTGGTTCAGATCATATGTGAGTACATTTTTTTTTATAAATTTAAATCTTATTTATTATCAAAAATACTAAAATTTGAAAATGTTTTAAGGTACAAAACCCTGATAACAAATGTTTTGATAAAGGTTTGCAAGCATTAGCATGGGGTCCAATGCGAAAAGTAAAAACTTGGCCAATATATATAGTGAATGAGTTCAGATTTCATACCAAATCGTGGAGTGAAGGAAGAAAAACTGAAAATTATGGAGTATGTGTTAGAGGGAACACTCATGAAGAAGATGAGTGTGATTATTATGGTATTCTGAAGGAGGCCCTTGACTTGGAATACCCAGGCGAAGATGAGAACTTTGTATGCTTATTTAACTGTCAATGGTATGATCCAGTACAGAATAGAGGCACAAGGGTTCATCCTGCGTATGGTTTAGTAGATGTTAAACATAGTAGAAGATACGGAAAGTTTGATCCATTTGTGTTAGCAAGTCAAGCTATTCAAGTTTATTTCAGCAAATATCCCAGTGGTCGTAGAGACAAACAAGATTGGCTAGCTGTCATAAAAACAAAAACATAAGGAATCATTGATCAACAATACATTGTAGCAACTGCACATCAAGAGGATGAGATGTCAAGTTGTATGCTTGTTGAAATTGAGGAGATGATAACTACAACCTCTACTATTGAAATGGAGTTAGAAGATGTGAATAGTTCAACTAGTTCAGGCGAAGAAGAGAATGAGAATAAAAGTGAAGATACTCTTGAGAGTGATTGAAATAGTTTTGATGATTCTGATTAGTTTTTGTAATTTAGAATTGTAGAATTTTAATGTTTTGTAATATTTTGAATTCTAAGAAATGAAATTGTTATTTGCCAGCTTGTATTTTATTAACTGCTTTTTATAATTTATTAACTGCTTTATTAACTGCTTCTCGTAATTCATTACCTGCTTCATTAACTGCTTTTCAATGCTTTAGTAATTGTTTTTTTTTAATATTGCAGATGGCTTCAGGCGACGATCCTCCTCGTAAATCATTTGCCTCAAAGTTCCGCCGGAAGAAGATTACTGCTAGCAGACCCACACAGGCTGAGGTAGGTGAGGGGCCTTCAGTTCCACCAGATCTACCTACACCACCACCGCCACCACCTGCCAGGAGCCAGCAGCATTCACCAGAGCAGGGTCAGGGACATTTAGATCCACCTCCTGTTGTACCTCCATACTTCCCTGGCCACTTCCCTCCTCCCAGCTCGACGAGTCCTCGCTTCCCCTTTCCAGATCAGACACATGCTTCTCCATTCTATCCATATTCTCCCCCACCATCATCACAGGCAGTTGGTCTATCCACTGGTCCCCACCCTCCTTACCCTTACCCATATTACTACCCCTATCCGGTGCAGCATGAACAGGGTGGGCCATCAAGACCACCAGAGGTTGGCGCTAGCGATCATGCAGCAGCAACAGATAAGCATCAATACATCGAGCCTGACGGCGATAAGTATGTTCAATTTAAGTTATAAGTTATTTTTATTTTGATATATTACATGTTATTGAAAAAAAAAGTCACTTGCAACTTCAATCCTTCAAGGCCGCCTATACATATGATCCGGGATATAATAAAGAATAAATATGATGCTCCTTACTTATCCTGGAAGAAGATCCCAAAGACAGTTAGAGATATGTGGTTTAGAGAATTTCAGATATATTTTTTTTGGTATGATTTCAAATATATGATTTAATTTGTACTAATCTTTTTTATATTGCCTAAATTTTTACAGAAAGAATTTAGGTGGTTGCCTGAGTACAGCACGAGAATCAGATCAAATTTTGAGAGGAGAGGAGCGACCCGTCTCAGAGACATGTTCACGGACATTAGAAAGTCCGGGCAGCGTCCTAATTGGATTGGAGAGGGCATTTGGGCTGATTTGAGTAGTGCTTGGGCTACCCCTGAGTTCATAAAAATGAGAGAGCAGAATAAATAAAACAGAGCCTCTAACTGCGGCAGTTTAAGAAGCTCTCTTCATATTGGTGGATCTGTACCTCATACGGAACATAGGCGGCGACTGGTAAGTGTTTTGAATTGGTTTATTACATATATTTATGTTAGTATAACTAAGCATCAAATTTTCAGAAAGAGCACCTTGGTCGGGAGCCAACACCATTGGAGTTGCATACAAGAACTCATCAACATCAAGCTGACCATCAGTGGGTTGATGAGAAGTCTAAGAAGGCTCATGTGAGTAAAATTTTTTGGAGTTTTAGAATAAAAATTTATTTTAATAAAACTAATTGTAACTCGCAGAATGATTTCGTACGAGCTAGAGAAAGTCGGCAGTCCATTGGCGAGGGATCATCTTCTGGATCAGCCCACATTTTTGAGTATCAGACATGGTCAGAAGTTGTTGGTGGAAGACAGAGTGGGAGGGTATATGGCATGGGTTCACAGGCTTTTGCTATTGAGGGTAGTTCATACACCTCTACATTTCATGATCCAAGTGGAGCTGAAGAATCTGTAAGCGAGAGGGTTGCAGTGCTTACTAGAGAGATTGAAGAGATGAAAAGGGTTCAATCTAGAGAGATTGAAGAAATGAGAAAGGTTCAGAATGAAATGCAAGCAGAGTTGCAATCCTACAGAGCTGAAAAATAGAGGAAGAAGGACCAACAGGAGCAGCCATCTGCAGACAGTGAGGATACAGATGATGATTAGATATTTTTTATGTTTGATGATTGTATTAATTAGAACTTGTGAACTTCTGAACTTGTGATTGTAACATTATCATGAACTTACTTATGAACTTATGATTGTAATCTTATGATGAGCTTGTGATTGTATTTATAATTTATGGTTCTGATGAATATAGCGGCGTGTTGCCCAACATATCTTGCTTTTTCTGCAGGTTTAGACTTTAGGGTGAACCTCCCTCAAATAGAGGGGATGCTGTCAATTTTTTTTTGCAGGTGCTACAGGTTTCCGGCGGCTAACAGGCGGTTTGGCCGCCGAAAATGATGATACCGGACGGCTAATGAGAAGCCACCGGTAATGGCATTACACCGCCAGTTTATTACTTGCGGTTACCGACGGCCACCGACGGTGCTACGGTGGACATCCGACAGTTTAGATCGTCGGGAATACCGACGGCTCGACCGCCAGCTATCGCCGGTAAATTAACCGGCGGTGTACCGGCGCTTGCCGACGGTTTAAGAAATAAATGAAGCCCACCTAAACCGCCGGAAGACCGTCGGTAATTTGACCGCCTGTCAGCCGTCGGTCAGATAACCGGCGACGTAACGGCCGGCGAACCGCCGGTTCCAAATCCGGTTGTCACCGGCGGTATACACTATCGGAAAACCGCCGCCAACATAAACCGCTGGTAGAAGTTTCCTACACCATTTTTTCCGGCGGCGGGAAAATTGCCGTAAAGCCGCCGTAACCGCCGGATTTCGGCGTTTTTCCTGTAGTGAATGGTGGGATATATTATGGATATGGATAACTGTGAGGGCCTAAATGAGAAGGTGGGGGTAGTAAAGGTAGAAGAGAGTACTGTGCATGGCGTATGGAGAAGGAAAGCATGGGTCTTATTTGAAAAGTTGCGGGCTACTAGCTAGAGGAGTAGGTAAAGGCGGGCTAAGCTAACTCTGAGTGGAAGGCTGAGAAGAAGAGGTCCCCTCAATATATACAAACCTATTGGTTATGCCACTAGTCACCTTCTTGCACTAATAAAAAATATTCTTGATTAATTCATGGTGAGGCTTATCACCTAAAGCCATTTGCAAAAAAATATTAAAGAAATATTAGTAACATAAATTATAACAAATATCTAATATAAAATAGAGTAATAATAAAATAATTGAATTAGAGAAATAATAAAATAGTTGAAGTAACTATTACTATGCTATTAAAAATAAATCATATTATTAATATAATATGTTGATTCATAATTCATAGTGAAAATTTATTAAATACATTTACCTTCTATTTACTCATCATTTGTTAATTCACTTCCATATGATGAAATATTTTAATAACGATTAGATTCCTAATAACTTTTCTCTATAATTAGCAAAATAGACTTAGATTACCTGACTAGCAATGATAAAAGGGTAAAATATTTGCATATTTACTACTCCACCTTACTTATATTATATCATAAAGCAAATGTACACTTGTACCTGTATTCTACACTGGATCAAACCAGCCATAATTGAATATATACACATTATTCATGTCACCTGGATATTCCAACTGTAATATTTTTTGTAATATCTCATAGTACTCAGAATTATCACCTATATGGAGGTTCCCTCTTACATAAACACTAGAATTATCTATCTTCCTACCTTCACACTAATATTTGATTTGAAATTTGTAATTATTAACCCAAAAAATTGACCAATATTTTACTAATCTAATTGGTCCCCAAGAAAGATCCAGCAATCCTTAATACTAAAAATAAATGTCTTTATGTTAAGAGAGTAGCTATTTGCATGTTTTACATTCTTGCAACTTGTAAAGTTTTGATGATTCCAAATATTATTATTTTAAAGTTTTGTTTTCTCCTAACACTTTATAGAAGAATTGTTTTTGCTCTTGTGTGGACTAACATTTCAGGATAATTGAACTCCAGACTAATGAATACTTCAAATCAAAATTCAGCATGAGATAATTTATAAATTGAAGCTTGTACTTTTCATTATATTGAGTTTGAGAGGGAGAAATTGTAATTAAGTAACTTAGCACACACACACTTGGGGAGATCTTTAAAAAATCATACGGATCGTACGGGACGAATCGGGTTCGTACGGGACGATCAAGCCAGTTATCCCCTCGGAAGAGCAATGGAACGAACAGGAAGTGAGAAAATTTTTCTAAGTTTTGATGTCTAGATAAACTCTTATTCATCCTAGGATGAAATACTCTCTAGAAAATTTTTGTTCAAACGAAATCCTGTTCGTGCAAGGATGAAATGTTCTCTGGAAAATTTTTGTCCAAACGAACTTATATTCGTCCCAGGACGAAATGTTCTCTGGAAAATTTTCGTTCAGACGAAATCCTTCATTCGGCCCAGGACAAAATGCTCTATGTAAAAATTTCGTCTAGACGAAGTACAATTCGTCCTAGGATGAAATGCTCTCTGGAAAATTTTCGTTCAGACGAGCTCCTATTCAGCCCAGGTAGAAATGCTCTCTGTAAAAATTTTGTCCAAACAAACTCCTATTCATCCCAGGATGAAAATGCTCTATACTCTCAATTTTTGATAACATCCTGTAGTTTGTCAAAACTGACCTATGGTATAACTGTTCGTACCGGACGAACTTTGTTTGTACGGGATGATGATCGGGTATGAAGTCAGTTCGTACCAATATACATTGGGTTCGTATGCAAATGATTTAAATAAGTTTTTCTAGGATAATCCACGATCGTACAGGACGATCCACTATGTACAGACTTAAAAATCAGCAGTTTTTGGACGGTTTTTTTGTGTCTTTCCTATATAAAGTCCAATTAAAGCTGCCTCTTAATCTTTTTGCCTACTGATCTTCATGCCAACTGAAGGGAGACTCAAGGAGTGAGTGTGAGAGAGTGTTTGAAGGAGGATTCTTACTACTGGAGCGTGAAAGATTCACTTGGTACTCAAAGATTTCTCGTGAGAAGATCTGTCAAGGAGATCCGCTTCTCTGGCGACAGTTGGAAAGTGTGAACAACCAAAGGGTTTTCTGCCCACACTTAGAGAGTGTGAAAGGATGAAGGGTTTTCTTCCCACACTTGGAGAGTATGAAGGACAAAGGGTTCTCTGCCCACACTTGGAGAGTGTGAAAGGACGAAGGGTTCTCTGCCTACACTGGGAGAGTATGAAAGGAAGAAGGGTTCTCTGCCTATACCAGGAGAGTGTGAAAGGATGGACGATTCTCTGCCAACACTTGGAGAGTATAAAAGGACTGACAATTTTCTTCCAACACTTGGAGAGTGTAAAAGGACGACGGTTTTCTACCGCACCGGGTAGTGATGGAAGAGAGTTTTTATAAAGGCTTCTCCGCCTTACTGTGGGTATAAAAAGAGAGTCACTAGTAGTATCAGTGCAATACTCGGAGGGTGCCTCCGGGGAGTGGAAGTAGGTCGTGTTTGACCGAACCACTATAAATCTTGTGTCTTTTTATTTTCTGCTGCATTTTGTTTTACTATTTAACTTGTGGTTGAAAAAACTTTTTTCTACAAAATTTATTAAAGTAAATTTTCGGTATAAAATTTTAAAGAGGGTAAATTTTTAATTACCAATTCACCCCCCCTTCTTGGTTAGCCGTTGGGATATAATCTTAGATTTAACAACCTAATTCATATTTAATAAGTTTTAACAAGTGGTATCAGAGCTTTGTTTCAAAATTATAAGTTTAGACTACTTTTTTATTAATATAGATGGCTACATTTGGAAACCGAAATATAGCTGAGGGTTACTCTATAACTAGACCTCCATTATTCGACATCATTCCTTTTGATTTTTGGAAAACACGCATGTCTATATTTTTACAGTTACTTGATTACCGTATATGAATATTAGTTCAGGAAGGGTATACAAAACCAACTAGACTAGTTGACGGAGTTAGAGTTAAAACATCTTTTGTGGAATGGACAGTAAAAGAACGTGACTTAGCACAACTAAACACCAAATGCTTGAATAGTTTCTTTTGTGCACTTAAATCAGAAGATTACATGCGGGTTTCTACTTGCAAGAGTGGAAAGGACATATGGGATAGACTTTATATAACTTATGAGGGGACTAATGAGGCTAAACAATCTAGACTTAATATCTTATTGCATGATTATGAACTGTTTCACATGTTATGTTCTTAATAGGGTGAATATGAGAACTTAATATCTTAACTTACGATAAACTTTTTGAAGTTCCTGAACATATGCATGATGCATATAAGAAGATAAAGAAAATGCATACTAGTCTGAGCTTAGAATTTGAGGAACTACAAAAGGAACATAAAATCCTTAGGAAATATCATGCTTTAATTGATGACAACCACATGAACTTACTTGATGAGTTTGATGACTTGAATAAAAATCATGAAAATTTGAAATCATCCTATACAGAACTTAAAAAAGAATTAAAAAATTTTAAGGATGAATCTAAGAGCAAAATTTATAGAATCAATTATACAAATCGAATTTTAAAAGATATGAATTCATTTTACAAATTGATGATAAAAGCTCTCGAAGATAATAGGATACCCCCTAAACTTGAAGATATCACTAATCCTATTTTGTATCATAAATTTATGGAAATCCTAAATAGATAAATGAATAGTATAAGACTTAGGAGTCCTTTTTCAAAAGTTAAATGTAATAATTATGGATTGATTTGACACATAGCTCACACCTATACTTTGAAGAAGAAAACTTATTTGGTGTGGAAACCTAAGATGCATAAACCTAGACATATCATACATGCATCTCTTTATAAATTGCCAAAAGAAGAACCTAAACTTGTTTGGGTTCCCAGATCTAACTTTTGATATTCTTGCAGGGTCGCTCTCACACAAAACCTCGTGAGAGCATATGGTACATGGGCAGCGGATGTTCAAAGCATATGACTGGAGATACTACACAATTTATATCACTAGAAGCCAGGAGTGGAGGCAATGTTACACTTGGAGATAACACCACATGGAAGGTGGTTGGGTCATATATGATTGGAAATCTTAAGAATTTTTATATTGAAAATATGTTATTGGTAGAAGACTTAAAGCATAATTTGTTAAGTATAAGTCATCTATGTGACAAAGAATATTGTGTAATTTTTTTTTTCTACTAGCTGCATATTAAGCCTAAATGAAAATGATGTTTTGAATGATATAAGGGTAAACAATGTGTATATGCTAGATTTGAATTGCATTCAAACTCTTACTGTTTTTTGTTTAAAAACTATTTCTTATGAGTTATGGCTTTGGCATAAGAGACTTTGTCACTCTAGCATGAAAAACCTTAGGAGGATTACTCAAAAGAACCTAGTATGAGGTATACCAAAACTAGACTTTACTAAGAACCACCTTTGTGATGCATGTCAATTAGGAAAATAGGTGAAGTCCTCTTTTCAGTCCAATAAGGATCTTAGAACTAGTAAACCATTGGAGATTTTATATATAGATCTTTTTGGACCAATTGAAACTGTAAGTCTATGAGGGAAGGTATATGGATTTGTGATTGTGGATGATTAATCTAGATTCACATAAGTTAGATTTCTATTTCATAAGAGTAAATCGTTTGAGAATTTTAGAAACTTTTCGACTTGGATTCAAAGAAAGCTAGGATGTGAAATTATGACTATACAAAGTGATTATGGAGGAGAATTTGAGAATGAAAGATTTGAAAATTTTGTAAGGAGAAAAGAATTGATCACAACCTTTCTGCACCTAGACTCCTCAGCAGAATAGGATAGTCGAAAGAAAGAACAAAATATTAATAGAAGTCGCTCGAGCCATGTTGGCAGAATACTCACTTCCTAAATATTTTTGGGCTAAGGCGGTTAGTACTGCATGTTATGTTATTAATAGGGTGAATATGAGATCTAAATTAAATAAAACATCATATGAGTTGCTAAAAGGAAGAACACTTAATTTGTCACATTTGCATATTTTTGGTTGCAATGTATTTATTCATAACAATGGAAAATCTACCTTAAAAAAATTTGATCCAAAATTTAATGAAGGAATTTTGTTAGGATACTCAAGTGTTGGAAAATCTTATAGAGTATTCAACAAAAGAATTTTGGTAATTGAGGAGATCACACATGTTGTATTTGATGAATCTGAAATTTTGGAATTTTGGAAGAGCCAAATATTGTAGAAGATGAGATTGAGATTAACTCCCAAAAGATTGATAAAATAAATTTGAAAGAAATTTTAGAAATAGAAACCCTTTGCCTAGAGATTTGAGATTTTCTAAAAATCACCCAAATAAATTAATAACTAGTGAACCTAGTGAGGGTGTAAGGACTAGGCGTGGACTAAACAAAGAAGTTAATCATTCAGCCTTCATTTCAACTATAGAACCCACAAATATTGATCAAGCACTTTCGGATGAATTTTGAATTTTGGCTAGCAAGAGAGTTAAATTAATTTGTAAGAAATAAAGTTTGAGAATTAACTGCAAGGCCAAAGGATCAAAGTGCAGTTGAAACTAAGTGGGTATTAAAAAATAAAATGAATGACTTAGGAGTAGTCATTAGAATAAGGCTAGATTAGTTGCTAAGAGGTATAATCAGATTAAAGGGATTGATTTTGAGGAGACTTTTGCCCCTATAGCTAGACTTAAAGCAATTAGGATTTTGTTAGCCTTTGCCTATTTTAGAGGATTTAAACTGTACCAAATGGATGTAAAAAGTACCTTTTTAAATGGGGTAATTCAAGAGGATGTTTTTGTAGAACAACTATCAGGTTTTGAAAATTCTAAATACCCAAATCATATTTTCAAATTGAAAAAGGCATTATATGAATTGAAACGGGCACTTAGGGCTTGGTATAAGAGATTAAGCACTTTCCAACTTGAAGGATCATTTAAAAAGGAAGTGTGGATACAACTCTCTTTTTGAAGAGATTTGGAAAGAAAATACTCATTGTACAAATTTATGTGGATGACATCATCTTTGGATCTTCAAATAAAAATCTTTGTGATGATTTTTCTAAAATAATGAGTAGTGAATTTGAGATGAGTCTAATGGGAGATTTAAGCTACTTTTTAGGCTTAAGCATTAAGCAAATTGACGAGGATATATTTCTTTGTCAGTCAAATTAAGTTAAGGACATCCTTAAAAAGTATGAAATGGATAATGTTTAACCTGTTAGTATACCTATGAGTTCCTCAGTTCAGTTGGATAAAGACCCTAAGGGAAAATATGTTGATCAAAAGATATTTAGAGGGATAATTGGATCTTTGCTTTACTTGACAGCTAGCCAGCTCGATATCATGTTTAGTGTTTGTTTGTGTGCTAGATTTCAATCAGATCCAAAAGAATCACATTTGACAGCTGTAAAAAAGATTTTAAGATATCTGTTAGGAGCTCAGAATTTAGGAATTTGGTATTCTAGGTTTAGCTCTTTATTTGAAATAATTGGTTATTCAGATTCTGACTTTGCAGGTTGTGGAGTGGATAGAAAAAGCACTTCTGAAACATGTCAGTTTATTGGAAATTTTTTAGTTTTTTGGTCTAGTAGAAAATAAAATTCAGTATTCCTATCTATTATTGAAGCTGAATACATTGCATTAGGAAGTTGCGTGGCACAAATACTTTGGTTGAAACAATAGTTGATTGATTTAGGATTAACTATTGGCACTATTCAAATTTATTGTGATAACACTAGTTCTATTTGTATTTCTAAAAATTCTATTCAACATTCAAGAACCAAACATATAGACATCATGCATCATTTCATAAGGGATCATGTATCCAAAGGATAAATTGAACTCATTCATGTTTCTACTAAATATCAACTTGCATATATTTTTACAAAACCTTTAGTCTTTGATACTTTCAGTGCATTAATAACAAAGCTAGGAGTAATCGATTTGAATGGTTAATAAAAATATTTTATGCAATATTGATGTGTGTTTCTAGTTAATATTTTTTTTTTGTGAATCTTTGAGTTTGTGATTTTTTTATATTTTAAGTTTGTGTTTTTTATATTTTTTATGTTTTTAAATTCTATTTTTTTGTGAACCTTTAGTCTTTTATTGTGTTTGTGTATTGGTTTTGATTGAGTGCATATTTTTGGAAAATTAAGTGACATTCATCCAGGATGAAAATATTTTCATACGGGACGAATTGTGTAGTGTGTCAACTGTTGGATTTGAACCGTTTGCATGCAGTTTTTCAGTTTTTCTTTTTCACTTCGTCTGTACGATCGTCATAATCGTCCGGATGAAAATTTTAAACGACGGGATGATTGAATGACAGTTAAATGGATAAGGTTGGTTTTAATATTATATTCGTACGTACAAACCTTTGGTTCATCCGGACGAACTCTTGGAGGTTCGTGTGGGGGACGGTTTCAACTGCCATTAAAATGATCTTTAATTTTTGATCATCCAGGACGAACACCTGTTCGTCTGTACGATCATTTAATCAAAAGTCTATACGAAAGGTTGCTTCGTAAGTTGTATGATTACAAAAAGCCGTTTCATTTTGGACTCATTCGTTCATCCATATGAAATTTTTTCATACGAGACGAACTGAATTTCGTACGGGACGAAGATAATTTTGTCTGTACAAACAATCGTATTTCATTAAATTGATCGGCTATGAACTCAACAGTCACACTCACACATCCCTTTCAGAATCATTTCTTCCTTTATATCTTATCCAAGGCAAGTTTAAGCAAATGATAAAAGGTTCTAGCGAAGGGTCCACATAGAAATTCTAGCGATAACTTTCTATCCAAGGCCAATGAAGAATCATTTCCTAGATTTGCCTCTACTAAGATCACCCCTTCTAGAGTTCTTATTCAAGAACAACTGACCTTTCAGGTAATGAACTTGTTTGCTTCAACTCAATTTGATCTCATTCTCACACTAGTCCACCTCTACAATAAAGAGACCTTTCATTATTTCCTAGCAAACATGTCTTTCAATTCTGATCATTCTATCATTAGGTCATATGTTTTTAAGAAGAAAGTTGAAATTACCAAGGTTGACCTAAGAATCTTTTGAACTTAAGGACTGAAGGGATTAGAGCCCATACCTTGACCACTACTGTTGATTTTGACTGGACTAAAATTAATGAAATGATAAAAATTATATTTAAGGAACATATGCCTAAAGTGTCCTCTCTTGTTCGCAATGCTCATATCATCCAGCATGTTCTACAAATTTCCATTATTCCAAAAACTGGTGATAGAGTCAACATTACTCCTTTTCTTTCAACAGTAACCTACTTGATTATGACTAAACAACCTATAGATGAAGCCCAACTAATCCTTAACTATATTTATGGACTTTCTAAAATTGGTCATGTCGCCCATAAAAGAAAGAAAAACATAGCTTTAGGACATCTTGTTGCCTACATTTTGGAGAAGAAGTATGAATTGGTTCATCCAGTTCAAGATTTTGAAGAACCTCTCTATTACAACGACGAATCTTTTAGAGCAATCTTCAATAAAGATGAACCACATAAAGCACAAGTTATTAGTGACTCAGAGAAGGAACCTGAACCTGCACCTGCTAGTGAACCAAATTACCAAGATTTGGTTCAGAGATTTGATCGCTTAGAGTCTCATTTTGATCAAAGATTTGATCAAATTGAAACTCATTTGCAGCAGCAAGATACTCAATATAATCAGGACATTGGTTATATGAGAGAGCAGATGAATGATATTAGTTCCAACATACTTATGATAAGCAGTTATTTGAACTTCTTCATTATTGTACCTCCTCCTCCTCCTCTAGATCAGGGACCATCAAAGTGATTCATGTACTTGGTTATGTTTCTTTTAGATGATGTGATTGTGTTGTAGTAGTTTGTGATATTTTTCTTTCTTTTTGTGATGTATTTTTCATTTGATGTTTTAGTATTTGAGTTTTTATGTCGTATTGATATCATTCTTTAGTTTGTAATATCCATTATAATAATATCAACATAAGTTATCTTGTTGTGGTTTTAATCTTGTTTTGAAATTTGTGTTAGCCTTTATGATAATCTTTAAAATTTTTGTTCTTAAAAGTGTTATACCTTGAAGTGCAACTTAAAATTGAATTCATTAGAAAATCTAATTTTTCTAAATTTAAGTTTTTCTTATAACTTGATATAATTAAGAATGTCAATTTCATATCTCTTATTAGACTACATTAATGTTTAATATTATTATTGCAATTGTGATGTTTTCTTATTTTGTATTTCACTTATCAATAAATATTAATGCACTTAAAAAAATTTGAAATTTTTTATTATTGATTTTGGAAAGATCAAAATTAATCTTGAAAAATGTACAAATGTACAAAAATCAAAAGGAATGCGCAATGGTTCGCAATTTGAAAAAGATGCACAAAAAAGCCCACAAGTGAAAAGATGCACAAAAATATGCCACAAATATTGAAAAAGATGTGCAAAGTGCTACATGTGATAGTTATTTCTTTCCACAATCTTTCAATCTCTTAATTCAAATTGATCTTTTGTACATTTATATTTCATAATGAAATTTGAAATATACAAATTTTATATTCATCCTTTTTGCAATGATATTCTTTATCTTAGTGTCTAAATTGATTTATATTTTTAATATATACTTTTTATTATCAATGTTATATCTCTTCTTAAATTCTATGAATAATTTTTATTTGCCTAAAGATTTAATTTTATTTGCAAAATTTATTTCAATCACTTTCAAAGATCAATTATCAAAAGATTATCATATGACTGCTTACATTTCTGATATTTTTCTATTTCTCTTTTGCTGTTGTCAAAAATGGGGAGAAAATATTATTTGTATCGTATTGTATTGTTCGTATCTTCGTTATCGTATTATTCATATCTTTGTTATGTATTTGTATTTGGTTTTGTATTGTATCTGTTGTATTTAAAAAAAAGAGGAGAGAAAAAGATAAAATTATTGTGCAATGCCTCCTCTTTGTTATCATATGTTCATCTATTCTTAGTAGTATAAATATACTCTCCACACTCCTTTATCCTCCAAATGGATGGTTCTGTTATGAGAGTTGCTATTTGCATGTTTTACATTCTTACAACTTATAAAGTTTTGATGATTCCAAATATTATTATTTTAAAGTTATGTTTTCTCCTAACACTTTGTAGAAGAATTATTTTTGCTCTTGTGTGAACTAAGATTTCAGGATAATCGAACTACAGACTAATGAAGACTTCAAATCAAAATTCAACATGAGATAATTTGTAAATTGAAGCTTGTACTTTTCATTGTATTGAGTTTGAGAGGGAGTGATTGTAATTAAGTAACTTAGCACTCACACACTTGGGGAGATCTTTAAAAAATCATACTAATCGTACGGGACAAACCAGGTTCGTACGGGACGATCAAGTCAGTTATCCCTTCGGAAGAGCAATGGAACGAACAGGAAGTGAGAAATTTTTGTTAAGTTCTGATCGTTCAGATGAACTCCTATTCATCCCAGAACGAAATGCTCTATCAAAAATTTTCGTTCAAATGAAATCCTGTTCGTGCAAGGACAAAATGTTCTTAAAAAATTTTTTGTCTAGACGAACTCCTATTCGTCCCAGAACGAAATGCTCTCTGAAAAATTTTTGTTCAGAAGAAATCCTATATTCGGCCTAGGATAAAATGCTCTCTGTAAAAATTTCGTATCGATAAACTACAATTCGTCCCAGGACGAAATGCTCTCTAGAAAAGTTTTGTTCATATGAGCTCCTATTCAGCCCAGAATGAAATGCTTTCTATAAAAATTTCATCCAGACGAACTCCTATTCATCCTAGGACGAAAATGCTCTATGCTTTCAATTTTTGATAACGTCCTGATGTTTGTCAAAACTGACCCATGGTATAATTATTCGTATCAGACTAACTTTGTTCGTACGGGATGATAATCCGATATGAAGTCAGTTCGTACCAATATACATTGGGTTCGTATGCAACTGATTTAAGTAAGTTCGTGTAGGACGATCCACGATAGTACGGGACGATCTACTATGTACAGACTTGAAAATCAGTAATTTTTGGACGGTTTTTTGTGTCTTTTCTATATAAAGTCCAATTAAAGCTGCCTCTTAATCTTTTTGCCTACTGAACTTTGTGCCAACTGAAGCGAGACTCAAGAAGTGAGTGTGAGAGAGTGTTTGAAGGAGAATTCTTACTACTAGAGCTTATAAGATTTACTTGGTACTCAAAGATTTCTTGTGAGAAGATCTGTCAAGGTGATCCGGTTCCTGCCGACACTTGGAAGGTGTGAGCAGCCAAAGGGTTCTCTGCCCACACTTGGAGAGTGTAAAAGGATGAAGGGTTCCCTGCCCACACTTAGAGAGTGTGAAAGGACGAAGGGTTCTTTGCCTACACCGGGAGAGTGTGAAAGGACGAATGGTTCTCTGCCTACATAGGGAGAGTGTGAAAGGAGGGACGGTTCTCTGCCAACACTTAGAGAGTGTAAAAGGATGGACGGTTCTCTGCCAGCACTTGGAGAGTGTAAAAGGACAACGGTTCTCTACCGCACCTGGTAGTGGTGAAAGAGAGTTTTTGTAAAGGCTTCTCCACCTTGCTGTGGGTGCAAAAGGAGAGTCACTAGTGGTATTAGTGCAATACTCGGAGGGTACCTCTAGGGAGTGGATGTAAGTCGTGTTTGACCGAACCACTATAAATCTTATGTCTTTTTATTTTCTGCTGCATTTCTTTTTACTGTTTAACTTGTGGTTGAAAAAACCTTTTTCTATAAAATTCATTAAAGTAAATTTTTGGTATAAAATTTTAAAAGAGGATAAATTTTTAATTACCAATTCACCCCCCCCCCCCCCCCCTCTTGGTTAGCCGCTGGGAAATAATCTTATGTTTAACAACCTAATTCATATTGAACAAGTTTCAACACTTTAGTGTGCACCTAATTGGTCGATCAAATGTTGGTATATTACAAGCATGTTTATTGACTATTGTGTTAACTAATTATGATAAATTAGTAGAAATAAATAGTCAAAATATATACCATATTTTTGAATTAATTTGGGAATTCTATTTGCATTATCTTTTGGAATTATTTTGCCTAAAAGGATGACTTGTAGGTAAGAATATGCAATAATAGTATAACCAAGTGTTCATCCCTTCATGTTTAAAGTGAATGACTTTGAAAATTTCATACAATATGGACAAGTTAACTTGTTGGAAGTGTTCTAACCTAAAAGAACACTATTCGTAGTAAAGTCACTAATGTCCAAAGTAATGCTACCCTCATTATGAAATCTTGTTTCATGGAGATATCATATGTACTTACTCCTTCTTTCCATAATAAATTTAAATCATTAATTAATAGTTAAAAAAATATATAAATCTTTATTTTTGGATTATATTGCCCTAAAATGATCACCATCATAAACATATAAGTAGTCATACAAAACTCTAGAGAAAGATTATAAGGGGTGAGTATTACAGGCCAACATGCGTAAGGTGAAGCAGACTGGCTAAATAGAGTAAAATCATCTTCGCATAAATCTAATATTATATTTCTTGAATTAGTGGTGGAGGTAGGATGTGCTGATCAAAGTGTTTATAGGTCCCTGCTTCTAACAAATGTTTGATAACACTTTCTTGTGATATGTGCTCATTATGTCATCTCATATATGTATCAGATCTCATGGATGCATATAACCAAACCAATATAGGAATTATGATTAAGTAAAACATCCTGCTAATTGGAACTTCCTTTAACTTTGTTTTCATCCCAAATTTTGGTTTAAATCTTTGTGCATTACAATGACATTATTGAATCTCTACTAAATCATTTATATAGTATAACATATATTTATTAACATGATAATCTATTTTTGTATATGTCAAACCAAGTTTGAAAACTAATTGATATATATCTGTAGAAATTATGTTATCTGTCGAGTTGGTTTCTATAAGCAGCTTAATGAATTGATTAAAATATTCATTGGGGGCATTATATTTTACCTTGATGCATAACAACTTCACAGTAACAGATGACTCTGAGTGAGTGGTGCACCCCTTCTATATTTATTGTTGGGTAGCATGAAATAAATCATAAAAAATTTGTGCCTCCTTATTTGGTAACTTCTTTGTATATTATTCAAATTGTACCTTAGTTGTATCATAAATTAAGTCCTCAAAAAGTCAGTGTAGTATCATAATCATATGCTCAGTACATCACATAGTTACATTAATCAATTAGTAAATAATATAGTGAATCAATAACAGTAGCAGCAATAGTAACAGTATAGTAGTAGCAGCAATAATATCAGTATTGATGATAGTATCGATGCACTATAATAAATCAGTAAATGATGACTATGGAAATAGTATTGCTATCCATATCAGTATCAATAAACCCGTAATAGTAACAATAAATTCGTACAATAATAATAAAATAATAAATAATAAATAGTAAAATTTATACAGTAATATTAAATCCATAACATGTATTTTAGTAATTATATTAATCAAGTAAAAAGTTTGGCTATCACGGTCTTTTTTAGTAGTTAGTAATCAGTAAACCATTGATTAAGTAAATAGAGTCGTTACTCTTGGCCCATCGACACAGTAATGACTCCTTATAACTCTCAATCATAACTCTGAAATCATTGTATCATTGTATTGGGGATAACATAAAATTATAATATTTAAAGGAAAACTCATCAACCCACCTTCATGTATAAGTTAATCAGTCTTTAACCAAGAGCTCAACCAATCTTTACTTATCATTTACACACATTATAATAAAAGTAATATCTACCAGTTATTACCTAATCACGTATTCATTTTCATTCTCAATGCTTATATTAATAATATACTTAAATAAAATACTCAATTTTTATACAAATCAAATATATAACAATTTAAATTTTACTTAGTGAAATTCATAAATGTTACAGCCAAAATATCCAGAATAATCAATATGATAATATATAAAAAGTAGTATAGTAAAAGTTTAATAAAATTGTGAAAAATACAGTAAAATTAATTTTGAGGAGAATCAAATAGTCAAAATTGAAATCTTTAAAAATAGCGATAGGATTAAAATTACCTATCGCAATCTGAATAATTTTTATAAAAGTGGCAAAGCAATCTGTAGACCAAAAATCCAAATTTCTCTTTCTCTCTGTTGCTTTGCAATTCATATTTTTTCTATTTCAATTATTTTCAAAATTTTAGATGGTTACAGTTTTATAAAAGTGACAAAGCCATCTTCCAGCAATATTTCCCCTTAGAATGATGATTAAATCATAATTTAATAAATCTCAATAATCTTCAAACCATGATCGAAAAGTTATTTAAGTGTTATTAAACAATTCTTGAAAGAGATTGGCCTATTTGAAGAGTTATCATATTGTCTTCTACCCACAAATTATCAATATTCAAACCCAACTTTAATGCATTATAATCTTAATCAAACTTTTTTAAACTTATATTCATCTCTTCATCAATCATGTCAAATAATCTTCAAAGAAGGGTCAAAGAAGATTTAATTAATTGTTTGAATAAGTTCAAATAAGGATATAATGTCTCAAAGTAAGGCTTAAATATTATGAATTAATGGGTTTAAGATATTAAGAAGACTCTTCTAATAGGTTGATCATTTTTGCCAATCTTGATGGTTCAATTATTATCTTTCATTATTCAATAATTTGCATGTTGTTTGAAGGTGATTTTTTATGACAACATCACCTCTTTTTAGAGGAGAACAACAATTTTCATTTCCCTGAAGCTCGAGAGAAAGGTCATGTTCAAGTGTAGGGCTATCAAAATGAGTTTTTGAGCTGAGTTTGAGTCTAACCCAAAATTGATCTGCCATCATTTGACCCTACCGTGTTAGCAAAATGGATCACAGACATGGACCCGAACCCAACCCAATTCAAATCTGGGTCAACCCGACATGGCCCGCTAACCCATCTTAAAATTTTTTTGCTAACTCAATAGTCCTGCTTTAGCATGTTTCTTCATTTCTTCGATAAAATCCCGCTTTCTAACCACCTGATTGGCTAATCGGTGGACCCCTTAACTGGCTGATCGCCTGATCAGCTAATTGGATAGATTCACTTTTCATGCTTCTCCTTCCATTTTGTGTGCTTCTTCTTAGGCTAAATATTATAAATTAGTCTCGTTAAGGATGTTGCAAACTTGGTTTCATAGATTGTGATTTTGATCTTAGCAAACACTTTGACTGCCTTGCTCTACTGACTTTTCAGGACCAAAAGATCTGATGACAAATAGAGCCAGCTTAAGATTGGGTAGACTAGGTCTGAGTCAGTCTGTATTTTTCTTTTTCTCTTTCTTGAGTTAATTGTAAATATTTGAAGTGACTGATGTTAAGTTACCCTACACACACACTTGAGAGTTTAGAATTTGTGTTTTTACTCACATCGTCTCGGACGATCGAGTTCAAAATAGAAGTTCTAATCAGGATTTCTTAGTTAAGGCAGTCGTAATTAACTGATTGGCCTGGACGATACTTGTATCGGCAAGGACAATATGCTCAAAATAGAAAGAAATAGCCGCCATAATCAATTTAGATATTCTATATTTTTGGAAATCGGCCAGGATGATCGTGAGATCGGCCTGGACGATATTACACAATTATGCCTAAATTGATCCAGGAATCAAGGAAGTAATTAAGGATGATTAATACGATCATATCGTCCTGGACAATCTCACGATCAGCCCAGACGATCTATTCAAAAATCTTTAGTTACTCATGGACGATTACTATCGGCCAGCTCAAATTTAGGGCGATGCTCTAGACGATTTTTCTCTGATTTGAACTGATTGGCCAGGATGATAGTGAGATCGGTCTGGACGATCAAGCCAATTTTCAATTGTCCATATCATCTTTAGGGCAATATTCTGACCGATCGTCTGTGTTTTGAACTGATCGTACAGGACGATGTGACGACTTGCAATTATTGAGCTCCTTTGAAGCTCTTCTATTTAAGAGCTCTTGTTCAACATTTTTGAACATCTTTTGGCTACTGTCTTGACCTGAGAAAGCCTAAAGGAGAGAGAGAGAGAGAGAGAGAGAGAGAGAGAGAGAGAGAGAGAGAGAGAGAGAGAGAGAGAGAGAGAGAGAGAGAGAGAGAGAGAGAGAGGATCTTATGAGGGGGAGCTTATAAGGGAGTTCACAAGGGTTGCTCCAAGCATTATTCCACTTCTTCTTCCCTAGAGTCTCTTATCCTTCGAAGGGTTGGGAGAGGTAAGCTTCAGCGATCGATCGAGGTTCTCTGCCTACTTCAGGAGGAAGCAAAAGGAGTTGGGTTCTCTGCCTTGCCGGGGGTGGCAAAAAGGAGGTGTTCTGTAATGGCTTCTCCGCCTAGCTGTGGGTTCTAAAGGAGAGTCACATTGGTAGTGCAATACTTGGAGGACGTGTCCGGGAGTGGACGTAGGTCAAATTGACTGAACCACTATAAACCCTTGTGTTCTTTTTACTGCTTCCACACTTTAATTTTTCGCACTTGGTTTTACGTGGTGACTTTGGTTTATGATATTTGTTCTTAGTTTTTAAGAATTTTTTAAAAATACCAATTCACCCCCCTCTTAGTTAGCCTCGGGACTAGTTCATCGGGCCTAACATCCCTAATGAATTTTTGAGTGGTATCAGAGCGGGATTCATAAAAATTAAGTTTGAAAACTTTTTGAATTTTGATCCATGGCTAACTTTGGGAATCGTAATACAACTGAAGGATATTCTATTACACGACCTCCTTTGTTTGATAACCTTCCTTTTGATTTTTAGAAAACTCGCATGTCTACTTTTTTGCAATCAACTGACTATCGCATGTGGATGCTTATTAAAGAAGGATATTCTCCACCTTCTCGTCAAATTAACAGAATTAAAACTGAAGTTGCTTTTACTGAATGGACTTTTGATGAAAGGAATTTAGCTCAACTTAATGCGAAGTGTTTGAATTATTTTTTCCATGCTTTAAAATCTGAGGATTACATGCATATTTCTACTTGCTCTACTGGAAAAGAGATATGGGATAGGTTGTGTATTACTTATGAAAAAACCAATAAAGTGAAACAATCTCGTTTGAATATTCTCTTGCATGACTACAAACTTTTTCGTATGAAACCTTCTGAATCAATTTCTGATATGTATATATGGTTTACTCAAATTGTAACTTCTTTATATGCCTTAGGAAGAGAACTTTCAAACAATGAAAAAATGAACAAAATATTAAGATGTTTGCCTTCCTTTTTTGATGCTAAAATCACTGCAATCACTGAATCTAAGGATTTAAACACCTATTCGATTGATAACTTACTTGGCTCACTCATTGCTTATGAGCAAGAGGTGAATCAAAGAAATCTTGATGCAGGTGAGAAAAAGAAAGAGGAAACTGTGGCATTGAAGGCCAACAACACAAATTTTGATTCTTCTGGGTCTGAGAGCGATGACATTGTCTTAATCACAAGGCAGTTCAAAAACTTTCTAAGAAAGAAGCACAAGCATCATCAAAATTGGAGAAAAGATAAGGATAACAAATATTCTAAAGGATCTTCTGATGTTATTTGTTTTGAATGCAGGAAGCCTGGACATGTCAGAGCTGATTGTCCTACACTTCAAGATCATAAAAGCAAAGAAAAGGGTGAGGAAAAACCCAAGCTCATGAAGGACAAAAAGAGACTTCAAAAGGAGTTTTGGATAGATTCTACAACTAATTCATCGGAGACTGAACCTGAAGATGAAATAATAAACTTGTGCTTAATGGCGGAAGATCATCTTGATCAAAGTGATTAAGAAGAGGTATGTAAACCAACTTATTATCAATTGTTCAAAATTTATGAGAAAATTCATGCATCATATAAAAAACTTAAGAAAACTCATGCTTATTTGAAGTTGGAACTTTTAAATTTACAAAAAGAGCATGAAATTATTCTCAAAGATCATTCTATGATTGATTCAAATCACATGGCTCTACTTGATGAATTTGATGATTTAAACAAAAAACATTCAGAATTAATTTGATAAGCACGACGCATTAAAAGTTTCACACACCTCACTTGAATTTAATTTTAAGAAATCTGAAGAGAGAAAGCAAAATTTAAGGATTGAAAATGATATCTTAAAAAGTACAAACTTGAGGCTTAAAAATGAATTGGACTCACTTAAAGGATATTGGACGACACCCTCTTTTGATTTAAAGCCAAGACCTAGGAAGAGGCAAAATAACCCAAACCATTTAAGAAATTGTTTTCCTGGTGTTAGATGTTTTTCATGTGGCATGCTAGGACACATCTCACACACTTGCACTGTTCACCGTAGTACACATTGGATATGGAGACCAAAATTGCATGTTTCACAGCATAACACATATGCATTATATTCTACTTTTCATGAGAAGGGACCCAAACCTATTTGGGTTCCTAAATCTGACAGTTGTTGATTCTTGCAGGATTGCTCTCACCAAAGACCTCGTGAGAGCATAGGATACTTGGAGAAATGAAGGCTTGCAGCTCATAAATTGCTTAAACTTGCTGCTACATAAATTCTTGAAATGCATTTATTGTTTAATGTTGTTTTTGTTTTTCGTACTAACATTTTGTTATTTTAATTATTTGATATTATTTTATTTTAATTTTTATTTTCTATATGATGATTTTCAAGCTTTTAGATTTTGGATATTTAATGCCAATGATTAGCATCTCTAAATCAGTTAAAGGGAGAAACATCGTTGATGTTTTCCCTCTTTCTAACCTCTTTTAGTAGGTATAATTTTCTTCTCCAAATAAAAGTCTATCTCTTTTTAACAAATGATTTTTAAAAATAAAATCTTTTTTTTATCTTGCTACAATGATCTATCCTAATATATAATGTCCAAAGTTTTTATATATTTTTCAAGTTAATTGAAATCTTGCCATTGCACATATCATTTGATTGAGATTTGTGACTTGATTCTTCCCTATGTTAAAGAGAGAGTTTCTATTCTCTAATATATAGAAGATATACTCACAACTAAGAATCATTTTTAAAAAATTATAAAAGATAATTTAGTTTACAAAAAAAAAGGCAAAGACGCCAAATTGAAATAAAAAGAGTATACACAAAAGTGTATCAAAAATTAAAAGATGTTCAAAGAGCCAATCAAAGTGTCAAGAGGCATAAAAAGAGCCCACTAAAAGCAAGCTTTCCTCTCTTTTCAAAACTTTTAAAACTTAGAAGAACTCATGGGTTATTTGATATTTTCAAAGGCTTGATTTCAAATTCCATGATTAAGACAAATTACTTTGGTACATTATTTATGAGATATATTCTTTGTAACCAAGTTTTAAATGGATCTTTTTTTTACCCAATTAAGTTATTCTAAGTTTAGCCTTTTGTTTTCAAAAGATAATTTTTACCCTAAAAGACGTCCGAGCTAGGGTTAACAGAATCGGATATTCTACCATTTTCAGATTATGACTTGTCAACTCTTTGAACTTTTGAATATCTAAAATTTAGTTATTTGAGAAATTTGTCATATGGATGCTTTGCTAAAAAAAAAAAAAAAAATTAAAAACAAAAAAAATTCATTTTTCTTTCCTTTGATTATTTTTAGTTTTTTCATTATTGTTTGTTAGCTTTTTAATTTATTTTATTTTTTTGTTTGGGGCTTTCTCTGACCATCTCCATCTTTCCTTGGTTTCCAAATTTTTATCACATCATCCTGGACGATACCTCTATCGTCCTGGACGATATGATAATTTTTCTTCAAAATTTCATTTGCTGAACTTTTCTGAGCTTTCTGTAACGCATCGTCCCGGACGATCCCTTATCGTCCTGGCAGATATGATCAAACTATGTTACAATCATTTTAATCGTTCTGGCTGATACAATTTTTGTCCTGGCCGATGCATTTATGTGAAAGTTTGTTAGGGATGTTAAGCCCTATAGAATTGGCCCAAGGCTAACTAAGAGGGGGGTGAATTGATATTTAAAAAATTTCTCTAAGCAAAGCATGAATACAAACCAAATCACCACAAAAAATAAGTGCGGAAGAAAATAAATGCGGAAGCAGTAAAAAAATAAGAACACAAGGGTTTATAGTGGTTCGGTCAACTCGACCTACCTCTACTCCCCGGAGGCGCCCTCTGAGTATTGCACTACAATTGTGACTCTCCTTTAGCCCCCATAGCTAAGCGAAGAAGCCTTTATAAATACCTCTTTTTGCCACACCTGGCAAGGCAGAGAACCTTCCTCCTAAAGTAAGCAGAGAACCTCGATCGCTTGCTGGAACTTACCTCTCCCAACCCTTCCAAGGACAAGAGACTCTAGGGAAGAAGAAGTGGAACAATACTTGGAGCAACCCTTGTGAATCCCCACACAAGATCCTCTCTCTCTCTCTCCTTTAGGTTTTCTCAGGTCAAGATAGCAGCCAAGGATGTTCAACAATGTTGAACAAGAACTCTTAAATAGAAGAGCTTCAAAGGAGCTCATTAATTGCAAGTTGCCGACTTTATCGTCCAGGACGATATAAAAATCATCCTGGCCGATCAGTACAAATCCCATGAGATTGGCCAGAGCATCGCCCTGAATGCAAACTAGACGATTGAAAATTGGCTTGATTGTCCCGGCCGATTAGTTCAAATCAGAGGAAAATCGTCCAGAGCATCACCTTGAATTCAAGCTGTCCGATCCCGATCGTCCAGCACATCGCCCTGAATTTATGTTGACCGATATTTATCATCCAGGAGAAACTAAGAATTTTAGAATAGATCATCCAGGACGATATGATCGTATCAATCATCCTTAATTACCTTCTTAATTGTCTGATCAATTAAGGCATAATTGTGAATATCGTCCAGGACGATTACTAAAATTATAGAATACCTTAATTATTTATGGTGGCAATTTTTTTCTGTTTTGAGCCTATCGTCCTGGTCGATACAAGTATCATCCAGGCCGATTGGCTAATGATAGCTACCTTAATTAAGAACCCTTGATTAGATTTTCTGTTTTAAGCCCGATCGTCCAGGATGATATAAATATCGTCCAGGCTGATTTGAGTAAAAATAGTAATTCAAAGTCTCTCAAGTGTGTGTGTGTGTAGGGTTACTATAAAGATAATTTTTCCTCCCAGGTTCGTCCGGACGAAGTTGGATCATCCGGGACGATTGGTACAGGTTGTGCAGGAAAACATTCCTGGCTGCATGATTCGTCTGGACGAAATTTGGATCGTCTGGACGAAAATTTTCCCGAGAGCATGTCGTTAGGGACGCTATTTAATTTCGTCTGGATGAAATTCATCCAGAGCCCAAATCGTCCCGGGACGAAGTTGCGATCGTCCGAGATGATCAGTCTGGATATATATAGGAATGAGATTTTTTTGGAAAAGAAAGGACGTCCAGGAGAGAGAAAACCATGGAAAGAGGAAGAAAAGAGGATTTTGGGCGACTCTGATCCGTTTTCGTCCGTTGCTGTAATTAGAGAAGTTGACCGACTCGAGGTAAGGCATATTCCGCCTTTCTCAATTTTCAGAAACGTGGATTTTGACAGCTTTTCTGTTCCGGATTTTATTTCCGTTAGCGAATTTTGTGTGTTATTTTCTACTGCTTCAGGTTTTACCGCGTAACTTTTGATATATTTTTGAGATGATAATTATGCACGTTTCGAGTATTTTCTGGAAGATTTTTACCGGATATTTTGGATTCTGTGGCGTTTTAATTGAATTGCAAATTTATCAGGTTATTGAAAAATATTTTGTCAGTACAATGAAAGTCTTATAATATTATTGTGGATGTTCTGTGGTAATTTGGAAAATTTCTGAATCTATGAATTTTGTGTAAATTCCGTATACTACCGTTATGCTGCTGATTTTTCGTACGAGTTATAATTTTTTTGAATTGATTCATTTATTGAATTGAAGTGTTTATATGCTATCAGAAGAGAGTTGTAAGGGGTCAGGATCCTTTGAGATTCTGTCTGTGTCAGGGAAATCTGAAATGAGCTCTAAAATCTGAAAATAAGTTCTGTTCCGGAATTCTGAATATCTGTTCTATTCTGTTCTGGTGCTATAAGCCCAAAGGGTGGCATAAGAGGCCAGAATCCATTGAGATTCTGTCAGTGTTTGAGAAGAAAGGCATAAGGGGCTAGAATCCGTTGAGATTCTGTCAGGGTCAGGGAATCTGATACGAATGATCTGATATGAATGTAATTTTATTTGATTTCTGATTTATGTACGATTCTAGTTATTTCGTATGATTATATCTGCTCTGTGACATGAAAGCATTATAATATCTATTCTGAACTCTGATTTGAAATGACTTCAGTTTTTTATATCCGTAAGCTAATTTCTGATTAATCAAGTATCTGTTCTATCTGTTTTATAATTTCTATATGATTGTTCGAATTCTATACGGATACTTTTTTGATATGTTTTCTGATGTGAATTTCTGATGATTTGAATCGGTGAGTGAAGTCTTGCTGAGCTGTTTGCTTATCCTTATTTTCTGTGTGATTTTCAGGTTCTGGAAAATAGAAGGAGGTCTTGGACTAGATGTTCTAAGTCTAATCTGTGATTAGGTACTTGATACTTTTGATTTTTGTACAGTCATGGCTTTTCTGTTCTGTTCTGTTATTTCTGTCTGAAGTCATGCACTGTATCTGTATATGATTATTTTGAGGAAAGAAAAGATAGATGAATCATTCTGCATTTGGATGTTTATAGTAGCTATGTGTTTTTTTATATATTTAATACTTGGAAGAAAGTCTGAAATAAATTCCAAAGCTAGATCCTGGATTTTAGAAAGTTCCATCGCGGTCCGATGCGAGCGGAATCCGTCCTGGTCGGGTTGGGTCGTGACAAGCTTTAGTGGTATCAGAGCAATGGTTTTGGAATTTAGATTATAAGATAGAGCTATAGGAAGTGATCTGTGAGTCTATCGGGGTAGTTCTGATTTGTCTGGATTTTTATTGTGTTGCTTTTGTGCCTAGTTTTCTATGTGCTTATGGATCTGCCAGACCCAGATATGATAGATGGGCAGAGTGCTAGTCAGGCAGTACTATCCCAGTGGTTGGTTCTGATACACTTTCACAATTTGCTACATTGGTTGCTCAGATGATGAGCGAGACTCAGAGTAAAGCCTCTACTATTCGATCTGAGGATATAGATAGACATATGCAGATGTTTCTGAGATTGAAACCTCTGAGGTTTGAGGGCAATGTTGAGCCCAGAGTAGCTAAAGAATGGTTGAGGAGGTTAGAGAAAACTTTCGACGGTATGCAGTGTCCGTCGGACAGGAAGGTACCGTTGGCAGTTTTTCTGTTGGATGGGGAAGCAGAGCGCTGGTGGATAGGCCAGCAGGAGGAGAAGTTCCAAGGAAAGCTAAATTCTTTGATTACTTGGGAAGAATTTTCTGAGGTATTCCGATCGTGATTTATACCCCCTTCTGCACGACAGCAGATGCATGAGACTTTTCTGAGACTTATTCAGGGGAGCAGGACTATGATGCAGTACGAGGCCGAGTTTACTGCCTTAGCCCGATATGCTTCGCAGTTGGTGAGTACTTCTGCTGAGAAGTGCTATCGATTTATGAGGGGACTACGAGATAGTCTGAGGCAGCCCTTAGTACCATTTCACATTTCTGATTTCTCTGAGCTTGTGGAGAGAGCTCGTTTGATAGAGAATGATCTGATGGCTACTCAGCAGTAGTGGACTGCGAGTAGGAAGAGGTTCGGGGGTGATACTTCTAGCAGTGGTTCCTCTAGCAAGAGGAGATTTGTTTCCGGAGACTCCAGGAGGAGTGGACAGTCAGGATTTTCTGGTACTGCCACTACTAGTACGACCAGTTCTAGATCTGTCACTAGGGCACCTGTGTGCCAAAGTTGTGGACGACGACACTTTGGCCAGTGTTACAGGATGACTGGTCAGTGCTTCAGATGTGGTCAGCCAGGACATCAGATTGTAGAGTGTCCACAGGCTGGATTTGTTAGATGATCTGAGTTTCGATCTGATAGTAGACCTGTTGGTTCAGCAAGATGACCGAGGATTGTTCCTCCACGTACTGTGACTGAAGGATCCTCTGGTAGAAGTGGTGGGTCGAGTTCTATGGCACGGAGACCACCTACTGGTAGTTAGAGGGAGTCTAGTGGTTCAGTAGCTCCAGCTCTAGTTCAGCCTCGTGTGTACAGTTTAAGTCAGCAAGAGGCTCGAGATGCTCCGGATGTGGTGACAGGTAAGATTTATATTTCTAATCATCCCTGTCGTGTTTTGTTTGATTCTGGAGCGAGTCATTCCTTTATTTCCGAGCGTTGCTTCAACATTTTGCATTTGGATTCTATGACTTTATCGGTTTCGCTTTCTGTTATTTTGCCGGCTGGGTATAATTTGATCGCCCGGAAGTTTTGTGTTTGTGAGATTGATATTTCTGGCAAGAAATGGAAGTCAAGTTTGATTTTATTGCCAATTTCTTCTTACGACGTAATTTTGGATATGGATTGGCTGAGTCTGTATGAGGCTCAGATTGACTGTTTGAAGAAGCAAGTGAGCTTGCTTATGGATGGTGAGAGATGTGTATTCCAAATATTACGAGGTGTTCTATCCTGTTTGATTTCTATGTTAAAAGTCAGAAGAATGTGGAAGAAGGGTTGTCCGGTATTTTTGGCCTCAGTACGGTATATGAACATAGATGCGGGTTCTGTTTCTGATATACCGGTTGTACGGGAGTTTTCTGATATTTTTCCTGAGGAGTTGGTTGGTTTACCTCCGGATCAAAAAGTTGAGTTCTCTATTGATATTTTTCCGGGTACAGCTCCAATATCAAAAGCTCCGTACAGGATGGCACCGAAAGAACTTTCTGAGTTGAAAGTTCAGCTTCAGGAGTTGGTGGATAGAGGATTTGTTTGTCCTAGTGTTTCTCCTTGGGGAGCACCTGTACTATTTGTGAAGAAGAATGATGGAACACTTCGTATGTGTGTTAATTACAGAGATTTGAATAAAGTCACGATCAAGAACAAGTATCCATTACCACGGATTGATGACTTGTTTGATCAGCTTTCTGGTTTTTCTGTGTTTTCGAAGATTGATTTGAGATTTGGATACTATCAGGTGAAGCTGAAGGAAGCTGATGTGTTGAAGACAGCTTTCAGTACTCGGTATGGGCACTACGAGTTTTTGGTTATACCTTTTGGGGTAACCAATGCACCTGCTATTTTTATGGATCTGATGAACAGACTGTTTAAGGAGTATCTGGATCAGTTTGTGATCGTCTTTATAGACGATATTCTGGTGTATTCTGCTTCTGAGGAAGATCATGCCAAATATTTGAGCATTGTGTTGGAAACTTTGAGACAACATTAGTTGTATGCTAAGTTTTCCAAGTGTGAATTCTGGCTGAAAAGCATTTCTTTTCTAGGGTATGTGGTGAGAGGAGAAGGTATTTCTGTGGATCCCCAGAAGATTCAAGCTGTTGCTGATTGGCCAAAACCTACTACTGTATTTGAGGTACGTATTTTCTTGGGCATGGTCGGATACTATAGAAAATTTATGAAAAGATTTTCCCAGATTTCTTCGCCTCTGACGAAACTGACTCAGAAGTCAGTAGCTTTTGGCTGGACACCGGAGTGTGAAGCTGGTTTTCAGAAGTTGAAGGATTGTTTGACATCTGCTCCTATGTTAGCACTTCCATCATGTACGGAAGAATTTCAGGTGTTCAGTGATGCTTCACTGAAAGGTTTGGGCTGTGTTCTGATGAGCATGGTAGGGTAATTGCTTATGCTTCGAGACAGTTGAAACCACATGAAAAGAATTACCCGACGTATGATTTGGAATTGGCTGCAGTTGTTTTTGCTATGAAGATATGGCGTCACTACTTGTATGGCATCCGGTATAAGATCTTTACAGATCATAAGAGCTTAAAATATATATTTACTCAGAAGGATCTGAATCTGAGGCAAAAAAGGTGGCTTGAGTTGATCAAGTACTACGACCTGACGATTCAATATCAGCCTGGTAAGGCTAATGTGATAGCTGATGCTTTGAGCAGGAAGTCTTCTGTATTATCAGGTATTCAACTCACTTCTGATGAGTATTTGATACGAGATATGAAAAGATTACAGTTAGATGTGATTTCCTCTACTGGTCCGGATTCTGTTATTTTGACTTTGATTAACATTCAGTCTTCTCTGGAAGAAAGGATTCAGGAAGCTCAGAAGTCAGACTTCGACTATTTGAAGTTGATTGCTCAGATTGAATCTGGTAAGAAACCTGAACTACGAATTTCTGATTCTGGGATTATCTTTTGCAAGAATAGACCGTAGATTCCTGTGTTTGGAGATTTGAGGAAAGAGATTCTGTATGAATCTCACCATTCAGGCTATACGATACATCCGGGAATTGGTAAGATGTACGGAGATATGAAGAGTTTGTTCTGGTGGCCTGGAATGAAAAAGGATGTAGCAGATTTTATTGCGAAATACGAAGCCTGTCAGTTAGTGAAGGCAGAGCATCAGCGACTAGGAGGTCTTTTGCAATCGTTGCTTATCCCTGAGTGGAAGTGGGAGGAGATAACGATGGACTTTGCTATAGGTTTCCCTCGATCTAGGCAAGGACATGATGCCATCTGGGTGATTGTGGATCGATTGACGAAGTCTGCACATTTTCTTCTGATTAAGCAGACAGACCCGGTGGATAAGTTGGCACAGGTATATGTGAAGGAAATTATTAGATTACATGGTGTGCCTAAAGTGATTGTATCTGATCGAGATGGACGGTTTACTTCCAAACTTTAGAAAGGTATTCAGCAAGGATTGGGTACGAAGTTACATTTCAGTACGGCTTTTCATCCGCAGACTGACGGGTAGTCTGAGAGGACTATCCAGGTACTAGAAGATCTTCTGAGGTTATGTGTCTTGGATTTTGGAGGAAGCTGGGAAGATCATATCCCTTTAATAGAGTTTACATATAATAATAGTTTTCAGTCCAGTATTGATATGGCACCTTACGAAGCTCTGTATGGTCGGAAGTGTAGAACTCCTTTGACTCTGATAGAGGTGGGCGATAGACAAGAAATGGGTGCTACATTTGTGGATGAAACTGTTATGAAAATCAATTTGATTAAAGAAAGATTGAAAGCTGCACAAGATCGACAACAGAAGTATTACAATCAGAAGCACAGGTTCGTTGAATTTCAGGTTGGTGACTTTGTATATGTCAAAGTCAGTCCGATGAAAGGTGTAGCAGATTTGGTAGAATGAGCAAGCTTAGTCCAAGGTATGTCGGCCCTTTTGAGATTATTGAAAGGATTGGAAAGTCTGCTTATAAATTGCTGTTATCCGATCAGCTGTTTGATGAACATAATGTATTTTACATATCCTATTTGAGAAAGTGGATATCTGATTCTGAAAAGAAGTTGTCTGATGATGAGGTTGAGATTCAGGAGAATCTACAGTACAAAGAAGAACCTGAGAAAATTTTGGCCTATGATGTACGGAAGTTAAGAAGTAAACATATTCCTATGGTTAAAGTTCAGTGGAAGCACCGAACAGCACGAGAAGCGACTTGGGATAAGAAGTCGGACATGAGGCAAGCATATCCGTATCTTTTCTGACTGAGTTTTGGTTTGGCAATGTCGAGGACGACATTTTTCTGAAGTTGTGGAGATTGTAAAGACCATTTTTCCTCCCAGGTTCGTCCGAACGAAGTTGGATCGTCCGGGACGATCGGTACAGGTTGTGCAGGAAAACATTCCTGGCTGCATGGTTCGTCTGGACGAAATTTGGATCGTCTGGACGAAAATTTTCCCGAAAGCAAGTCGTCAAGGACGCTATTTAATTTCGTCTGGACGAAATTCGTCCAGAGCCCAAATTGTCCCGGGACGAAGTTGCGATCGTCCGGGATGATCCGTCTGGATAGATATAGGAATGAGATTTTTTTGGAAAAGAAAGGATGTCCAGGAGAGAGAAAATCGTGGAAAGAGGAAGAAAAGAGGATTTTGGGCGACTCTGGTTCGTTTTTGTCCGTTGCTGTAGTTAGAGAAGTTGACCGACTCGAGGTAAGGCACATTCCGCCTTTCTCAATTTTCAAAAACGTGGATTTTGACTGCTTTTCTGTTCAGGATTTTATTTCCGTTAGTGAATTTCGTGTGTTATTTTCTACTGCTTCAGGTTTTATCGCGTAACTTTTGGTATGTTTCTGAGATGATAATTGTGCACGTTTTGAGTATTTTCCTGAAGATTTTTACCGGATATTTTGGATTCTACGGCATTTTAATTGAATTACAAATTTATCAGGATATTGAAAAATGTTTTGTCAGTACAATAAAAGTCTTATAATATTGTTGTGGATGTTCAGTGGTAATTTGGTAAATTTCTGAATCTATAAATTTTGTATAAATTCCGTATACTACCGTTATGCCGCTGATTTTTTGTACGAATTCTGATTTTTTTGAATTGATTCATTGAATGAATTGAAGTGTTTGTATGCTATCAGAAGGGTTATAAGGGGTCGGAATCCTTTGAGATTCTGTCTCTGTCAGGGAAATTTGAAATGAGCTCTAAAATCTGAAAATAAGTTCTGTTCCGGAATTCCGAATATCTGTTCTGTTCTGTTCTGATGCTATAAACACAAAGGGAGGCATAAGAGGCCAGAATCCGTTGAGATTCTGTCAGTGTCTTGGAAAAGAGGCATAAGAGGCCAGAATCCGTTGAGATTCTGTCAGGGTCAGGGAATCTGATATGAATGATCTGTTATGAATGTGATTTTATTTGATTTCTGATTTCTGTACGATTCTGGTTATTCCGTATGATTATGTGTGCTCTGTGACATGAAAGCTTTATAATATCTATTTTGAACTCTGATTTGAAATGACTTCAGTTTTCTGTATCCGTAAGCTAATTTCTGATTGATCAAGTATCTGTTCTGTCTGTTTTACAATTTCTGTATGATTGTTCGAATTCTGTACGGATACTTTTCTGATAAGTTTTCTGATGTGAATTTCTGATGATTTGGATCAGTGAGTGATGTCTTGCTGAGCTATTAGCTCATCCGTGTTTTCTACGTGGTTTTCAGGTTCTGGGAAAGGGAAGGAGGTCTTGAACTAGATGTTCTGAGCCTGATCTGTGGTTAGGTACTTGATACTTTTGATTTTTGTACAGTCATGGCTTTTATGTTCTGTTCTGTTATTTCTGTCTGAAGCCATGCACTGTATCTGTATATGATTATTTTGAGGAAAGAAAAGATAGATGAATCATTCTGCATTTGGATGTTTATAGTAGCTCTGTGTTTTTTTTGTATATTTAATACTTGTAAGAAAGTCTGAAACAAATTTCAAAGCTAGATCCTGGATTTTAGAAAGTTCCGTCGCAGCCCGATGCGAGCGGGATCCGTCCCAATCGGGTTGGGTCGTGACAGTTACTTTGCATCAGTCACACCAAAGATTACAATTGACTCAAGAAGAGAGAAAATAAAATTATAGACTTACTCAACCCTAATCTACCCATTCTTAAGCTGACTCTATTTTTTCCGTCCGATCTTTGATTCTTGAAAAGTCAATAGAGAAAATGGCAGTTGTAGTGAAACAAGATTTCTTTGCTATCATCAAAATTATAATCCAAAAACAGGTTTGTAACAATCTCCCCCTTTTGATGATGACAAACATATCAAAAATAAATTCTAAAATAGTAATGCAAAAAACTAAACAAGCTTTTAAATTTTTTACCAGAATAAGTGCAAACATACCAGAACAAGTACAAACATACTAAACAAGTACAAACATACTACTCTCTCTTTTGACATCTCAAAAAGGAGGAGGAAACTTTAAACTAAAGCAACCAACTAAAAAAAACATAAAACGAAAGCAATAAAAAAAAAAGAACTAAAACTAAAAGAACGAGGGATCCTGATCATCAGATGGAGGTGGAGGTGGTGGAGCCTGCTGAAATTTGCCAGCTAGCGTCATAAACTGAGCATTGAACCAGGCTATGTCCTAGTCGTGCTGCTACTGCTGGTGAGTAATGTAGCTATCAAAATGGGCTAAGTCCTCTGTGCAGTGCTGCTCGTAGTGAGCCATGTCCTCAAAATGTTGCTTCTCCTGTGCGGCAACGTAAGCGTCGAAACGGGTCTCCCAAAGATTTAATCTCTCCACTAACTGGTCAAACTGTGAGTGCTGGCGAAGAGGAGCAGAATCAGGAACGGGGATGGGAGCCTCCTCCTCCTCGGCCCCCTGAGGTTCCCCATCCCCTGGGTGGAGCGAGTACTGTGAAGGATATTGAAAGAGCTGTTTGAGTAGCAAGGAGGCTAAAGGTCATGACGAGCAGGATATTGAAGATTGTATTTGGTTTCAAGAATATAGGCTATGATATGTCCTAAAGCAAGGTTGGGTTTCCTCCTATGGCATAGACCGCGAATAGTTGTTAAATGATCAATGTATCGAAAGATTAGATTAATAGCATTAAATTCTCTCTAGGCCATGATGAAAAATGTAGTCAGAGAAAGCAGAGGAGTGATGTGGATTTGATCCCCGGCTTTTGGAATAATGGAGGTGCGAAGGACATGCTGAATTGTCCTAGCATCTGTGACTAAAGAGTTAGTCTCTCCAATATGAAAGGGTGTGTTGGTTTGGCGAAGAAAATAATTTGTCGTGGACCAGTAAAAATCAGGATTTGAAACGATTATATGCAGCTTATCCCCGGTGGTGGATAGCTGCAATAGTTCAGCACAGTCTTGATATGTGATCTCGATTGGACATCGATTCACATAGGAGGTTAGGGCTGTGAAAGTAGAATTTATACGAAAATTTGCATAAAATTCTAACAGAAGTTCTGAGAAAAAAGCGACAGCGAGGGTAAGAATAAAATAGAGAGAAGTGTGAGCAAAGAGATCCATTACTGGATATGAAAGGTGGGCAGGATTTATGGTTCTGGAAATGGTGATGCCACATTCTTTATAACGACGGTAAGATGCTTGATCCTCCACTTCCCTGAATCGAGGGTCCAGAGTGGCCCTCGAGGAACTTCCAGAAACTTGTCGGACTCGCTTCCCACTAGCCATAGCAAGAAATCAGTAAGTAAACACAAGAGAAGAAGTAGGTTGAGGTGAAAATAATGGCTAGAATGGCCTGTATTTAAAGAAAAGACCATATCGTCTAGGACGATCACAGAATCGTCCAGGAAGATTTGGTTCAATTATTGCGCATAGGCTGATTGGTTAAAAAGTTGGTCCAATCGGCCGGGCCGATCAGATATTGGCCAGGATGATTAGACACAGGCAATTGTCCCGAGGAGTCAAGCCGGACGACCGCAGAAAAAGTAGATCGTCCGGGCCGATTAGGTGTATCGTCCAGGACGATGCACAATAATTTATCGTACTGACCGAAGTTAAAACGTTTTAAATCTGTACCATGTGTATCGTCCAGGACGAACAGTGGATCGGCCAGAACGATTGCCCAATAATGAATCATCCGGGGCCGATTTTAAGGATTTAAACGTACTAACATGTGGATCGTCCAGGACGATCTAGTGCATCTGCCAGGACGATGACCATAAATGCATCGGCCAGGACGAAAATGGTATCGGCCAAGACGATAAAAAAAGATTGTAATAGAGTTCGATCATATCGGCCAGGATGATAAGGGATCGTCCGGGACGATGAGTTACAGAAAGCTCAGAAAAAGGTTCAGCAGAAGGAATTTGAAGAGAAATTGTCCTATCATCCAGGACGATATAGGAATCGGCCAGGACGATGTGACAAGAATTTGAAAATTAAGGAAAGATGAAGATGATCAGAGAAAACCCAAAACGAAAATGAAAACAAACACAAAAAAAATGAAATTTTTTGTTTTTAATTTTTCTTTTTTTTTTGGATTTTAGCAAAGCAAGCATATGACAAATTTCCCAAATAATTAAATTTTAAAGATTTGAAAGATCAATGAGTTAACAATGTCACAATCTAAAAACGGTAGAAAATCCAATCCTATTTGCCCTACTTCGGACTTCTTCCAGGATAAAAATTGTCTTTTGAAAACAAGAGGTCTAACTCAGAATAAATTGGATAAAAAGAAGATCCGTTCAAAACTCGGTTATAAACAAAATATCTTATAAAATAGTATACCAAAGTAATTTGTCTCTTTCATGGAATTTGAAATCAAGCCTTTGAAAATATCAAATAATCCATGAGTCCTTCTAAGTTCAAAAAGTTTTGAAAAGAGAGGATAACTTACATTTAGTGGGCTCATTTTATGCCTCTTGTCACTTTGATTGGCTCTTTGAGCATCTTTTGATTTTTGATACACTTTTATATATATAGTTTTCTTTTCAATTTGGCGTCATTGGCCTCTTCCCTTTTTAATTTTTTGCAAGCTAAAAACTTTTTAACAAACTCTTTGAAAAAAGTTCTTAGTTGTGATTATATCTTTTAGAGATTAGAGAAGAGGGGCTCTCTTTCTAACATAGAGAAGAACAAGCCACAAAATGAAAATCAAAATCATATGATAAGTGCAACGGCAAGATTTCAATTAATCTTGAAGGATATATAAGAACTTTGGATCATATATATAAGATAGACTATTGTAACAAGAAAAAAAAGATCTTAATTTCAAAAACCATTTGTTAAAATGAGATAGACTTTTTATTTTAGAAAAGAAAATTATATCACCAAAAGAGGTTAGAGGGAGGGAAACCATCAATGGTGTTTTCTCCCTTTAACCGATTTAAAAATGCTAATCATTGTCCATAAATCTCCAAAGTTTAAGAACAAGGAAAAATCATCATAAAGAAAATAAAAGTAAAAACTACTAGAACAACTAAACAAAAATTATTACAAAAATAAAACATAGCAATACTCAAAATGCAATTCAAGAATTTTTTAAGCAGCAAAATTTAAGCAGTTATGAGCCTCCGTTTGTCCATGTATCCTATGCTCTCATGAGGTCTTTGGTGAGAGCAATCCTATAAGAATCAACAGCTGTCAGACTTAGGAACCCAAATAGGTTTGGGTCCTTTCTCATAAAAAGTAGAGTGTAATGCATGTGTGTTATGCTGTGAATTATACAATTTTGGTCTCCACACCCAATGTGTACTACGGTGAACATTGCAAGTGCGTGAGATGTGTCCTAGAATGCCACATAAAAAACATCTAACTCCAAGAAAAGGATTTCTTAACTGACTTGGGTTATAATGCCTCTTCCTAGATCTTGGCTTTGGATTCAAAGTGGGAGTCTTCCAATTTCCCTTAAGTGAGTCCAAATCATTTTTAAGCCTCAAGTTATTATTTTTTAAGACATCATTATCAACCCTCAAATTTTTTTCTATCTCTTTAGATTTCTTAAAATCAGATTTTAGTGAGGTGTGTGAAACTTTTAATGCATCATGCTCATCAATTAATTCCAAATGTTTTTTGTTTAAATCATCAAATTCATCAAGTAGAGTATTTGATTTGAATTAATCGTAGAATGAACTTTGAGAATAATTTCATATTCTTTTTGTAAATTCAAAAGCTCTAAGTTTAAACTGGCATGAGTCTTCTTGAGTTTTTTGTATGATGCATGAATTTTCTCACAAATTTTAAATAATAGATCATACGTTGGTTTACATACCTCTTCATCATCGCTTTGCTCAAGATGATCTTCCCCCATTAAGCACATGTTTGTTGTCTCTTCCTCAGGTTCAGTCTCAGAGGAATCTGATGCAGATTCTGCCCAGAACGCTTTTTGAACCTTTTTCTTGTCCTTCCTGAACTTGGATTTCTCCTAACCCTTTTCCTTTTCTTTGTTTGACTGATATTGAAGTGTAGGACAATCGGCTTTCACATTTCCAGATTTCCTGCATTCATAACAAACAACATCAGAAGTTCCTTTAGAATATTTGTTATCCTTACCTTTTCTCCAATGATGCTTTTGCTTCTTCCTTAGAAAGTTTTTGAATTGCCTTGAGATGAAGGCAAATTCATCGCTCTCAGTGCCACCGTTTTCTCTTTCTTTTTCTCACCTACATCAAGATTTCTTTGATTCACCCCTTGATCGTAAGTAATGAGTGAGCCAAGTAAGTTGTCAATCGAATATGTGTTCAAATCTTTAGATTCAGTTATAACAGTGATTTTAGCATCAAAAGAGGAAGGCAAGTATCGTAAAATCTTGTTTACTTTTTCAAAGTTCGAAAGTTCTCTTCTTAAGGCATGCATGAAGTAACAATTTGAGTAAATCTCGTATACATTTCAGAAATTGATTCATGAGGTTTCATACGAAAAAGTTTGTAGTCATGCAAGAGAATGTTCAAACGGGATTATTTAACTTCATTAGTGCCTTCATAAGTGAGACACAATTTATCCTAAATTTCTTTACCAGTTTTACAAGTGAAAACACGCATGTAGTGTTCTGATTTTAAAGCACAGAAAAAATGGTTAAGACATTTTGCATTTAATTGAGCCAAATCCCTATTATCTAAAGTCCATTCAATAAAAGGAAGTAGAACAGTAATGCCGTTAAGTTTACCAGTTGGAGGTGTATAACCATCCGTAACAAGCATCCACATGCGATAATCAGTAGATTGTAAAAATGTAGACATGTTAGTTTTCCAAAAATTAAATGGGATATTATTAAACAGAGGTGGTCGGGTAATAGAGTACCCTTCCGGTGTATTACGATTCCCAAAGTTAGCCATGGATCAAAACTCAAAAAGTTTTCAGACTTAGTTTTTATGAATCCCGCTCTGATACCACTTTAAAGTTCGTCAGGGATGTTAAGCTCTATAGAACTGGCCCAAGGCTAACCAAGAGGGGGAGTGAATTGGTATTTAAAAAATTTCTCTAAGTAAAGTACGAGTACAAACCAAATCACCATAAAAAATAAGTGCGAAAGAAAATAAATGCGGAAGTAGTAAAAAAATAAGAACACAAGGGTTTATAGTGGTTCAATCAACTCGACTTACGTCCACTCCCCGGAGGCGCTCTCTGAGTATTGCACTATAATTGTGACTCTCCTTTAGCCCCCACAGCTAGGCGGAGAAGCCTTTACAAACACCTCTTTTTGCCACACCCGGCAAGGCAGAGAACCTTCCTCCTTTTGCTTCCTCTTGAAGCAGACAGAAAACCTCGATCGCTTGCTGGAACTTACCTCTCCCAACCCTTCCAAGGACAAGAGACTCTAGGAAAGAAGAAGTGAAACAATACTTGTAGCAACCCTTGTGAATCCCCTCACAAGATCCTCTCTCTCTCTCTCCCTCTCTCTCTCCTTTAGGTTTTCTTAGGTCAAGACAGCAGCCAAGGATGTTCAAAAACGTTGAACAAGAACTCTTAAATAGAATAGCTTCAAAGGAGCTCATTAATTGCAAGTTGCCGACTTTATCGTCCAGGACGATATAAAAATCGTCCTGGCCGATCAGTACAAATCCCTTGAGATCGGCCAGAGCATCGCTCTGAATGCAAACTAGACGATTGAAACTTGGCTTGATCGTCCAGGACGATCTAACGATCATCCCGGCCGATCAGTACAAATCAGAGGAAAATCATCCAGAGCATCGCCCTGAATTCAAGCTGTCTGATCCCGATCGTCCAGCACATCGCCCTGAATTTGTGCTGGCCGATATTTATCGTCCAGTAGCAACTAAGGATTTTAGAATAGATCGTCTTGGACGATATGATCGTATCAATCATCCTTAATTACCTCATTGATTGTCTGATCAATTAAGGCATAATTGTGAATATCGTCCAGGCCGATCATAGATCATCCTGGCTGATTACCAAAAGTATAGAATACCTTAATTGTTTATGGCAGCAATTTCTTTCTGTTTTGAGCCTATCGTCCTGGCTGATACAAGTATCGTCCAGGCCGATTGGCTAATGACGGCTACCTTAATTAAGAACCCTTGATTAGATTTTCCGTTTTAAGCCCGATCGTCCAGGACGATGTAAATATTGTCCTGGCCGATTTGAGTAAAAACAAAAAAATTTAAGTCTCTCAAGTGTGTGTGTGTAGGGTTACTTTCCATCAGTCACACCAAAGATTACAATTGACTCAAGAAGAGAGAAAATAAAATTACAGACTGACTCAACCCTAATTTACCCATTCTTAAGCTGGCTTTATTTTTTTCCGTCTGATCTTTGATTCCTGAAAAGTCAATAGAGAAAATGGTAGTTGTAGTGAAACAAGATTTATTTGCTATCATCAAAATCATAATCCAAAAACAGGTTTGTAACATTATGGTCATTGTCCTGGCCGATACACCTAATCTTCTTAGACGAGCCACGTATCAGTACGTTTAAAATCCTTAAAATCGGTCCTGGACGATCTATTATTGGACAATCATCCTGGCCGATCCACTGTTCATTCTAGACGATACACGTGGCATAGATTTAAAACATCTTAAATTCAGCTGGTACGATCAATTATTGTGCATTATTTTGGATGATACACCTAATTTGCCCGGACGATCTGCTTTTTCAATGGTCGTCTAGCTTGACTCCTCGGAACGATCGCCTGTGTCTAATCATCCTGGCTGATATCTGATCGGCCCGGTCAATCGGATTAACTTTTCGACCAATCGGCCTGTACGTAATAATTGAACCATATCGTCCTAGACGATTCTATGATCGTCCTGGACGATGTGGCCGTTTCTTTAAATACAGGCCATTCCAGCCATTGTTTTCACCTCAAAGCTTCTTCTTATCTCATTTTTACTTACTGATTTCTTGCTATGGCTGGTGGAAAGCGAGTCCGACAGGCTTCTGGAAGTTCCTCGAGGGCCACTCTGGACCCTCGATTCAGGGAAGTAGAGGATCAAGCAGCTTACCGTCGTTACAAAGAATGTGGCATCACTCTTTCCAGAACCATCAATCTTGTCCACCTTTCGTATCCAATAATGGATCTCTTTGCTCACACTTCTCTCTATTTCATTCTTATTATCGCTGTCGCTTTTTCCTCTGAACTTCTATTAGAATTTTATGCAAATCTTCGTATAAATTCTGTTTTCGCAGCCCTGACCTCCTATGTGAATAGACGCCCGGTCGAGATCACATATCAGGATTGTGTTGAACTTTTACAGCTATCCACCACCGGGGATAAGCTGCATACCATTATTTCTGATCCTGATTTTGATTGGACATCAGCAAATCATTTCCTTCGCCAGACCAACGCACCCTTTCATGTTGGGGAGACTAGCTCTTTAGTCAAAGATGCTAGGACAATCCAACATGTCCTTCGCACTTCCATAATTCGAAAGGTCAGGGATCATGTCCACATCACTCCTCTACTTTCTTTGACTATTTTTTACAACATGGCCTATAGAGATTTCAATGCTACAGACCTAATTTTTCGTTACATTGATCATTTAACAACTATTTGTGATCTAGGCCATAGGAGGAAACCAAATCTTGCTTTAGGACACCTCATAGCCTATATTCTTGAAACCAAATATAATCTTCAATATCCTGCTTGTCACGACCTTCAGCCTTCCTACTACTCGAACAGTTCTTTCAATATCCTTCACAGTACTCGTCTCCACCAAAGGGATGGGGAACCTCAGAGGACTGAGGAGGAGGAGGCTCCCGATCCCGCTCCTGAACCTGCTCCTCTCCGCCAACACTCACAGTTTGATCAGTTAGTAGAGAGATTTGATCAATTAGAGACCTGATTCGACACTTTTGTAGCTTACTAGCAACAACAACATGATGAGGTTATAGCCCATTTCGATACTCTTACTGTTCACGAGCAGTAGCAGCACGACCAGGACATGGCCTGATTTGGCTCACAGTTTACTTCCTTGACTAATTACTTTCAGCAGCCACCACCACCACCACCTCCATCTGATGATCAGGGACCCTCATTTTTCTAGTCTTAGATTTTATTTCCTGTAGTTGCTTATATTTGTTTTTCCTTCTTTTTGTACTTTTTCTGCTTTAATTGCTTTTTAGTTCCCTCCTCCTTTTTGAGATGTCAAAAGGGGGAGTAATATATTTATACTTGTTGATTATGTTTATACTTGTTCTATGTTTGTACTTGTTAATTATGTTTGTACTTGCACCTGTTTTTACTCTGAATTTTTGAAATTCTTGAATTACACTGCTATAATCATCAAAGTGTTTGCCATCATAAAAAATGGAGAGATTGTTGCAAACTTGGTTTTATATATTGTGATTTTGATGTTAGCAAACACTTTGACTGCCTTTCTCTACTGATGTTTCAGGATCAAAAGATCTGACGACAAACAGAGCCAGCTCAAGATTGGGTAGACTGGGTCTGAGTCAGTCTGTATTATTCTTTTTCCCTTTCTTGAGTCAATTATAAATATTTGAAGTGACTGATGTTAAGTAACCCTATACACGCATACTTGAGAGTTTAGAATTTGTGTTTTTACTCACATCGTCCCGGATGATATTTATATCATCCTGGACGATGGAGTTCAAAACAGAAGTTCTAATCAGAATTTCTTAGTTAAGGCAGCCATAATTAACTGATCGACCTGGACGATACTTGTATCGGCCAGGATGATTGTGTGATCGGCCTGGACGATATTACACAATTATGCCTAAATTGATTCAGGAATCAAGGAAGTAATTAAGGATGATTGATACGATCATATCGTTCTGGATGATCTCAAGATCGGTCTGGACTATCTATTCAAAAACCCTTAGTTACTCCTGGACGATAACTATCGGCCAGCTCAAATTCAGGGCGATGCTCTGGATGATTTTTCTCTGATTTGAACTGATCGGCCGGGACGATAGTGAGATCGGCCTTGACGATCAAGCCAATTTTCAATCGCCCAGATCATCTTTAGGGTGATGTTCTGGCCGATCGTCTCTATTTTGAAATGATCGTACATGATGATATTATTATCGTCTTGGACGATAAAGTCGGTGACTTGCAATTATTGATCTCCTTTGAAGCTCTTCTATTTAAGAACTCTTGTTGAACATTTTTAAACATCTTTTGACTGTTGTCTTGACCTAAGAAAACCTAAAGGAGAGAGAGAGAGAGGATCTTGTGAGGGAGTTCATAAGGGTTGCTCCAAGCATTATTCCACTTCTTCTTCCTTAGAGTCTCTTGTCCTTGGAAGGGTTGGGAGAGGTAAGCTTCAGCGATCGATCGAGGTTCTCTGCCTGCTTCAGGAGGAAGCAAAAGGAGTTGGGTTCTCTGCCTTGCCGGGGGTGGCAAAAAGGAGGTGTTTTGTAAGGGCTTCTCCACCTAGCTGTGGGGGCTAAAGGAGAGTCACGTTGGTAGTGCAATACTCGGAGGGCGCCTCCGGGGAGTGGGCGTAGGTCAAGTTGACCGAACCACTATAAACCCTTATGTTCTTTTTACTGCTTCCACACTTATTTTTTCATGGTGACTTTGGTTTGTGATATTTGTTCTTGGTTTTTAAGAATTTTTTAAAAATACCAATTCACCCCCCTCTTGGTTAGCCTCGGGACTAGTTCATAGGGCCTAACATCCCTAACAAACTTTCAAAGGCTTTCACTTTCGCATGCCGAGCCTCTAGTCCAAACTAGTGAACCGTTCAAAACTTTCTTATTATAAGGGAAATGGCGAATTGCAAATAGAATGATGAACCATGAATAAAAAAAATGAAACAAAATTCAATTCTCACCTCCTGTATGTTACGTGCTTCTTCGACAAATTATATAAATCATTTAGATCTAGTTAAAAATTGGGTTAAGTTCGGGTTGGTAAGATAACCCAAATCGACTAATTTATTAAATGTGTTAGTTTTTTAAACATGAACACGACCCGTATTTTAAATAGGTCAACTTGAACCCAAATTTTTTTGGGTTGGGTCAATTTTTGACACCCCAATTCAGATAAGCTGATGTGGCCCTCATATTTATGATTGAAGATGAGAAAAAGTAATTGAAATTATGTGACTATGCATAACTCATATGTTTTCCAATAAATTCAAATGCTACATTAAACTGTATATGATATCTTCTTCCTATAAAGGTTATGGTATCATATGCCCATGATCTCACTTTCACCATAATATAGGCCTTATAAGGAAGGATGATTCTAGTTTATAAATGCTACCTTAGGTTAGTTGACCAATTATTGCTATTGGATACTAGACAAACACTTATATCTCGTTTAAAGTAATCCAAATGCAGGGTTTTTTGGAATTTTGGTGTTTGGTTTGAAGTAAAGTATAATTTTGGTGTAAAAGGAGTGTATTTGGAAAATTCCAAACAATGATTTTGGAGTGTATTTGAAATTCCTCTAATTTGGGTGATTTCTAAATACACTCTGAATGCACTGCCACTACCATGATCATTGGCCACCTCCGCCACCACCGACGGTGGCCATCTCCTTGGATGGGGGAGGACAACAAACATAGATGATGTCTCAAATGCTATAGTAAGATAATCCAATTCAAAATTTAGAAATAATTAACTAAGGTAGTTCTTGCAAATACAATATAATGATTTCTCTACATCTTATTTACAATAACAATTGTGGAGTATATGTACTACAATACTTTTAATACTTAATTTTAAAGAAAAATATTGGATTATAGCTTAGCTTACAATAAATATATGAGGTAGCATGGATGAATTTACTCATTAATTTATAGAACTTTATTATGGTTTATGCATATATTATCACAAATATTATGAATTTAAACATTAGTTCTCTTAAAGTTGTTATATACATTGTGAATATGTTCAATTTTATAAACATTTTTTTTCTGTTGAGTTATAATTGTTGTGATTGTACCCACCACTTTACTACAAAATATGGTAACTTCTTTCATATAATCCAATATTTTTTATTGCAATTTTATCCTCCATTGTGCATGCCTTAAAATCTATTGTGCTTAATTATTGTGATTGCATTTTGCTATATTATACTCTATTATTTAACTAGTTCAAATCAAGTTCAGACATTATACAAACCTTATGTGATTTTGTAATTCAAATATTTATAAACTTTTTGAACAATGTCTTATAAGAACATAATACAAGTGATATTCAAATCTTTATTGAAAATTCTTATGGATAAGGCCAACTTTTATTTAATTGAGGTTTGAATAATGCTCATGAATCAAATTTTTATGGCCTCAATCTTGATTCTTAATTTTAAGAATAAAGGTGATGAGAAAGAGTGTGCAAATTATAGAGGAATTAAATTAATGTGTCATACTTTATTACTATGAGAGATAGTTATTTAGCATACGTTTCAACGTGATACTAAAATGTCTCAAAATCAATTTGGATTCATGCCAAGTAGGTCTAATATGGAAGCTATGCATTTATTAAGAGGTTTGATGGAGAAATAAAGAGAGAACAAGGAGGATCTACATATGACATATATTGATTAGAGAAAGTTTATGATAAAGTTTCAATAGAAGTGTTCTGGAGAGTTCTAGAGAAAGTGGGGTTAATAATGCTTATATTCAAGTCATTAAAGATATGTATGCATGAGATATTACTTGTGCTGAAACATAAGGTGGCTTCACCAAGTATTTTCCTATTTCAGATGGATTACATCAAGGATCAGCTTTACACACATATCCTTTTGCCTTTAGTCATAAATGTTCTTACTAGACATTTGCAAGAGGATTTCCTCTGGGATATGCTTTTTTCTCTTGATATTCTTCTTGTTGATAAGCCTACAAAGGGAGTTGAAAGTAAAATTGAATTATGGAGGTCAATCTTAGTCTAAAATTTTTGTTTGAGTATATCTAAGACTAAATATATGGAGTGTAATTTTAGTAGTAATAGATCTAGTGGGGAATTTTGACTTTGGTTGATAAAGTTATTAATAAGAGTATATATTTTTGATATCCTAGGTCTATTGTTCAAAGTGATAGTGAAATAGATGAGAATATTATTAGTAGAATTCAAGTTAGATGGTTGAAATGGAGGAATGCATCAGGCTTGTTGTGTGATAAAAAGCACTCCTTAAATTTAAGGGAAAATTCTATAAGATGGGTGTGAGACCTACAAAGCTTTATGGCACATAATATTGTCCATTAAAAGAGAATCATAAAATTAAGTTAAGTGTTGCAGAGTGAGGATGCTCAGGTGAATGAGTGACTTCACTCGTAAGATATAATATGAAATGCGTATAAAAATGAAATAGTTGGAGAAGCTCGAGTGGGAGATAAAATTGGACATAGCCGCCTTAGATGGTTTGGTCACATAAAATGTTGGCCTTCCAATGACCTAGTTAGGAGAGTAGATGTATTATATTTGGCCTATGTTAAGAAATGTAGAGGTAGACCTAAAATATCTTGATTAGAAAATATTAGAAATGATAATTTTTTATTAGATTTAAATGATTCGACTCTTAATAGGGCACAATAGAGAAATGATTTATGTAGCCAATCCCACATATTGGAATAAAGGCTTGATGATGTCATTGTTGGTAAATTTATAAAAAATAAATAAATAAATGATAAGAAATTAAAAATTATAATAATGAATAAAAACTAATAATTTAATAATCAAAATTTATTCATTTTCAAAATTTCAAATTTATTTGAACAATAAAAGCTCAAGATAGTCTCATGACTAGTAATTAGTATCCAATTTAATCTTAAACTTTACAGTACCCTAATAATATCCCTTAAATGTTACAAATTGACTTAATTTGGTCTGTCTGTTGGAAAATATGTCAACTTTAAAAGAATATTCTATAAGTGACTTTTTTTTTACAATAAGGATTTTGAAGTTTTGTAGCCAATGACATTATTTTTATAATTTGAAAATAGTAATTAATGATCATATTTTTCGTAACAAAGATTTTGAAGTTTCTTATAATCTTTTATTTAGATTTTGCTGAAAAGAAATTACTCTTTTATTAATTATTCATCCTTTTAATTATTAGATTAATTTTCATCATAGTTTTTATATTTATTATAATTTATTAAATAATAAAATAGAATAGTAAAAATAATACAATCTTCTATATGCTTGTACTACTAAATATCTTCATATTACATTATGATGTTAATTTTAACTATTATTTTTAATTCTAAAATTAAATTTAATTAATTTTTAATAATTGGAACAATATTAAATTCTGAGGATAACACACCTCTCATTTTGATTTGTCGGTTAAGATTTTTTACTATTAATTAAGCAGTCTTAAATTTAAATTTTAAATTTGTGATATGAATTTGACTTAATGGATCTGAATGTCTAAAATAATAATAATAATAAAAAAAATAAAATTTAAGAACAAATTAGACGCTTGTGTACAGAACAAAACTTTCCACATCCCAGTGTGCTTCGTTCGCTCAGTTCACGTGTTTGGGTTTATCACAGATTCACACACGCACACTCTCGCTCCCCCGCTATCGTTTGTTTCGGCGACATGGATCGTGTGATGGATCGCGAATCAGGTTCAGCTTCATCAGTATCTTGATAATTATCTGATCGTTTGTTCTTCATTTCTCAAGTACATTTTTTCGATTCAGTGATCGAGTTTCTCGGACAAGTACCCCTCTTGCAGAGGCTTCCGAGTTCTTCCCTTAGGAAGATTGCAGATCTCGTCCGTGTGAAGCACTACGGTGAGAGGGAGACCTATGATTTTAGTTTTTGTTATTTTATTTTATTTTTTCACTATTGGTTCAGGGAATCTTTATCATTTGTTTAGCACTTCTCTCGTCTGTAATTAAATAACAAGCGCTGACTGCCCAAAAATGGTTTCGGACCGGTTGAGATTGTCCCCGGGGGCTGATTTCTGCCGGACTTGTTTTCTATTCCCATACACTTACAATCAAGAAAGTAAAAGATTAGCACAATACTCATACCCAAGGAATGAAACCCCCACACCCAAAAAGGACTTTTGAATAGCTGAATGTGAAGGCGAAGAAGAACTAAACCATTTTTTTTTTCCTCGGGTGTTGAGTGTAGAAGCATAGATTTGACATTCAATCCCAAGATCTTGGCGACAGATTCCAAAAACTTTAATACTAAAATGGCTGGCACCCATATAGAAGGCCTAAAACTAATTCAACAATATTTCCATACAGGTGAAAAAGAGGGGGCCGCTCACTTTTACCCATTGTAAGGCATTTATCGACTCTTGGAGGAGGGTTGTTACCTTGCACATTCTACGGGGAATGGATGAACCATGTCATCTTTGAATACGTTGGACCAAAAACACTCCCTAATCAATAGCACTTTGGTCACTCATGACATTCCCATTGAAAAAACATGCCTCTAACGATGATGAATGAATAAAAGCACCAAAAGTTGCGATGATGAAATCTAAATTGAATGATTGGCTGATGAAGTTTGAGAAAAATGCCATTGATGATTGAGTTGTATGGCCAGATTTATATTAAAAGACTCAAGATTGGTGTCAATTGGAATAAAAACACCAAAAGTTGCGATGTTGAAATCTAAATTGAATGATTGGCTGATGAAGTTTAAGACCAATGCCATTGTTGATTGAATTGTATGGCCAGATTTATATTAAAAGACTAGAGATTGGTGTCAACTGGATTCACTTTAGCAAAATTGATTAGTGAGCTGATCTAAAACTGATGAGATTGAGTAGCATCGGAGCTAGGACTAATGCCTTAACTGAATGTAGCTGCACAAACCATTTGAGAAGGATTCATTGTATCCTTGATCAAATGGCTTGAGTCATGTAGGAAGTGGTTTTTGGATTCACTTTAACAAAATTGATTAGTGAGTTGATATAAAACTGATGAGATTGAGTAGCACACAGAGCTAGGATTAATGCCTTATCTGAATGTTACGGCACAAATACCAGTTGAGCAGGAATCATTGTATCCTTGATCAAATGGCTTGAATCATGTAGGAATTGGGTTTTATATTTATAGAAACATTTAAGCATTAACTACAATCTGCTCATTTGAATAGAATTGGAGATTGAGCGCAATTACACTCGATCTGTTTTTTTCTTTGATCTAAATAGATATGGCATTTATTTTCTTCTTCCCTTTGAAGTGTAAATTACAGTTATCCTCTTCTTCCAATCCGCCGGTTCACTAAGTGAGGTTAGAGAGCTTATAGATACATATTCCTTGTTGTTTTTGATGTTGTGAATGTTTCATATGTGTATTGGGTTTACTTATATCCTCAATTATCTATTTCAAATTGCAATCTTTCTTTATGTCTGTGTGTCTATGTTTTATTTATACACTTCTATATATATTATTCATTACCTTCTTTATAGGTATTGGAGATTATGTAGTCCATGAGGGGGAAGTTGGTGAAGGCCTTTACATCATCTGGGATGGCCTGGTAGGAGCACTATTCTTTGATTTTTTTGTGAAATTTAAGGATATTCACTTTTTCCTCTTATGGATTTCTTTTTTGCATATTATATGGCTCATTTGACAAAGGAAAGTATGCTTTGCTTATTGACCAAAACATATAACTTGCATAATGGTGGCTTTTGGTGAACTAATCGCATATGCAATATGGTATCTTATATGCTTCATGCATATACCTTAAATCAATTTCTTCTTGGCTCTATAATTCTTTCATGGAATGTGTGGTACACTTATCTTACCTTACTTTTATTTCCTTATTTAGGTTGTTGAATGGACGTTGTTGAATGGATGTTGTTGAATGGTTAAGCTGGGTATTGAAGCTTGCTCATATATTGTGACATAAAAATTAGCAAAATTAACTGATTTTTATAGTTCTAAAAGGTATCCTATATGATTGTAAACCCTTTAACATTGATTGTTGTTAGTGATCATATCACAATATATGTTGTGGGGAATGCAAAATTTTTAATAATATTTTTATCGATGCATGCATTTGGGTTTCACCTTAGCTTAGAAATGGTATTTTAAAAACAATTGGCTTTTTCACATTCATATAGGGCACTTCAAAGCTTAATATGATAATAATGACTTTTAGCCTTGTTCAGTGAATTTCTTCTTCATTCTAGAGATCTACTTAGAGGTTGTTTAGCTTGATGAAAAATGAATGCAACGTAAAGTAAAAATAATATATGAAAAATACTTTTGAGTTGTTTGCTGTGTACACTACAAATGGAGGAATTTAATTTTTTTGGTTTGGTTGAATTAAGGGAATGCAAAGTAAAATAATTGTGCATTTGGAACAATAGTTGATTCGAAATGGTCGATGGTGAGGGTGGCGATGGCCGGCCAACATCAATTTTACCCAAGCTGTGTATTCGAATTCGTTCAAAATGGGCGAATTTCAAATGCACTCAAAATGATTGAGAGTAATTTCTAAATACAACAACAACAACAACCTCAAGCCTTTATCCCACTATGTGGGGTCGGCTACATGAATCCTTTTTCTCCATTGTGTCATATTAAAAGTCAAATTCTCGTTTAAATCTCTGTTTAAAATTGCGCAATAAGAGGCGCGCCTTGAGGCGCGCCTCAAAGGCGCAATTGTGCAATTCTTAGTGAGGCGTACGCCTCATGGCAATGGACGAGGCCAATGGTTGTCCAGGTAGTAACTGATAATGCCAGTGCATACAAATCAGCTGGTCAGATGTTGATGGAGAAGAGGACACACCTCTATTGGACACCCTGCGCAGCACATTGTATCGATCTCATTTTGGAGGATCTTGGTGACTTACCTCAGCACAAGAGTGCTCTTTTTAGGGCGAAGAAGATTACAAAGTTCATCTACAATCACTCTTGGGTCTTAAGCTTGATGAGGAAGTTTTCAAAGAAAGAAATCATTCGCCCTGCAACCACTAGGTATGTTTTTAATTTTGTACATTGCAAATCATTCGATTCATTCCTACTGTATGTTCATAATTCTTACATTTGTGCACTGTGAATCTATAGGTTTGCCACCTCCTATTTGACATTGCAGAGCTTGATGGAGGTGAGACAACCTTTGGAAGCCATGTTTACATCAACTGAATGGCTTAACTTTTCTTGGGGGAAGAAAAGTGAGGGGCAGGAAATAAGAAAGATAATTCTAAATGATAAATTTTGAGCTACTGTGACCTATGCCATTTTAAGCACGAGACCCTTAGTGCAAGTTCTTCGCTTAGTGGATGCAGAGAAGAAACCAACTATGAGTTTTATTTATAATGCCATGGATGAGGCCAAAGAGTTGATTGCACACAACTTGGGAGGATAGGAGGCAAGTTATAGGGAGATTTGTGATATCGTTGATGCTCGGTGGGAGGTGCAGTTACACCATCATCTACATGCAGCGGCCTATTATCTCAATCCCCAATTTCAATATTCAGAGAAGAAATCTTCAAATCCTGAGGTGAAGCTTGGTCTATATCATTGTATGGATAGACTAATACCGGAGCAGGCAGATAGGGAGCTTGCAGATTTACAACTTGTTCTGTTCCGGAATAAAGAGGGTTTTTTTGGTTTGAATGCAGCAAAAACAACCATTTCTAAACGGTCTCCAGGTATAATTATTTTGGTAAATGCAAGACACTTTATTCAGTTTTGATTATATTTTTTCTTGAAAACAGTTGAATGGTGGATCCAATTTGGTGATTCCACCCCTGAGTTATAGAGTTTTGCTGTAAGAGTGTTGAGCCTCACTTGTTCTTCTTTTGGGTGTGAGCGAAACTGGAGTACATATAGTCAAGTGCAAATAAAGAGAAGAAATCGGCTATCTACACTCAGAATAAACTCCCTCGTATATATATAGCACAACAAAAGGTTAAGAGATAGGAGATTGAGGAATAAGGGGTTGAAGGATGATGAGGACCCGTTGGTGTGTGATGATGTGTCGTCTGATAATGAGTGTTTCATAGATGATGAGACAGATTTGCCATTATCAGACTTATAGCTAGAAGATCTAAATGTGGATGTATTAAGGGGCGAAGCAGATCAAGTGGGCACATCCACTAGTACCACACCACACACATCCATTAGCTCTGCAGCACAACGATTAAGTAAAGATATTCCACAACTTCTTATATGCTATCGTAGTATATTTATATCAAGTGAGCAATTAACATGCTAATGATCTTTTCTCTTATTGGAAAGGGAAGAGAAAAGTGAGTCATATTGAAGATGATGTTGACATGACATTCATAGATACAATTGGAGAAGAAAATTCACTTGAAGACCCATTTAGTGATGAGATATGATTGCATTTTATATGTTTTTTATACTTTGGGAGTTTTGTTGAACTAATATTTTGTGATTTTGTACTTTGGGACATGATTTTATTGCATCTACTTTCTTACTTTCCACTATTTTCATATATCATTTAGATGTTTTTATTGTAAGATGCAATATTGCTATTATTTTCCTGCTAAAACTCTTAATTTTTCATTTACGCAATTCTGTGTCCGTGAGGCTTACGCCTCAGACAGCCTCGAGGCTTACGCCTCACCTCACGGACGAAAACCGCCTCGAGGCTTAATTACTCAATTTTAAACCATGGTTTAAATCTAATAAAGAAAGGTCATTCCTAATATTTTCTAACCAAGTCTTTTTAGGTCTGCCCCTACCTTTCTTAACACAAGTCAAATCTAATACCTCTACTCTCCTAACCGGATCATCGGAAGGCCGCCTTTTTATGTGACCATACCATCTAAGGCGACTCTCTCTAATCTTATCTTCTACTGGAGCTACTCCAACCTTTTCATGTATATGCTCATTTCGTATCCTATCTCTAAGGGTAAAGCCACTCATCCACCTGAGCATCCTCATCTCTGCCACACTTAAATTAGTATTATGCTTCTCTTTTAATGGCCAACATTCGGCACCATAAAGCATTGTAGGCCTCACTACCATCTTATAGAATTTTTCCTTAAGTTTGAGGGGTACATTTCTATCATATAACAAGCCCGATGCATTCCTCCACTTCAACCATCCATCTTGAATTCTGCTAATAATATCCCCATCTATTTCACCATCACTCTGAACAATAAATCCAAGATATCTAAAATGTGTACTCTTATTAATGACTTGATCGCCCAAAGTCACAATCCCTTCACTAGGTCTATTACTACTAAAATTACACTCCATATATTCCGTTTTAGATCTACTTAAGCGAAAACCTTTAGACTCTAAGGTTGACCTCCATAATTCAAGTTTACCTTCAACTCCCTCTCTAGTCTTATCAACAAGAAGAATATCATCAACAAAAAGCATACACCAAGGTACATCTTCTTGCAAATGTCTAGTGAGAACATCCATGACTAAAGCAAAAAGATATGGGCTTAAGTCTGATCCTTGATGTAACCCAACTGAAATAGGGAAATACTTGGTCAAACCACCTTGTGTTTGAACACAAGTAATAGCTCTTGCATACATATCTTTAATGATTTGAATATAAGCATTATTGACTTCTTTCTTTTCAAGAACTCTCCATAGCAATTCTCTTGGAACTTTATCATATACTTTTTCTAAATCAATAAATATCATATGTAGATCGTCCTTATTTTCTCTATATTTCTCCATCAAACCTCTTAATAAATGTATGGCTTCCATAGTCGACCTACCCGGCATGAAGCTAAATTGATTTTGAGAAACATTAGTATCACGCCGCAACCTATGCTCCATAACTCGCTCCCATAGTTTTAAAGTATGACACATTATCTTAATACCTCTATAATTCGTACAATCTTGTGCATCACATTTATTCTTAAAAATAGGAATTAACACACTCATTCTCCACTCATCTGACATCTTTTTAGTATTCAAAAGAGCATTAAAAAGTTTAGTAAGCCAAGAAATCCCTTCATCTCCTAAGCATTTCCACACCTCTATTGAAATATCATCATGTCCAACAGCTTTTCCATCCTTCATTTTCTTTAAAGCCTCTCTAATTTCAGTTTTACTAATACGCCGATAAAAATAGAAATCTTTATTATCATTTAGGATGCTAAGGTCACTATAGTCAAATCTTATTTTCACAATCTTCATTAAAAAATTTAGCAAAATATCTCATCCACCTTTGTTGAATATCATCTTCTAAGAAAAGTATTTTTTGATCTTCATCCTTAATACACTTAACTTGAACTAAATCCTTACTACTCCTATCTCTTTGTTTGGCTAACTTATATATATATATATATATCTTTTTCCCTCCTTAGTATTTAATCTATTATATAAATCACTAAAAGCTAATGTCTTTGTATCGCATATTGCTTTCTTAGAATCCTTACGAGCCACTTTATATATTTCCCAATTATCAGAATTTTTAAAATTAAACCAATTTTTATAACAAATGTTCTTTTTTTTAATCTTTTCTTGCACAATTGGATTCTACCACCAACTATTTTTACTATTAGGAGTTTTTCCCTTTGATACTCCAAGCATATCTTTTGCAATATTCTTAATATCACTAGTCATTTTTTTCCACATAACATTAGCATCCTCATGCACAGACAAAATCTTTAGATCTAAAATTTTACTCTAAAAAATATTTTTGTTAATATTCTTTAAATGCCCCCATCTAATCTTAGAAAAACGTTTTACGTTATTTTTTATTTTATGCCCCTTTTTCTTAAAGTCCAAAACTAATAATCGATGTTGGGTACATAAATTTTCATTCGGAATAACTTTACAATCTTTACAATCTAAACGATTTTATTTTTTAATAAGAAAATAGTCAATCTGGGTTGTACTATATCCATTTTTATAAGTGATGAGCTGCTCATTCATTTTCTTAAATAAGGTATTAGCAATTGAAAAATCATAAGCTAAACAAAAATCTAATATGGTCTTGCCACATTCATTCGTCGTTCCAAATCCATGGCCATCATGAATGCTTTTAAATTCATCTACCTCTCTACCAACATGTCCATTTAAATCTCTTCCAATAAAAACTCTTTATTCAAGAGGTATCTTTTGTATTAATTCTTCTAAGTCATTCCAAAAATTTAATTTAGAACTCATATCCAAACCTACTTGAGGAGCATAAACACTTATAATATTAACAATCTTATCATCAACAACAATCTTTAAAGCTATAATTCTATCTTCAATCCTTGCACACTTGTCACTGTATTCAGGCCATACAGCGCGTCGCTTCCAGGGGACGCCCTAGCATTAACACAATTTCTTAAAAGATTCATGTCATTATTGTTCGACAAGTTTTACGCTGGCTGTCGACTACCTAACGCAACCCTCCACTTTTCTCATCCAAGACTTGGGACCTGACAACAACAGTGTTTGAGAGTAATTTCTAAATGCACTCTCAAAATATATTGCATTCAAAATGCCACCGTCTAAACACCCAAATATTCAAAACCTCTGTGCTTGCTTTACAATCATAATACGACCAACCAAGGTTCCCCTTAATGGAATGGTATTCCTTAGAATGGATGGAGGATATTTAGTTGGTTAGCTTCCTTTGTTATTTCTATTAGTTGTGCACAAATGAACAATATGAAGAAGTCCGCTTGTCCTCTATGATTACAATGTCACTCAAATCATTAGCCAAAGTCAAAATCAACAAAAGTTATGATGAATCTCTTCTATAAAGTAGTAGGCGAGAAGTGTATTACATAGAAGGCAATAAAAGCTGGACTTACTCTTCCATTTATTATTTCGTTAGTCTTTATACATTATATTTTTGGTATTGAGTTAATTGTTTTATTTTCTGGTATTTGAGCTTCTAATTGGCTTTTGGAGTCATACTGCATGTGGTTATTGGTCACATAAATGGTCGGTTGTATTGATGTACTCTCAGTTGATTTTGTGCATGCAGTTCGCATCATTACCTCACTTTTATGGGAAAAATAGTTAATTGTTTAGATTATGTGCAAATTTAAGGTTCTTTTATAATTTTCTTTGCCAATAATGGAATTATTTTTTCATTTCTAATGTAACATAAAGTAGAGTACTTTCCATCACATCTTTTTTATGGCGTAATGTCATGAAATTCCCCTGTTTATTTTGTAAAAATACTCGGTACACCAAAATAAAATTCTCATTCTCAATGTGTTTATAGCTTTATGAAACTTCTTAAAATTTGCAGCATAATAGCCTAATTGCCTTTGCTGCTGGTAGTTATCATCAAATCCTTATGTTTGGCAGGCTGAAGTTTCTGGATCTGTTAATTCAGAGGAAGGAAACCGTCCAGAGTTTCAGTTGAAACAACATGACTACTTTGGATATGGTATAAATATCTTTCTTTTGATAGACAATTTAAAGCGTCCAAACCTACTATTTCATTTCCAATATAGACTTTGTTTATAATTTGTAATTGTTTATTTGAGCTCAATGAGTTTCTCATCATTTGCCTTAGCATGACTATTTGGGATGAAACAATAAGCACATGCACCTTTAGGGGCCACTGTTTAATGTCAAATATATGTTATGTTGGATACTGTGTTCGACACATTGTTTTTCATCTATCTATTTTTAGAATGAGTACGCACAATATTGCATGGAGTTGTGGGAATTAGTTCAATTTAAAGTTCTCGTAAAACCTGAAATCAAAATATCACAGTACATCATAGTTGTAGTTAGAACGTCTTTTAATTGTATTAAATTCAAAACTTAAAAAGACTTACATTTAGTAAAATAGCTGCCTACATTTTGAACACTGAGCCACACCAAATTCACTTGAACAAAATATAAAGCAACTTGGAACAGCTTCAATAATTTTAATCTTTTCTGGCATTGAGCAAACTATTTGACTTGGTTCACGTATTATTTCCTCCTAGAATAGCTTACTTCATTCTACATGTTTTTGCAATATTTGAGTTCATGCAGATCAGCCCACCCACTATTTTTGTAAAAAGTAGTTTGATCATATTTTTAACAGTTGTATATTGATTTTTAGAAGAGGTAAGTCCAATATCATCTTCATTGTGGCCAGTAGTTTATGGGTTTAGTCGTGCAATTGTAGGAGTGTAACGTTGGTTTTAGTGAAAATGAATTTTATCTGTTGCTCCATTCTGATTCGTCAAGTTGTTTCCCTTAACACAGATGGTTCTGTCCATCAAGTGAATGTAATTGCCTTGTCTAAGGTAGCCACTTCTTTCGTTATGTTTTTATATGCTGTTGGATTTTTACGGAAATTGATTTGAAGGAACTATCTTCTAATTGGTATTTTGTGGCAGCTAACCTGTTTACTACTTCCGCATGGAAACAGAAATTTACTGCAGCCAAAATCAATATGGAACGCTGATGGAACTCCAGAAGATTTTTCTCTTGTTGAACATATCTTACTTCTAGAGCCCCTTGAGGTTAGTTTGATATTTTAGGGACTTGCTAAATTGAAATACAATTTCATTGTTTTTTGTACACCCAAAAGCACTTAGACTGAGTTTAAGTTAATCTGACTGACTAGAAGAGGTCATTACATTCACTAATGTTGACAGGGCAGCAAACAACAACCCTTATAATGATGCTGTGGTCGTGATCGCCCTAATCATCGATTATTAGATTGTCAATATTCTCATCGATATGAGAAGTTTGGTTAACATCATTTTAAAAATGTTTTTGAAAATTGAACTAGATTTTTCTGGTTTGCGGCCCACTAGTGGGCCACCTTTGGTTTCTATGCTAAATGCAAGGAGACTGAAGGAGTGATTACGCTACCACTCACATGGGAGAAAGACAACCACCGATACACCATCAAGGCCGACTTCATCATTGTCGATATTCCCACCACATGCAAAGCTATTGTTTTTTCTCTTTTCTACTCAAGAGAAGCCATAAGGAAGATGAGAATCCATAGTTAGGGTATTGGGATTGATGTGCATGATATTAATCTCATTTTACTCGTCATTACCTCTTCTTTATATTTTCTTGCCTGAATTTTTGTTAGATTTCATGAAGAAATCCTAAGTCTTAGTTCACTATTGAAACTTTATTTTACATGCATGCATAAATGTTCTTCATTGAAATACTCATGACATCCTAAACTCTACATAAAGTCTTAGCCTACATTATCCTACATATTCTAGAATGCTTTCCCAACAAATTATCAGACCATTGGCATTAATGTTCACTGGTGTCAAGTTTTTGTTCCCAAGTTCATATGACTTATGGAAAAGAATAAAAGAAAGTGGGGAGAGAGGGGGCTGATCTCAATCCAAAGGAGAGGGATAGAGGATTAACTCTTCATATTTTTTAATAATCAAGCAATGTTATTACATTCCCCTTGCATTTCTATTTATAATAGATGTTTTATTTATTATTTTTTTTTTTGCGAAAGGCATAATGACTGAAATATTTAAAAGTAATAACTTACCGTTTCTGATTGTTATATTAAGTTGTGGCAAATATCATAAAAAAAACAAGAACATAAAATAGCCACAATGAACTATGAGATGAGCAATAATATATAATTTATGATGGTCAAACACTATGGGTTCTTTTTATTCATGGATTTCACGTGGTCTGAAAGTGCTTGTGAGGTACGATTGTAAGGAGAAGAGGATTGAGATTAAAAAATGGTAGTTTCATTTGACTTGGGACCAGTTAGGCTTAAATCAGCATCACACATAAGGTTCTTGGAATCTCTCAAGGGAATAAAGCTTCATGCTTTAGGATAAAACCATTCTTACTCATCATTTTGGTGTAGATTGTTGCAAATCTGGATCCAAGTCATGTGATTTTGATGATAACAAATATTATTAGATTTCTTATTGTGCTATCTACTATTAACTGCTATTATTGCATGTCTATGTTTTCTATGCACTAACATTTCAAGTCCACCGTATACTTACAAGTTTGATCTGCTCAAGATTGGATAGACTAGGATTAAGTATTGTCGGGAAGAGTCTGTATTTTTAATTCTTATGTATTTTTATCTTTTTTGAGTCAAATAATATATTTGGTGGTTATTAAGCTTGGAAACCATGTGCGCACACACTCAAGGGAATGAGTTAGTTCTAATATCAGAAGTTGGATTTTCTGAACTAATCGTTCTGTACGATCAATATCGTACTATACGATCAGCTAATCAGAAAAGGATTAAAATGACTAATTGTGATAATTAATGCAAGATGAACTAATCGTACTGTACAATATATATCGTATAGGGCGATCGGTTGAAAATGTTTTGGAGTTGGTGAGTAGACTTAAAGACCAGAGTGGTTGTAGGAACCAAATGGATTCGTGACAGATACTTTGCATCAGTCACACAAAGATTACAATGACTCAAGGAAGAGAGAAAAAAAATTATAGACTACTCAACCCTAATCTACCCATTCTAATCTAGCTCAATTTTTTTCTTTTTTTTTTTATTTTTTTCCGTCCGATTCTGATCGCTGGATAAGTCAATAGAAAATGCAGTTGTAGTGAAACCAAGATGCTGTGCTATCATCAAAATTTTAATAATCCAAAACAGTTTGTAAAATCTCCCCTTTTGTGATGACAAACATATCAAAAATAATTCTAAAATAGTAATATGCAAAACCTAAACATAGCTTTAAATTTTTACAGTAATAAGTGCAAACATACCAAACAAGTACAAACATACTATAACAATACAAACAAACTACTCTCCCTCTTTTGACATCTCAAAAAGAAGAGGAACTTGAAACTAAAGCAACCAACTAAAAAAAATATAAAACTTAAAGCAATAAAAAATAAGAAACTAAAACTAAAAGAACGAGGGATCCGATCATCAGATGGAGGTGGAGGTGGTGGAGCCTGCGAAATTTGCCACTCGCGTCATAAACTGAGCATTGAACCAGGCGTTCCAGTCGTGCTGCTCTGCTGCTGTGATAATGTAGCTATCAAAATGGGCTAAGCCTCTTGTAGTGCTGCTCGTAGGAGCCATGTCCTCAAAATGTTGCTTCTCCCTGTGCGGAAACGTAAGCGGCGAAACGGGTCTCCCAAATTTAATCTCTCCACTAACTGTCAAATGTTGTGCTGGGTGCGAAGAGGAGCAAATCAGGAACGGGATGGGAGCCTACCTCCTCCTCGAGCCCCCTGAGGGTTCCCCCCCCTGGGTGGAGTCGAGTACTGTGAAGGATATTGAAAGAGCTGTTTGAGGTATAGGAGTGCAAAAGTTCATGACAGCAGGATATTGAAGATTGTATTTGGTTTCAAGAAATAGGCTAGAGTATGTCCTAAAGCAAGGTTTGGGTTTCCCTCTAATGGCATGGACCGCGAATAGTTGTTAAATGGATCAATGTATCGAAAGATTAGATTAAATCTATAAATTTCTCTAGGCCATGATAAAAATGTAGTCAGAGAAAGCAGAGGAGTGATTGTGGATTGGTCCCCGGCTTTTGGAATTAATGGAGGTGCGAAGGACATGCGATTTGTCCTAGCACTGTAACTAAAGAGTAGTCTCTCCAAATGAAAGGTGTGTTGGTTGGCGAAGAAATGGTGTCGTGGACAGTAAAAATCAGGATTGAACACGATTATATGCAGCTTATCCCGGTGGTGGATAGCTGCAATAGTTCAGCACGTTTGATATGTGATTCTCGATTGGACATATCGATTCACATAGGAGGTAGGGCTGTGAAGTAAATTTATACGAAAATTTGCATAAAATGTCTATACAGAAGGTTCTGAGAAAAAAGCGCAGCGAGGGTAAAGAATAAAATAGAGAGAAGTGTGAGCAAAGAGATCCATTACTGGATATAATAAGGGGCAGGTTTTTTATGGTTCTTGGAAATGGTGATGCCACATTCTTTTAACGACGGTAAGATGCTTGATCCTCCACTTCCCTGAATCGAGGGTCCAGAGTGGCCCTCGAGAACTCCAGAAACTTTGTCGGACTACGCTTCCCACAGCCATAGCAAGAAATCAGTAGTAAACACAAGAAAGAAGTAGGTTGAGGTGAAATAATGGCTAGAATGCCCTGTATTTAAAGAAAAGAGCATATCGTCTCAGGACATCACAGAATCATTCCAGGAATAGAATTCATATTATTGCTCGATAAAGGCGATTGGTTAAAAGTTGGTCAATCGGCCGGGCCGATCAGATATTGGCCAGGATTTAGACACAGGCATTGTCCCGAGGAGTTCAAGCCGGACGACCGCAGAAAAAGTAGATCGTCCCGGGCCGATTAGGTGTATCCCCAGGACGATGCACAATAATTTTCGAAATGGACCGAATTAAAACGTTTTAAATCTGTACCAGTGTACTCGTCCAGGACGAACAGTGGATCGGACCAGAAAGATTGCCCAATAATTAATCATCCGGGGCCGATTTAAGGTTTAAACGTACTAACGAGTGGATCGTCACAGGACGATCTAGTGTATCTGCCAGGACGACTGACCAAATGCATCGGCCAGGACGAAAATGGTATCGGCCAAGACGATAAAAAAGATTGTAATAGAAGTTCAGAACATTATCGGCCAGGAGATAGGGATCGTTCCGGACGACTGAGTTAACAGAAAGCTCAGAAAAAGGTTCAGCAGAAGGAATTTGAAGGAGAATATCCTATCTCATGCCAGGACATATAGGAATCGCCAGGACAATGTGGACAAGAATTTGAAAATTTAAGGAAAGATGAAGATGACTCGAGAAAACCCAAAACGAAAATGAAAACAAACACAAAAAAAAGAAATTTTTTGTTTTTAATTTTTCTTTTTTTTTTTGGATTTTTAGCAAAGCCAAGCATGACAAAATTCCAAAAAATAAATTTTAAAGATTTGAAAGATCAATAATTAACAATGTCACAATCTAAAAAACGGTAGAAAATCCAATCCTATTTGCCCTACTTCGACTTCTTTCCAGGATTAAAAATTGTCTTTGAAAACAAGAGGTCTAACTCAGAATAAATTGGGATAAAAGAAGACCTTCAAAACTCGGTTATAAACAAAATATCTTATAAAATAGTATACCAATAATTTGTCTCTTCATGGAATGTTGGAAATCAAGCCTTTGAAAAATATCAAATAATCCATGAGTCCTTCTAAGTTCAAAAAGTTTTGAAAAGAGAGAGATACTTCCATTTAGTGGGCTCTTTTATGGCCTCGTGTCACTTTGATTGGCTTTTGAGCATCTTTTGATTTTTGATACACTTATATATATATATAGTTTTCTTTCAATTTGCGTCATTGGCCTCTCCCTTTTAATTTTTGCAAGCTAAAAACTTTTTAAACACTCTTTGAAAAAGTTCTTAGTTGTATTTTATATCTTTAGAGATTAGGAAGAGGGGCTCTCTTCTATAACATAGAGAAAACAAGCCACAAAATGAAAATCAAAATCATATGATAAGTGCAACGGCAAGATTTAATTAATCTTGAAGGATATATAAGAACTTTGTATCAATATATAAGATAGACTATTGTAACAAGAAAAAAAAGATCTTAATTTCAAAAACCATTTGTTGAAAATGAATAACTTTTATTTTAGAAAAGAAAATTATATCACCAAAAGAGGTTAGAGGGAGGGAAACATCAACGGTGTTTTCTCCCTTTAACCGATTAAAAATGCTAATCATTTCCATAAATCTCCAAAGTTTAAGAACAAGGAAAAATCATCATAAAGAAAATAAAGTAAAAACACTAGAAACAACTAAACAAAAATTATTACAAAAATAAAAACATAGCAATACTCAAAATGCAATTCAAGAATTTTTTAAGCAGCAAAATTTAAGCAGTTATGACCTCCGTTTGTCCATGTATCCTAGCTCTCATGATCTGTGAGAGCATCCTATAAAATTCAACAGCTGTCAAACTTAGGAACCCAAATAGGTTTGGGTCCTTTCTCATAAAAAGTAAAAGTTTTGTGCTTATACTGTGTATTAGTATACATTTTGTCTCCACACCCAATGTGTACTACGTGAACATTGCAATGCGTGAGATGTGTCTAGAATGCCACATAAAAAACATCTAACTCCAAGAAAAGGATTTCTTAACTGACTTGGTATAATGCCTCGTCCTAGATCTTAGCTTTGGTGATTCTAAAGTGGGAGTCTCCAATTTCCCTTAAGAGAGTCCAAATCATTTTTAAGCCTCAAGTTATTATTTTTTAAACTCATTATACAACCCTCAAATTTTTTTTCTATCTCTTTAGATTTTCTTAAAATCAGATTTTAGTGAGGTGTGTGAAACTTTTAAATGCATCATGCTCACAATTATTCCAAATGTTTTTGTTTAAATCATCAAAATCATCAAGTAGAGTATTTGATTTGAATTAATCAAGAATGAACTTGAGAATAATTTCATATTCTTTTTGTAAATTCAAAAGTCTAAGTTAAACTGCATGAGTCTTCTTGAGTTTTTTGTAATGAGGCATGAATTTCTCACAAATTTTAAATAATGATCATACGTTGGTTACATACCTCTTCATCATCGCTTTGCTCAGAAGATCTTCCCCCATTACACATGTTTGTTGTCTCTTCCTCAGGTTTCAGTCTCAGAGGAATCTGATGCAGATTCTGCCCAGAACGCTTTTTGAACCTTTTTTCTTGTCCTTCCTGAACTTGGATTTCTCCTACCTTTTCTCTTCTTTGTTTGACTGATTGAAGTGTAGGACAATCAGCTTACAGTGTTCCACATTTCAGTTTCCTGCATTCATAACAAACACATCAGAAGTTCCTTTAGAATATTTTTATCCTTACTTTTCTCCAATGATGCTTTTGCTTCTCCTTAGAAAGTTTTTGAATTGCCTGAGAAGAAGGCAAATTCATCATCTCATGCGCCACCGTTTTCTCTTTCTTTTCTCACCTACATCAAGATTTCTTTGATTCACCCTTGATGTACGTAATAAGTGAGCGTAAGTTGTCAATGCAAAATGTGTTCAAATCTTTAGATTCAGTTATAACATGATTTAGCATCAAAAGAGGAAGGAAGTAGTAAAATCTGTTTACTTTTTCAAAGTTCGAAAGTCTCTTCTTAAGGCATGCATGAAGTAACAATTTGAGTAAATCTCGTAACATTCCAAAATTGATTCATGAGGTTTCATACGAAAAATTTGTAGTCATGCAAGAGAAGTTCAAACGATTATTTATTCATTAGTGCCTTCAAGTGAGAACACAATTATCCTAAATTTCTTTATACCAGTTTTAAAGTGAAAAACCAGTGTGTTCTGATTTTAACACAGAAAAAAATGGTTAAGACATTTTGCATTTAATTGAGCCAATCCCTTTATCTAAAGTCCATCAATAAAAGGAAGTAGAACAGTAATGCCGTTAAGTTTACCAGTTGGAGGTGTATAACATCCGTAACAAGCATCCACATGCGATAATCAGTAGATTGTAAAAATGTAGACATGGTTTTCCAAAAATTAAATGGGATATTATTAAAACAAGTGGTCGGGTAATAGAGTACCCTTCCGGTGTATTACTAATTCCCAAAGTTAGCCATGGATCAAAATCAAAAAGTTTTCAGACTTAGTTTTTATGAATCCCTCTGATACCACTTTAAAGTTCTCAGGGATGTTAACTCTATAGAACTGGCCCAAGGCTACCAAGAGGGGGAGTGAATTGGTATTTAAAAAATTTCTCAAAGTAAAGTACGAGTACAAACCAAATCACCTAAAAAATAGTGCGAAAGAAAATAAATGCGGAAGGTAAAAAAAATAAGAACACAAGGGTTATAGTGGTTCAATCAACTCGACTTACGTCCACTCCCCGGAGGCGCTTCCTGAGTATTGCACTATAATTGTGACTCTCCTTTAGCCCCCACAGCTAGGCGAGAAGCCTTTAACAAACACCTCTTTTGCCACACCCGCAAGGCAGAGAACCTTCCTCCTTTTGCTTCCTCTTGAAGCAGAATGAAACCTCGATCGCTTGTGGAACTTACCTCTCCCAACCCTTCCAAGGACAAGTAGAACTCTAGAAAGAAGAAGTGAAACATTACTGTACAACCCTTGTGAATCCCCTCACAAATCCTCTCTCTCTCTCCCCTCTCTCTCTCCTTTAGTTTTCTAGGTCAAGCAGAGCCAAGGATGTTCAAAAACGTTGAACAAGACTCTTAATAAGAAAGCTTCAAAGGAGCTCATTAATTGCAAGTGCCGACTTTATCGTCCAGGACGATATAAAAATCGTCCTGCCGTATATACAAATCCCTTGAGATCGCCAAGCATGCATCCCTGAATGCAAACTAGAGATTGAAACTTGGCTGATCGTCAGGACATCCGATTGACATCCCGGCCGAAAGTACAAATGAGAAATCAGGAAAATCACAGAGCATCGCCCTGAATTTAAGCTTCTGAATCCCGATCGTCCAGCACATCGCCCTGAATTTGTGCTGCCGATATTTATCGTCCAGTAGCAACTAAGGATTTAGAATAGATTGATGTGGATCATTTGACGATATGATCGTATCAATCATCCTTAATTACCTCATATTGTCTGATCAATTAAGGCATAATTGTGAATTCGTCCAGGCCGATCATAGATCATCCTGCTGATTACCAAAAGTAAAGAATACCTAATTGTTTTGGCAGCAATTTCTTTTCGTTTTGAGCCTATCGTCCTGGCTGATACAAGTATCCGTCCAGGCCGATTGGCTAATGACCTACCTTAATTAAAAACCCTTGATTAATTTTCCGTTTAAAAGCCCATCGTCCGACGATGTAAATATTGTCCCTTTGCATTAGAGTAAAAAACAAAAAATTTAAGTCTCTCAAGTGTGTGTGTGTGTAGGTTACTTTCCATCAGTCACACCAAAGATTAACAATGGACTCAAAAGAAGAAAATAAAATTACAGACTGACTCACCTAATTTACCCATTCTTAAGCTGGCTTTAATTTTTTCCCTGATCTTTGATTCCTGAAAAGTCAATAGAAAAATGGTAGTTGTAGTGAACAAGATTTTTTGCTATCATCAAAATCATAATCCAAAAAAGGTTTGTAACATTAAGGTCATGTCCTGGCCGATACAACCTATCTTCTTAGAGAGCCACGATCACAGTACGTTTAAAATCCTTAAAATCGGTCCTGGACGATCTATTTATTGGACAATCATCCTGGCCGATCCACTGTTCATTCTAGACGATACACGTGGCATAGATTTAAACATCTTAAATTCAGCTGGTACGATCAATTATTGTGCATTATTTGGATGATACACAATTTGCCCGGACGATCTGCTTTTTCAATGGTCGTCTAGCTGACTCCTCGGAACGATCGCCTGTGTCTAATTCATCCTTACTGTATCTGATCGGCCCCGGTCAATCGATATAACTTTTCGACCAATCGCTGTACGTAAAATGAACCATATCGTCCAAGACGATTCTAGATCGTCCTGGACGATGTGGCCGTTTCTTTTAAATACATGCCATTCCAGCCATTGTTTTCACCTCAAAGCTTCTTCTTATCTCATTTTTACTTACTGATTTTCTGCTATGGCTGGTGGAAAGCGAGTCCGACAGGCTTCTGGAAGTTCCTCGAGGGCCACTCTGGACCCTCGATTCAGGGAAGTAGAATCAAGTAGCTTACCGTCGTTACAAAGAATTGGCATCACTCTTTCCAGACCATCAATCTTGTCCACCTTTCGTATCCAAAAATGGATCTCTTTGCTCACACTCTCTCTATTTCATTCTTATTAATCGCTGTCCTTTTCCTCTGAACTTCTATTAGAAATTTATGCAAATCTTCGTAAAAATTCTGTTTTCGCAGCCCTGACCTCCTAGTGAATAGACGCCCGTCGAGATCACATATCAGGATTGTGTTGAACTTTTACAGCTATCCACCAGGGGATAAGCTCATACCATTTCTGATCCGATTTTGATTGGACATCAGCAAATCATTTCCTTCGCCATGACCAACGCACCCTTTCATGTTGGGGAGACTAGCTCTTTAGTCAAAGATGCTAGGACAATCCAACATGTCCTTCGCACTTCCATAATTCGAAAGGTCAGGATACATGTCCACATCACTCCTCTACTTCTTTGTCTATTTTTTACAACATGGCCTATAGAGATTTCAATGCTACGACCTAATTTTTCGTTACATTGATCATTTAACAACTATTGGTGATCTAGGCCATAGGAGAAACCAATATTGCTTTAGGACACCCTCATACCTATATTCTTACTGAAACCAAATATAATCTTCAATATCCTGTCGACCGACCTTCAGCCTTCCTACTACTCGAACAGTTCTTTACATATCCTTCACAGTACCGTCCCACCAAAGGTGATGGGAACCTCAAAGGCTCGAGGAGGAGGAGCTCCCGATCCCGCTCCTGAACGCTCCTCTCCGCCAACACTCACTCAGTTTGATCATTTTAGTAAAGAGATTTGATCAATTAGAGACCTGATTCGACACTTTTGTAGCTTACTAGCAACAACACCTGATGAGGTTATAGCCCATTCGATACTCTTACTGTTCACAGAGCATAGCAGCACGACCAGGACATGGCCTGATTGGGCTCACAGTTTACTTCCTTGACTAATTACTTTCAGCAGCCACCACCACCACCACTCCATCTGATGATCAGGGACCTCCATTTTTTCTAGTCTTAGATTTTATTTCCTGTAGTTTTGCTTATATTGTTTCCTTCTTTTTTTATTTTTTCTGCTTTAAATGCTTTTTAGTTCCCTCCTCTTTTTGAGATGTCAAAAGGGGAGTAATATATTTAACTATGTGATTATGTTTATACTTGTTTCTATGTTGTACTATGTTAATAGTTTTGTATCTGCACCTTGTTTTACTCGAATTTTGAAATTCTTGAATTACACTGCTATAATCAACAAGTGTTGCCATCATAAAAAATGGAGAGATTGTTGCAAACTCTGGTTTTATATATTGGATTTTGATGTTAGCAAACACTTGACTGCCTTTCTCTACTGATGTTCAGGATCAAAGATCTGACGACAAACAGAGCCAGCTCAAGATTGGGTAGACTGGGTCTGAGTCATGTCTGTATATTCTTTTTTCCCTTTCTTGAGTCAATTATAAATATTGAAGGAACTAGATGTTAAGTAACCCTATACACGCATACTTAGAGTTTAGAATTTGTGTTTTTACTCACACGTCCCGGATGATTTTATATCATCCTGGACGATTGGAGTTCAAAACAGAAGTTCTAATCAGATTTCTTAGTTAAGGCAGCCATAATTAAACTGATCGACCTGGCGATACTTGTATCGGCCAGGATGATGTGTGATTTGGCCTGGACGATATTACCAATATGCCTAAATTGATCAGGAATCAAGGAAGTAATAAGGATGATTGATACGATCATATCGTTCTGATGATCTTCAAGATCGTTCTGGACTATCTATTCAAAAACCCTTAGTTACTCCTGGACGATAACTATCGGCCAGCTCAAATTCAGGGCGATGCTCTGGATGATTTTTTTCTCTGATTGAACTGATCGCCGGGACGAAGTGAGATCGCCTTGACGATCAACCAATTTTCAATCGCCAGATCATCTTTAGGTGATGTTCTGGCCGATCGTCTTTTTGAATGATCGTACATGATGATATTATTATCTCTTGGACGATAAAGTCGGTGACTTGCAATTATTGATCTCCTTTGAAGCTCTTCTATTTAAGACTCTTGTTGAACATTTTTAAACATCTTTTGACTGTTTACCAAAGAAAACCTAAAGGAGAGAGAGAGAGAGGATTTGTGAGGGAGTTCATAAGGGTTGCTCCAAGCATTATTCCATTCTTCTCCTTAGAGTCTCTTGTCCTTGGAAGGGTTGGAGAGGTAAGCTTCAGCGATCGATCGAGGTTCCTGCCTGCTTCAGGAGGAAGCAAAAGGAGTTGGGTTCTCTGCCTTGCCGGGGGTGGCAAAAAGAGGTGTTTTGTAAGGGCTCTCTCCACCTAGCTGTGGGGGCAAAAGAGATCCACGTTTTAGTGCAATACTCGGAGGGCGCCTCCGGGAGAGGGCTAGGTCAAGATGACCGAACCACTATAAACCCTTATGTTCTTTTTACTGCTTCCCACATTTTTTTCAGTGGTAACTTTGGTTTTGTGATATTTGTTCTGGTTTTTAAGAATTTTTTAAAAATACCAATCACCCCCCTCTGTTAGCCTGGGACTAGTTCATAGGGCCTAACACCCTAACAAACTTTCAAAGGCTTCACTTTCGCTGCCGAGCCTCTAGTCCAAACTAGGTGAACCGTTCAAACTTTCTTATTATAAGGGAAATGAATTGCAAAATAATGATGAACCATGAATAAAAAAATATGAAACAAAATTCAATTCTCACCTCCTGTAGTTACGTGCTTCTTCGACAATAATATAAATCATTTAGATCTAGTTAAAAATTGGGTTAAGTTCGGTTGGTAAGATAAACCAAATCGACTAATTTATTAAATGTTGTTTTTAAACATGAACACGACCCGTATTTTAAATAGGTCAACTGAACCCAAAATTTTTGGGTTGGGTCAATTTTTGACACCCCAGTTCAGATAAGTGATGTGGCCCTCATATTTTATGAATTGAAGATGAGAAAAAGTAATTGAAATTATGTGACCTATGCAACTCATATTTGTTTCCAATAAATTCAAATGCTACACTTAAACTGTATATGATATCTTCTTCCTATAAAGGTATGGTATCAAATGCCCATGATCTCACTTTCACCATAATAAAGGCCTTATAAGAAGATGATTCTAGTTTATAAAATGCTACCTTAGGTTATGTTGACCAATTATGCTATTGGATACTAGACAAACACTTATATCTCGTTTAAAGTAATCCAAATGCAGGTTTTTTGGAATTTTGGTGTTTGGTTTGAAGTACAGTATAATTTTGGTGAAAAGGAGTGTATTTGGAAAATTCCAAACAATGATTTTGGAGTGTATTTGAAATTCCTCTAATTTGGTGATTTCTAAATACACTCTGAAGCACTGCCACTACCATGATCATTGCCACCTCCGCCACCACCGACGGTGGCCATCTCCTTGATGGGGGAGGACAACAAACAAGATGATGTCTCAAATGCTATAGTAAGATAATCCATTCAAATTTAGAATAATTAACTAAGGTATTCTTGCAATACAAATAATGATTTTCTAACATCTATATTACAATAACATTGTGAGTATATGTACTACAATACTTTTAATACTTAATTTAAAGAAAAATATTGGTATTAAGCTTAGCTTACAATAAATAATGAAGCATGGATGAATTTACTCATAATTTATAGAAACTTTATTATGGTTTATGCATATATTATCACAAATATTTATGAATTTAAACTTAGTTCTCAAATTGTTATATACATTGTGAATATGTTCAATTTTATAAACATTTTTTTTCTGTTGAGTTATAATTGTTGTGATTGTACCCACCACTTTACTACAAAATATGGTACTTCTTTCATAATAATCCAATATTTTTATTCCAATTTTATCCTCCATTGTGCATGCCTTAAATCTATTGTGCTTAATTATTGTGATTGCATTTTGCTATATTATACTCTATTATTGAACTATGTTCAAATCAAGTTCAGACATTATACAAACCTATGTGTTTTGTAATTCAAATATTTATAAACTTTTTGAACAATGTCTTATAAAACATAATACAAGTATATTCAAATCTTTATTGAAAATTCTTATGGATAAGGCCAAACTTTTATTTAATGTAGGTTTGAATAATGCTCATAATCAATTTTTTATGGCCTCAATCTTGATTCTTAATTTTAGAATAAAGGTGATGAAAAGAGTGTGTCAAATAATAGAGGAATTAAATTAAATGGTGTCATACTTATTACTAGAGAGATAGTTATTTAGCATACGTTTCAACGTTATACAAAATGTCTCAAATCAATTTGGATTCATGCCAAGTAGGTCTAATATGGAAGCTATATTTAATTAAGAGTTTTGATGGAAATAAAGAGAACAAGGAGGATCACATAGACATATTGATAGAGAAAGTTTATGATAAAGTTATCAATAGAAGTGTTCTGGAGAGTTTCAGAGAAAAGGGTTAATAATGCTATTTCAAGTCATTAAAGATATGTATGCATGAGATATACTTGTGCTGAAACATAAGTGGCTACCAAGTATTTTCCTATTTCAATGGATTACATCAAGATCAGCTTTACACACATACCTTTTGCTTTAGTCATAATGTTCTTACTACATTTGCAAAGGGATTTCCTCTGGATATGCTTTTTTTCTCTGATATTCTCTTGTTGATAAGCTACAAAGGAGTTGAAAGTAAAATTGAATTATGGAGGTCATCTTAGTCTAAATTTTTTGTTTGAGTATATCTAAGACTAAATATGAGTGTAATTTTAGTAGTAATAGATCTAGTGGGGAATTTTGACTTTGTAATAAGTTATTAATAAGAGTATATATTTTTGATATCCTAGGTCTATTGTTCAAAAGTGATAGTGAAATAATGAGAATATATAGTAGAATTCAAGTTAATGGTGAATGGAGGAATGCATCAGGCTTGTTGTGATAAAAACACCCTTAATTTAAGGGAAATTCTATAAGATGGGTGTGAGACCTACAAAAGCTTTATGGCACATAATTGTCCATTAAAAGAGAATCATAAAATTAAGTTAAGTGTTGCAGAGTGAAGGATGCTCAGGTGTAATGAGTGACTTCACTCGTAAGATAATATTGAAATGCGTATAAAAAAGAATATTGGGAAAAGCTCGAGTGGGAGATAAAATTGGACATAGCCCCTTAGATGGTTGGTCACATAAATGTTGGCCTTCCAATGACCTAGTTGAGGAGTAGATGTATTATAGGGCTATGTTAAGAAATGTAGAGGTAGACCTAAAATATCTTGATTAGAAAATATTAGAAATGATAATTTTTTTATATAGATTTAAATATCGACTCTTTAAAGGGCACAATAGGAAATGATTATTAGCCAACCCACATAGGAATAAGGCTTGATGAGTCATGTTGTAAAATTTATAAAAAATAAATAAATAAAGGATAAGAAATTAAAAATTATAATAAATAATAAAACTAATAATTTAATAATAATCAAAATTTATTCATTTTCAAAATTTCAAATTTATTTGAACAATAAAAGCTCAAGATAGTCTCATGACTAGTAATAGTATCCAATTTAATCTTAACCTTTACAGTACCCTAGAATATCCCTTAAATGTTACAAATGACTTAATTTGGTCTGTCTGTTGAAAATATGTCAACTTTAAAAGAATATATCTAATAAGTGACTTTTTTTTACAATAAGGATTTTGAAGTTTTGTACCAATGACATTATTTTTATAATTTGAAAATAGTATTTAATGATCATATTTTCGTAACAAAGATTTTGAAGTTTCTTATAATCTTTATTTAGATTTTGCTGAAAAGAATTACCTTTTATTAATTATTCATCCTTTTAATTATTAGATTAATTTTTCATCATAGTTTTATATTTATTATAATTTATTAAATAATATAAAAAGAAAGTAAAAATAATACAATCTTCTATATGCTTGTACTACTAAATACTTCATATTACTTATGATGTTAATTTTAACTATTATTTTAATTCTAAAATAAATTTAATTAATTTTAAATAATTGAACAATAATAAATTCTGAGATAACACACCTCTCATTTTGATTTGTCGGTAAGATTTTTACTATTAATTAAGCAGTCTTAATTTAAATTTTAAATTTGAGTGATTATAATTTGACTTAATGGATCTGATGTCTAAATATAAAAATAATAAAAAAAATAAAATTTAAGAACAAATTAGACGCTTGTGTACAGAACAAAACTTTCAACATCCCATTGTGCTTCGTTCGCCAGTTCACGGTTATGGGTTTTCACAGATACACACACGCACACTCTCGCTCCCCCGCTATCGTTTGTTTTCGCCGACATGGATCGTGTGATGGATCGCGAATCAGGTTCAGCTTCATCAGTATCTTGAATATACTGATCGTTTGTTCTTCATTTCTCAAGTACATTTTTTCGATTCAGTGACGAGTTTCTCGGACAGTACCCTCTTGCAGAGGCTTCCGAGTTCTTCCCTTAGGAAGATTGCAGATCTCGTCCGTGTGAAGCACTACGGTGAGAGGAGACCATGATTTTAGTTTTTGTTATTTTTATTTTATTTTCACTATTGGTTCAGGGAATCTTTATCATTTGTTTAGCACTTCCGCTCTGTAATTAAATAACAAGCGCTGACTGCCCAAAAAAGGTTTCGGACCGTTGAGATGTCCCCGGGGGCTGATTTCTGCCGGACTTGTTTTCTATCCATACACTTACTAATCAAGAAAGTAAAAGATTAGCACAATACTCATACCCAAGGAATGAAACCCCACACCCAAAAAGGACTTTTGAATAGCTGAATGTGAAGGCGAAGAAGAACTAAACCATTTTTTTTTCCTCGGTGTTGAGTGTAGAAGCATAGATTTGACATTCAATCCCAAGATCTTGGCGACAGATTTCCAAAAACTTTAATACTAAAATGGCTGGCACCCATATAGAAGGCCTAAAACTAATTCAACAATATTTCCATACAGGTGAAAAAGAGGGGGGCGCTCACTTTAACCCATTGTAAGGCATTTATCGACTCTTGGGAGGAGTGTTGTACCTTGCCATTCTACGGGGAATGGATGAACCATGTCATCTTTGAATACGTTGGACCAAAAACACTCCCTAATCAATAGCACTTTGGTCACTCATGACATTCCCATTGAAAAAAATGCCTCTAACGATGATGAATGATAAAAGCACCAAAAGTTGCGATGATGAAATCTAAATTGAATGATTGGCTGATGAAGTTTGAGAAAAATGCCATTGAATGATTGAGTTGTATGGCCAGATTTATATTAAAAGACTACAGATTGGTGTCAATTGGAATAAAAAAACACCAAAAGTTGCGATGTTGAATCTAAATGAATTTGGTGATGAAAGTTAAGACCAATGCCATTGTTGATTGAATTGTATGCATTCGATTTATATTAAAGACTAGAGATTGGTGTCAACTGGATTCACTTTAGCAAAATTGATTAGTGAGCTGATCTAAAAACTGATGAGATTGGTAGCATCGGAGCTAGGACTAATGCCTTAACTGAATGTAGCTGCACAAACCATTTGAAAAGTACATTGTATCCTTGATCAAATGGCTTGAGTCATGTAGGAAGTGGTTTTTGGATTCACTTTAACAAAATTGATTAGTGAGTTGATATAAAACTGATGAGATTGATAGCACACAGAGCTAGGATTATGCCTTATCTGAAGTTACGGCACAAAACCAGTTGAGGCAGGAATCATTGTACCTTGATCAAATGGCTTGAATCATGTAGGAATTGGTTTATATTTATAAGAAACATTTAAGCATTAACAACAATCTGCTCATTTGAATAGAATTGGAGATTGAGCGCAATTACACTCGTCTGTTTTTTTCTTTGATCTAAATAGATATGGCATTTATTTTCTTCTTCCCTTTGAAGTGTAAATTACATATACCTCTTCTCCAATCCGCGGTTCACTAAGTAGGTTAGAGAGCTTATAGATACATATTCCTGTTGTTTTTGATGTTGTGAATGTTTCATATGTGTATTGGTTTACTTATATCCTCAATTATCTATTTCAAAATGCAATCTTTCTTTATGTCTGTGTGTCTATTTTATTTATACACTTCTATATATTTTCATTACTTCTTTATAGGATTGGGGATTATGTAGTCCATGAGGGGGAATTGGTGAGGCCTTATACATCATCTGGGATGGCCTGGTAGGAGCACTATTCTTTGATTTTTTTGTGAAATTTAAGGATATTCACTTTTTCCTCTTATGGATTCTTTTTTTTTGCATATTATATGGCTCATTTGACAAAGGAAAGTATGCTTTGCTTATTGAACCAAACATATAACTTGCATAATGGTGTGCTTTTGTGAACTAATCGCATATGCAATTGGTATCTTATATGTTCATGCATATACCTTATCAATTTCTTCTTGGCTCTATTAATTCTTTCTAATGGAATGTGTGGTACACTTATCTTACCTTACTTTATTTCCTTATTTAGGTTTGTTGAATGGACGTTGTTGAATGGATGTGTTGAATGGTTAAGCTGGGTATTGAAGCTTGCCATCATATTGTGACATAAAAATTAGCAAAATTAACTGATTTTATAGTTCTAAAAGTATCCATATGATTGTAAACCCTTTAACATGATTGTTGTTAGTGATCATATCACATTATATGTTGTGGGAAGCAAAATTTTTAATAATATTTTTATCGATGCATGCATTTGGGTTTCACTTAGCTTAGAAATGGTATTTAAAAACAATTGGCTTTTCACATTCATATAGGGCACTTCAAAGCTTAATATGATAATAATGGATTTTTAGCCTTGTTCAGTGAATTCTTCTTCATTCTAGAGATCTACTTAGAGGTTGTTTAGCTTGAGAAAAATGAATGCAAACTAAATAAAAATAATATATGAAAAATACTTTTGAGTTGTTTGCTGTGTACACTACAAATGGAGAAATTTAATTTTTGTGTTTGGTTGAATTAAGGGAATGCAAGTAAAAAAATTGGCATTTGGAACAATATTTGATTCGAAATGGTCGATGGTGAGGTGGCGATGGCCCAACATCAATTTTACCCAAGCTGTGTATTCGAATATCGTTCAAAATGGCGAACATTTCAAATGCACTCAAAATGATTGAGAGTAATTTTCAAATACAACAACAACACAACCTCAAGCCTTTATCCCACTATTGTGGGTCGGCTACATGAATCCTTTTTCTCCATTGTGTCATATTAAAATCAAATTCCCGTTTAAATCTCTGTTTAAATTGCGCAATAAGAGGCGCGCCTGGGCGCGCCTCAAAGGCGCAATTGTGCAATTCTTAGTGAGGCGTACGCTCATGGCAATGGATAGGCCAATGGTTGTCCCAGGTAGTAATGATAATGCAGTGCATACAAACAGCTGTTCAGATGTTGATGGAGAAGAGACACACCCTCTATTGGAACCCTGCGCAGCACATTGTAGCATCTCATTTGGAGGATCTTGTGACTTACTCAGCACAAGAGTGCTCTTTTTAGGCGAAGAAGATTACAAAGTTCATCTACAATCACTCTTGGGTCTTAAGCTGATGAGAAAGTTTTCAAAGAAAGAAATCATTCGCCCTGCAACCACGGTTGATTTTTAATTTTGTACATGCAAATCATTCGATTCTTCTACTGTATGTTCATAATTCTTACATTTGTGCACTGTGAATCTATAGGTTTGCCACTCCTATTTGACATTGCAGAGCTGATGGAGGTGAGACAATCTTGGAAGCCATGTTTACATCAACTGAATGGCTTAACTCTGTCTTGGGGAAGAAAAGTGAGGGGCAGGAAATAAGAAAGATAATTCTAAAATGAATAAAATTTTGAGCTACTGTGACCTATGCCATTTAATACAGACCCTTTAGTGCAAGTTCTTCGCTTAGTGGATGCAGAGAAGAAACCAACTATGGGTTTTATTCTATAATGCCAGGATAGGCCAAAGAGTTGATTGCACACAACTTGGGAGGAGAGGAGCAAGTATAGGAGATTTGGTGATATCGTTGATGCTCGTGTGGAGTGCATTACACCCATCTACATGCAGCGGCCTATTATCTCAATCCCCCAATTTCAATATTCAGAGAAGAAATCTTTCAAATCCTAGGTAAGAACTTGGTCTATATCATTGTATGGATAGACAAATACCGGAGCAGGCAGATAGGGAGCTCAGATATTACAACTGTTCAGTTCCCGGAATAAAGAGGGTTTTTTTTGGTTTGATGCACAAAAACAAAAAAAACCATTTCTAAACGGTCCCTCCAGGTATAATATATTTTAAATGCAAGACACTTTATTCAGTTTTGATTATATTTTTTCTTAAAAAGTTGAATGGTGGAGCCAATTTAGGGTGAATCCACCCTGAGTTAAGAGTTTTGCTGGTATGAGGTTGAGCCTCACTGTTTCTTCTGGGTGTGAGCGAAACTGGAGTACATATAGTCCAGTGCAAATAAAGAGAAGAAATCGGCTATCTACCCTCAGAATAACTCCTCGTAATATAATAGCACAACCAAAAGGTTAAGAGATAGGAGATTGAGGAATAAGGGTTTAAGGATGTAGGGAACCTTGGTGTGTGATGATGTTCGTCTGATAATGAGTGTTACATAATGATGAACAATTTGCCATTATCAGACTTATACTAGAAATCTAAATGTGATGTATAAAGGGGCGAAGCAATCAAGTGGGCACATCCACTAGTACCACCACACACCACATCCACTAGCATCGCGAGCACAACAATAAGTAAAGATATTCACAACTTCTTATATGCTATCGTAGTATATTAATATCAAGTGAGCAATTAACATGCTAATGATCTTTCTCTTATGAAGGGAAGAAGAAAAATGAGTCATATGAAGATGATGTTGACATGACATTCAATAAAACAATTGAGAAGAAGAATTCACTTGAAGACCCATTTAGTGATGGATATATGATTGCATTTATATGTTTTTTATACTTTGGGGTTTTGTTGAACTAATAATTTGGATTTTGTACTTTGGGACATGGATTTTTATTGCATCTACTTTCCTTACTGTCCACTTTCATATTCATATGAGATGATTTATATTGTAAGATCAATATGGCATTATTTTCCTGGCTAAAAACTCTTAATTTTTCATTACGACAGCAATTCTGGTCCGTGAGGCTTACGCCTCAGACCAACAGCCTCGAGGCTTACGCCTCACCTCACGGACGAAAACCGCCTCGAGGCTTAATTACTACAATTTTTAAAACCATGGTTTAAATCTAATAAAGAAAGGTCATTCCTAATATTTTCTAACCAATCATTTTAGGTCTGCCCCTACCTTTCTAAACACAAGTCAAATCTAATACCTCTACTCTCCTAACCGGATCATCGAAAGGCCGCCTTTTTTATGTGACCAAACACTCTAAGGGCGACCCGCTAATCTTACTTCTACTACGGAGCTACTCAACCCCCCCACCTTTTCTTCATGTATATGCTCATTCGTATCCTATCTCTAAGGTAAAGCCACTCATTCCACCTGAGTCATCCTCCTCTGCCACACTGTAAATGAGTATATGCTTCTCTTTTAATGGCCAACATTCGGCACCATAAAAGCATTTGTAGGCCTCACTACCATCTTATAGAATTTTGCCTTAATAGTTGAGGGTACATTTCTATCATATAACAAGCCGATGCATTCCTCCACTGCAACCATCCATCTTGAATTCTGCTAATAATAACCCCATCGTAATTCACACCATCACTCTGAACAATAAATCCAAGATATCTAAAATTTGTACTCTATTAAATGACTTGTCCGCCCAAAGTCACAATCCTTCACTAGGATCAATTACACTAAAATTAGTACTACGCGATACTCCGTTTTAGATCTACTAACGAAAACCTTTGACTCAAAGGTGACCTCAAAATTCTCAAGTTTACCTTACACTCCCTCTCAAGACTACAACAGAAGAATATCATCAACAAAAAGCATACCCAAGTACCTCTTCTGCAAATGTCTATGAGAACATCCATGACTAAAGCAAAAAGATATGCGTCTAAGTCTGATCCTTGAGTAACCCCAACTGAAATAGGGAAATACTTGGTCAAACACCTTGTTTGAACATAAATATAGCTCTTGCTATACTATCTTAATGAAATGATATTAAGCATTATGTGACTCTTTCTTTCAAGAACTCTCCATAGCAATTCTCTTGAACTTTATCATATGCTTTTTCTAAATCAAATAAATATCATATTAGATCGTCCTATTTTTTCTATATTCTCCATCAAACCTCTTGAATAAATTATGGCTTCCATAGTCGACCTAACCCGCATGAAGCTAAATTGATTTTGTGAGAAACATAGTACACGCCGCAACCTATCTCCATAACTCGCTCCAATAGTTTTAAAGTATGACAACATTATCTTAAATACCTCTATAATTCGACAACTGTTGCATACATTATGTCTTAAAAATAGGAATAAACACACTCATTCTCCACTCATCTGGACATCTTGGTTAGTATTCAAACGAGTATTAAAAAGTTTAGTAAGCCAAGAAATCCCTTCATCTCCTAAGCATTTTCACACCTCTATTGAAATATCATCATGTCCAACAGCTTTTCCACCCTTCATTTTTCTTTAAAGCCTCTCTAATTTCAGTTTTACTAATACGCCGGATAAAAATAGAAATCTTTATTATCATTTAGGATGCTAAGGTCACAATAGTCAAATCTTATTTTCACAATCTTCATTAAAAAATTTAGCAAAATATCTCCATCCACCTTTGTTGAATATCATCTATAAGAAAAGTATTTTGATCATTCATCCTTAATACACTTAACTTGAACTAAACCTTCTACTTCCTATCTCTTTGTTTGGGCTAACTATAAATAGAAATATATAGCTTTTTTCCCTCCTTAGTATTAATCTATTATAAAATCACTAAAAGCTAATGTTTTTTGTATCGCATATTGCTTTCTTAGAATACCTTACGAGCCACATTATATATTTCCCATTATCAGAATTTTAAAATTAAACCATTTTTTATAACAAAATGTTCTTTTTTTATAATCTTTTCTGCAACAATTGGATACCTACCACCAACTATTTTTACTATTAGAGTTTTCCCTTTGAACTCCAAGCATATCTTTCACTATTCTTAAGATCACTACACTTTTTTCCCACATAACATTAGCATCCTCATGCACAGACAAAATCTTAATATAAAATTTTACTCTATATTTTTTTGTTAATATTCTTAAATGATGCCCCCATCTAATCTTAGAAAAGTATTACGTTATTTTTTATTTTATGCCCCTTTTCTTAAAGTCCAAAACTAATAATCGATGTTGGGTACATAAATTTTTCACTCGGAATAACTTTTACAATCTTTACAATTACAACGATTTATTTTTTTAATAAGAAAATAGTCATCAGGGTTGACTATAATCCATTTTTATAAGTGATGGATGCCTCATTCATTTTCTTAAATAAGGTATAGCAATTGAAAAATCATAAGCTAAACAAAAATCTAATATGGTCTTGCCACATTCATTCGTCGTTCCAAATCCATGACCATCATGAAATGCTTTTAAATTCATCTACCTCTCTACCAACATGTCCATTTAAATCTCTTCCAATAAAAACTCTTTTCTTCGCAAGAGGTATCTTTTGTATTAATTCTTCTAAGTCATTCAAAAATTAAATTTAGAACTCATATCCAAACCTACTTGAGGAGCATAAACACTTATAAATATTAACAATCCTTATCATCAACAACAATCTTAAAGCTATAATTCTATCTTCAATCCTATAAATTATTAATATAACATTAATCCTTTAAAATTCTTATCTATAATAACCCCCACCACCATTTTCTAGAAGACACCTACCCGAATACCAAAGTTTAAATCCTAAACTATCAATTTTCCTAGCTTTCCTTTCTCTCCAATCCACTTCGTTTCTTGAATGCACAAATATTTAACTTCCTATGAATCATTAAAATACTATTAAATCCATTAATTTCCTGTAAGGAACCTATATTCCCTCTAAGTTCCTAAATCCTCATTTTAGTTTCATGGACTAGCTCTATTGTCCACATTCGTCTTGATGTGGGAACCCTGCCTATTTAACACTGCACCACCGTGCGCCCTTGCGCCCTTGCAACACTTGTCACTGTAATCAGGCCATACACGCGACGCTTCCGGGACGCCCTATGCATTAACACAATTCTTAAACGATTCATGTCATTATTGTTCGACAAGTATTTCGACTTGCTGTCACTACCTAACGCACCCTCCATTTTCTCATCCAAGACTTGGGAACCTGGCAAACGCAGTGTTTGAGAGTAAATCTAAATGCACTCTCCAAATATATGCATTCACAAAATGCCACCGTCTTAAACACCCAAATAGTCAAAACCCTGTTGCTTTACAATCATAATACAAACAACCAAGTTTCCCCTTAATGGAATAGGTATTCCTTAAATGGATGGAGAAATTTAGTTGTGGTTAGTCATCCTTTGTTATTTCTATTAGTTTGTGCACAAATAACAATATGAATAAGTCCGCGTGTCCTCTCTGATTACAATGTCACTTAATCATTAGCCAAAGTCAAAATCAACAAAAGTTAGAGAATCTCTTCTATAAAGTAGTAGCGAGAATGTAAGTTACCTAGAAGGCAATAAAGCAGGACTTACTTCTTCATTAATTATTTCGTTAGTCTTTATACAATATATTTTTGGTATTGCGTGAATTGTTTTATTTTCTGGTATTTGAGCTTCAAATTGGCTTTTGGAGTCATACTGCAATGTGGTTATTGGTTCACATAAATGGTCGGTTGTATTGAATGTACTCTTCAGTTGATTTGTGCATGCATGTTCGCATCAGTACCTCACTATTATGGAAAAATAGTTTAATTGTTTAGATTATGTGCAATTTAAGGTTTCTTTATAATTTTCTTTGCCATAATGAATTATTTTTTTCATTTTCTAATTAACATAAAGTAGAGTACTTTCCATCACATCTTTTTTTTTATGGCGTAATGTCTTAAATTCCCCCGTTTATTTTGTAAAAATACTCTGTACAAAGATACACAAAATAAAATTCTCATTCTCAATGGTTTATACTATTATGAAACTATCTAAAATTGGCAGCATAATAGCCCTAATTTTGCCTTTGCTGCTGTAGTTATCATCAAATCCTTATTTTTGGCAGGCTGAAGTTTCTGGATCTTAATTCAGAGGAAGGAAACCGTCCAGAGTATCATTGAAACAACATGACTACTTTGGATATGGTATAATATCTTTCTTTGATAGACCAATTTTAAAGCGTCCAAACCACAATTTCATTTCCAATATAGACTTTGTTTATAATTGTAAATAGTTTATTTGAGCCAAATGAGTTTCCATCATCAATTTCCTAGGTCAATGACTATTTGGATGAAACAAAAGCCCATGCATCCTTTAGCACTGTTTTTTACCAGCTGTCAAATATTATGTTATGTTGGATACTGTGTCGACACACTTTTTTCATCATCTATCTATTTTTTAGAATAGTACGCACAATTTGCATGAGTTAGTGGAATAGTTCAATTTAAAGTTCTCGTAAAACCTGAAATCAAAATATCACAGTACAGGCATAGTTGTAGTTAGAACGTCTTTTAATTGTATTAAATTCCAAACTTAAAAAGAGACTACATTTATTAAAATAAGCTGCCTACATTTTTGTACACTGACCAAACCAAATTCACTTGAACAAATATAAAGCAACTTGGAACACTTTCAATAATTAAATCTTCGTTCTGGCATTGAGGTTATGTGTCTTGGATTTTGGAGGAAGCTGGGAAGATCATATCCCTTTGATAGAGTTTACATATAATAATAGTTTTCAGTCCAGTATTGATATGGCACCTTACGAAGCTCTGTATGGTCGGAAGTGTAGAACTCCTTTGACTCTGATAGAGGTGGGCGATAGACAAGAAATGGGTGCTACATTTGTGGATGAAACTGTTATGAAAATCAATTTGATTAAAGAAAGATTGAAAGCTGCACAAGATCGACAACAGAAGTATTACAATCAGAAGCACAGGTTCGTTGAATTTCAGGTTGGTGACTTTGTGTATGTCAAAGTCACTCCGATGAAAGGTGTGAGCAGATTTGGTAGAATGAGCAAGCTTAGTCTAAGGTATGTCGGTCCTTTTGAGATTATTGAAAGGATTGGAAAGTCTGCTTATAAATTGTTGTTATCCAATCAGCTGTCTGATGAACATAATGTATTTCACATATCCTCTTTGAGAAAGTGGATATCTGATTCTGACAAGAAGTTGTCTGCTGATGAGGTTGAGATTCAGGAGAATCTACAGTACAAAGAAGAACATGAGAAAATTTTGGCCTATGATGTACAGAAGTTAAGAAGTAAACATATTCCTATGGTTAAAGTTCAGTGGAAGCACCGAACAGCACGAGAAGCGACTTGGGAGAAGAAGTCGGACATGAGGCAAGCATATCCGTATCTTTTTGACTGAGTTTTGGTTTGGCAATGTCGAGGACGACATTTTTTCTGAAGTTGGGGAGATTGTAAAGACCATTTTTTCCTCCCAGGTTCGTCCGAACGAAGTTTGGATCGTCCGGAGATCGGTACAGGTTGTGCAGGAAAACATTCCTGGCTGCATGGTTCGTCTGGACGAAATTTAGATCGTCTGGACGAAAATTTTCCCAAAAGCAAGTCGTCAAGGACGCTATTTAATTTCGTCTGGACGAAATTCGTCCAGAGCCCAAATCGTCCCGGGACGAAGTTGCGATCGTCCGGATGATCCGTCTGGATAGATATAGGAATGAGATTTTTTTGGAAAAAAGAAAGGACGTCCAGGAGAGAGAAAATCGTGGAAAGAGGAAGAAAAGAGGATTTTGGGCGACTCTGGTTCGTTTTTGTCCGTTGTTGTAGTTAGAGAAGTTGACCGACTCGAGGTAAGGCACATTCCGCCTTTCTTAATTTTCAAAAACGTGGATTTTGACGGCTTTTCTGTTCCGGATTTTATTTCCGTTAGTGAATTTCGTGTGTTATTTTCTATTGCTTCAGGTTTTACCGCGTAACTTTTGATATGTTTCTGAGATGATAATTGTGCACGTTTTGAGTATTTTCTAGAAGATTTTTACCGGATATTTTGGATTCTACGACGTTTTAATTGAATTACAAATTTATCAGGATATTGAAAAATGTTTTGTCAGTACAATGAAAGTCTTATAATATTGTAGTGGATGTTCAGTGGTAATTTGGTAAATTTCTGAATCTATAAATTTTGTGTAAATTTCGTATACTGCCGTTATGCCGCTGATTTTTTGTACGAATTCTAATTTTTTTGAATTGATTCATTGAATGAATTGAAGTGTTTGTATGCTATCAGAAGGGTTATAAGGGGTCGGAATCCTTTGAGATTCTGTCTGTGTCAGGGAAATTTGAAATGAGCTCTAAAATCTGAAAATAAGTTCTGTTTCGGAATTCCAAATATCTGTTCTGTTCTGTTCTGATGCTATAAACACAAAGGGAGGCATAAGAGGCCAGAATCTGTTGAAATTCTGTCAGTGTCTTGGAAGAGAGGCATAAGAGGCCAGAATCCGTTGAGATTCTGTCAGGGTCAGGGAATCTGATATGAATGATCTGATATGAATGTGATTTTATTTGATTTCTGATTTCTGTACGATTCTGGTTATTCCGTACGATTATGTGTGCTCTGTGACATGAAAGCTTTATAATATCTATTTTGAACTCTGATTTGAAATGACTTCAGTTTTCTGTATCCGTAAGCTAATTTCTGATTGATCAAGTATCTGTTCTGTCTGTTTTATAATTTCTGTACGATTGTTCGAATTCTGTACGGATACTTTTCTGATATGTTTTCTGATGTGAATTTCTGATGATTTGGATCAGTGAGTGATGTCTTGTTGAGCTATTAGCTCATCCGTGTTTTCTACGTGGTTTTTCAGGTTCTGGGAAAGGGAAGGAGGTCTTGAACTAATGTTCTGAGCCTGATCTGTGGTTAGATACTTGATACTTTTGATTTTTGTACAGTCATGGCTTTTCTGTTCTGTTCTGTTATTTCTGTCTGAAGCCATGCACTGTATCTGTATATGATTATTTTGAGGAAAGAAAAGATAGATGAATCATTCTGCATTTGGATGTTTATAGTAGCTCTGTGTTTTTTTTGTCTATTTAATACTTGTAAGAAAGTCTGAAACAAATTTCAAAGCTAGATCCTGGATTTTAGAAAGTTTCGTCGCGGCCCGATGCGAGCGGGATCCGTCCCAATCGGGTTGGGTCGTGACAGTTACTTTGCATCAGTCACACCAAAGATTACAATTGACTCAAGAAGAGAGAAAATAAAATTATAGACTTACTCAACCCTAATCTACCCATTCTAATCTAGCTGATTCTATTTTTCCGTCCGATCTTTGATTCTTGAAAGTCAATAGAGAAAATGGCAGTTGTAGTGAAACAAGATTTCTTTGCTATCATCAAAATTATAATCCAAAACAGGTTTGTAACAATCTCCCCCCTTTTGATGATGACAAACATATCAAAAATAAATTCTAAAATAGTAATGCAAAAAACTAAACAAGCTTTTAAATTTTTTACCAGAATAAGTGCAAACATACCAGAACAAGTACAAACATACTAAACAAGTACAAACATACTACTCCCTCTTTTGACATCTCAAAAAGAAGGAGGAAACTTTAAACTAAAGCAACCAACTAAAAAAAACATAAAATGAAAGCAATAAAAAAAAGAACTAAAACTAAAAGAACGAGGGATCCTGATCATCAGATGGAGGTGGAGGTGGTGGAGCCTGCTGAAATTTGCCACCTAGCGTCATAAACTGAGCATTGAACCAGGCTATGTCCTAGTCGTGTGCTGCTACTGCTGGTGAGTAATGTAGCTATCAAAATGGGCTAAGTCCTCTGTGTAGTGCTGCTCGTAGCGAGCCATGTCCTCAAAATGTTGCTTCTCCTGTGCGGAAACGTAAGCGTCAAAACGGGTCTCCCAACTATTTAATCTCTCCACTAACTGGTCAAACTGTAAGTGCTGGCGAAGAGGAGCAGAATCAGGAACGGGGATGGGAGCCTCCTCCTCCTCGGCCCCCTGAGGTTCCCCATCCCCTGGGTGGAGACGAGTACTGTGAAGGATATTGAAAGAGCTGTTTGAGTAGTAAGGAGGCTAAAGATCATGACAAGCAGGATATTGAAGATTGTATTTGGTTTCAAGAATATAGGCTATGATATGTCCTAAAGCAAGGTTGGGTTTCCTCCTATGGCATGGACCGCGAATAGTTGTTAAATGATCAATGTATCGAAAGATTAGATTAGTAGCATTAAATTCTCTCTAGGCCATGATGAAAAATGTAGTCAGAGAAAGCAGAGGAGTGATGTGGATTCGGTCCCCGGCTTTTGGAATAATGGAGGTGCGAAGGACATGCTGAATTGTCCTAGCATCTTTAACTAAAGAGCTAGTCTCTCCAACATGAAAGGGTGTGTTGGTTTGGCGAAGAAAATGGTTTGTCGTGGACCAGTAAAAATCAGGATTTGAAACGATTATATGCAGCTTATCCCCGGTGGTGGATAGCTGCAATAGTTCAGCACAGTCTTGATATGTGATCTCGATTGGACATCGATTCACATAGGAGGTTAGGGCTGTGAAAGTAGAATTTATACGAAAATTTGCATAAAAGTCTAACAGAAGTTCTGAGAAAAAAGCGACAGCGAGGGTAAGAATAAAATAGAGAGAAGTGTGAGCAAAGAGATCCATTACTGGATATAAAAGGTGGGCAGGATTTATGGTTCTGGAAATGGTGATGCCACATTCTTTGTAACGACGGTAAGATGCTTGATCCTCCACTTCCCTGAATCGAGGGTCCAGAGTGGCCCTCGAGGAACTTCCAGAAACTTGTCGGACTCGCTTCCCACTAGCCATAGCAAGAAATCAGTAAGTAAACACAAGATAAGAAGTAGGTTGAGGTGAAAATAATGGCTAGAATGGCCTGTATTTAAAGAAAAGAGCATATCGTCTAGGACGATCACAGAATCATCCAGGACGATTTGATTCAATTATTGCGCATAGGCTGATTGGTTAAAAAGTTGGTCCAATCGGCCGGGCCGATCAGATATTGGCCAGGATGATTAGACACAGGCGATTGTCCCGAGGAGTCAAGCCGGACGACCGCAGAAAAAGTAGATCGTCCGGGCCGATTAGGTGTATCATCCAGGACGATGCACAATAATTGATCGTATTGACCGAAGTTAAAACGTTTTAAATCTGTGCCACGTGTATCGTCTAGGACGAACAGTGGATCGGCCAGAACGATTGCCCAATAATGAATCATCCGGGGCCGATTTTAAGGATTTAAACGTACTAACAAGTGGATCGTCCAGGACGATCTAGTGTATCTGCCAGGACGATGACCATAAATGCATCGGCCAGGACGAAAATGGTATCGGCCAATACTATCAAAAAAGATTATAATAGAGTTCAATCATATCAGCCAGGATGATAAGGGATCGTCTAGGAAGATCAGTTATAGAAAGCTAAAAAAAAGGTTCAGCAGAAGGAATTTGAATAGAAATTGTCCTATCGTCCAGGATAATATAGGAATCGGCCAGGACGATGTGACAAGAATTTGAAAATTAAGGAAAGATGGAGATGATCAGAGAAAACCCTAAACGAAAATGAAAACAAACACAAAAAAAATGAAATTTTTTGTTTTTAATTTTTCTTTTTTTTTTTGGATTTTAGCAAAGCAAACATATGACAAATTTTCCAAATAATTAAATTTTAAAGATTTGAAAGATCAATGAGTTAACAATGTCACAATCTAAAAACGGTAGAAAATCCAATCCTATTTGCCCTACTTCGGACTTCTTCCAGGATAAAATTGTCTTTTGAAAACAAGAGGTCTAACTCAGAATAAATTGGATAAAAAGAAGATCCGTTCAAAACTCGGTTATAAACAAAATATCTTATAAAATAGTATACCAAAGTAATTTGTCTCTTTCATGGAATTTGAAATCAAGCCTTTGAAAATATCAAATAATCCATGAGTCCTTCTAAGTTCAAAAAGTTTTGAAAAGAGAGGATAACTTACATTTAGTGGGCTCATTTTATGCCTCTTGTCACTTTGATTGGCTCTTTGAGCATCTTTTGATTTTTGATACACTTATATATATATAGTTTTCTTTTCAATTTGGCGTCATTGGCCTCTTCCCTTTTTAATTTTTTGCAAGCTAAAAACTTTTTAACAAACTCTTTGAAAAAAGTTCTTAGTTGTGATTATATCTTTTAGATATTAGAGAAGAGGGGCTCTCTTTCTAACATAGAGAAGAACAAGCCACAAAATGAAAATCAAAATCATATGATAAGTGCAACGGCAAGATTTAATTAATCTTGAAGGATATATAAGAACTTTGGATCATATATATAAGATAGACTATTGTAACAAGAAAAAAAAGATCTTAATTTCAAAAACCATTTGTTAAAATGAGATAGACTTTTTATTTTAGAAAAGAAAATTATATCACCAAAAGAGGTTAGAGGGAGGGAAACCATCAACGGTGTTTTCTCCCTTTAACCGATTTAGAAATGCTAATCATTGTCCATAAATCTCCAAAGTTTAAGAACAAGGAAAAATCATCATAAAGAAAATAAAAGTAAAAACGACTAGAACAACTAAACAAAAATTATTACAAAAATAAAACATAGCAATACTCAAAATGCAATTCAAGAATTTTTTAAGCAGCAAAATTTAAGCAGTTACAAGCCTCCGTTTGTCCATGTATCCTATGCTCTCACGAGATCTTTGGTGAGAGCAATCCTATAAGAATCAACAGCTGTCAGACTTAGGAACCCAAATAGGTTTGGGTCCTTTCTCATAAAAAGTAGAGTGTAATGCATGTGTGTTATACTGTGAATTATATAATTTTGGTCTCCACACCCAATGTGTACTACGATGAACATTGCAAATGCATGAGATGTGTCCTAGAATGTCACATGAAAAACATCTAACTCCAGGAAAAGGATTTCTTAACTGACTTGGGTTATAATGCCTCTTCCTAGATCTTAGCTTTGGATTCAAAGTGGGAGTCTTCCAATTTCCCTTAAGTGAGTCCAAATCATTTTTAAGCCTCAAGTTATTATTTTTTAAGACATCATTATCAACCCTCAAATCTTTTTCTATCTCTTTAGATTTCTTAAAATCAGATTTTAGTGAGGTGTGTGAAACTTTTAATGCATCATGCTCATCAATTAATTCCAAATGCTTTTTGTTTAAATCATCAAATTCATCAAGTAGAGTATTTGATTTGAATTAATCATAGAATGAACTTTGAGAATAATTTCATATTCTTTTTGTAAATTCAAAAGATCTAAGTTTAAACTGGCATGAGTCTTCTTGAGTTTTTTGTATGATGCATGAATTTTCTCACAAATTTTAAATAATAGATCATACGTTGGTTACATACCTCTTCATCATCGCTTTGCTCAAGATGATCTTCCCCCATTAAGCACATGTTTGTTGTCTCTTCCTCAGGTTCAGTCTCAGAGGAATCTGATGCAGATTCTGCCCAGAACGCTTTTTGAACCTTTTTCTTGTCCTTCCTGAACTTGGATTTCTCCTAACCCTTTTCCTTTTCTTTGTTTGACTGATATTGAAGTGTAGGACAATCGGCTTTCACATTTCCAGATTTCCTGCATTCATAACAAACAACATCAGAAGTTCCTTTAGAATATTTGTTATCCTTACATTTTCTCCAATGATGCTTTTGCTTCTTCCTTAGAAAGTTTTTGAATTGCCTTGAGATGAAGGCAAATTCATTGCTCTCAGTGCCACCGTTTTCTCTTTCTTTTTCTCACCTACATCAAGATTTCTTTGATTCACCCCTTGATCGTAAGTAATGAGTGAGCCAAGTAAGTTGTCAATCGAATATGTGTTCAAATCTTTAGATTCAGTTATAACAGTGATTTTAGCATCAAAAGAGGAAGGCAAGTATCGTAAAATCTTGTTTACTTTTTCAAAGTTCGAAAGTTCTCTTCTTAAGGCATGCATGAAGTAACAATTTGAGTAAATCTCGTATACATTTCAGAAATTGATTCATGAGGTTTCATACGAAAAAGTTTGTAGTCATGCAAGAGAATGTTCAAACGGGATTATTTAACTTCATTAGTGCCTTCATAAGTGAGACACAATTTATCCTAAATTTCTTTACCAGTTTTACAAGTGAAAACACGCATGTAGTGTTCTGATTTTAAAGCACAGAAAAAATGGTTAAGACATTTTGCATTTAATTGAGCCAAATCCCTATTATCTAAAGTCCATTCAATAAAAGGAAGTAGAACAGTAATGCCGTTAAGTTTACCAGTTGGAGGTGTATAACCATCCGTAACAAGCATCCACATGCGATAATCAGTAGATTGTAAAAATGTAGACATGTTAGTTTTCCAAAAATTAAATGGGATATTATTAAACAGAGGTGGTCGGGTAATAGAGTACCCTTCCGGTGTATTACGATTCCCAAAGTTAGCCATGGATCAAAACTCAAAAAGTTTTCAGACTTAGTTTTTATGAATCCCGCTCTGATACCACTTTAAAGTTCGTCAGGGATGTTAAGCTCTATAGAACTGGCCCAAGGCTAACCAAGAGGGGGAGTGAATTGGTATTTAAAAAATTTCTCTAAGTAAAGTACGAGTACAAACCAAATCACCATAAAAAATAAGTGCGAAAGAAAATAAATGCGGAAGTAGTAAAAAAATAAGAACACAAGGGTTTATAGTGGTTCAATCAACTCGACTTACGTCCACTCCCCGGAGGCGCTCTCTGAGTATTGCACTATAATTGTGACTCTCCTTTAGCCCCCACAGCTAGGCGGAGAAGCCTTTACAAACACCTCTTTTTGCCACACCCGGCAAGGCAGAGAACCTTCCTCCTTTTGCTTCCTCTTGAAGCAGACAGAAAACCTCGATCGCTTGCTGGAACTTACCTCTCCCAACCCTTCCAAGGACAAGAGACTCTAGGAAAGAAGAAGTGAAACAATACTTGTAGCAACCCTTGTGAATCCCCTCACAAGATCCTCTCTCTCTCTCCCCTCTCTCTCTCCTTTAGGTTTTCTTAGGTCAAGACAGCAGCCAAGGATGTTCAAAAACGTTGAACAAGAACTCTTAAATAGAATAGCTTCAAAGGAGCTCATTAATTGCAAGTTGCCGACTTTATCGTCCAGGACGATATAAAAATCGTCCTGGCCGATCAGTACAAATCCCTTGAGATCGGCCAGAGCATCGCTCTGAATGCAAACTAGACGATTGAAACTTGGCTTGATCGTCCAGGACGATCTAACGATCATCCCGGCCGATCAGTACAAATCAGAGGAAAATCATCCAGAGCATCGCCCTGAATTCAAGCTGTCTGATCCCGATCGTCCAGCACATCGCCCTGAATTTGTGCTGGCCGATATTTATCGTCCAGTAGCAACTAAGGATTTTAGAATAGATCGTCTTGGACGATATGATCGTATCAATCATCCTTAATTACCTCATTGATTGTCTGATCAATTAAGGCATAATTGTGAATATCGTCCAGGCCGATCATAGATCATCCTGGCTGATTACCAAAAGTATAGAATACCTTAATTGTTTATGGCAGCAATTTCTTTCTGTTTTGAGCCTATCGTCCTGGCTGATACAAGTATCGTCCAGGCCGATTGGCTAATGACGGCTACCTTAATTAAGAACCCTTGATTAGATTTTCCGTTTTAAGCCCGATCGTCCAGGACGATGTAAATATTGTCCTGGCCGATTTGAGTAAAAACAAAAAAATTTAAGTCTCTCAAGTGTGTGTGTGTAGGGTTACTTTCCATCAGTCACACCAAAGATTACAATTGACTCAAGAAGAGAGAAAATAAAATTACAGACTGACTCAACCCTAATTTACCCATTCTTAAGCTGGCTTTATTTTTTTCCGTCTGATCTTTGATTCCTGAAAAGTCAATAGAGAAAATGGTAGTTGTAGTGAAACAAGATTTATTTGCTATCATCAAAATCATAATCCAAAAACAGGTTTGTAACATTATGGTCATTGTCCTGGCCGATACACCTAATCTTCTTAGACGAGCCACGTATCAGTACGTTTAAAATCCTTAAAATCGGTCCTGGACGATCTATTATTGGACAATCATCCTGGCCGATCCACTGTTCATTCTAGACGATACACGTGGCATAGATTTAAAACATCTTAAATTCAGCTGGTACGATCAATTATTGTGCATTATTTTGGATGATACACCTAATTTGCCCGGACGATCTGCTTTTTCAATGGTCGTCTAGCTTGACTCCTCGGAACGATCGCCTGTGTCTAATCATCCTGGCTGATATCTGATCGGCCCGGTCAATCGGATTAACTTTTCGACCAATCGGCCTGTACGTAATAATTGAACCATATCGTCCTAGACGATTCTATGATCGTCCTGGACGATGTGGCCGTTTCTTTAAATACAGGCCATTCCAGCCATTGTTTTCACCTCAAAGCTTCTTCTTATCTCATTTTTACTTACTGATTTCTTGCTATGGCTGGTGGAAAGCGAGTCCGACAGGCTTCTGGAAGTTCCTCGAGGGCCACTCTGGACCCTCGATTCAGGGAAGTAGAGGATCAAGTAGCTTACCGTCGTTACAAAGAATGTGGCATCACTCTTTCCAGAACCATCAATCTTGTCCACCTTTCGTATCCAATAATGGATCTCTTTGCTCACACTTCTCTCTATTTCATTCTTATTATCGCTGTCCCTTTTTCCTCTGAACTTCTATTAGAATTTTATGCAAATCTTCGTATAAATTCTGTTTTCGCAGCCCTGACCTCCTATGTGAATAGACGCCCGGTCGAGATCACATATCAGGATTGTGTTGAACTTTTACAGCTATCCACCACTGGGGATAAGCTACATACCATTATTTCTGATCCTGATTTTGATTGGACATCAGCAAATCATTTCCTTCGCCAGACCAACGCACCCTTTCATGTTGGGGAGACTAGCTCTTTAGTCAAAGATGCTAGGACAATCCAACATGTCCTTCGCACTTCCATAATTCGAAAGGTCAGGGATCATGTCCACATCACTCCTCTACTTTCTTTGACTATTTTTTACAACATGGCCTATAGAGATTTCAATGCTACAGACCTAATTTTTCGTTACATTGATCATTTAACAACTATTTGTGATCTAGGCCATAGGAGGAAACCAAATCTTGCTTTAGGACACCTCATAGCCTATATTCTTGAAACCAAATATAATCTTCAATATCCTGCTTGTCACGACCTTCAGCCTTCCTACTACTCGAACAGTTCTTTCAATATCCTTCACAGTACTCGTCTCCACCAAAGGGATGGGGAACCTCAGAGGACTGAGGAGGAGGAGGCTCCCGATCCCGCTCCTGAACCTGCTCCTCTCCGCCAACACTCACAGTTTGATCAGTTAGTAGAGAGATTTGATCAATTAGAGACCTGATTCGACACTTTTGTAGCTTACTAGCAACAACAACATGATGAGGTTATAGCCCATTTCGATACTCTTACTGTTCACGAGCAGTAGCAGCACGACCAGGACATGGCCTGATTTGGCTCACAGTTTACTTCCTTGACTAATTACTTTCAGCAGCCACCACCACCACCACCTCCATCTGATGATCAGGGACCCTCATTTTTCTAGTCTTAGATTTTATTTCCTGTAGTTGCTTATATTTGTTTTTCCTTCTTTTTGTACTTTTTCTGCTTTAATTGCTTTTTAGTTCCCTCCTCCTTTTTGAGATGTCAAAAGGGGGAGTAATATATTTATACTTGTTGATTATGTTTATACTTGTTCTATGTTTGTACTTGTTAATTATGTTTGTACTTGCACCTGTTTTTACTCTGAATTTTTGAAATTCTTGAATTACACTGCTATAATCATCAAAGTGTTTGCCATCATAAAAAATGGAGAGATTGTTGCAAACTTGGTTTTATATATTGTGATTTTGATGTTAGCAAACACTTTGACTGCCTTTCTCTACTGATGTTTCAGGATCAAAAGATCTGACGACAAACAGAGCCAGCTCAAGATTGGGTAGACTGGGTCTGAGTCAGTCTGTATTATTCTTTTTCCCTTTCTTGAGTCAATTATAAATATTTGAAGTGACTGATGTTAAGTAACCCTATACACGCATACTTGAGAGTTTAGAATTTGTGTTTTTACTCACATCGTCCCGGATGATATTTATATCATCCTGGACGATGGAGTTCAAAACAGAAGTTCTAATCAGAATTTCTTAGTTAAGGCAGCCATAATTAACTGATCGACCTGGACGATACTTGTATCGGCCAGGATGATTGTGTGATCGGCCTGGACGATATTACACAATTATGCCTAAATTGATTCAGGAATCAAGGAAGTAATTAAGGATGATTGATACGATCATATCGTTCTGGATGATCTCAAGATCGGTCTGGACTATCTATTCAAAAACCCTTAGTTACTCCTGGACGATAACTATCGGCCAGCTCAAATTCAGGGCGATGCTCTGGATGATTTTTCTCTGATTTGAACTGATCGGCCGGGACGATAGTGAGATCGGCCTTGACGATCAAGCCAATTTTCAATCGCCCAGATCATCTTTAGGGTGATGTTCTGGCCGATCGTCTCTATTTTGAAATGATCGTACATGATGATATTATTATCGTCTTGGACGATAAAGTCGGTGACTTGCAATTATTGATCTCCTTTGAAGCTCTTCTATTTAAGAACTCTTGTTGAACATTTTTAAACATCTTTTGACTGTTGTCTTGACCTAAGAAAACCTAAAGGAGAGAGAGAGAGAGGATCTTGTGAGGGAGTTCATAAGGGTTGCTCCAAGCATTATTCCACTTCTTCTTCCTTAGAGTCTCTTGTCCTTGGAAGGGTTGGGAGAGGTAAGCTTCAGCGATCGATCGAGGTTCTCTGCCTGCTTCAGGAGGAAGCAAAAGGAGTTGGGTTCTCTGCCTTGCCGGGGGTGGCAAAAAGGAGGTGTTTTGTAAGGGCTTCTCCACCTAGCTGTGGGGGCTAAAGGAGAGTCACGTTGGTAGTGCAATACTCGGAGGGCGCCTCCGGGGAGTGGGCGTAGGTCAAGTTGACCGAACCACTATAAACCCTTATGTTCTTTTTACTGCTTCCACACTTATTTTTTCATGGTGACTTTGGTTTGTGATATTTGTTCTTGGTTTTTAAGAATTTTTTAAAAATACCAATTCACCCCCCTCTTAGTTAGCCTCGGGACTAGTTCATAGGGCCTAACATCCCTAACAAACTTTCAAAGGCTTTCACTTTCGCATGCCGAGCCTCTAGTCCAAACTAGTGAACCGTTCAAAACTTTCTTATTATAAGGGAAATGGCGAATTGCAAATAGAATGATGAACCATGAATAAAAAAAATGAAACAAAATTCAATTCTCACCTCCTGTATGTTACGTGCTTCTTCGACAAATTATATAAATCATTTAGATCTAGTTAAAAATTGGGTTAAGTTCGGGTTGGTAAGATAACCCAAATCGACTAATTTATTAAATGTGTTAGTTTTTTAAACATGAACACGACCCGTATTTTAAATAGGTCAACTTGAACCCAAATTTTTTTGGGTTGGGTCAATTTTTGACACCCCAATTCAGATAAGCTGATGTGGCCCTCATATTTATGATTGAAGATGAGAAAAAGTAATTGAAATTATGTGACTATGCATAACTCATATGTTTTCCAATAAATTCAAATGCTACATTAAACTGTATATGATATCTTCTTCCTATAAAGGTTATGGTATCATATGCCCATGATCTCACTTTCACCATAATATAGGCCTTATAAGGAAGGATGATTCTAGTTTATAAATGCTACCTTAGGTTAGTTGACCAATTATTGCTATTGGATACTAGACAAACACTTATATCTCGTTTAAAGTAATCCAAATGCAGGGTTTTTTGGAATTTTGGTGTTTGGTTTGAAGTAAAGTATAATTTTGGTGTAAAAGGAGTGTATTTGGAAAATTCCAAACAATGATTTTGGAGTGTATTTGAAATTCCTCTAATTTGGGTGATTTCTAAATACACTCTGAATGCACTGCCACTACCATGATCATTGGCCACCTCCGCCACCACCGACGGTGGCCATCTCCTTGGATGGGGGAGGACAACAAACATAGATGATGTCTCAAATGCTATAGTAAGATAATCCAATTCAAAATTTAGAAATAATTAACTAAGGTAGTTCTTGCAAATACAATATAATGATTTCTCTACATCTTATTTACAATAACAATTGTGGAGTATATGTACTACAATACTTTTAATACTTAATTTTAAAGAAAAATATTGGATTATAGCTTAGCTTACAATAAATATATGAGGTAGCATGGATGAATTTACTCATTAATTTATAGAACTTTATTATGGTTTATGCATATATTATCACAAATATTATGAATTTAAACATTAGTTCTCTTAAAGTTGTTATATACATTGTGAATATGTTCAATTTTATAAACATTTTTTTTCTGTTGAGTTATAATTGTTGTGATTGTACCCACCACTTTACTACAAAATATGGTAACTTCTTTCATATAATCCAATATTTTTTATTGCAATTTTATCCTCCATTGTGCATGCCTTAAAATCTATTGTGCTTAATTATTGTGATTGCATTTTGCTATATTATACTCTATTATTTAACTAGTTCAAATCAAGTTCAGACATTATACAAACCTTATGTGATTTTGTAATTCAAATATTTATAAACTTTTTGAACAATGTCTTATAAGAACATAATACAAGTAATATTCAAATCTTTATTGAAAATTCTTATGGATAAGGCCAACTTTTATTTAATTGAGGTTTGAATAATGCTCATGAATCAAATTTTTATGGCCTCAATCTTGATTCTTAATTTTAAGAATAAAGGTGATGAAAAAGAGTGTGCAAATTATAGAGGAATTAAATTAATGTGTCATACTTTATTACTATGAGAGATAGTTATTTAGCATACGTTTCAACGTGATACTAAAATGTCTCAAAATCAATTTGGATTCATGCCAAGTAGGTCTAATATGGAAGCTATTCATTTATTAAGAGGTTTGATGGAGAAATAAAGAGAGAACAAGGAGGATCTACATATGACATATATTGATTAGAGAAAGTTTATGATAAAGTTTCAATAGAAGTGTTCTGGAGAGTTCTAGAGAAAGTGGGGTTAATAATGCTTATATTCAAGTCATTAAAGATATGTATGCATGAGATATTACTTGTGCTGAAACATAAGGTGGCTTCACCAAGTATTTTCCTATTTCAGATGGATTACATCAAGGATCAGCTTTACACACATATCCTTTTGCCTTTAGTCATAAATGTTCTTACTAGACATTTGCAAGAGGATTTCCTCTGGGATATGCTTTTTTCTCTTGATATTCTTCTTGTTGATAAGCCTACAAAGGGAGTTGAAAGTAAAATTGAATTATGGAGGTCAATCTTAGTCTAAAATTTTTGTTTGAGTATATCTAAGACTAAATATATGGAGTGTAATTTTAGTAGTAATAGATCTAGTGGGGAATTTTGACTTTGGTTGATAAAGTTATTAATAAGAGTATATATTTTTGATATCCTAGGTCTATTGTTCAAAGTGATAGTGAAATAGATGAGAATATTATTAGTAGAATTCAAGTTAGATGGTTGAAATGGAGGAATGCATCAGGCTTGTTGTGTGATAAAAAGCACTCCTTAAATTTAAGGGAAAATTCTATAAGATGGGTGTGAGACCTACAAAGCTTTATGGCACATAATATTGTCCATTAAAAGAGAATCATAAAATTAAGTTAAGTGTTGCAGAGTGAGGATGCTCAGGTGAATGAGTGACTTCACTCGTAAGATATAATATGAAATGCGTATAAAAATGAAATAGTTGGAGAAGCTCGAGTGGGAGATAAAATTGGACATAGCCGCCTTAGATGGTTTGGTCACATAAAATGTTGGCCTTCCAATGACCTAGTTAGGAGAGTAGATGTATTATATTTGGCCTATGTTAAGAAATGTAGAGGTAGACCTAAAATATCTTGATTAGAAAATATTAGAAATGATAATTTTTTATTAGATTTAAATGATTCGACTCTTAATAGGGCACAATAGAGAAATGATTTATGTAGCCAATCCCACATATTGGAATAAAGGCTTGATGATGTCATTGTTGGTAAATTTATAAAAAATAAATAAATAAATGATAAGAAATTAAAAATTATAATAATGAATAAAAACTAATAATTTAATAATCAAAATTTATTCATTTTCAAAATTTCAAATTTATTTGAACAATAAAAGCTCAAGATAGTCTCATGACTAGTAATTAGTATCCAATTTAATCTTAAACTTTACAGTACCCTAATAATATCCCTTAAATGTTACAAATTGACTTAATTTGGTCTGTCTGTTGGAAAATATGTCAACTTTAAAAGAATATTCTATAAGTGACTTTTTTTTTACAATAAGGATTTTGAAGTTTTGTAGCCAATGACATTATTTTTATAATTTGAAAATAGTAATTAATGATCATATTTTTCGTAACAAAGATTTTGAAGTTTCTTATAATCTTTTATTTAGATTTTGCTGAAAAGAAATTACTCTTTTATTAATTATTCATCCTTTTAATTATTAGATTAATTTTCATCATAGTTTTTATATTTATTATAATTTATTAAATAATAAAATAGAATAGTAAAAATAATACAATCTTCTATATGCTTGTACTACTAAATATCTTCATATTACATTATGATGTTAATTTTAACTATTATTTTTAATTCTAAAATTAAATTTAATTAATTTTTAATAATTGGAACAATATTAAATTCTGAGGATAACACACCTCTCATTTTGATTTGTCGGTTAAGATTTTTTACTATTAATTAAGCAGTCTTAAATTTAAATTTTAAATTTGTGATATGAATTTGACTTAATGGATCTGAATGTCTAAAATAATAATAATAATAAAAAAAATAAAATTTAAGAACAAATTAGACGCTTGTGTACAGAACAAAACTTTCCACATCCCAGTGTGCTTCGTTCGCTCAGTTCACGTGTTTGGGTTTATCACAGATTCACACACGCACACTCTCGCTCCCCCGCTATCGTTTGTTTCGGCGACATGGATCGTGTGATGGATCGCGAATCAGGTTCAGCTTCATCAGTATCTTGATAATTATCTGATCGTTTGTTCTTCATTTCTCAAGTACATTTTTTCGATTCAGTGATCGAGTTTCTCGGACAAGTACCCCTCTTGCAGAGGCTTCCGAGTTCTTCCCTTAGGAAGATTGCAGATCTCGTCCGTGTGAAGCACTACGGTGAGAGGGAGACCTATGATTTTAGTTTTTGTTATTTTATTTTATTTTTTCACTATTGGTTCAGGGAATCTTTATCATTTGTTTAGCACTTCTCTCGTCTGTAATTAAATAACAAGCGCTGACTGCCCAAAAATGGTTTCGGACCGGTTGAGATTGTCCCCGGGGGCTGATTTCTGCCGGACTTGTTTTCTATTCCCATACACTTACAATCAAGAAAGTAAAAGATTAGCACAATACTCATACCCAAGGAATGAAACCCCCACACCCAAAAAGGACTTTTGAATAGCTGAATGTGAAGGCGAAGAAGAACTAAACCATTTTTTTTTCCTCGGGTGTTGAGTGTAGAAGCATAGATTTGACATTCAATCCCAAGATCTTGGCGACAGATTCCAAAAACTTTAATACTAAAATGGCTGGCACCCATATAGAAGGCCTAAAACTAATTCAACAATATTTCCATACAGGTGAAAAAGAGGGGGCCGCTCACTTTTACCCATTGTAAGGCATTTATCGACTCTTGGAGGAGGGTTGTTACCTTGCACATTCTACGGGGAATGGATGAACCATGTCATCTTTGAATACGTTGGACCAAAAACACTCCCTAATCAATAGCACTTTGGTCACTCATGACATTCCCATTGAAAAAACATGCCTCTAACGATGATGAATGAATAAAAGCACCAAAAGTTGCGATGATGAAATCTAAATTGAATGATTGGCTGATGAAGTTTGAGAAAAATGCCATTGATGATTGAGTTGTATGGCCAGATTTATATTAAAAGACTCAAGATTGGTGTCAATTGGAATAAAAACACCAAAAGTTGCGATGTTGAAATCTAAATTGAATGATTGGCTGATGAAGTTTAAGACCAATGCCATTGTTGATTGAATTGTATGGCCAGATTTATATTAAAAGACTAGAGATTGGTGTCAACTGGATTCACTTTAGCAAAATTGATTAGTGAGCTGATCTAAAACTGATGAGATTGAGTAGCATCGGAGCTAGGACTAATGCCTTAACTGAATGTAGCTGCACAAACCATTTGAGAAGGATTCATTGTATCCTTGATCAAATGGCTTGAGTCATGTAGGAAGTGGTTTTTGGATTCACTTTAACAAAATTGATTAGTGAGTTGATATAAAACTGATGAGATTGAGTAGCACACAGAGCTAGGATTAATGCCTTATCTGAATGTTACGGCACAAATACCAGTTGAGCAGGAATCATTGTATCCTTGATCAAATGGCTTGAATCATGTAGGAATTGGGTTTTATATTTATAGAAACATTTAAGCATTAACTACAATCTGCTCATTTGAATAGAATTGGAGATTGAGCGCAATTACACTCGATCTGTTTTTTTCTTTGATCTAAATAGATATGGCATTTATTTTCTTCTTCCCTTTGAAGTGTAAATTACAGTTATCCTCTTCTTCCAATCCGCCGGTTCACTAAGTGAGGTTAGAGAGCTTATAGATACATATTCCTTGTTGTTTTTGATGTTGTGAATGTTTCATATGTGTATTGGGTTTACTTATATCCTCAATTATCTATTTCAAATTGCAATCTTTCTTTATGTCTGTGTGTCTATGTTTTATTTATACACTTCTATATATATTATTCATTACCTTCTTTATAGGTATTGGAGATTATGTAGTCCATGAGGGGGAAGTTGGTGAAGGCCTTTACATCATCTGGGATGGCCTGGTAGGAGCACTATTCTTTGATTTTTTTGTGAAATTTAAGGATATTCACTTTTTCCTCTTATGGATTTCTTTTTTGCATATTATATGGCTCATTTGACAAAGGAAAGTATGCTTTGCTTATTGACCAAAACATATAACTTGCATAATGGTGGCTTTTGGTGAACTAATCGCATATGCAATATGGTATCTTATATGCTTCATGCATATACCTTAAATCAATTTCTTCTTGGCTCTATAATTCTTTCATGGAATGTGTGGTACACTTATCTTACCTTACTTTTATTTCCTTATTTAGGTTGTTGAATGGACGTTGTTGAATGGATGTTGTTGAATGGTTAAGCTGGGTATTGAAGCTTGCTCATATATTGTGACATAAAAATTAGCAAAATTAACTGATTTTTATAGTTCTAAAAGGTATCCTATATGATTGTAAACCCTTTAACATTGATTGTTGTTAGTGATCATATCACAATATATGTTGTGGGGAATGCAAAATTTTTAATAATATTTTTATCGATGCATGCATTTGGGTTTCACCTTAGCTTAGAAATGGTATTTTAAAAACAATTGGCTTTTTCACATTCATATAGGGCACTTCAAAGCTTAATATGATAATAATGACTTTTAGCCTTGTTCAGTGAATTTCTTCTTCATTCTAGAGATCTACTTAGAGGTTGTTTAGCTTGATGAAAAATGAATGCAACATAAAGTAAAAATAATATATGAAAAATACTTTTGAGTTGTTTGCTGTGTACACTACAAATGGAGGAATTTAATTTTTTTGGTTTGGTTGAATTAAGGGAATGCAAAGTAAAATAATTGTGCATTTGGAACAATAGTTGATTCGAAATGGTCGATGGTGAGGGTGGCGATGGCCGGCCAACATCAATTTTACCCAAGCTGTGTATTCGAATTCGTTCAAAATGGGCGAATTTCAAATGCACTCAAAATGATTGAGAGTAATTTCTAAATACAACAACAACAACAACCTCAAGCCTTTATCCCACTATGTGGGGTCGGCTACATGAATCCTTTTTCTCCATTGTGTCATATTAAAAGTCAAATTCTCGTTTAAATCTCTGTTTAAAATTGCGCAATAAGAGTCGCGCCTCAAAGGCGCAATTGTGCAATTCTTAGTGAGGCGTACGCCTCATGGCAATGGATGAGGCCAATGGTTGTCCAGGTAGTAATTGATAATGTCAGTGCATACAAAGCAGCTGGTCAGATGTTGATGGAGAAGAGGACACACCTCTATTGGATACCCTGCGCAGCACATTGTATCGATCTCATTTTGGAGGATCTTGGTGACTTACCTCAGCACAAGAGTGCTCTTTTTAGGGCGAAGAAGATTACAAAGTTCATCTACAATCACTCTTGGGTCTTAAGCTTGATGAGAAAGTTTTCAAAGAAAGAAATCATTCGCCCTGCAACCACTAGGTATGTTTTTAATTTTGTACATTGCAAATCATTCGATTCATTCCTACTGTATGTTCATAGTTCTTACATTTGTGCACTGTGAATCTATAGGTTTGCCACCTCCTATTTGACATTGCAGAGCTTGATGGAGGTGAGACAACCTTTGGAAGCCATGTTTACATCAACTGAATGGCTTAACTTTTCTTGGGGGAAGAAAAGTGAGGGGCAGGAAATAAGAAAGATAATTCTAAATGATAAATTTTGAGCTACTGTGACCTATGCCATTTTAAGCACGAGACCCTTAGTGCAAGTTCTTCGCTTAGTGGATGCAGAGAAGAAACCAACTATGAGTTTTATTTATAATGCCATGGATGAGGCCAAAGAGTTGATTGCACACAACTTGGGAGGATAGGAGGCAAGTTATAGGGAGATTTGTGATATCGTTGATGCTCGGTGGGAGGTGCAGTTACACCATCATCTACATGCAGCGGCCTATTATCTCAATCCCCAATTTCAATATTCAGAGAAGAAATCTTCAAATCCTGAGGTGAAGCTTGGTCTATATCATTGTATGGATAGACTAATACCGGAGCAGGCAGATAGGGAGCTTGCAGATTTACAACTTGTTCTGTTCCGGAATAAAGAGGGTTTTTTTGGTTTGAATGCAGCAAAAACAACCATTTCTAAACGGTCTCCAGGTATAATTATTTTGGTAAATGCAAGACACTTTATTCAGTTTTGATTATATTTTTTCTTGAAAACAGTTGAATGGTGGATCCAATTTGGTGATTCCACCCCTGAGTTATAGAGTTTTGCTGTAAGAGTGTTGAGCCTCACTTGTTCTTCTTTTGGGTGTGAGCGAAACTGGAGTACATATAGTCAAGTGCAAATAAAGAGAAGAAATCGGCTATCTACACTCAGAATAAACTCCCTCGTATATATATAGCACAACAAAAGGTTAAGAGATAGGAGATTGAGGAATAAGGGGTTGAAGGATGATGAGGACCCGTTGGTGTGTGATGATGTGTCGTCTGATAATGAGTGTTTCATAGATGATGAGACAGATTTGCCATTATCAGACTTATAGCTAGAAGATCTAAATGTGGATGTATTAAGGGGCGAAGCAGATCAAGTGGGCACATCCACTAGTACCACACCACACACATCCATTAGCTCTGCAGCACAACGATTAAGTAAAGATATTCCACAACTTCTTATATGCTATCGTAGTATATTTATATCAAGTGAGCAATTAACATGCTAATGATCTTTTCTCTTATTGGAAAGGGAAGAGAAAAGTGAGTCATATTGAAGATGATGTTGACATGACATTCATAGATACAATTGGAGAAGAAAATTCACTTGAAGACCCATTTAGTGATGAGATATGATTGCATTTTATATGTTTTTTATACTTTGGGAGTTTTGTTGAACTAATATTTTGTGATTTTGTACTTTGGGACATGATTTTATTGCATCTACTTTCTTACTTTCCACTATTTTCATATATCATTTAGATGTTTTTATTGTAAGATGCAATATTGCTATTATTTTCCTGCTAAAACTCTTAATTTTTCATTTACGCAATTCTGTGTCCGTGAGGCTTACGCCTCAGACAGCCTCGAGGCTTACGCCTCACCTCACGGACGAAAACCGCCTCGAGGCTTAATTACTCAATTTTAAACCATGGTTTAAATCTAATAAAGAAAGGTCATTCCTAATATTTTCTAACCAAGTCTTTTTAGGTCTGCCCCTACCTTTCTTAACACAAGTCAAATCTAATACCTCTACTCTCCTAACCGGATCATCGGAAGGCCGCCTTTTTATGTGACCATACCATCTAAGGCGACTCTCTCTAATCTTATCTTCTACTGGAGCTACTCCAACCTTTTCATGTATATGCTCATTTCGTATCCTATCTCTAAGGGTAAAGCCACTCATCCACCTGAGCATCCTCATCTCTGCCACACTTAAATTAGTATTATGCTTCTCTTTTAATGGCCAACATTCGGCACCATAAAGCATTGTAGGCCTCACTACCATCTTATAGAATTTTTCCTTAAGTTTGAGGGGTACATTTCTATCATATAACAAGCCCGATGCATTCCTCCACTTCAACCATCCATCTTGAATTCTGCTAATAATATCCCCATCTATTTCACCATCACTCTGAACAATAAATCCAAGATATCTAAAATGTGTACTCTTATTAATGACTTGATCGCCCAAAGTCACAATCCCTTCACTAGGTCTATTACTACTAAAATTACACTCCATATATTCCGTTTTAGATCTACTTAAGCGAAAACCTTTAGACTCTAAGGTTGACCTCCATAATTCAAGTTTACCTTCAACTCCCTCTCTAGTCTTATCAACAAGAAGAATATCATCAACAAAAAGCATACACCAAGGTACATCTTCTTGCAAATGTCTAGTGAGAACATCCATGACTAAAGCAAAAAGATATGGGCTTAAGTCTGATCCTTGATGTAACCCAACTGAAATAGGGAAATACTTGGTCAAACCACCTTGTGTTTGAACACAAGTAATAGCTCTTGCATACATATCTTTAATGATTTGAATATAAGCATTATTGACTTCTTTCTTTTCAAGAACTCTCCATAGCAATTCTCTTGGAACTTTATCATATACTTTTTCTAAATCAATAAATATCATATGTAGATCGTCCTTATTTTCTCTATATTTCTCCATCAAACCTCTTAATAAATGTATGGCTTCCATAGTCGACCTACCCGGCATGAAGCTAAATTGATTTTGAGAAACATTAGTATCACGCCGCAACCTATGCTCCATAACTCGCTCCCATAGTTTTAAAGTATGACACATTATCTTAATACCTCTATAATTCGTACAATCTTGTGCATCACATTTATTCTTAAAAATAGGAATTAACACACTCATTCTCCACTCATCTGGCATCTTTTTAGTATTCAAAAGAGTATTAAAAAGTTTAGTAAGCCAAGAAATCCCTTCATCTCCTAAGCATTTCCACACCTCTATTGAAATATCATCATGTCCAACAGCTTTTCCATCCTTCATTTTCTTTAAAGCCTCTCTAATTTCAGTTTTACTAATACGCCGATAAAAACAGAAATCTTTATTATCATTTAGGATGCTAAGGTCACTATAGTCAAATCTTATTTTCACAATCTTCATTAAAAAATTTAGCAAAATATCTCATCCACCTTTGTTGAATATCATCTTATAAGAAAAGTATTTTTTGATCTTCATCCTTAATACACTTCACTTGAACTAAATCCTTACTACTCCTATCTCTTTGTTTGGCTAACTTATATATATATATATATCTTTTTCCCTCCTTAGTATTTAATCTATTATATAAATCACTAAAAGCTAATGTATTTGTATCGCATATTGCTTTCTTAGAATCCTTACGAGCCACTTTATATATTTCCCAATTATCAGAATTTTTAAAATTAAACTAATTTTTATAACAAATCTTCTTATTTTTAATCTTTTCTTGCACAATTGGATTCTACCACCAACTATTTTTACTATTAGGAGTTTTTCCCTTTGATACTCCAAGCATATCTTTTGCAATATTCTTAATATCACTAGTCATTTTTTTCCACATAACATTAGCATCCTCATGCACAGACAAAATCTTAAGATATAAAATTTTACTCTAAAAAATATTTTTGTTAATATTCTTTAAATGCCCCCATCTAATCTTAGAAAAATGTTTTACGTTATTTTTTATTTTATGCCCCTTTTTCTTAAAGTCCAAAACTAATAATCGATGTTGGGTACATAAATTTTCATTCGGAATAACTTTACAATCTTTACAATCTAAACGATTTTATTTTTTAATAAGAAAATAGTCAATCTGGGTTGTACTATATCCATTTTTATAAGTGATGAGCTGCTCATTCATTTTCTTAAATAAGGTATTAGCAATTGAAAAATCATAAGCTAAACAAAAATCTAATATGGTCTTGCCACATTCATTCGTCGTTCCAAATCCATGGCCATCATGAATGCTTTTAAATTCATCTACCTCTCTACCAACATGTCCATTTAAATCTCTTCCAATAAAAACTCTTTATTCAAGAGGTATCTTTTGTATTAATTCTTCTAAGTCATTCCAAAAATTTAATTTAGAACTCATATCCAAACCTACTTGAGGAGCATAAACACTTATAATATTAACAATCTTATCATCAACAACAATCTTTAAAGCTATAATTCTATCTTCAATCCTTGCACACTTGTCACTGTATTCAGGCCATACAGCGCGTCGCTTCCAGGGGACGCCCTAGCATTAACACAATTTCTTAAAAGATTCATGTCATTATTGTTCGACAAGTTTTACGCTGGCTGTCGACTACCTAACGCAACCCTCCACTTTTCTCATCCAAGACTTGGGACCTGACAACAACAGTGTTTGAGAGTAATTTCTAAATGCACTCTCAAAATATATTGCATTCAAAATGCCACCGTCTAAACACCCAAATATTCAAAACCTCTGTGCTTGCTTTACAATCATAATACGACCAACCAAGGTTCCCCTTAATGGAATGGTATTCCTTAGAATGGATGGAGGATATTTAGTTGGTTAGCTTCCTTTGTTATTTCTATTAGTTGTGCACAAATGAACAATATGAAGAAGTCCGCTTGTCCTCTATGATTACAATGTCACTCAAATCATTAGCCAAAGTCAAAATCAACAAAAGTTATGATGAATCTCTTCTATAAAGTAGTAGGCGAGAAGTGTATTACATAGAAGGCAATAAAAGCTGGACTTACTCTTCCATTTATTATTTCGTTAGTCTTTATACATTATATTTTTGGTATTGAGTTAATTGTTTTATTTTCTGGTATTTGAGCTTCTAATTGGCTTTTGGAGTCATACTGCATGTGGTTATTGGTCACATAAATGGTCGGTTGTATTGATGTACTCTCAGTTGATTTTGTGCATGCAGTTCGCATCATTACCTCACTTTTATGGGAAAAATAGTTAATTGTTTAGATTATGTGCAAATTTAAGGTTCTTTTATAATTTTCTTTGCCAATAATGGAATTATTTTTTCATTTCTAATGTAACATAAAGTAGAGTACTTTCCATCACATCTTTTTTATGGCGTAATGTCATGAAATTCCCCTGTTTATTTTGTAAAAATACTCGGTACACCAAAATAAAATTCTCATTCTCAATGTGTTTATAGCTTTATGAAACTTCTTAAAATTTGCAGCATAATAGCCTAATTGCCTTTGCTGCTGGTAGTTATCATCAAATCCTTATGTTTGGCAGGCTGAAGTTTCTGGATCTGTTAATTCAGAGGAAGGAAACCGTCCAGAGTTTCAGTTGAAACAACATGACTACTTTGGATATGGTATAAATATCTTTCTTTTGATAGACAATTTAAAGCGTCCAAACCTACTATTTCATTTCCAATATAGACTTTGTTTATAATTTGTAATTGTTTATTTGAGCTCAATGAGTTTCTCATCATTTGCCTTAGCATGACTATTTGGGATGAAACAATAAGCACATGCACCTTTAGGGGCCACTGTTTAATGTCAAATATCATGTTATGTTGGATACTGTGTTCGACACATTGTTTTTCATCTATCTATTTTTAGAATGAGTACGCACAATATTGCATGGAGTTGTGGGAATTAGTTCAATTTAAAGTTCTCGTAAAACCTGAAATCAAAATATCACAGTACATCATAGTTGTAGTTAGAACGTCTTTTAATTGTATTAAATTCAAAACTTAAAAAGACTTACATTTAGTAAAATAGCTGCCTACATTTTGAACACTGAGCCACACCAAATTCACTTGAACAAAATATAAAGCAACTTGGAACAGCTTCAATAATTTTAATCTTTTCTGGCATTGAGCAAACTATTTGACTTGGTTCACGTATTATTTCCTCCTAGAATAGCTTACTTCATTCTACATGTTTTTGCAATATTTGAGTTCATGCAGATCAGCCCACCCACTATTTTTGTAAAAAGTAGTTTGATCATATTTTTAACAGTTGTATATTGATTTTTAGAAGAGGTAAGTCCAATATCATCTTCATTGTGGCCAGTAGTTTATGGGTTTAGTCGTGCAATTGTAGGAGTGTAACGTTGGTTTTAGTGAAAATGAATTTTATCTGTTGCTCCATTCTGATTCGTCAAGTTGTTTCCCTTAACACAGATGGTTCTGTCCATCAAGTGAATGTAATTGCCTTGTCTAAGGTAGCCACTTCTTTCGTTATGTTTTTATATGCTGTTGGATTTTTACGGAAATTGATTTGAAGGAACTATCTTCTAATTGGTATTTTGTGGCAGCTAACCTGTTTACTACTTCCGCATGGAAACAGAAATTTACTGCAGCCAAAATCAATATGGAACGCTGATGGAACTCCAGAAGATTTTTCTCTTGTTGAACATATCTTACTTCTAGAGCCCCTTGAGGTTAGTTTGATATTTTAGGGACTTGCTAAATTGAAATACAATTTCATTGTTTTTTGTACACCCAAAAGCACTTAGACTGAGTTTAAGTTAATCTGACTGACTAGAAGAGGTCATTACATTCACTAATGTTGACAGGGCAGCAAACAACAACCCTTATAATGATGCTGTGGTCGTGATCGCCCTAATCATCGATTATTAGATTGTCAATATTCTCATCGATATGAGAAGTTTGGTTAACATCATTTTAAAAATGTTTTTGAAAATTGAACTAGATTTTTCTGGTTTGCGGCCCACTAGTGGGCCACCTTTGGTTTCTATGCTAAATGCAAGGAGACTGAAGGAGTGATTACGCTACCACTCACATGGGAGAAAGACAACCACCGATACACCATCAAGGCCGACTTCATCATTGTCGATATTCCCACCACATGCAAAGCTATTGTTTTTTCTCTTTTCTACTCAAGAGAAGCCATAAGGAAGATGAGAATCCATAGTTAGGGTATTGGGATTGATGTGCATGATATTAATCTCATTTTACTCGTCATTACCTCTTCTTTATATTTTCTTGCCTGAATTTTTGTTAGATTTCATGAAGAAATCCTAAGTCTTAGTTCACTATTGAAACTTTATTTTACATGCATGCATAAATGTTCTTCATTGAAATACTCATGACATCCTAAACTCTACATAAAATCTTAGCCTACATTATCCTACATATTCCAGAATGCTTTCCCAACAAATTATCAGACCATTGGCATTAATGTTCACTGGTGTCAAGTTTTTGTTCCCAAGTTCATATGACTTATGGAAAAGAATAAAAGAAAGTGGGGAGAGAGGGGTCTGATCTCAATCCAAAGGAGAGGGATAGAGGATTAACTCTTCATATTTTTTAATAATCAAGCAATGTTATTACATTCCCCTTGCATTTCTATTTATAATAGATGTTTTATTTTATTTATTTTTTTTTTTGTGAAAGGCATAATGACTGAAATATTTAAAAGTAATAACTTACCGTTTCTGATTGTTATATTAAGTTGTGGCAAATATCATAAAAAAAAAACAAGAACATAAAATAGCCACAATGAACTATGAGATGAGCAATAATATATAATTTATGATGGTCAAACACTATGGGTTCTTTTTATTCATGGATTTCACGTGGTCTGAAAGTGCTTGTGAGGTACGATTGTAAGGAGAAGAGGATTGAGATTAAAAAATGGTAGTTTCATTTGACTTGGGACCAGTTAGGCTTAAATCAGCATCACACATAAGGTTCTTGGAATCTCTCAAGGGAAAATAAAGCTTCATGCTTTAGGATAAAACCATTCTTACTCATCATTTGGTGTAGATTGTTGCAAATCTGGATCCAAGTCATGTGATTTTGATGATAACAAATATTATTAGATTTCTTACTGTGCTATCTACTATTAACTGCTATTATTGCATGTCTATGTTTTCTATGCACTAACATTTCAAGTCCACCGTATACTTACAAGTTTGATCTGCTCAAGATTGGATAGACTAGGATTAAGTATTGTCGGGAAGAGCCTGTATTTTTAATTCTTATGTATTTTTATCTTTTTTGAGTCAAATAATATATTTGGTGGTTATTAAGCTTGGAAACCATGTGCGTACACACTCAAGGGAATGAGTTAGTTCTAATATCAGAAGTTGGATTTTCTGAACTAATCGTTCTGTACGATCAATATCGTACTATACAATCAGCTAATCAGAAAAGGATTAAAATGACTAATTGTGATAATTAATGCAAGATGAACTAATCGTACTGTACAATATATATCGTATAGGGCGATCGGTTGAAAATGTTTTGGAGTTGGTGAGTAGACTTAAAGACCAGAGTGTTGTAGGAACCAAATGGATTTTTAAGAAAATGAATGACTCTGGCACAATAGTGAGAAATATGACTAGATTAGTAGCTAAGGAGTATAATCAGATTGAAGGGATTAACTTTGAAGGGACTTTTGCTCTAGTAGCTAGATTTGAAGCCATTAGAGTACTCTTGGCCTTTGCTTGCTTTATGAATTTTAAAAGCGCCTTTGTCAATGGGGTAATTAAAGAGTATGTATATGTTGAGCATGATGGGAACTAAAGAAGGCATTGTATGGGTTGAGACAAACACCTAGAGCCTAGTATGAAAGGCTGAGCACATTTCTTCTAAATAGAGTCTTTGTTTAGGGTCGTGTAGATACCACCCTATTCCTAAATAAAGAAAGAGAAGACCTACTCATAGTTCAAATATATATTGATGATATACTTTTTGGATCTACAAATAAAAATTTTTATGATAAATTATCTAAAACTATGTGTAAGGAGTTTGAGATGAGCATGATGAGAGAGCTAAACTATTTTCTTGGATTTAGTGTAAAGCAGAAGGATGATGGAACATTTTTTAGTCAATCAAAATACATTAAGGACAACATTAAAAAATATGAAATAGATAATGCTAAGATAATAAACACTCATATGAGAGCACTATTCAGTTAGACAAGGACCCAAATAGAAAATCAGTCGATCAGAAGAAGTATAGAGTGATAATTGGATCACTCATTGACTAACAGTAGACCTGATATCATATTTAGTGTTTGTTTTTGTGCTGGATTTCAAGCTGATCCCAAAGAATCTCATATGACTGATGTTAAAAGAATTATTAAATATCTTCTTGGAACTCAAAATTTAGGAATCTGATATCCTAGACATAGTGCTTATTTTGAGATTATAGGATATTCTAATTCAGATTTTGCAGGTTGTAGGATTGATAGGAAAAGTACCTCTAAAACATGCTAATTTATAAAACAATCTTTAGTCTCCTGGTCCAATAGAAAACAAAACTCTGTGGCCTTATCTACCGTTGAAGAAGAATATATAGCTGTAGAGAGTTGTGTTGCACAAGTCCTATGACTTAAACAACAAATCATAGATCTTAAACTATCTGTAGGCACCATTCAAATCATGTGTGATAATACTAGTGTCATCTGCATATCAAAGACTCCAATCCAACTTTCAAAGATCAAACACATAGACATTAAACACTATTTCATTAGAGACTATATGATAAAAGGGGATATAAAGCTACATTACGTAACAACTGAAAATCAATTGGTAGATATATTCACAAAAATCCTAGCTTTTGGAACCTTTAGCACTTTAAAGACTAGACTTGGTGTTATAGATATTCATTTTTGAATTAGAACGATTTAAAAATATATATATATATATATATATATATATATATATATATATATATATATATATATATATATATATATATATATATATTGTATGTGCTTTTCTTTTACCCCTACGAATTTACAAAAAATAATCATTGCCAATCAAGAAGCAAAAATAAAAAAATTAGAAAAACTTTAGAATTAGAAAAAAATTTAATTGAGCATGTCAGAACTTTTACCTCTCACTTAATAGTTGCTAGAGGAGATTATCATACTTATGATCAGAATTTAACTCCTGAACGGAAAATGACTACAGAAGAAGATAACCATGATCGTTTTTGGATGGATGGGATGGATGATGAGGCTCTGATGAATATAGAAAATGCATTGGAAACCTAAAAGATGCTGGTATAAGCTGATAGGTACATAACTGATAAGAATGAAAAATAAAGGACAAAGGTCTGCAACAACGTACAAAATTACTGTTACCGTACTTCTACTGTAGCAATTTACTGTAGTAATTATTATATTATAAACCATGAGCTACAGAACTCGTGGTTTCTGGTTTTTATTTGTGTTATAAATAAAGAGGTAGCCTCTCATGTAATGTGTGGATGTATGAGCAAATAAGTGTACGAGTGTTAGATTTCTTCTTTCCTCTGCAAGTCTTAATCAGCTCTTTTTCTCTCTTATAATAAAAGCTTTTAGTTTAATAAAGTTTAGATCTTCTTTCTTATTTTCAGGATATTAATGCTCGCCATGAGTGAGTAGTTAAAATTATTTCTCCCTTTAGGGAGATGTGCTTTTTTAATTTCTGTTGGCCAAAATTTCTATTGATGAAGATAAGCTAAAATCCTATTCTATATTCATTATATATGATTTCTTTCTGAAGAGCGAAATAACTTTCGACCTCTATGATCGAGTACAGTTATAGAAAAATTCAAGAGTTTGAACCCCATAAGTCCCCTTTCTGCTTTGTCTTTGGGCCGGCGGAAAAGACTCCTGAATCTTTGAACATGGTTGTATCATGTGTATGTCGAATTATTCTCGTTCCTATCACAAAGAATTTTTATATCATAAATAATAGTTACAGTTTATTTTATTTTTAAAAAAATGGAGAATGAGGCATCAAAGAAAATTTAAAAGCAAATCTTACCTTCGGGAGAAATAACTCTAAAAAACATGGTATATCCATAAAATAATTTTTACAAAAATGGTTCTTCCATTATGTGAAGATGTACCTATAGAGATAATAAATAATTTAGCACCTATGGATGCAGATATTATATCAGAACTTAGAAATATAAATGTAGACGTAGATGATATTTTATTACAGCATCTTAAGGAAAAATTAGAAGAAATTACTCAAGCTTTAAAAAGACGTGTAGGAAAAAATCCTGATTTAGATTTAGTTCAAGAAATTAGGAAATTAGGAGAAGATTACTTAGTGCAATTAGAAATTTACTTAATAGATAAAAATGGAAAAAGTAATCATTAGCCAAAATACTAGTGATCGTTTTTGTATAAATAAAAATAATAGACATGAAGAGGTCATAGTAACAACTAGTTATAGTAATGACTTGGCAAAATCTAGAATTAAACATGATAGTAATCATCTAATAATAGACAAATCTAGTCAAACGCAGAAGAAAATAGTCATGATAAAAAAGGAGCTTGTTGAAAAAGCTAAACAAGGTAAAAAGAAACAAAGAGAAGATTGGGATCATGACGATTGGACTTATTATGATGAAGTTTTGTCAAAAATTTTATTTTCTAGAATTTAGGTCAAATAATATCTCTAACAAAAGAGATATTATTTTAGAAAATTTTTAGTCATTATTTAGGATAACATATTACTTTAGAAAGAGATATCATTTTAAAAAATTTATTTTGGAAATTTTTTTGCCATTATTTAGTTAGAAGAACAATTTAGATGAAGTCATCACATACTTCTTTTAAAAATAGCTATAATAATAAAGATAGATGTAGGATTAATAGCTTCAGAAAAATATATCCAATAGCCATCTCTTACAATAAATGCTTACGGTTAGTAAAAATATATTATATTAGCATGAATAAAACTTTAGTTTCATGCTAATGTTTGAATAGTAAGAAAATATATTATATAAGCATGAATAGAACATTAGTCTCTTATAAATTTTTGAATAGTTGCAAGATTTTTGCTGCATGTATTAGTCAAAAAATGTTCTTTAGCCAGATAAATTCTTCAGTGAACTAGCACAAATTATCAACTAGCCAGCCACAAAGATGATATCAGAGCAATAAAATTAGAAAGATCATGGAGCGAAAAATTATTCAATATTTAGATTTAGAATTATTTCAAAGTTGAAAAAATATAGTAAATTTAGATAAATATAAATTTAGTTGTTATTTCAACACAAAATTTAGGCATAGTTTACATAATAATGATAGTTCTACTAATAGTATTATAGATTTAATAATTGCTCTGTCTGAATCTTTTCAATTTCATCAAGAAAAAATGTATCAAATAATTGAAAAAATTACAAATATTATTCTTATCAAAAAACAAACTTTAGAAGAAGTTAACGAAAAAATAGTTTATATTAAATACCAAAATGATATATATATAGTTTATATTAAATCCTAAACCCTAAACCCTAATATATATTAATGTGATTTTGAATTAGCATATCAAAATAAATTTGATGAAAATTTTGATTGGAAGAAAATAGAAAAATCAAAAGAAGAAATAAAAATGAATATGGATCTTGGAGTAGTTCCTCCTGGAACATCTAATGGAAATCAACCTCAAGATAGAGGAAAAACACCAAAATTTGAACCAATCCCACCTTCAGGAGAAGATGGACCAGGAAGACCAATAAGATCAGGGACATCTAGATATGATTATAATGATGATAGTAAAAAATATAGATTTAGAGGATCAATCGAACCAATAGAAAACATCACACTAGTACCAGCTCATAGAATTGGAACCATCTTAACCATAAATTTGATTAACCCACAAATATGGGAATCTGTTATAAGCAAATGGGAATTTGATGCGGTTAGAGCATGGGCAAATAGTGATAAGCAAGGAGTTGGAGATATGTTTGTCTTTTTAGAAACTTTGTTAGGAGAAACAGCTGCTAACATTTATAATGAAGCTAAAATAAAGAAAGCAAGAGAAATGGAAACTTTAAGGCAACTAGGTGATAATCCTTATAATTTTACAAAATTTATCAGAACTTTAATACTAGGTTTCGACCATAGTAGACAAAAGACTAACATGCAAGATCAAGCATATAGAAATTTAGAACAATTAAGTATTGATAATTGGGTCAAATATTGATCTTGGAGTAGTTCCTCTTGGAACATCTAATAGAAATCAACCTCAAGATAGAGGAAAAAGACCAAGATTTGAACCAATCTCACCTTCAGGAGAAGATGATGGACTAGGAAGACCAATAAGATCAGGGACATCTAGATATGATTATAATGATAGTAAAAAATATAGATTTAGAGGATCAATCGAACCAATAGAAAACATCACACTAGTACCAGCTTATAGAAATGGAACCATCTTAACCATAAATTTGAATAACCTATAAATATGGGAATCTGTTATAAGCAAATGGGAATTTGATGCGGTTAGAGCATGGGCAAATAGTGATAAGCAAGGAGTTGGAGTTATGTTTGTCTTTTTAGAAACTTTGTTAGGAGAAACAGCTGCTAACATTTATAATGAAGCTAAAATAAAGAAAGCAGGAGAAATATAAACTTTAAGGCAACTAGGTGATAATCCTTATAATTTTACAAAATTTGTCAGAACTGTAATACTAGGTTTCGACCATAGTAGACAAAAGACTAACATGCAAGATCAAGCATATAGAAATTTAGAACAATTAACTATTGATAATTGGTCAAATATTGATAGTTTCTGTAAGTATGCTAGTAAAGCTGGAAGATACTTTTTTGATCAAGAAACATCAGATATATTTTTAATTAAATTACTTGGAGAATTAGGAAAAAAGATTCACAATAAATGGAAAGCTACCTACCCGAATAATGATGATATAAAACATTTAGGTAGAGGACCAATAATAGTTTTTACATTTTGGCAGTTACAAGAAAAAATGGAAAGAATACAAAATTCAAAAACAAGTTAAATAACAATCTTATGCCTTTTGTAGAAACATATACACATCTCAGTCTTTCCCTGAAAAGAAAGAAGAAAAATATTAAGAAAATCAAATAGAAAATTTTCTAGAAAGGACAAACTTTAAAAAACCTACCATCAGAAAATGTTATTGTTATATTTGTGGATCACCATACCATTTAACTAATCGATGTGACAAAAGACAAATAAAAATAGATCTTTATTCAAGATTTAGAAGATGATGTAGTAAGTATTTCATCCAATGAATCTAATGATAGTATTTATAGTATAACAGATGACAATTCTGATAATCATTATGAAACATCAGAAGTGGCAATGAATGGATTAATAGAAGCTGTTGATAGATGGAACAATCAATCATGATGCAACGTACCCCCAATATAGTTTGTGAACATTTGTTCGATATAGGAAAAGGAAGTATGAAAAGAGAATGTTTTTATTGTAAATATAGTCCTGATAAAAACCATAGATATCAATGTCAAAATTGTATGATAGAAATTTGTCATCTATGTTCTCTGAAGATTCACAACATAGAATATAAAGGAATACCTGAAAAAGGTAAAATTAATGAAAATCATTTTGAAAAATTAGAATTACAACTTGAAAAAATATCAGTATCTCTAGAACGAATACTTATATGTATAGATAATATAGAAACTCAGGTTAGAGAAAAATTAGTCAAAACAGACGATTATGTTATACAAAAATATTTAAATAAAAAGAAACTAGAAAGGCTAACTAGAAAATTAAAAAGAACTACGACAAATAGTGAGACAAGAAGATATTCAAATAAGCGATAATGATATTACTAATATCAATAAAATAGATTTAGTCCATAGTTCAATAAATAATATGATAGCCCAAAATTATCCTACATCTTTATTATCTGTTTCTGCCAAAATCATACTTGAAAACAATCATTCATTCGATATTCAAGCATTAATCGATAGTGGCAGTACCACGTGTGTTATTACCACCAATCTTTTACCAAAAATCTATACTTTTCACCCTACAAATACTTCATCTCAATTAATAGGAAATCAATCCCTACATTTTGATAAATGTCTTCTCAATAGTCAAATTCAATTTTACATAACCCCAGATATATTAACAGAAAAACATCCTTTACCAAAAATTTTAATACATGAAGCAATAAAACCAGAATTTATATTAGGACTTAATTTTATCCTTTCTTTAGATGGACATCTTAGTATTACAAAATAATTTATAACTATTAGTAAAAGAAGTACTTCAATTCCAACTAATAAAATCAGAGTGCTTCCAAAGCGTGGTGGAACATGCCTACTCTCTTTTACTTCACCTTCAATCATTGACCCATCAGTTTCTCTATATCTTTCTCATTGTTATAAATCACCTGATGATAAACAAAATACCTAAAGCATTAAAAAAGATTTTTCAATTAGCAGAAGAAATACAAATTATAGGAGAAGATCCTATTAAACATTGGGATAAAAACAAAGAATATGTAGAATTACCTATTATAAATCAAGATTTAATAATCAAAACTAAGAATTGGAATATTCATCTCACGGCAAAGAAGAATTCATTATTCAAATTAATGAATTAATAAAGTTAGGATTAATTAAACCATCTAGATCACCTCATAGATCTGCAGCCTTTGTGGTTAGAAATCACGCTGAAATAAAAAAAAATAAAGCTAGAATGGTTATCAATTATAAAAGATTAAATGATAATAATGAAGATAATGGATATAAAATCTCTGATAAAGATATGTTAATAAATTTATTCCAAGATAAAAAATATTTTAGCAAATTTGATTGTAAATCTGAGTTTTGGCAAATAAAACTACATCCAAATTTAGTTCCTTGGACAGCGTTTACAACTCCAGTGGGACATTACGAATGGGAAATCATGCCTTTTGGATTAAAGAGCGTCCCTAGTATTTTCCAAAGAAAAATGGATAAAATATTTGGACATTTAAATTATGTAATGATTTATATAGATGATATCCTAATAGCATCTCATACTCTCAAAGAACATTACAAACATATAGAAGATGTTTTACAACTTTGCATAAATAATGGTATTATTCTATAAGAAAAGAAAATAGAAGTAGCGAAAGAATATATAGATTTCTTAGGACAATGTATTGGTAATGGAGCAATAGAATTACAAGATCATATAACTCTAAAAATTTTAGATTTTCCAGATAAAATAGAAGTTACAAAAGAATTACAAAAATTTCTAGTTCTTTTAAATTATGCCCGTCTTTATATTAAAGATTTAGGTAAAACTATTAAATCCTTATATAAGAAGACTAGTAAAACTTGACAAAAATACTTCAATTATGAAGATATAAAAATAATGCAAAAAATAAAAATGCAAATTAAATTTTTACCAAATTATTGTTACACTTAGAATCAGATTATAAAATTGTAATAGTTGATGCATCCCCAAGAAGGATGGGGAGCTGAACTAAAAATAAAATCTTTTAAAGAAGCCTTTCAAACAACTGAAAAATTATGTAGATATGCTTCTAGAAGTTTTAAACAATTACCAAAATCCTTAACCTCCTTAGATTATGAAATTTTAGGAGTAATAAATGTCTTACATAGCTTTAAATTATTTTTGCAAAAAAAATTTACTAAAAGATCAGATTGTGAGGCTATAATTCATTTTTATAAAAATAAAAAGAAAAAGAAAATATATAGTAAAAGATGTATAAATTTTATTACCACAATAGAATGAAGCAGTTATAAAGTAAACTTTGAACATATAAAAGTAAATAATAATTTTTTAGTAGATTTCTTATCAAGAGTAACAAGAGCTACTAATTATAAACCACCTTAAATATAAAAAATGTAATAATAAATAAATAATATAGTCATTTTATAAATAATCTTTTTTCTCATTTTTTTTTGCAGGACTAAATGGATTCTTCTAAAAGCTCTTCTTCTTCACAACCATAATCATCATTTGCTAATATAATTTATTATGGTCAATTAGAATTACCTAATAGACAAGGAACGAATTTACAATTCCGACCCAAAGTACCTATAGTAAAACCTTTGAATATTTATCAAATTACTTTATTAGACAATCTTTGGTGTAATAAAACAGATACTAAGGCAATGATACATACATTAAATTGACTTACTACCTGCTTTAATGGTATAAATAATCAAATAGAATTTTTAAATAATGAAATTAGCAAATTAAAGGCAGAAGTAAACATAAGAAATATATCTCTAATTCCAAAAACCCCTATGAATTTACAAAAAAGTAGTCATTGCCAATCAAGAAGCAAAAATTAAAGAATTAGAAAAAACTTTAGAAATAGAAAAGGGCAAAATGAAAGAAATGGAAAAGGAAAATGAAGAATTAATGAAAGATACAGACTTATTTAGGAAATATTATCTTAGACATATTAGAAGATAACATGTTAAAACAATATCAATATATGCATCTTTCAGAAATGGATGAAAATATAAAAAGAAATATCTACAAAAAGACCCAGTTGAGCAAGAAAACAGACATGCAACAAGCATACAAAGAAATTGTATTATCATATCTATCAAATGAAGTAGTTTCTGGCATTTCTTATGCCTCTAAGAATCTATATATATATCAGAAAATCGTCCATGTCTTTGCAAAATATGTCTACTAGGTTTCTACATGATTCATCTCTCTCAACTTGGCATATGTAAAGAACGTTCAAAAATGGACTATTTAGAAGCTAATGGAGTATGGATTAATAAGCAAGTTGATAATTATCAGAGAAAAAAACTTATCTGAACAAATAAAATGCATAGAGCATAAAGAACTCAAGAGTATCATATGGCAAATTTTTGAAGATTATCGGATCTACTCAGTTACCATAATCATTAATTCTGTCGGACCATCTTATGAAGATTTAATGGATAGTGCTAAACATATTATCGAGATACATAAAACTCTAGAAAGTTTTAAAGCTGAACAGTTTGATGATACGCCTCATGAAATTATAGATCCAAAAATATCTGATCAATCCTTAACTTATTACAGAGCTCTTCAGATTGCGCAATTAGGCAATGATTTTACAAAGCCGATCTTTTATATGAATCTAACTTATCAGGATAAGAATACAATGATCTTCATGCATAACAAAATGATTAAAGGACATCTATTCAGATTTCAATATTATGTCAAAGTCATAAATTTAATTGAGCATGTCAGAACTTTTGCCTCTCACTTAATAGTTGCTAGAGGAGATTATCATACTTATTATCAGAATTTAACTCCTGAACGGAAAATGCCCACAAAAGAAGATAATCATGACCGTTTTTGGATGGATGGGATGGATGATGAGGCTCTGAAGAATATAGAAATTGCATTGGAAACCTAAAAGGTGCTGGTATAAACTGATAGGCACAGAACTGATAAGCATGAAAAATAAAGGACAAAGGTCTGCAACAACGTGCAAAATTATTATTACCAAGTTACTGTTACCGTACTTCTACTGTAGCAATTTACTGTAGTAATTATAATATTATAAACCATGAGCTACAGAACTCGAGGTTTCTGGTTTTTATTTGTGTTATAAATTAAGAGGCAGCCTCTCATGTAATGTGTGGATGTATGAGCAAATAAGTGTGCGAGTGTTAGATTTCTTCTTTCCTCTGCAAGTCTTAATCAGCTCTTTTCTTGTAAGTATTATTTCTCTCTTATAATAAAATTTTTTAATTTAATAAAGTTTAGATCTTCTTTCTTATTTTTAGGATATCAATGCTAACCATGAGTGAGTAGTTAAAATTATTTCTCCGTTTAGGGAGATATGCTTTTTTAATTTCTGTTGGCTAAAATTTCTATTAATGAATATAAGCTAAAATCCTGTTCTATATTTATTATATATGATTTCTTTCTGAAGAACGAAATAACTTTCAATCTCTATGATTGAGTATAATTATACAAAAATTCAAAAGTTTGAACCCCATAAGTCCCCTTTCTGCTTTGTCTTTGGGCTGGCGGAAAAGACTCTTGAATCTTTGAACACAGCTTTATCGTCGGTGTATGTCGAATTATTCTCGTTCCTATCACAAAGAATTTATATATCATAAATAATAGTTACAGAATTTTATTTGATTTTTAAAAAATAGAGAATGAGGCATCAAAGAAAATTTAAAAGCAAATCTTACCTTAAGGAGAATCAACTTTAAAAAACTTGATATATCCATAAAATAATTTTTACAAAAATGGTTCTTCCATTCCATGAAGATGTACCTATAGAGATATAAAATAATTTAACACCTATGTATGCTGATATTATAACAGAACTTAGAAATATAATGTAGAAGTAGATGATATTTTATTACAGCATCTTAAGGAAGAATTAGAAGAAATTACTCAAGCTTTAAAAAGGCGTGTAGAAAATAATCCTAATCTAGTTTTAGTTCAAGAAATTAGGAAATTAGGAGAAAGATTACTTGGTGAAATTATAAATTTCCTTAATAGATAAAAATGGAAAAAGTAGTCATTAGCCATAATACTAGTGATCGTTTTTATATAAATAAAAATAATAGACATGAAGAGGCCATATTAACAACTAGTTATAGTAATGACTTGGCAAAATATAGAATTAAGCATGATAGTAATCATCTAACGATAGACAAATCTAGTCAAATGCAGAAGAAAATAGTCATGATAAAAAAGGAGCTAGCTGAAAAAGCTAAGCAAGATAAAAAGAAATAAAGAGAAGATTGGGATCACGACGATTGGACTTATTATGATGAAGTTTTGTCAAAAATTTTATTTCCTAGAATTTAGGTCAAATAATATCTCTAACAAAAGAGATATTATTTTAGAAAATTTTTAGTCATTATTTAGGATAGCATATTATTTTAGAAAGTGATATCATTTTAGAAAATTTATTTTGGAAAATTTTTAGTCATTATTTAGTTACAAGAAAAATTTAGATGAAGTCATCACGTACTTCTTTTACAAATAGCTATAATAATAAAGATAGATGTAGGATTAATAGCTTTAGAAAAATACATCAAATAGCCATCTCTTACAATAAATGCTTACGGTTAGTAAAAATATATTATATTAGCATGAATTGGACATTAGTTTCATGCAAATATTTGAATAGTAAGAAAATATATTATATAGGCATGAATAGAACATTAGTCTCTTATAAATTTTTGAATAGTAGCAAGATTTTTGCTGCATGTATTAGTCAAAAAATATTCTTTAGCCAGATAAATTCTTCTGTGAACTAGCACAAATTATCAACTAGCCAGCCACAAAGATGATATCAGAGCAATAAAATTAGAAAGATCACGGAGCAAAAAATTATTCAATATTTAGATTTAGAATTATTTCAAAGTTGAAAAAATATAGTAAATTTAGATAAATATAAATTTAGTTGTTATTTCAACACAAAATTTAGGCATAGTTTACATAATAATGATAGTTCTACTAATAGTATTATAGATTTAATAATTGCTCTGTCTGAATCTTTTCAATTTCATCAAGAAAAAATGTATCAAATTATTGAAAAAATTACAAATATTATTCTTATCAAAAAACAAACTTTAGAAGAAGTTAACGAAAAAATAGTTTATATTAAATCCCAAAATGATATATATATATATAGTTTATATTAAATCCTAAACCCTAAACCCTAATATATATTAATGTTTATATATATATATATACTGTGTGCTTTTCTTTTAAATTTATTTTATAATTGTTTCTATTATTTTTTGTGTTTTGTTTTGTGTGTTTTTTTATGGAGTTTTCCTTATCATCACACCACTTTTTGAATTTTGTTCACGTTGTATTGTACGATCTTCACAAAACATCCAACAGTTAATTTCATTGGCGATCATACTGTATAAACACCTACTTCGCACTATACGATACATGTGGCAATGGTCGTTGGATGAATTAAATTCGGCCAGTATGATATTTAATATCCTATCCTATTGTACGAACACCTGTTCGTGCTGGACGATCTTACTTGTCAATGATCGTCGAGGTTGAGACGAATGTCTTCTCTCAAATTGTCCAATACGATTCTGATTATATTATACGATAAGACCACCTTTTTGACTGATCGTATTGGACAAAATTTAATGCACTTGATCGTACAGTACGATGTCTCTATCATATTGTACGCTATGACCATTCTATTTAAGGAGAGGAAATTCTTTTTCCACTCGACTCATTCCACTCTTCTTACCTCCTTCGTAAAGATCTTATTTTTTGAAATGGTCGGAGGAAAGTGTTCACGAGCTCTAGTAGGAAGTTCTTCTCGAAGCCCCATGGATCCTCGGTTTGTCGAAGCCGCTGGCGAAGAAGCTTACAATCAGTAAAACTGCTAGGATCACGCCTTCTAAGATTGTAAACCAAAAAGTTTTAAACTTCTAGGTACTCTCTCTCTTTATACGCACAACTCTTCAGTTTATTCTCACACTTGCTTACCCATTTAATTTTGAATTTCTTTTCAAAATTTTCACTAGTCTCTGAATCAATAGTGAGGGCACTACCCTCCAATCTTACATAAATAGGAGGCTTGTCGAAATCACCTACTAAGATTTTCATGAATTCCTCCACCTTTCCACAACTGGCAATAATAATTCACCTTTTAGCTGCAAATCCTAACTATGATTGGACCCTTGCAAATACTATCCTTAGGGAAACAAATCTTAGATACCACATCGCCCATGTCAATACCTTAGTGCAAGATATTAGAATCATCCATATCCTTCACAACTCCATAATTCCAAAAGTTGGGGATCGAATTAATATTACACCTCTTCTATCCATAACTACCTACTTCATAATGACTGACAGAGATTTCAATGCAGTTGATCTAATCATTTGATATGTTGAGCATCTAATATGCATTAGGGATCCTAAACATGAAAGAAAGTCAAATCCTGCTTTAAGTCACATAATTGCTTTCGTCCTTGAATCCAAATACAACTTACAATTCCCTGCACCCCTAGATCACCTTCCAATTTTTTATTCCAATAGCTCCTTCCACGTCCTTCACAGCGTTCGCTGCCGCAATGTTCGCTATGTTGACGACGATTCAGTGAAAGCAAAATGAGATCCAACACCATCACTAATACCTGTCCACCAGCAATCTCAATACGATATACTGGTTTAGAGGTTTGACTAGTGGAAAGCTCGGTTTGACACCTGCATAGCAGAGCAACAATAGCAACATGACAATGATATGACTCGTTTTGACAACTACATAACACAACAACAACAGCACGACAATGACATAACTTAGTTTGGGGAGCAATTTGCTTCAATCCACCGATTCTTCCAACCACTACCACAACCTCCACCTGATCAGGATATTTCATACTTTTAGTTTGCTTTATTTTTTCGTCCCCGTGTCTATATTATTTTTATTTATGTGTTTTATGATGTATGTGTTTCTCTTTAGTGTCTTTGTTTAGCTGCTTGCTCCTTTTTGTGTTGTCAAAAGTGGGAGTAGTTTATTGTTGGTAGGTTGTACTTTATGATTACAATGATTAATCATTTCTTTTCCTGCTGTTTGTGTGCTCTTTACTTATGCATTGTTTTCCTTATAAAAAAAACTTACTTTTTTGAAATATTCACCTAGTAAAGGGGGAGTTTAGGAAATAGGGAAAATGCAATAGAGATTATTTACCAATAATGTTTGTCATCATTAAAAAAGAGATTGTTGCAAATTTGTACCAAAGTCCTGTGATTTTGATGATAACAAATATTATTTGATTTCTTATTTTGCTATCTCCTATTAATTGCTATTATTGTATGTCTGTTTTTCTATGCACCATACATTTGCAAGTTTTGATCAATGCTTGATGTTGTTGTTGTTGTATGTATTTTTATTTTTCTTGAGTCAAATCATGGCTTTATGGTGCTGAATGTTGTCCATTAAAAGAGAAGCATAATACTAAGTTAAGTGTTGTAGAGATGAGGATGCTTAGGTGGATGAGTGGCTTTACCCTTAGAGATAGGATACAAAATAAGCATATACGTGAAAAGGTTGGAGTAGCTCTAGTGTAAGATAAGATTAGAGAGAGTCGCCTTAGATGGTTTGCCCACATTAAACAGAGGCCTTCCGATGACTCTGTTAGAAAGTTGAGGTATTATATTTGACTTATGTTAAGAAAGGTAGAGATAGACCTAAAAAGACTTGGTTAAAAATATTAGAAACGATCTTTCTTTATTAGATTTAAATGAGAATTTGACTTTTTACAGGACACAATGGCGAAAAAAGATTCATGTAGCCGACCCCAGATAGTGGGACAAAGGCTTGATGTTGTTGTTAAGTCAATTGCATAATTAGTCATGCGCCGATCCTGTTGAATTTTGCTCTTTGCGCGCGTTGCTTTTCTGTCAAATCCCTTAACAGGCAATCGAGCGTAGGAGGATCCTTCCAAATCCACAAAATTGGGATGGTAAAAGGCTTCTTCTTTGGTTTTTGTTCTTCCTGCATCGTGCTTCATGCGTGACTTCGTGCTAGCATCCACCCAAGTGAGAGAGAAAGAGGGATTGGGTAGAGCTTCCTTGTTTTTCATTTTATGCTCTTGTCTTCCTCTTGTTAGTTGATTTTAGAGGTTAAACAAGCCCAAAAGATTGTCTCCATTAAGCTCGTGATGGCTGGGATGACGTTCGTGGCACCTTGGACAACAAGCTTGTGCTTCATCTTTGTTCCATCTAGCCTTTTCAAGGCGAGAGCATATTGGATAGCATCGTAACTTACTTTGAAAAATCCCTAGATTTTTAGGCCTTATGGATGTGTGTATGACGCTAAAAAACCCATAGAATCTATAGAAACCCCGCATTTAAATTTCTAAAACTCAAGAAAAGTCCTATGTTTGCTGTCCTCTCTACAAAATAGTGGAAATCTAGTGATTTCTACTTGTTTACTCTCATGTGCGAGAAAAGAGGATGCTGACGCGCGTAGGATAGGATCGACATTCAACAACCTCCAAATGCTTGTGTCGCATTCATATTTCATTCCAATCCTTCGCCTAGATCAAACTTAGGCTAAACTAATACAAACCTAAACTCCTAAACCTTTTAGGAGAACACTTAGGCACACAACTAAAAAACTTCCTTTTAATAACACAAAAACAAGAATTGACTTGATAGAAACAAACGTTAGAAATTGATTAGGAAATCATGTAGGAAAGAAAGATACAAAATACTTAAACAATAATAACCCTCAGAACAACCACGAATGGTCACCTCACATGCAATACACAAAACTTGGGAAATATGCTCAAAGAAAATATCTAACTAGTAATCCACCATTGAGACTTGATCCGGCACAAGTCTGCACTCCTTAGGCAAATACCAATAGAACAGAGTAAAAACACTGCTTCACAACTCACAAAATTTAGAGAAGAAAGATATAGATGAAAGGGAAATCGTGGAGCGAAGAAGAAGAAAGAAGATTGAGAGGAAGTAATAGGGCATATGGGAAAGACTAGCCCGCAAGCCTCGAAAGAACCCTTAGTTTGAATTTTTCTTACCAAAAATTTGTCTCCTACAATAGAGAATCAACCACTTTATATAGGGGAAGGAGGAGAAAGAGCATTTAATTGTTCAATTAAATAAGTCAACAATTCAACCAATAAAAGCAACCCAAATCAGCTCTCAAAGGAGAAAACGAAGCATCAAGCATAGGAATCAACAAAAGAGAAAAATTGAACAGCCTAAGGGAGACGAGGAAGAATCCCAAGCAGCCATAAAGCAAGGGAAAAAATAGGCCAAGCCTAATAAGAAAAAAAAACATCCCATAACTAAATGCCCAACCAACCAACAAAGAGTAAGGAAGGAAGATCAAACTTAAGTTAAAAAGTCAATGGTATGAATCAACTCGAGATCACTGAACCCAGCATGATCCTTGGTTGTTTTCCATCATAGGATAATACAAAAATAAAATATATAGCATCTAGTAACACGAAAAATTAAAAATACATTGAACGTAAATTCTTGACTACATCATAAATTGTCATTTGATCACAACTTGAATGACGTGTATGATCTTACCTATGCAACATGCACCACTTTCCTAGCAAATCATGAGTTATGACAAAATTAACTTAGAAATTTAGAATATTTGCATTGGTAGCTTGTGTAACTTCTCTTAAATTTTTTGAGTGTTTAAAATGAATTCAATTGATTTTTGAGAGCTCATAAGCAAATGTTGGTGTCTTTCATGAACCTTTGAGTTCGTGTATCAAATTCCATAATGAATAAAATTAATTGAATTTAATATTGATGTTTCTCCAAATTTAGAAAAGTAAAGACAAGTGATGAATAACTCTAATCCAAAAGATTGCACTTAATCAAATTAGTTTGTATGGTTTAGATTGCATCTCTCAAACTCTAAATATATGCATGTTGTGGGTCATTTGCTAAGATTGTTTGCCTACTCAAAATTTGGATATTCACAAACAAGTTTATTTAATTTGTAAGCACTTGTAAGCAATTGTGGATTATTTTATGGCTTTCAAAAGTGTATAGTTCTTTCCCAACCATGCATTGAAATTATCTAAGCATTATTAGTGTAATTTGCAAGTTGATTGATTGAGGACAATGATAAGCAATGCTAAATCCCATCCGTCCCTTGACATTTTGATCCCACGGCTAAGATAGAAATTTGTGGGAGGCTTACCTGCATCACGCTGATCTCCTTCCATATTTAAATGGCTGATTTATGAAGGATTATATTAGAGCGATTATGCATAATTCTGTAATTATTTATTTCTTTATTAAGATATCTTATACATCTCTATAAATAGGGACAAATTTGTGCAATAAAATTAAGCCTTCCCTCTCCAATTCTCTGAATTTGACATGGTATCAGAGCTTTCATTGCTATTGCCGAAATTTTGATTTTTTTGTACTGCCATGCCTTTATTATCGGCTTCCCTTGTTGTTATTTTCCTATATATAACCAACGGAGCCTCCATTGTTGCCCTGCTTGATATAGCCTTCATCATCGCCCTTTGCAGCTATAATGTCTAAAAGCAAATTCTGACCAAATGGAGGACTCTATGGCATACCAAGGAAGAGATATCCAAAATATGCAACCTTTCTATCACTTAAATGAGAAAATTATTTGAAGTGGTCTCAAATTTTGAAGACCTATTTGAAAGGAAAAGGAAAGTGAATCATCTTATTGGGGTAGAACCAAAAGAAGAAGATTATAATTTTTGGGCATCAGATAAAGCAGACTCCATGATCATGTCATGGTTGTGGAATTTCATGACTTCAAAAATTACTGATACTTTAATGTTCCTATCTATTACAAAATACATATGGGATGCTGCTAGACAAACCTTCTCAAAAGCTCGGGATATTGCACAAATATTCGAAATTAAAGTTAATGTGGGAAGCACAAAATAAGGAAGCAAGACCGCGACTGAATATGCTACTCTTCTTCAAATTTTGTGTAAAGAATTTGATCACTACAGATGCATAGAGACCAAATGTCCATAAGATGTGACTATCCTAAAAACTTTATTGAGAGAGAAAGAGTATATGACTTTCTTGTAGAATAAATACAGAGTTTGATCAAGTTAGAGTTTAAATCCTTGACAAAAAGAGACACCCCACTAAATGAGACCATTTCTCTCATTCCTATTGAGGAAAGCTGAGGAGGTGTAATGCTGGAACCAAATATTGCTGAAGGTTCAACAATGGTGATAGCCAAAGAAGCGTCATGGAAGGAAAGAAATAAGGATATCTCAAAACCTCGAGACAAAGATTCCCTTTGGTGCAACTATTACAAAAAATCAAGATATACAAAGGAGACATGCTGGAAGCTACATGGAAGCCCCCAAGTAATGAGTGGAATCAAAGAAGTAGAGAAAAAGGAACATCATAAGCTAACACTATAACAAGTCTGCCCAACCCAGAAATACAGTCCAGTTTTAGAGAGAGCTCAACAAAGAAGATATTGATAAGTTAAAACAATGCCTAATATCACTTGAAAAATCACATGCATCTTCTTTTCTTGCACTTTCAGGTAAATTTTGTATATCTATTGGATTAAGCGCCTTTAGAAATCATTTGAAATGAATATGGATCATTGGCTCGAGAGAAACAGATCACATGACATACTCCACTACCCACTTCATCAATTACACTCCTTGCCCAAGTGATAAGAAAATCATCACTGCTGATGATTCTTTTATCATAGTAGCAGGCCAAGGAGGCATACCCTTATCTCCCTCCCCCACTCTAAAAAATGCGTTCCACATACCTCGATTATTCGCAAACCTAATCTCTATACAAAAACTTACCAGTGATCATATTTGTGAAGTCCTATTTAACCCTACTTGTTGCTTATTTCAAGACCAGGAATCGAGGAAGTAAATAGAACTTGCTAAGGAGAGATGGATTGTATTACCTAGAAGATCTGAACAAATCCACTATTATCAATAATGGTTATTCTATGTTATCTTTATTTAATAAAAAATCTATTATTTGACTTCATCATTTTAGATTAGGATATCCATCTTTTGATGTCTTAAAAATATGTACCCAACATTGTTTTACAAGTTGGAAAATAAATTATTTCATTTGCAAAACTTGTGAGTTAGTCAAACATAAATGAGTTTCTTTTTCAAACAAAATTGAGACATGTCATACCCTTTTATACCTTATTCATGAACCCTAAAAAGTTCCTAACATCTCAGGGGTCTGATGATTTGTATCATTCATTGATGATTACATTCGAGTCTCTTAAAACTTTCTCCTCAAAAATAAATCCAATGTGAGCACCATCCTTATTTTTTTCACACCATGATCCAGAATTAATTCGGGATAAAAATAAGAAAATTTTGTTTTGACAATGCCAAAGATTATATTTACCAAACTTTATCCTCCTACTTTCAAAAGGAATTTATCATTAACGAGTCTTTCTGCATTGAAACCCCACAACAAAATGGAGTTGCAGAATTAAAAAATGACCATCTTCTAGCCTCCACCCGTGCCTTCTATTCCATCACAACATACCGAAACCTGTTGGGGAGAAGTCCTTGTAATTGCCACATATCTCATAAGCTAACTACCTTCAACAATCTTGGGACTAAAAACACCAATGAATAGTCTGTCATCTTTTTACTCTGAAATTCGAATGCAGAACAACCTTACAGTCTAAATCTTTGGGTGCAATACCTATGTTCACATTTACAGACAAAATAGAGGAAATTTAGATTTAAGAGCACTCAAACATATTTTTGTTGAATATTCATCCTCCTAGAAAGGGTATAAGTGATATCACCCCCCTACCTAGAAATCTCTTGTATGTGTTGACGTTACTTTTGATGAATAAAAATCTTATTTCACCAAATCTCATCTTCAAGGGGAGACTGAAACTGAGGAAGATGAGAAAAGTAAGCTTGCCCCTATTGACCTTTGAGCTCCACCTCAAACCAATCCACCTACACTTGAAATCTAAGCAAAGGAAATTGAGTACAAAGCTATTATGGATAATACGAGATTTGGGAAAGTATATTCAAGGCGTACAAATTCAAATTATGTTACACTGAATGATATTAAGCTAGGAAAATTGAGGACAAAGGTTTGAACCATCTCCTGAAATTGAGGTAAATACAAGTTTACCAAAAAAACCTCCCTTGTACCCTATAACTAACTTTGTATCCTTCCATAATTTTTCACATTCACAAAAAAATTCCTTGTTACACTGAATGATATTTCTAAAGTCTTATTTGATAAGAATTGGAAAAGTGTCATGAAAGATGAAATGTAGGCCTTGAAAAAGAACAATAAATGGGAGATCACCAACCTACCAATAGGGAAAAAATCAGGTAGCTGCAAATGGGTGTTCTCTGTGAAATACAAAGCTGATGGTACGCTGTAAAGGTATAAGGCAAGATTGGTGGCGAAGGATACACTCAGACGTATGTTATTGACTATGAGGAAGCTTTTGCACCTATGGTCAAAATGAACATAATGAGGATCATGCTGTCACAACCCGGCCCGGGGTCTCGAATTAATGAGGAGGGAACAGACGGTCAGACAGTAGATCAAATTTTTAATTCTCATAAAGCTATCACAATAATTTTGAAAGAGTCACTAAACTTCAAATATGTAAACTGATATATATAATAAACTTAGATACCTTTCTTCTTGTGCCTCACGTCTACAATAGACATTTCTATCTCTTTTACTCATTGGATTATTTTAAACTTACCTAAAAAAAAGTTAGAGCAATAAAAATAAGCCAAAGCTTGGCGATTAACACATTGAATCATTTGAAATTCAGTAAAGTGACTAAATTACAATAACAATTAAATGAAAATTTGAAATGATACAATTACCGTAACATAAAAACATGTTTACTCACCTTGAAATTGGGAATTGATTTTCTTCACTTGTATTATTTCCTTCGAGATCACAAAAATTAACACCTATAAAAAATAATTTAATATTCATAAGCTAAATCTAATAATCTCAAACTTAATTCTTCTTCTATAAAATTACCATAGTCTCTCTCTCTCTCTCCCTCTTTCTCTAATTTTGTATAATATCACTAATCACTCAAAATTAACCTATTATTAAAGCATAAATTAATTTCAAATAAACTTAATTTTTGGATTTAAATTAATTAGAAATTTGGAAAAATAATATTTTGAGAAAAACCCTAATCTATATCATTAGAAGCTCTCTTTTTGTCCATTACATAGTACATGCATAAGAAAATCTCCCATACATTTATTAACTAATTAAAATATAATTAATTTTTTGATTAATCTAAATTAAAATTACAAAAAATAGCATTTTGTATAAAAACTCTAATTTTTACCTCTAAAATCCTTCCTAAGTCTATAAAGAACCATAACACTTAAGGGTTTTAATGATTAGGGAAAAGCTCTAATTTTTGAAACTTGAAATTTCTCATAAAAATTAATTTAATTTCCAATAGAGTCTTTCTAATGCCATTAGGGACCATTCTTACAAAAACATTTTGAAAGATAACAAAAATTAGAAGAAACCCTAATTTTCAAATTTAAATTTTTTTGAGAAAAATTTCATTTTTATGCTTAAAATCATCTCCTAAACCTTCCATATCAATTTTCTAAAGAGATTTGAAGTTTCCATTAAACCCTAATTTTCTTTCTTGAAAAAACTCTAAGGGAAACAATGGAAATTACTCCTAGGAACTCACCTTACTCCTTTCCAATGTTCTCCCTTCGATCTCCTTCACGAACTGCCGTCGGAAAGCCGTCGCCGGACCCTCTCTCCGCCTCCCTCTCCCTTTGGTTTACCCGCAAGAAGCGAATCGGGACCGAATGGATTTCAGTCCCCTTAAGAGTGGATGGCTATTGTTATATGTATAATGTCCTAAATACCCTCAAGTTATAATAAAAGGTCATGAAGAAATAGAAGGGCATTTTAGTCATATTTGAAAATTTTAAACACTTTTATGATTTTTTATTTCAAATCTAAGCAAAATTTAATGTAACTCCTTTATACCGTTTTGCTCGAAATTTTATGTTCAATTTTATAAAACTAATTTCCTCGAATTTCGTCAACTTTAAAAAATTCACTTAAATTTTATCGCGGCGCATCGAAAAGCGTGCGATGCTTACGATCGCCGATTTAAGCATCGCACGCTTTTCGATTTTACACATGCTTTCACTTGCAGCTAATTATAATTGGCATCTGGAACAGTTGGATGTCAAAAATGTCTTCCTATACGGCGACTTGGAGGAAGAAATATTTAGGGAGATTTCACCCAGATTCAAGGAACAATCTATGGTGTGTAGGTTAAAAAAGGCTTTATATGGGCTAATGCAGTCACCTAGAGCTTGGTTTAGAATATTCTCAAAAGTCATGCTACTTAATGGTTATCGGTAAAGCTAAGGAGACCATATATTATTCTTCAAGAACTCAGACTCAAGGGAAGTCACAATTTTATTAGTTTATGTGGATTATATCATCTTAACTAGAATGATGAAAGGAGAAAGTAATTCAAAAAAAAAAAAAGTCAAAGAACTTGAAATCAAAGATCTTGATAGATTAAAATATTTTTCATAGAATTGAAGTGGCCCACTCCAGCAAGAGAATATTCATTTCACAACAATAATGCATTGATGGTCTTCTTAAAGAAACATGTAAACTAGTTTGTAAACTGACATTAGCTCAAGTAGAACTAAATTTCAAATTGGGGGAAGCTAAAGAAGATCCAAATATATATAAAAAGGTTTACTAGAGACTTGTGTAGAAATTGATCTAACTTTCCCACATCAAACTAGATATATCATTTACTATAAGCATGGTCAGCTAGTTGCAAAATCCAAAGAAGACTCACATGCAAGCTGTAGACAGAGTATTGCACTATCTTAAGGGGAGTCTGGAATAACCCCAAAACATATATCGATGCAGATTATGCAGGATCACCAGTATATAGACAATCTACCTTAGGATACTGTACATTCTTTGGAGGAAACCTTGTTACATGTAGAAGCAAGAAACAACTTGTGGTGGCAAGATCTAGTGCATATGCAAAATACAGAGCTATGGCCTTACGAATATGTGAGCTATTGTGGATCAAGATAATTCTAGAAGACATAAAAATCAAGTGGGAAGGACCCATAAAGCTATACTATGACAACAAATCAACAATCAACATAACACATAATCCGGTTCTACATGATAGGACTAAGCATATAGAAGTGGACTGGCATTTCATAAGGGAGAAATTAGACTTGTCTTATATGTATTGATCCTGTCTCATCAAAAGATTAGCTTGCAGATATTCTTTTCAAGAGACTCAATAACTCTACCTTTTTGGAACTGATTACCAAGCTGTGGGAGGCTCACCTGGATCACGTTGATCTCCTTCCATATTTAAATGGCTGTTTAGGAAGGATTATTTAGAGCAATTATGCATTATTTTGTAATTATTTTTTTCTTTATTAAAATATATTGTATGTATCGATAAATAGGGATAAGTTTGTGCAATAAAATTAAGATTTTTCCCTCTTTAATTCTCTGAATTTAACAGGCAATTCAAGCATTTGATAATCTCCTAAAGTGATAAATCATCTTATGCACAATTCTAGGTTCCTCTTAGATCATGACAAAATTCATCTTTAAATAGAGGCATTCAAATGATCCTCCTATGTTAAATGAGTCCCAAAACACTAATAAAAATTAGGAGCTCTCTTTCTAATGCCTTCCTCTCTCATGCATGATATTTTGGAGCCTCTCAAGGCTTCAAATGTTTCATGACATGAGTCTTAACTCCCCTTACTTGCTACCATCAATCTTCCTTGTGCATGATGTTTTAGATTTCCCTAAAGTCCTAAATATATCATGCCACAAGCACTTGAACTTCGAACACAATCCTAAGTTCTTCTATTTCATTTGTTGGAATGCAAAACCAACAAGTAATCTCCTAGGCTTAGACCCGAATCCTAGTCTTCTTAATTTGCTTAGCCCAAATTAAGTAAGTGATTATCCCTTTTTAAACAACGAAAAACTCAAAGAAACCTTTGCTAATTTGTAACCCATAAATTTCATTTTCTCCTCTTATTTTCTATGAAGCAAAAAGTTATAGAAAATTCCTCATTTTCCTTGGCCTAAAAGTCATAGGAAATCCTTCAAGCTCCTTGCTTAGTATCTTTCCTCAACTCACATAAAAGTTCTCAAATGACTTTTGGAGACTTCAGGAGACCATTAGCAAATCTTAGGGATCAAATCTACACCCATCTAATGCATTTGTTGAGTCAAAATCAACAAATAATTTCACCTCAAACATAAAAATCAAAACCCTACCACTTTTTATCAAAACGCTACCTCCCTTTCATTCTTCTAATCCAAGTGGGTGATTGAGCACCTCTCTTCGGACACGAAAAAGTTCAAAAAACCTCTATTGATTTGTAGTCCAATTCTATGTATCATTCTCTTATATTTGCTTCATTCACATTAAGCAAATCACACATCTCCCATTGAACATAAAATTTCAATGATCTCTTATGGTTTGTAACTCCAAAGTTGTAAATCATCTTCTTTATCTGTTGAGGTAAAATTAATTGGTGACATCTCTTATCATTAAACTTAGGATTTAAAATCCTAGCTTTATCATTTTGCTTATCTCAAATTAAGTAAATGATCACTTCTCTTTGAACAAAAAAATTCAAGGAGATCCCTTTTGATTTGTAGTCTCAAAGTTACAAATCTTCCAGCATTTCTATGAACTCCAAAAATCCTAGAAAAATTCGCAATTCCTTAGCCTCAAAGCCATAGAAAATAATCTCTTTCTCCTTAGCTCCAAAGCTAAAGAGAACTCCCTAACCATAGCCTAAAAGCTATAAGTCTCCTCCTATTTTCTGTCAACCACAAAGTTGTAGAGAATTTATACTCTCCTTAGCTCCAAAGCTAAATAGGTTCTCTAAAGCTTTGGGTCTTTTATTATCTTCATCTACTTAATCCTCAATCAAGTAGATGATCTTTTAGCCACATGCTTCTAAACCTTGGCCCTTCTTTTGGACCCAAATGCAATAAGAGTTTCTTGATTTGTGGCCTCAAAGTCAAAATATATTTATTTGATCCAAATCAAATAGATAATCTCCAATTCATCTAGAATCAAACTCTAGTAACCTTTCACTTAACAAAACAACTGATTTCTCCTTTCATGTTAATTAAAGCATAACCTTTAGATGTCATTTACGAGCCTCTTTATGTTGAAATTCACCTTATCCAATCGGGTGAATTTCATGAAATTCTAAGCTAAATCCTTAGGCATGTTTATCTTACCCTATTAGGTGACCCTATTAGGTGGATATTTTTCTCTTATCCAAACACTTAGAGAACTCTAAAAAAACATCTAAAAATCATTTAATTTTATTTTTATACAATGATAAATCATTCCACCCTAAAGGTGTAAAGGTGAAATGCCTACATCATTAGACTTAGGATTCCATAAGCAACATGCTTACTTCAAAATAAGTTGTGGTTGCTTTATGAATTCTTCAGAACCCTTCTAAATATGAAATAAATAATAATCAAATAAAAATTTTAAGTCACCGACAACTTAAAAGTGAAATCAAATAAAAAATATTTAACATTTAATTCCAACATTAGTAGATCTAAGAGGAAAGTAGAATTTTTGTCTTGTTTGGTCAAAGACGTTATGTACAGCAATAGGAAGATACATATTTAGTAATATCTACGTACTGGAATTTTGTCTGGAAGTTTAAACTATTGCTTGTTTTTCCAAAGATTTTGTTTTCTCAAGTAATGTGCTTAATTTACTCTTTTATGTTTTCATTATAGGTGGATATATTTCGAGGAATTACATTGCCTGATGCTCCATCTTTTAGACAAGTTTTTGGAGGACAGTTGATTGGACAGGCATGTTGGAGTGAATGCTAAATATTTATTGATGTCTATTTATAGTTTATTTGGATTTTTTCCCTTTTGGCATGATCTCTATTGACTCTAGAACTGCAAGAAAATGTTTATATTTTGAACAATTTATCAATTAAAGACATTTACTTGGCTGTACATAGAATAGTACTATACTCAAATAAGTCCACATAAAATTCCAATTATTGATTCTTGTGCAATGATGATATTGATGCTTGCATGACTGTTCAAAAATGGTATGATATTCCAAAAATGCTGATGTGGTGATTTTTTTGGAGTGATGCATTATTCAACTTTTCAAATTGCCATTTTTTAACTTGGCAGATTTACTGATGTATAATTTTATTAGATTTGAGAAAAGGGCCAAAATGATCCCTCCACTCTTTGTGAGAGATTAAAATAGTCCTCAACTCTTTTGAGGGCCATGTGGGCTCCGAAAATTCGGCCCCGGCCTCCCCGCCGCGCGATTTCTTTTATTTTTGTGAGCGAGGGAGTTTTAACGGAATTAAGTTCCGGGGTAAATTTTGGAAGGCAGATGGGTTTGTAGATAAGACACTACCCAGAGATTTCGCCCTCATTTTGCGAGGACTTTATGATCTGAGTTCTGGTTTCCTATAGGCGCAAGCCCCTATAGTTAATTACCCCTCCCGATCACGAGAGAGAACTTTCGATTAAGGCTAGTCGTCAATCAGATACGTAGAATATACGTGTTATCTGGCATATAGTAGCAGCAATGGATTTGGGATTTGGAAGTTGGGTTTGAAAAGTTTGATATTTAAAATAGAAACTTCACCATCTTGTACTTAAAGCGGATGGTGGGGGAATGGATGATAGACCCGATCAAGATCCCATGGTTCCGTCGTCCCGGGCCATCATGGTCCCTGGTCTACTTGGTCAGAGGAGGTAGTCGACCCAACCTGACAGAATGATCCTTGTCAGCAGCCATGAGTTGCTTCGTCCAAGGGGACCTTGTAGACCTGGGTTGAATGTTTGTCTAAGGGGACAAATTTGAATCCACCTTAGCTTACAGAGGGCTTTGTGCCCTATCAATCATATCCTATTGATTCATATCTCAAGGATTTGATGCCAATAAAGAGCGTATTGGCTCTGGCCATAACCGGTATATCGTGGTGCCATTTGGCGGCGAAACCACTCTGTTCAGAGGGCCCCGAGTCGTCATAACCGTTTATCCTGCGGTGCCATTTGACGGCAAAACCGCCGGTTAGAGGACACGTACCACGTCCTTACTGACAGGAGATTGTTTTGAGAATGGATCCTAGTGATATTTTCGACTAGGCATTTAGCTCTTTGTGAGCTGAAGTAAACTTTAATTTGTCCGCTCCGTCAAACTGTTGTGGAGGGTGGATAGATTTTGCTTTAAGTTTTTTTTGATGGATTTATTTCAATTTTAAATATTTTGAGATTCTAGGATTTGTGGAATTTTGAGTTTTGATAGGCATTTAGAACGACATTGGAAATTATTTGGAATGGACCCCTCCGGTTGAGATTTTTATTCAACACGACCATCATCGGGGTGTTTTGGGGTCATTTCCATTTGTTGATTTAACCTTGTCGACTCTGTCTGACTGTCGACAGAGGATCGGGTTTCGTAGGCTTGGTGCCTTTGTTTAGTGAATTCTTTTGATTTTAGACCTTGAAGGTCTAATATGAATGTATTTAAAACAAATATTCTGGTCGCCACGGCCACATATTTCTTTGTTGGTTCGAACCTTGTCGACTCCTACTGATCTGTATAGGAGGATCGGGTTCGAATTTGAATTCACTTATTGACCTGCGTAGCTTCCCTAGACGTCACGTGTATACCAATAACACGCTCGTCGGGGCCCACGCGGGTTTCCTAATTTCTTTTACCCCTTTTCGTGTACCTACGTGTATACAAATTACAGTGCACGTGTGGGGGTATTGTAATAAAGTTTATAAACGCCTTCTGTCTGTTTGTATGAGTGTTGCAGATCCGGTGGCATGGCGTTTTGATGTTAACTCCCCTTTCTCAATCACCGGGGAAGGTTATTCTTGGGTTTTGGAGTCAATGACCACTTGATTTGGGAAGAACTCCTTTTAGGATCTTTGGTGTAGTAGACTTGTTATTTCTGATATTTTGCGTATGTCAAGAATTATTTCCTTTATTCCACTAAGAGGTGTTCTTTTTCGTATATCGGGTTGCCCTTGTACCCGACGCACTTGTAGGTCTTGATCATCACTGTCATAGGTGATATCCGTACTTGTGTACACAGTGGTTTGCTACACTCAGGAGGTTCTCACTGTTGTTATCCACAAGTAATTTGTACTCATTTGTAGGGACCTGTACTTGTGTCCACAGTGGTTTGATATGCTTACGATATGCCCACTGTTGTTATTCACAAGTAGGTTGTGTTTATTTGTAAGGACCCATTGTATCCATTACAGTCTTTTGGAAATGTTTGTAGAAGACCCAGTGTTCTTGCACATCCACCTTTCACCAATCTCAGGTGGGTTGTTGATTCTTTTTTGTTTGTAGAGGACGGGTCTTTGATTGCCGATCTCCGGTATTGCCATCTCAATCAACAGGCACTTGTTTGTATTGGAGATCATGTTGGCATATACGACAGTCGTATATGAACTTTGCAACTTGTTACTGTTGTTTGCCAATAAGTTCATTTGACCTCGTAGGGACCGTTGTAGGAGATGTACTTGTACTTGTGCCCACAGTGGTTCGTTGTGCGTACGACATACACACTGTTGTTATCCACAAGTATCCATCTGTGCAGGATTGCTGTATCAACTACGACCTCCTGAAGATATTTGCAGAAGACCCATTATTTTCGCACCTTATCCACCCTTTCACCAATCTCAGGTGGTTTTCGCAGTTGCATTTGCTGCAAGGGCAGATCTTTGGTTGTTACATATAAGTAAGAGTCGTACACCTTACAACTGTTCGTTTCTTTTTATAAGTATAGTGCATTGACTTGGTGGGGACTGTTGTATCTACTACGAGCTCCTAGGAGTGTTTGTAGAAGAACCATTGCTCCAACATCAAATCCACCTTTTCACTAATCTCAGGTGGATTTGTTGATTGTACTTGTTTGTAGAGACGGCTCTTTGATTGCTGGTATCCAATATTGCCATCTCAATCAACAGGCATATGTAGGGATCGTCGTTGGAGATATTTGTACTTGTGCCCACAGTGGCTTGATGTGCTTACGATATGCCCACTGTTGTTATCTACAAGTAGCTCATATTTGTTTGTAGGGACCCATGGTATTTGCTACGATCTCTTAGAGATGTTCATAGGGGAGCTATTGTCACCTTCAATCATATCCACCTTTCACCAATTTCAGGTGGTTTGATGATTGTACTTGTTTGTAGGGGGACGGATCCTCCATCATTGGTCTCCCATATTGCCTTCTCAATCAACAGGCATTTGTAGGGATTGTTGTAGGAGTTTCCAACAGCATATGTAGGAGGGACGCCCATATATTCCACGGCCATTCATTGTTCCCGCAGGTACGGTGCTTCCGATCTCGTAGGGACTATTGTAAAAGTCCACTACGCTCTTTGTTTATACGTGTTGAGGTGGTAGTGTACTTTCTTGCATCTTCATTCATTGTATGTCTTGGGGCACTTATTTACAATCAAATGACATTGATTGTGCAAAGACTGTATTTGTTTTGGATTCTTCGAATACACATTTATTGCCAATCCATTACATGTTAGATTCTTTCGTCATTTGCAGATGAGCCGCGTTGAATACGACGAGTATTTTATTGTTCAAATCTGACTCAAGTCCTGATGCCCAAGTAAGATTTGGATTTGCAGTTCTTCTGATTGAGTTTTGATTCCAATTTGATTTGATTTTTTTATTTGGATTTGACTTTTAGGAATCATTTCAATTTGTTCAAGTTTTCTGCTAATGTTCAATCAAGTTCAAAAGTCCACAAGTCATTGTTCATTGGAGTCCAGGTCTTTGTTCTTTTGAGTTCAAAACAGGTCCGAGCGTAGTAATATTTCACCCGAAATTTCGGCAGCCTCCCGGCGTCTTCCCCGTTTAGGGGAAAACTACGAGAAAACTGGGCCTTCCCACCACGCGCAATAAAGGCGTGCATGGTAGGTGCCCTCTTTCGAGGACACATCGGCTGTGATTTTTCTTCCCACCACGCTAAGAAAAGCGTGCATGGGGTCTTTGACGGTACCTGTTACAAGAAAAGAGCAGTTTTCTTTCCCCCCGCCCGGGGGTACTTATGAATCATTCCGGCCGCGCAAAAAAAAGGGTACACCAGGCTCGCCTGGCCTCGCCGTGTGCGTTGAACCGGTTTCCCTCCTACCACGCGCAACAAAGGTGTGCTTAGGTGGTTTGCCGGACCGACACGCATGTAGAGACAGGAGGGCGAGGGTCGCTCGCTTACCTCAACATAGGTGTCGTGCCAGTTGCCCCTCCTACCGGGGAGGCGACTGTCCGCCTCGTCGTAGGCGTCGGACCGGGGTCCCATCCCACCACGCGCAATAAAGGCGTGTATAGGCGGTTTTCCTGTCCGTCGTACACGTCGAGGATAGAAGCCTGAGTTTAGGGGTTATACCTTCGGGCCGGCGGACTAGTGGACCGGCGGTGTTGGCTCGGATGTCGAGGTAGGAGAGGCTCGAGCATATTTAATTATTAATCTTAATTAATTACAATTAATAATAATTAAATTTAACTAATTATAATTAATCATAATTAATGATAATTAATTAAAAATAATATAATTATTTTTGATTAAATTTAACTAATCATAATTAATTGGAGATTATTTTTAATTAACTATAATTAAAAATAATTGAATTATAATTAACTTAACTAATTAATATTAATTACAATTAATTAAAATTAATATCTTTTTTTTTGTTTGGGGATTTACGGGATTTGGCCAAAGAGGACCGTGTGAAGGGAGAAAGTTACCTTCACAACAAGCGAATCCCGTTGTTGCTCCGATCAGACAGAAGGGAAAGTCAACGAAGGGGCGGGGTTGGACAGTCAGGAAGGAGCCGAAGGTGCTATCGAAAGGGAGAAAGTTTCCTTCAGAGCAAGCGAGCACCCGTTCTTACTTCCGATCAAAATGTCGACTTCCGATCCAACAGGAGGGAAAGTCGGTCGAAGGAGGAATGTCGTCCGGCCTCGGGGAGCCGGAGAAGAAGCACGAAAGTGAGGAAGTTATCTTCTCGGCCGAGCGAGCTCCCGAGTTGCTTCCGATCAGAATGTAACTTCCGATCCGACTGGAATGGAAAGTCGACGGAGGAGCGAAGTCGATCGAGCACGACAGAGCCGAAGGAGCGGCGGGATCCTGTGGCTTGGAGAAGAGGTAAGGGAGATCGGAGGAGGGCCGGCTTTGGTTGTTACGGGTAAGGGGAAGACTACTCTCTCTCTCCCTCTCTCTCTCTGGACGGACGGGATTCGACCAAAGAAGAGCCCGAAAGGAAGAAAGTTAACCGCACGGTGAGCGAGCTCCGTCCGTTGCTTCCGACCAAACTGTGTAACTTCCGATCCTGCTAGAAGGGAAAGTCGGAGAAGGCGCGAAGTCGAACCAGCAAAGGAGCCGAAGTAGCGACGTTTGCAATCTCTACACCTTCTACGAAGTTACGAAGCAAAACATCAACGAAGGAGGAGAAGTGACGGAGGAGAAGTGGCGGAGGAGAAGAGCAGACGCGAGAGAGCTCCAGTGCGAGGTAGAGGCCGAAGGCCTTATCCCTTTGGCCATTTAACGACGCGAGACCGTCGTGCGATGAAGCGACGTGAGGTCGTGCGAGGCACGACACTGGTCGTGCGAGCGACGTGCGACGACGTGGGAGAGGCAGAGCAGGTGAGGTGTTTGATTTTTTTTTCTTTTTTTTTGTTACGGGAAGGGTCAACAAATGCCCCCCAACAAATGTGATAGGCGTCTGGAGCGGGCCACGTTTGTTGCGTGCTAATTGACCCTGTGGATCTCTAGATATTTGTTCTAGATGTCACACTAGGGTTTTCATTTAGTGGATCTCCAAAATTTGTTTGGATGTCACACTACCTTCTTTTAGCGGATCTCCAAAATTTCATTCGGATGTCACACTAGCTTCTTTTAGTGGATCTCCAAAATTTTATTTGGATGTCACACTAACTTTCTTTCTCCACTGCTCTCTTGAATGTATCTATAGATGGTTGATATTTTGTTGAAATTTTAAATATTTATTTGGGGATCTCGGCACGCAGCGCGATGTCGACCCAAATAAATATTTAAAATGCCCCCAGTCTTTAGGGACATTGGTAGATGTCGTTTAGGATGCTCATTCTGCAGCTTTTGCTAGAGTCCCGAGATTTTGATTCTTTCTATCCTGTGCTTTGTGCCGCGGACTTGATGAAGGATTGTTTGATTTGTCTTTACTGACTTGTCAGAAGATTTGTATTCCTTTTGCCCTTTGCTTCTAGCTTTGACGGGCTTGATAAAGGAGTAGATGCCGGTGACCAAAACCCTTTATGTTTATACTAGGTTGGTGGCAAGAAGTCATCGGTCCAGAGCTTTGTGCGTAACGGACTTGTTGATGACGAATCCACTTAGTTCGGCCATAGGCTTTTCATGAACTTTGGGATGGTTTTCTTCGGTCCTATGCTTTGTGCTTTGGCGGACTTGTTGAAGAAAAATTCCTTCGATCCTCGCTTTGTGCTTCACGGGTTTGTTGAAGGATTTGCGGGTTCTGGATTCAGTTGATAGTACCGAACGTAGGTAGCATCTTGATCCTTAACCACTTGAGAAGACTTTAATCTGAGTCACTTGAGTTCATCAGATCGGGGGAGCTGGATTTTGACAGCTCTTCGTCCTCTGGTTGCTGAGAAGGGGGTTCCTCTACTACGGCCTTTCTTATGGCTTGTTGAGTAGATGGAGCTGCCAGCGATCCGGCCATATTTGAGCTTATTAGATCCGACCTTTTACACCCATTTAGGCTTCAGACTTAAGCTATGAGAATTGCGCTCCCCAATGCTGATTTTGCTGAAGTTGACAGATTTGGAGTCATCCTTCATGGTTTTAGATTTTGGAGCCTACGAACAGTCAGTAGTTGCTCGAGACTCATTCTTCCACTGGAACTTTGATTCTCTAGTCATTTTGGAGAACTTTTCAGACTACGATCACTTGAACTGGTCGAGTCAAATTGGCCTTCGTTCTTTCTACAATCCCTACTGACGGGTTGACGAAGTGGGGGTTCCGCTACTACGGCCTTTCTTATGGCTTGTTGAGTAGACGGAGCTGCCAGCGATCTGGCCATATTTGGGCTTGTTGGATTCGACCTTTTACACCCATTCGAACCTTAAGCTTCAGGCTGTCGAAAGACTTCAAGCTTTTCCGGCTCAATTTCTAGGAGTGTGTAGTTACAAGAATCTCTTCCTTGACTTTTGAACCTGGGTTTATTGGAGAAGGTGTTGTCTCGATCTTTGAGAGATCACCTGCATAGGCTTTAGAAGAGAAACATCTGTGTTCTTTAGCACAAAGTAACATTTAAATTGATAATTTTAAATATTTATTCGGGGATCTCGGCAAGTAGCGCGATGTCGAGCCGAATAAATATTTAAAATGCCCCCTATCTTGCAGGGACATTTTGGAATGTGTTTTCGTGATAGAGCAGAATTTCAAAATGTGAAATGTATATGCTAACAATAATGTATGAAAACATAACACATTAAGCACAGCATCTCATGCGTAGTATTTCTTCAGGTAACGGCCATTGATCGGCGGCATAGGTCTCTGACCATTCAGATCGATGAGTTGATAAGCTCCACCTTGATACACCTTTTCGATGACGAAAGGTCCTTCCCAGTTGGAAACGAATTTGCCACCAATTTTTTTGTGTGGGATGATTGGCCTTATTTGCACCAGGACCAATTCCCCTTCTTGAAATGATTGAGGACGCACCATTCGATCAAAGGACTTTGTCATTCTTGCTCGGTAGATTTTCAGGTTCTGTTGAGCTTGCAACCTGATTTTATCGAGCGCATCGAGGTCCTCCATTCTCAAACGAGCATTTTGTTCTTGAGTCAGCTCATTCTGGACAGCAACTCGAAGAGATGGAAGTTCAACTTCTAATGGCAACACTGCTTCAACTCCGAACACCAGGGAGTAAGGAGTGGCTTTGGTTGGCGTTTTGTAGGTTATGCGATATGCCCACAACGCTTCTGCCATTTTCGTATGCCACTCTCTTTTGTTCTTGGGGAGAATCTTCTTTAACAATTTCACCAGTGTTTTGTTGAAGGCTTCAGCCAAGCCATTTGCTCTTGGATAGTATATGGAAGAGTACCGCCAATCAATTTTGTGTCGATCAACGAACTTATAGATTTTTGTACTCTTGAAAGCAGTTCCATTGTCTGAGATTATGCGGCGTGGCACACCGAATCTATAAACAACATTGTGGGTGAAGAAGTTGATCACGTGCTCAGACGTAACTTCTTTGAATGGAGCCGCTTCTGCCCACTTTGAGAAGTAGTCGGTTGCTGCCAAGATGAAGCGGTGTCCTGCTGATGACGGCGGATCTATTGGCCCGATAACATCAGTACCTCAGCATTCAAATGGCCAGGATGCTATTGTTGGGTGTAGTGGATTTGGAGTCTGATGTATAACATCACCGTGAATTTGACATTCGTGACACCTCTTTGCGTGATCAATACAATCTCTGACCATGGTCGGTCAATAGTAGCCCATTCTTTTGATTTTGACTTTCATCTTGAGACCTGATTGGTGCGCTCCACAAAGTCCTTCGTGAACTTCTGCCACCACTTTATCAGCTTCTTGAGCCCCCAGGCATCTTAGCCACATTTGATCGAAAGCACGTCGATACAATGTGTTGTTGACAAAAGCATATCATAGTGCTCTACTTCTGATTTGAGCAACTAATGATTTGTCTGTTGGTAGTCTTCCTTCCTTGAAGTAATCAACGAAAGGTTGCCTCCAGTCATTTTCTTCTTCGACATCTTGGCAATGCCACCATGACTCTGAAGCTTGACTGGCCTTGCGTCTTTTCTTAGGAACCTGCTGTTTTTCAGACTGATCTTCAGGGTCAACTGATTGGGGAGATTGAGGATCAACCGGAGTTGCATCCTGCTGGCTTGAATTTGGTATTCCCTCTTCCTGCGGGAATTGTAATAATGTTGGCTCTAGAATCCGACTGTTGTGCACCATAATCATTATAGGCCATTCGTCATCTATATTCGCCATTTCTTTAGCCAATTTTGCAAGAGAGTCGGCTTTGGCATTTTGGCCTCGGGGAACTTGAATTAATTTAACAACTGGAATTTGCTTCATAAGCTCAAGAACTCGCCGATGATAACAGGCCAACTCGAACTTGGTAATTTTATAAACTCCAAGTACTTGATTTACAACAAGTTGAGAATCACCGAAGATTTGGAGATTTCGAATTCGAACATCGATTACAATCTCCAATCCTGCTATTAAGGCTTCATATTCGGCTTCATTGTTTGTCCGAGGTTCAGTCAAGCTGAAAGAGAATCTCATTATGCCTCCCTCGGGCGCCACGAAAATGAGTCCGATTCCGGCTTGAGCTTTCTCTAGATTTGGAGGCCGAGCACGCTTGTTTGACGATGCTCCATCAAAGTACATTTCCTATATTCGTAGCATCTCCTCTTCTTCAACATTCATGATCTGCTCGTCAGGTAGATTATCATTGAGTGGTGAATCCGTAGGAATAGGATGTGCTGCAAGAAAGTCTGCTAACACCTGCCCTTTCACTGCTTTCTGTGGCACGTATGTGATATCAAACTGTAGTAAAATCACTGCCCACCTTGCCAAATGACCTGTCAACGCTGGTCTTGTCATCAAGAACTTCAGCGGATCGATCTTTGATATCAAGGTAATTTTATGAGATAGCATATAGTGGCGGAGCTTCTGAACAGCAAAAATCAGAGCCAAGCAATGCTTCTCGATAGGGGAGTAGCGGATTTCTGCTCCTATCAACCTCCGGCTGATATAGTAGAGCGCATTTTCTTTGCCTCCTTCATTATGCTGGGCCAATAATGTTCCGAGGGACTCTTCTAGTGCTGCCGTATACAGTATAAGAGGCTTCCCGGGGATTGACGCCGCAAGAATGGACGGATTTAACAGATATCTTTTGATGCTGTCAAATGCTTCTTGGCACTCTTCGTCCCATTTGAAACGGACATCTTTCTTCATCAGTTTTGAAAATGGCTGGCACCTAGCCGACAGGTTCGATATGAATCTCCGAATGAAAGCAAGTTGACCTTGCAGGGAACGGAGTTGTCGGAGGTTCTTTGGAGGTGACATCTCCATGATTGCCTTGATCTTGTTGGGGTCGACTTCAATGCCTCGATGTCGAACAACGTACCCCAGGAATTTTCCTGATGATACTCCAAATGCACACTTGAGAGGGTTCATCTTCAGATCATATTTTCTGATTCTCTCAAACACTATTCTCAAGTCATCTAGATGGTCTTTTCTATCCATGCTTTTGACGACAAGATCGTTCACATAGCACTCGACCTTTTGATGAATCAAATCATCAAATATACGAGTCATCGCCCGTTGATATGTGGCACCAGCATTCTTCTAGCCGAATGACATAACTGTGTAGCAGAATATGCCTATGGGCGTCCTGAAAGATGTATGCTTTTCATCTTCGGGCGCCATTTTGATTAGATTGTATCCTGACGATCCATCCATAAAGGAGAACATGTCGTAGTTTGATGTATTGTCCACTAGAAGTTCGGATATAGGGAGTGGAAAGTCATCTTTTGGGCACGCCTTATTGAGGTCCCTGAAGTCAATACAGATACGAATCTGTCCATTCTTCTTTTTCACTTGGACAATATTTGCAATCCAATCAGCATATTTTTCTTTTCGGATGAAGCCTGCCTCTATTAATTTCTTTGTTTCAGCAGTCACTTATTCTTCAATCTCCAATCTCATTCTCCTTGGAGCTTCCTTGACGGGTGCTACATCCGGTTTGATTGCTAATTTGTGAACTGCTACGTCAGGGGATAAGCCAGGCATCTCAGCATACGTCCAGGCAAAGCAGTCCCTGAATTCATAGAGAAGTTCTTTTATTTCTTCTATTTGATCCTCGGGTAGGAGAGAACTAATAAAGGTTGGGCGAGGGTCTTCCTCAGTTCCCAAGTTGACTTCCTTTAGTTCATCCATAGTGGCTGTCTGTCCATCATCTTCAAGCTCTTCTGGTGCAGGCTCGGCTTCTACGGGCTGCTCATCATAATCATCAGCCTCGTATGTCTCTTCAGCAACATCATCCTCAGATTCAATTTCCATGCATGTGATTGCCCGGCAAGTCTCTTTTCGGAGAAATTTTCTTTTGATGAATCCAATATCTTTATATGCGTCTGTATCCTTCTGCAGTAACGGACGCGGACTCCTCCCATACCAGAGGCCCAAACTTGTACGAAGTTGTCGCTTGGTGATAGGAATATTAACTTGTTTTCGTAGCATTCTTTGAATATTTTTGGTATTGAATCTAGGTAGCCTTGTAGGAAATAATTCCTCGGAGTCGAGGAGCATGCAATCCCAGTCATGATTCTCCTCTTCACGAACTCCCACAGAATATAGCACATTCTTTGGCACAGTCCCATTTTTACGGGGAGGCAGATAGAGAGTGGCGAGTTCTTCAACTTTATGCACCTCGCGCGAAATGAGTTCTTTGAAATGTTGCAAGGGAACACGTGTGACTACGAGTACGCTATCTGAAATTGACAGACTGTCTATTCTTCTGGAGAACACACTCTGCACTCAGTTCATGTAGATTGAGTCGTAGTCATAATCATCATTTGAAAATTCAACATGCCTACTCCATTCATTTGTGGGCTGGCACACTCTTCGAGATTTAGCAGGAGTAACATCATCTTCATCTGTGTCACTCCCAAGATGAGGTACATGTTTCTTTTCTTTGGGAATGGTCGGTGCCTTGGGAAGAGTTGGCGCTGTCTTCTTTCTCCCCATCTGTTTCTTCTGACCTTCCCGTTCAGGTCGCTTTGCAGTATTTGAATTTGATGCTTTAGCTTCAAGAGAACTTGACGACTTTTGCTTCTTTGGCATGAAGTATTTAGCATCTTCATAAACTGTCACTTCATGTACTGCAAAGGGCTGAATATCACCAGAAATTCTGAATTCTTCTCCTTATCTGAGATAGTTCATGCACTGGTGTAATGTTGAAGTGACAACACCGTATTCATGCAGCCAGGGGCGACCCAATAACGCCTTGAACGAAGTGTCCGCATCAATTACATGGAATTTAGCTTTTGTGTGAAGTTCCCCAAATACAAGAGGTATCATAAATGATCCAAGGGTTTTCTGCCCTTTCTCATTGAAGCCGTGTACCATCAACTTATCTTGCCCAAGATGTTCCACATCGAGGCACAGTGATCTCAGTGCTTTAAGACTCATGAGATTTACGGAAGATCCAGGATCGATCAAAATTCGACTGATCATCATATCATCGCTCTATGCCGTAACATACAATGGGCGATTGTGATCTGCCGTTCCAAGCATCATATCATCCTCGGCAAAGGTGATAAGGGGCTCATTTCGAGCTTGCAAGACTTCCGTCAAGTTGCGCTCACCAAAATATGCCTCATATCTTTCAGGGTCCTTGAGAGCTTGGATCAAAGTCTCCCGAAGGTCTTTAGACATTAGTAAGGCATCATATATACTGAGTTGCGCTGGGATCTTTCTCAAATGGGACAAGATATTATAATCTATCCCCTTGGATGAAGTATCCTTCTTCTTGGGATCTTCGAGAATAATATCTTCATTGATAACTATCTCTTTTCCCTTATCTTTATTAGGGATCCCTTTCTTTGGTGGAGGCGGCAGTACTTTGCCACTTCTCAACTGTACTTGGGCCACCTCATCTGATTCAGACTTGTTTGATGAAGCATTCTCTTCAGAGTCAGTTATTGTTGTGTCTGGAGATTCATCTGTAGACTCGAAATCGTCTCCCAACTTCACTTGTTTCATTTGCGATTCTATGCTTGAGTCTGAATCTTTATCATTTGGAAAACATAGATCATCTGAACTGAATTCCATTGATGATACCATTAGACAGAACTCAGGGGCCGCTTCTTCAGCGTATTTCTCCCTATCTGATATCTCTGATGTCGTAAAGATGACTCGGCACGTCTCTGTAGGAAGGGATTCATCCTCAGCTTCTTCTTTCTTTTCATCTAGTTTAAGCTCTTTCATAAAATCACCGAGCTTGATAGGCCTCCTGACAGTCTGGTAATATTCACCCAGACCATCAATAGCCTTTTGAGTTGCAGTCTTCTTTACCACAGGCTTCTTCAACTTGGCTTTCTTCTTAGAAGACATTGGCTTTGCTTTACCAGATTTGGATGAGCTAGCTTGGCCAGGTTGCTGTTTAGAGGTGGATGCTTGTGACACAGGCAACCATTTTAAGTTAAGTACTGGCTCAGTAGGGGACTTCCACTTGACACCAGGAACTCCTTCTAGCTGTTTCAGCATTTTTGTTGTCTTCTTGGAGACCACAGTCTCCCATTGCTCCTCTTGGACATATTCTTTTGTTGTTGTTTCTTTAGACGGGAGTACGGAAGAGGACGTGACTACCTAGGTGGATTCCTTTCTGGGATGAACTAACACATTATCTGATAATGTTAATTCTCCCCTCTTGTACATCTTTTCTAGCCAATCTTTGAAGACATAACAATCTTCAATTGGATGGCTAACTACCCGATGATATGGGCAGTAGTTTGGGTCGCCACTGTGTTTGGACTCTTCAGGTCTTTTGCATTCTGGCAACTCCAGACCGTTCTTGAGTGCTTGTCGGAACAATTTAGCGGCACTCTCCCGCTTAAATGAATATTCTTTATTCATTTTCTCCTTGAGGGAGAGGAACGTTCTATCACCAGCTCCTGCAGTCTGCCTCTGGCGCTCTCCTCCACCAGGAAAGGCTCGAGGTTTGTCATTTCCTCCAAGAACTAGTTTTGGTTGAGGGATTGGATCGTAAGCCTGTTTTGATTTTTCTTCACACTGCATAGGCTGCTTTCCTTTATCCACATTATATACTGCCTTTTTACCTTTATCCGGCCTAGGAGGAAATGCGGAGTATATATCATTTCTCCTAGCATCAGGTGCCTTAGCCTTTTTGAGTTTATCAGGGAGGCTTTCTGACTTTGACAAGTTCAACTTTTCAAACTTAGCCACCCTGTCCAGCAGATCTTGAAAGGTGGTGATTGAAGCCATGCATAAAAAGGGTTGCATTTTGTCATCAATGTTTCCCATCAGTAGTTGAACTGCATGTTCTTCTTCTAGTTGCTGCTCGCACTTCATACTGAGATTGCGCCAGCGTGTTATGTACCTTGTTACTGATTCATCCTTTCTCCTTTTATCAAGGGCAAGATCGGCAATGGTAGTCTTCTCAGTTGCACTGGCGAATCTTTTTACGAACAAGGCCTCCAGCTCCGCAAAGGTCTTTAGTGAATCATTCGGTAATTCAGCGTACCATTCAAAAACAGTTCCACTTAAGCTGCTTACGAATTGCCTGAATAGCAGAGCATCATTGCCCCCTGTGTTCCCACAGGTAGCTTTAAATTGCGCTAGGTGTTGTCTGGGATTTTTATTGCCATCAAAAATATTGAATTTCGGCACAGAATATCCCTTTGGATACGACACCTGATCGTACTCTGCTGGGTACAGGCGACCTTTCCCTACCAATTTCTCTGCCTGTTCGGTTGCTATAATAGCCTTAATCTTTTCACTGATTAAGCCTTCTAACTGCGAGGCAGTTACAGGTTCAGAGGCACTCGCCACATTTTGTGGAGTACGTTAGCGGGTAGGATCATCATTCTTATCGCCACCTTCGGGTACACCTTTCACTCCTGAGGCTTGAGGTGCTTGAAGTTTAGCGGCTTGGTTGACGGGTTGAGCTGGTGCAGGACCTATAGAAGTGGTCTTCTGCATCATCTCCATCATGGCCGTCATCTGAGTCATCATCTCAGTCATTTTATCATTTAACTGAGAGATTTCTCTATCTTTTGCTTTCATCTGCTGCCTCATCTGTCTTCGCATATCCGCGAGTGTGATATTTTCAGCAGCGAAGGGATTTTCTCCAACTTCTTCTTCCTCATTTCCTTCTTCTGAAGAGCGAGCACTTGGCTGGCAATGGATCTAGCCCTGTAGCGACGTCGATGAACATGTTCACGTGGTTGTGATTGTTGGTCATCCTCATCACCATCATTATCTTCCTCTTCAACATCGACGTGGCTGACCATACGAACCACCTCGATCTCCATAGTGTCATCATCGTCATATTCTTCTTCTTCTTCTTCTTGTACCTGAATTTCTGAGCGGCGTCGCCACTGAATTTCAAGTTCTTGACTTGGAATGACTATTTTTTCAACCCGTGGACTACGATCGAAGTGAACTTCCTCTTTGGTTGAAGTAGGAGAATGACGGGATCTCCTGGAAGACTCTCCAAGATATCGACCGTCAATATAATTGTCGTCATTATGGGCCTTCTTTTGGACCCATTTCTGACGAGTTCTGTTGGCAGGGGCGGATCTCCGGGAGGCTGTTCCGGATGTCACGCCTGATCTATTTTTTTCTTTCAAGGTATTTTCTCTTCGAGGCTTCGGCCTCCAAACTTGCTTCCCTTTCCACCGGGACCTTTCAGCGGCGGATTCCCGAACATTTGGTTCAGGTGTCACGCCCCGATGTTCACCGCGCGGAGCTTGTATTTGATAACTTCTTCGTTCAGTTATCGTAGGAAATGATAGTCTCTCCCTGGGAGGGGTTCTTCGAGCCTCAACGATCAAATGGCCTCTGGAACTTCTTTTTCATTAGCCCTCTTTCCTTAACTGTCTTCAGAACTCGATGAACCCGAGCAGACAGACATTCGGGCTCTCGTATCTTCTGAGGGGCCGGAACTTCTGGTTGACGTTCCCAGAAGGATTGCTTGAGCTCACCAGAAGAGCTGTTTCTCTTTACCCACTTCAGGTTAGCGGACCTGTTCTGAGTGGGAATCTTGATCTCTGGTTCTTGTGCTGGCAGATTGGAGGGATGGACTGGTACTGTCAGCTGCTGAGCACGTAGCTCCGCATTTCTCTTCCTCCTCTGCCTTCTATTGAGCCTTCCTCCAGATGAGGAAGCTTCAGCTTCATACCTCCCAGGTGCAACAGGCTCTCTAGGCAGGGCGGTGGTGTTTGCAGTCACCACTGAAACTTTATCCCCAGTAACAACCCTCTTTGCAATAAGGGTCTTGGGTTGAGACAGTCTCTTGAACACAAAAGTTCTTCCTTGGACAGCGCCTCTGGCAACAGTCCTTGCAGAGTGAGACCTTCCAGAAAATTCTTCAGAGTTTACGCCGTATACAGGGACGGCTGCAGCCATTGCAGTAGCTGCTGAGAATTCGAGCCCACCAAAGTGGATGGTGGCTCCAGTATTTCCAGTCTCAATTACAGCATTAGCCAGTTGAATCCTGGCTCCTCGTCCCAGTTGGACGGTCATCGGTGTGTCCTGCATTTCCATTCTACACAAATGAAAGGCAGGGATTAGTGATCAGAATTAATACATCTCCCCACACTTTCATAAAACAGGAATAATGTAGAACGAATGATAGCAGGAAAATTAGCATGGAATTTAAAACCCTGCTAAACAAATTTCCATTGATCTTATTTAAAAGATTCATTTTCGGGACCTTTCAGTGATGGATCTTTGGACATAAGGACCAAATGTCACATCCTGATATTCACCGTATAGAGCTCAATATCATCATTTTTTTTACTTCTACTATAGCGTTTAGACAACTAGCCAAAGATGGAAAGAGAAACCAATCCCCAGCGGAGTCGCCAGAAATCTGTGGGCTCGGAAAATTCGGCCCCGGCCTCCCCGCCGCGCGATTTCTTTTATTTTTGTGAGCGAGGGAGTTTTAACGGAATTAAGTTCCGGGGTAAATTTTGGAAGGCAGATGAGTTTGTAGATAAGACACTACCCAGAGATTTCGCCCTCATTTTGCGAGGACTTTATGATCTGAGTTCTGGTTTCCTATAGGCGCAAGCCCCTATAGTTAATTACCCCTCCCGATCACGAGAGAGAACTTTCGATTAAGGCTAGTCGTCAATCAGATACGTAGAATATACGTGTTATCTGGCATAAAGTAGCAGCAATGGACTTTGGATTTGGAAGTTGGGTTTGAAAAGTTTGATATTTAAAATAGAAACTTCACCATCTTGTACTTAAAGCGGATGGTGGGGGAATGGATGATAGACCCGATCAAGATCCCATGGTTCCGTCGTCCCGGGCCATCATGGTCCCTGGTCTACTTGGTCAGAGGAGGTAGTCGACCCAACCTGACAGAAGGATCCTTGTCGGCAGCCATGGGTTGCTTCGTCCAAGGGGACCTTGTAGACCTGGGTTGAATGTTTGTCTAAGGGGACAAATTTGAATACACCTTAGCTTACAGAGGGCTTTGTGCCCTATCAGTCATATCCTATTGATTCATATCTCAAGGATTTGAAGCCAATAAGGAGCGTATTGGCTCTGGCCATAACCGGTATATTGTGGTGCCATTTGGCGGCGAAACCACTCTGTTCAGAGGGCCCCGAGTCGTCATAACCGTTTATCCTGCGGTGCCATTTGACGGCAAAACCGCCGGTTAGAGGACACGTACCACGTCCTTACTGGCAGGAGATTGTTTTGAGAATGGATCCTAGTGATATTTTCGACTAGGCATTTAGCTCTTTGTGAGCTGAAGTAAACTTTAATTTGTCCGTCCCGTCAAACTGTTGCGGAGGTTGGATAGATTTTGCTTTAAGTTTTTTTTATTGATGGATTTATTTCAATTTTAAATATTTTTGAGATTCTAGGATTTGTGGAATTTTGGGTTTTGATAGGCATTTAGAACGGCATTGGAAATTATTTGGAATGGACTCCTCCGGTTGAGATTTTTATTCAACATGGCCATCATCGGGGTGTTTTGGGGTCATTTCCATTTGTTGATTGAACCTTGTCGACTCTGTCTGACTGTCGACAAAGGATCGGGTTTCGTAGGCTTGGTGCCTTTGTTTAGTGAATTCTTTTGATTTTAGACCTTGAAGGTCTAATATGAATGTATTTAAAACAAATATTCTGGTCGCCACGGCCACATATTTCTTTGTTGGTTCGAACCTTGTCGACTCCTACTGATCTGTATAGGAGGATCGGGTTCGAATTTGAATTCACTTATTGACCTGCGTAGCTTCCCTAGACGTCACGTGTATACCAATAACACGCTCGTCGGGGCCCACGCGGGTTTCCTAATTTCTTTTACCCCTTTTCGTGTACCTACGTGTATTCAAATTACAGTGCACGTGTGGGGGTATTGTAATAAAGTTTATAAATGCCTTCTGTCTGTTTGTATGAGTGTTGCAGATCCGGTGGCATGGCGTTTTGATTTTAACTCCCCTTTCTCAATCACCGGGGAAGGTTATTCTTGGGTTTTGGAGTCAATGACCACTTGATTTGGGAAGAACTCCTTTTAGGATCTTTGGTGTAGTAGACTTGTTATTTCTGATATTTTGCGTATGTCAAGAATTATTTCCTTTATTCCACCAAGAGGTGTTCTTTTTCGTATATCGGGTTGCCCTTGTACCCGACGCACTTGTAGGTCTTGATCATCACTGTCGTAGGTGATATCCGTACTTGTGTACACAGTGGTTTGCTACACTCAGGAGGTTCTCTCTGTTGTTATCCACAAGTAATTTGTACTCATTTGTAGGGACCTGTACTTGTGTCCACAGTGGTTTGATATGCTTACGATATGCCCACTGTTGTTATTCACAAGTAGGTTGTGTTTATTTGTAAGGACCCATTGTATCCATTACAGTCTTTTGGAAATGTTTGTAGAAGACCCAGTGTTCTTGCACATCCACCTTTCACCAATCTCAGGTGGGTTGTTGATTGTTTTTTGTTTGTAGAGGACGGGTCTTTGATTGCCGATCTCCGGTATTACCATCTCAATCAACAGGCACTTGTTTGTATTGGAGATCATGTTGGCATATACGATAGTCGTATATGAACTTTGCAACTTGTTACTGTTGTTTGCCAATAAGTTCATTTGACCTCGTAGGGACCGTTGTAGGAGATGTACTTGTACTTGTGCCCACAGTGGTTCGTTGTGCATACGACATACACACTATTGTTATCCACAAGTATCCATCTGTGCAGGATTGCTGTATCAACTACGACCTCCTGAAGATATTTGCAGAAGACCCATTATTTTCGCACCTTATCCACCCTTTCACCAATCTCAGGTGGTTTTCGCAGTTGCATTTGCTGCAAGGGCAGATCTTTGGTTGTTACATATAAGTAGGAGTCGTACACCTTACAACTGTTCGTTTCTTTTTTTAAGTATAGTGCATTGACTTGGTGGTGACTGTTGTATCTACTACGAGCTCCTAGGAGTGTTTGTAGAAGAACCATTGCTCCAACATCAAATCCACCTTTTCACCAATATCATGTGGATTTGTTGATTGTACTTGTTTGTAGAGGCAGCTCTGTGATTGCTGTTATCCAATATTGCCATCTCAATCAACAGGCATATGTAGGGATCGTCGTAGGAGATATTTGTACTTGTGCCCACAGTGGCTTGATGTGCTTACGATATGCCCACTGTTGTTATCTACAAGTAGCTCATATTTGTTTGTAGGTACCCATGGTATTTGCTACGATCTCCTAGAGATGTTTGTAGGAGCGCTATTGTCACCTTCAATCATATCCACCTTTCACCAATCTCAGGTGGTTTGATGATTGTACTTGTTTGTAGGGGGACGGATCCTCCATCATTGGTCTCCCATATTGCCTTCTCAATCAACAGGCATTTGTAGGGATTGTTGTAGGAGTTTCCAACAGCATATGTAGGAGGGACGCCCGTATATTCCACGGCCATTCATTGTTCCCGCAGGTACGGTGCTCCCGATCTCGTAGGGACTATTGTAAAAGTTCACTACGCTCTTTGTTTATATGTGTTGAGGTGGTAGTGTACTTTCTTGCATCTTCATTCATTGTATGTCTTGTAGGAGAGCGGGGCACTTATTTAAAATCTAATGACATTGATTGTGCAAAAACTGTATTTGTTTTGGATTCTTCGAATACACATTTATTGCCAATCCATTACATGTTAGATTCTTTCGTCATTTGCAGATGAGCCGCGTTGAATACGACGAGTATTTTATTGTTCAAATCTGACTCAAGTCCTGATGCCCAAGTAAGATTTGGATTTGCAGTTCTTCTGATTGAGTTTTGGTTCCAATTTGATTTGATTTTTTTATTTGGATTTGACTTTTAGGAATCATTTCAATTTGTTCAAGTTTTCTGCTAATGTTCAATCAAGTTCAAAAGTCCACAAGTCATTGTTCATTGGAGTCCAGGTCTTTGTTCTTTTGAGTTCAAAACAGGTCCGAGCGTAGTAATATTTCACTCGAAATTTCGGCAGCCTCCCGGCGTCTCCCCCGTTTAGGGGAAAACTACAAGAAAACTGGGCCTTCCCACCACGTGCAATAAAGGCGTGCATGGTAGGTGCCCTCTTTCGAGGACACCTCGGCCGTGATTTTTCTTCCCACCACGCTAAGAAAAGCGTGCATGGGGTCTTTGACGGTACCTGTTACAAGAAAAGAGCAGTTTTCTTTCCCCCCGCCTGGGGGTACTTATGAATCATTCCGGCCGCGCAAAGAAAAGGGTACACCAGGCTCGCCTGGCCTCACCGTGTGCGTCGAACCGGTTTCCCTCCTACCACGCGCAACAAAGGTGTGCTTAGGTGGTTTGCCGGACCGACACGCATGTAGAGACAGGAGGGCGAGGGTCGCTCGCTTACCTCAACATAGGTGTCGTGCCAGTTGCCCCTCCTACCACGCTCAATAAAGACGTGCATAGGTAGACCGCCGGCCCGACACGTTAGTCGAGATAAGAGGGCGAGGGTCGCTCGTTTACCTTATCGTAGGTGTCGCGCCAGTTGCCCTTCCTACCACGCTAAGAAAAGCGTGCATAGGTGGACCACTGACTCGCAGCGCATGACGAGGTAAGAGAGCGAGAGGGGAGGCGACTGTCCTCCTCGTCTTAGGCGTCGGACCGGGGTCCCATCCCACCACGCGCAGTAAATGCGTGTATAGGCGGTTTTCCGGTCCGTCGTACACATCGAGGATAGAAGCCTGGGTTTAGGGGTTATACCTTCGGGCCGGCGGTCTAGTGGACCGGCGGTGGAGTTGGCTCGGATGTCGAGGTAGGAGAGGCTCGAGCATATTTTATTATTAATCTTAATTAATTACAATTAATAATAATTAAATTTAACTAATTATAATTAATCATAATTAATGATAATTAATTAAAAATAATATAATTAATTATGATTAAGAGAGATTATTTTTAATTAACTATAATTAAAAATAATTGAATTATAATTAACTTATCTAATTAATATTAATTACAATTAATTAAAATTAATATCTCTTTTTTTTTGTTTGGGGATTTACGGGATTTGGCCAAAGAGGACCGTGTGAAGGGAGAAAGTTACCTTCACAACAAGCGAATCCTGTTGTTGCTCCGATCAGACAGAAGGGAAAGTCGACGAAGGGGCAGGGTCGGACAGCTAGGAAGGAGCCGAAGGAGCGATCGAAAGGGAGAAAGTTTCCTTCAGAGCAAGCGAGCACCCGTTCTTACTTCTGATCAAAATGTCGACTTCCGATCCAACAGGAGGGAAAGTCGGTCAAAGGAGGGATGTCGTCCGGCCTCGGGGAGCCGGAGAAGAAGCACGAAAGTGAGGAAGTTATCTTCTCGGCCGAGCGAGCTCCCGAGTTGCTTCCGATCAGAATGTAACTTCCGATCCGACTGGAATGGAAAGTCGACGGAGGAGCGAAGTCGATCGAGCACGACGGAGCCGAAGGAGCGGCGGGATCCTGCGGCTTGGAGAAGAGGTAAGGGAGATCGGAGGAGGACCGGCTTAGGTGGTTACGGGTAAGGGGAAGACTACTCTCTCTCTCCCTCTCTCTCCCTCTCTCTCTCTGGACGGACGGGATTCGGCCGAAGAAGTGCCCGAAAGGAAGAAAGTTAACCGCACAGTGAGCGAGCTCCGTCCGTTGCTTCCGACCAAACTGTGTAACTTCCGATCCTGCTAGAAGGGAAAGTCGGAGAAGGCGCGAAGTCGAACCAGCAAAGGAGCCGAAGTAGCGACGTTTGCAATCTCTACACCTTCTACGAAGTTACGAAGCAAAACATGTCCAGAATATTATTTTTTAAATAATTAAATTTTTATTTAATAAAAATATTAATAAAATAATAACTTTTTTTATTAAAGAAATGCTTAATAAATTTTTTTTAATTACTATTACTTGAAAATTACATTTAATAAATAATTTGATGAAAAAATGACTAAAATATCCCTTTGTTTAATACTATTAATCCCAAAATTTGATGTAATGATAAAAAAAACCTCTTTTTAAGGAGTTGAGAGATAAAATTAGTACTTCAAAATAGTTGGGGACCATTTGGTCCCTCACAGGGAGTTGAGGGACTATTTTGATCATTTTCTCTTTTAGATTTACTATTTTACTTTTGCTTAATGCATTAGCAATCTGACACGTGGCTGTCTTTGGTTTCATCTGGACATGTAGTTATGAAGTGTTTCTGCTAAGTTCAGAAGAGCAACTGAACAGTCACCTCTAAAAAAACGTTCTAACTAGCTGTTTCTGTCAAATCGTATTATCCGTTTCTCTGTTTAATGTCATGGTCTGGAATCATTCACTGAGATCAATTTAATGCAGGATATCAAATTTTAGTGGGTGGGCTTTGTAGCAATGATTTGGTTGCCTCCGCCATATTTTGAATGTCACAATTTTTTATTAGAGAAAGTGCGTCTCTAGCATAGGGGTTGGCGACGTTCACAAACATCTTTCGATATCTCACATTGGCTAAGCTGCATATAGATTTTTGTAGTTTTTTTGAATAAAACTGAAAATTATTTGAATCTGCATATCAATATGTTTTGTTATATTTTGGTAGCTTACATTGTTGCATCTCTTTTGGTTTGCACATGTAGATAAGATATTTTATATCTTTTGTGACCTTGTATTTTCAGTAGTCAAGTTTTGTAAATAAAATTACATATTTATTGAGCTCTTTTTCATCATCATCACGAGCAGCAACAGAGCAACTTGGGTTACGTTTGTACTATACATTTCATCGTTCACTCCTGTGAATAAGCTTAGTTGTGCGTAATAACACAAACTAAGAATCTACTTTGATTGATGCTATTCTAAGAGGCTCTGTTGTTCTCTCCAAGAAGCTCAGGTCGGCTGTTTCCATATGCAGCAATTCGATGTAGCCGGGCAAGTTTTCCTTATTTGGCTGCCTTCTATCATAGGATTGGGCAAATTATTGGGTCAGGTGACCGAACCCATCTCTGCGTTCGGTCGCCAATAGAAATGCGACATCTGTTAGGCGTTTTTTTTTAATTTAATATGTTTGCTTTATGTCTTGTCAGAGTGAGCGATCCGACCGATAACGCAGTTTTTTTGAACTTTTAAGCATTTGCCACCTTATTTTTGCAATTTTATACCCGCGAAAGACGTAAATATCTACTGCTGTAGAAGAAAAAACGAGCCAGAAAATTGCAGAGAAGAAATGGACTGCTCAGCGAAGAGGGAGGTGGAAGAGGGCATGGAAGAGGGAGTGCATGAATCGGAAAGGATGCATGAATCGGAAGGGCTGGTGCATGAATCGGAACCTAACTTAGCCGAAAATTCATCTGGTTTCAACATATCGGTAAGTTTCTTGGAAAAACGAGTTAGAAAGTTGTAAACAGTCAGTTTTAATCTCATCGCCACAGAAAGAAGACGTAGGTTTCAGCTCATTAGAGTCTTAGGATCTTAGATTTTGCGATTTTTAAGCAGAATAAATTTATTTTGTCGAAAAAGTAAAAAAAAATCTAATGTTGTTGCTTAGCTTTCATTATTGATTTTAGGATGAAGATGATAAATAAAAAAACTGAACTTGTTTGATATCTAGTTGCGCTTTGGTTGCGCTTCAGTTGCGCTTTAGTTGCGCAACAGTTGCGCTTTGGTTGCGCTCTGGTTGCGCTTTACTTGCGCTTTCAGGCTGTTTATAAAGATGAGACAGAAGCATATGAATGTTTTTGCACTTATGCTCACGATAATGGCTTTAGTGTCCGAAAGGATCATCACAGTTTTTGGCCAAATTCTAGAAAGATAAAATCGAATGACTTTGTTTGTTCAAAAGCTGGTTTCAAGAAAAATGATGATCTTAATTCAGGAAAGAGAAAGAGATTCACTAGACCAGTTGTCAGAACTAGTTGTCCAGCTATGGTGAGGTTTGTCACAGATGAAAATGGTTACTGGCATGTCAAAAGATTTATTGAATCCCACAACTATGAATTAGCTAGCCCAGCCGACCGACACCTTTTAAGATCATGTAGGAATGTTATTGAGGAAAAAGCTTCCGTCCTAAAATCGATGATTGATGTAGGGATTAGAACTGTTGATGCATATGCCTACCTTGCAGAGGAAGTTGGTGGATGTGAGAATGTCAGATTCTCTAAGAGGGATGCCTACAATTTTATTCAGAAGGAGAAAAGAGCAAGGATTGAAATTGGTGACATTAATTCTTTGATTCAATTATTTAAAGATCGACAAGTTGAGGACCATATGTTCGCATGGGATGTTCAATATGATGATCAGGATAGATTGTTAAATTTTTTCTGGGTTGATGGCAGAAGCAGGATATATTATGAATGTTTTGGTGATGTGTTGATTTTTGATACTAGTTACAGGCTGAACATGTATAATTTTGTTTGTGCGCCATTTGTTGTTGTTAACAATCATTGGCAGAATTTTTTGTTTGGGGTTGCTTTTTTGTTAGAACAAATAATTGAAAGTTTTACATGGTTGTTTAAAATATTTGTACGAGTAATGGGTAATAAATATCCAACAACAATATTCACTGATCAGGAGCCATAGAAGTTGCATTACCTCACACTCGTCATAGATTATGCCAATGGCACATCTTTAAAAAAGTTCCATCAAAAGTTTTCATCTATAATAGCAATAATAAAGTTAGAGGACTCTTCCATAAGTGTATGAGGTAGTGTGATTCTGAGGAAGTGTTTGAGGAAGCGTGGGATGAAATGATCAAGGAAGGGAATCTTCATAACCATGAATGGTTGCAGGATCTTTATAAGATAAGGAGAAAGTGGTCAACTGCTTTGAACAAGGATTCTTTTTGCATGGGCATTTTATCAACGCAGCGTAGTGAGTGTACTAATAATGTGTGTCATGGCATTTCTAAGCCAACAAGTTCATCAACTGATTGTTTTCTTGGGTTGGAAAAGCTACTGATGAATTTGCGGCGAAATAAGCAGGATGAGGATTACAAATGCAGTCAATCTGAAATTGTTCCCGTGATAAAGAACAGCTCAATATTAAAACAAGCTGCTAGATTTTACTCAAGAAAAATATATTCAATTTTTGAGGAAGAATTTATAAAGGCTGTGGGAGAAATGAGTATAGATTTTGTCTCGACTGATTCTTCAAAGTTTCTAGTCAACTACATAGAGAAAAAGAATCAAAATCATCCTTAGGTTGTTCACTTTGATGCAACAGAAGGTAACATTCAATGCAGCTGTAAGAAGTATGAAACCATGGGATTGCTGTGTTCTCATTGTTTGAGGGTTTTTAAACAGTTGGATATGGCTAAATTCCCTGAGAAGTACTAATTACTTCGTTGGTCAGCAAGGGCTCGACAAGTTTTTTATTCATGTTACTTGCTTAATTCTCAAAGAAGTAATAATTTCAAAAGTGGTAGGGGATTCATATTCAGAAATCAGGTGAGCAGGTTTGCATATCAAATGAGCACAGAAGCTCAAGGGAATGAGGAGGCAGAGGAGTTTATTCTTTCCTCATTGCAAGACATGTATAAAAATTATACTTAATTCTTGGTGGCAAGAAAAGAAATCAGAAGGATGTTGCTAGTTCCCAAGGTGGAACTGCTAATTTGAAAGATCCTCTAAAGCGTAGACCTAAAGGCATATCAAATGCAAGACTGAAAAGCCATTGGGAGAAGAAGAAACAGCCTAAGAGTAAGTTTTTAATAACTTGTTAATTATTTAATTCCTAATCCTAAGACTAAAACTCTAGTTTCTTACATATAAGAAACCTTTGGTGGGGGATAACCCAATGGATGAACCTTCTTCAACACAGATGAATTTTTCAAGCATGCTTGAATGTTTCAGTGAGGAATATATAACCGGCATACCATCATGCCAACCTGGAGCTGAATACACCAAGTTGATGATGGATTTTATTTCTTCGGAGTTAGAATTTAATGAATTTGCAATGTAATAATATTTATTTGGAGTTGATGATTTCATTTATTGGTTGTAATAAAATTTTTTATATGAATCATGCTTTCATTACTTCTACTCTACTATAAAAAATCTGCTTAACTTGCGCTTTATTTGCGCTTTAGTTGCGCTATGGTTGCTCTATGGTTGCGCTTTAGTTGCGCTATGGTTGCTCTATGATTGCGCTATGGTTGCGATATGGTTGCGCTATGGTTGCGCTTTACAGAATATGCACATGTTAGAAGTTACAGAATATGGTTTCGCTTTGTTAGAAGTTACAGAATATGCACATGTTATACAACAATAAAAAACTATATAATAACATAATAAAATGTACATTTATAATTCATGGACAATATTTACAATAAGTTACAGATTGTTTACTTCTTTGTTTGAAGAAAAAGAAAATATGCTAACTCTGCCCTAAATTTTGGCATATGCGTTTGCCAATCTTTATAAGCATTTCAGTCTATTTTCTTTCGTTGCACGGCTTTCTCCATGTATTTACAAACGAACATTCCACAATCGTAATCGTTTAATTGAGTTGGAAGTCCACGAACCACCTGTAAGTTCCATTTCGTTATGTCGCTTGGAAAGTAGCCTTCGGTGTCCTCTTGCAAATACTTTATCTGTACAAATAAAATATTTTATAAGTATATTAGGTATGAAAACATAGTTATCTGGATTTAACTCAAAATATGAATTTCACTTATAATTGTATAACAAATATTCTTGTGTTCAGAATTTGATAAGGAATCATACATTTTCTAGACTTTCTCCCTCAATTTTCCTATAAGAAGAACCCAATGCTTTTCGAAAATTATGGGTTGAACAATAAGTTTGATCTTTAACATAAATAAGATTAATGTGTTGGATAAAAATTTGATAATCCTGATTGAATGACTTGTATACCTACAATAATTCAGTTATATAAGGAAAAAAAACGTGAAAAAAGGATTAAAATATTATTTATACTTACTCTGTACAATAGAGAAACGTACAAGTAATGTTGAAATTTGTCTGTCATTATCCTACTCTGCTCTAGTAAAAAGAAAGCAAAAGCATCAACATGGTTATCTGCTAACCAATCATTTGTGAGCAGAAAGTCAATATCTGATCTTTTTATTTCTATGTTTCCAGATGCAAATATTAAGTCGTCCTTACAAAAACAAAGAAAAATATAATGTTAAAGCGCAATAATAGCGCAACCATAGCGCAACTATAGCGTAACCATAACGCAACCATAGCGCAACCATAGTGCAACCGTAGCGCAACCATAGCGCAACAATAGCGCAACTAAAGCGCAACTAAACTTACTTTTTATCAAATTTTCTAAAACATTCATTCATAAATTGTTGTTGCTGCTCTGTTAGAAAAGGCTTCCCTGGATAATCCATAATTTGCAATGCAGGTCGTGGCTCAATTATTATATTATCAACAGAGATAACCTCTTTGTTCTTCTTTTTTACATATGGTATGATGTGCAAACTTACTTTTTATCAAATTTTCTAAAACATTCATTCATAAATTGTTGTTGCTGCTCTGTTAGAAAAGGCTTCCCTGGATAATCCATAATTTGCAATGCAGGTCGTGGCTCAATTATTATATTATCAACAGAGATAACCTCTTTGTTCTTCTTTTTTACATATGGTATGATGTGCTTTGATGAACTCTCTGCTTTTTCATCATCTTCTCTTTTTCTTTTTTGAATCATGTGCTTTGATGAACTATTTTTTGGTAGTGACACATCTTCTTTGGCCGATGGTAGTGGTAGAGGAACATCTTGTATTGGTGGTTGTGCAAGAAGTTCTTTGGCTAATGGTGGAGGTGGAGGAACATCTTGTATGGGTTGTTGTGGAAGAACATGTTTGGGAGGTTGTGGAATAGCTGGAAGAAGATCTTCTTTAGGTTGTTCTGAAGGATGCATAGTTGTATTTTTCACTGATTGGAGGCTGGAAAAAAAACTAGATATAGGCGGCTTCTCTGGATTGTGATCACAATTCATTTGAAATTCAATAAATTTGTACTTCAGGGAGTCTTGATCTGCTTGAAGTTTCTCCACAATATCTTTAACACGATCCAATCTAGCTCCCAAATTCTCTTGAGTTTTATTCAACATCTTCTCAAATATTTCAAAACATTTTTTCTGAACAGCCTCTGAATCTGCCCCTCCAATGGGTGGCTGTTTAGCAGAAGGTTGAGTGGTGTAAATTTCTTCAGTAGGTGGACGAGTAGAAGGTTGAGTTGGCGGCAGAGGTGAACTTTCTGGTGGTTCTTTATGAGGAGAATCAGGGGAAGAGAGAGGGGGAGAGGGAGGTGGGGAGGGAGGTGGGGTGGTGTCAAGTTTTTTCCTTGCGGATGACTTAATTTTCTAGGGTGACTGCAATTTCTGTGGTTCATGCCCTGCCCGGGTTTTCAAGTTTTGTATGGCATTAATGTCAGCTCCGTATTTTTCGGCTTCTTCATTGCTAACATTCTCAATACACATAAATCTGCAAAAACAAAAAAGGTATTAATTTCCTAAAGCGCAACCATAGCATAATTTGCATCATTTACACGAAAAAATTATCTCATTTTTCTTTAAAAATTTAAATAATTTTGCTGCATTCTCTTGAGTAAAGTATAATTCAGTATACCCCTCCTATCTCAGAAAACACGGTCTTATTTCTGGATCGGATGGTTTATTCAAAGAAAAATGTTCCAAAAATCAAATCTGTATAATGCCAAACATAAAAAATTAAAAGTTAACATTAAAAAGCATTATACATGAAGAATAACCAGTAGGAGTGGAAACTTACCAGTAGAAGAGGAAAAAAATCATTGATGTAACCCAATGGTCTTTGCATTTGAAACTTCTCAAAAATTGTGTTGAATTCCCCGACCATGAAGTTCCTTAAGCATGAAGCCCAATTAATGGAAGTGAACTCACTTAAATTATTTGCAACAGATGTGAGCATTCTAGGGGTTTTATGGTTGTTTAGTGGAAAAAAAGGTTAGATAACAAAAACATAATAAATGTCTTTATTTTTGTAGCATTATCAGATAATCTGTCTAATTTTGACATTTCTATTTTAATTTCAGTTGATAGAGGTCCATTTAGAGGATCAATCCTCCATTTGATATCAATGTCTCTGTTAGGCAAACATGTCAGAAAATTTCAGTTGTTAAAGTTAAAAAAACATATCCCTATAAAAAATTCCATATTCAAAATATTACCTATCAACAAGGCAACCTTGTCAGAAGTGAATTTCAGTACATGACTAAGGACGATGAAGCCTTCATCAGCAGGACTCCAAAATTTGATAACCTCAAAAAGAAGTGGTATACACTTTTGGAATGCGGGGAACTTCAAAAATTGATGAATATTCAGATTCTTTAATATTTGCTCTACTTCATCATCAATAATCTCGACAAAAGCATCACAATGTTTCCGAAAAAAAGTAACATAGTATCTAGATGTTACTGGCCTTTGATACGGCGTCCTCATCTATAAAAATAAAAAAAATCAGAACTATATCGCAACCATAACTAAAGCGCAACCATAGCGCAACTAAAGCGCAACCATAGCGCAAATAAAGCGCAACCATAGCGCAACTATACATTTCGTAATTATTTAGCTTAAAAGAAGGTTTAAATTCAGAAAAAAAAATTGAACATCACATTGAACATATATACTAGTTATACAATTATTACTAAACCCTAAAATTTAGCAGAAAGTATAAACCTTTCGTATCATTTGTTTCATCCATTTACGAAGAGAAGAAGTTTGAAAAATCAGAAAATAAACATTTGAATATTACATTACATTAAACAAACAATGGTAAAATTATAACTAAACCAAACCCTAAAATTTAACATATAACTTAAACGCAACGAAAGTGCAAGTAAAGCATAAGTTAAGCGCAACCATACCTCTTCCTGATTGATGATCTTCTACAATCTTGTCGTCTACCTCCAGCGGGAATAAGCTATTGCAGAACCGAAGGTATTGGAGGAATCCGAGAGCGCTTACCAGAGCTGGAGTAACAGTGAAAATGTCGGTTGAAAATAAAATACGCGCCATTCTTTATTTTCCGGAATTCAAATGAACTGCGTTATCGGGTCGGGTCGCTCACTCTGACAAGACATAAAGCAAACATATTAAATTAAAAAAAACGCCTAACAGATGTCGCATTTCTATTGGCGACCGAACGCAGAGATGGGTTCGGTCACCTGACCCAATAATTTGCCCATAGGATTGTAGCTCTTCTTGGCTGCTTTCATCTGCAGTATTTTTGCGTGTGCATTGTAGCTGCCTTTGGAAGATCTTTTTGTTTGATTATTTTCTTCCTTCCTCAGTAATATACTGTAGATGGACAACTGGGAATAACAGCAAGTTGTTAGCTATGGAATTCAAAAGATGGAAATTTTTTGTTTGGGCTGACATTAAGTTTGGAACTTGCCGTTTATTTTCTGGATTGTTGAGTGGAAACTTACAATATTAAGCTAGATCTCGGAGAAAATGAGGAATTATATATTTTGCGGCTTTAGTGCATTATAAATTGGACTCTTTTGGCATGTAAAATAGTAGTTTATTGAATAATAACATTCAGATTTTTTCAATTCTTGCGTGAGCTATTGTATATGAATTCTTCGAATACTTTTGACAACAACTTCTAGAGGATAATTCTCCTTGTACATCGTGATGCTTGGATCATCTACTTTTATCCTTTGTTTTTTATTTTCAAATTTTTTTGAGTTGGAGTGTGCATGTGATCGCGAAATTTTAAAGCTTGATATTTGATGGTTTACTTTTTGTTCTTTGAATTTCAATCATTGTAGAAATTTATATCATTTCTTAGATTTTTATAAAATTTAGCGACTGCTTAAATTGTAGTGAATAAATTTTGTTCTTTTGATTTAGTTTCAATGGCTAATCTTGGCTTAAATTGAAAATTGGGAATTTACGATTTGTGGCTTTTGTACTTCTTTGTGTATCACATCCTATGTTTAAATGAGCAAACCTTGGATCCTAGGACATTCTATGTTAAATTGATATTATAGCTTATGGTTACATCATGTCAACTAAAAGTAGGATAGAATAATTGGGCCAATAAAGAAATTAATAACATATTCAATTTAAACAAAATCATATAAGTCATGACTCTAATCAATTTTATACCTACATTTGATAGGAGGCATAATTTGTTGAGTTGATTAATAATTTGGAATACTTTTTTGATTTTTAACATCTATTTGCTTTCAAAAGATTTGCGCTAAATCTAAATTAGTTATAGACTTGGTATCTTTTATTTTGTGAGTAGAAAGATCTATTGCATGAATAGTTTTAAGCATTTTAAGCAAGATAAATATGGCGTGTATAAATATTATTATGATTTTATTAATATTGTTAAATAAAATCTTACTCGAGATTATTTTGTTATCATTATTTGTTTTATTAAATCTATTTGCAATGGAGAAGGATTTAATTAGCTATAATTCACCAAAAATCCTATGGGAGGCTTTAATAATATCTTTGAATTTTAAGACATTACTAGTATTTTGTTAGGACAATGACACTTGAAATAAAAATCACTAAAGAAAAATCATTACCTCCTCTTAAGTGTGCCATTAGAGTACTATAATTGGTGCTTAACATTAGGTTTAGTTAACAATTCACCAATAATATAAGATTTGGATTAACTTGCAAAATCAATTAAAAGAATTTCAAGTGAAATATACCAATTGAGCAATAAAATAAATTATATTAATGTCCCTACAAAGAATTTTTTTCTCATCCTTATGAGCCTTTCAGACATATGACAAGAATTTTATGTGTCAAATTTGATCCCATGGAATAAACTATAGTTCATGAGTAGTCATTCGCTGATGCATTAGATGTAGAAGTAGTTTTGTATATTTGATTATGTTTAATTTGAATTTGTGCTACTGTAAAACATGACTATGAACTTGAACCTTCATTTTAACAAGAGCAGAAATTTACATGTGAAATTGAATATAAACATGCAATGATAGCTGAATTAGAATTTGAGTTTGACATTTAGCTTGAAATTATATTTGAACTTGAACCTTTAAGAGAAATTTAGTTTGCTCTTGAAAAGGAAACTCGTCATATATCTAAACAGATGTTGAAATTTGGGTTAAAATTGAATTTGAGGATGAGATTAATACTGAGGCTACAAATATAAAATGAGTTTTAATTTGATATTGTTCCTAAACTACAGATAGAACCCAAGTCTAAGCCTACTTGTGAATCTAAGTTTCTATTGAAATTGAATCTACTCCTAATTATGTGACTGAATAAATTTTGCATTCTATAGTTGAAGAGATAAGTGACCACAACAACAACAACAACATCAAGCCTTTATCCTGCTATGTGGGGCCGGCTACATGAATCCTTTTTCTCCATTGTGTTCTATTAAAAGTCAAATTCTCATATAAATCTAATAAAGAAAGTTCATTCCTAATATTTTCTAACCAAGTCTTTTTAGGTCTGTCTCTACCTTTCTTAACATAAGTCAAATCTAATACCTCTACTCTCCTAACCGGGTCATCTGAAGGCCGTCGTTTTATGTGATCAAATCATCTAAGGCGACTCTCTCTAATCTTATCTTCTACAGGAGCTACTCCAACCTTTTCACGTATATGCTCATTTCGTATCCTATCTCTAAGGGTAATGCCACTCATCCACCTGAGCATCCTCATCTCTGCCACACTTAACTTAGTATTATGCTTCTCTTTTAATGGCCAACATTCGGCACCATAAAGCATTGCAGGCCTCACTACCATCTTATAGAATTTTCCCTTAAGTTTGAGGGGTACATTTCTATCATATAACAAGCCCGATGCATTCCTCCACTTCAACCATCCATCTTGAATTCTGCTAATAATATCCCCATCTATTTCACCATCACTCTGAACAATAGATCCAAGATATCTAAAATGTGTACTCTTATTAATGACTTGCTCGCCCAAAGTCACAATTCCTTCACTAGGTCTATTACTACTAAAATTACACTCCATATATTCCGTTTTAGATCTACTTAAGCGAAAACCTTTAGACTCTAAGGTTGACCTCCATAATTCAAGTTTACCTTCAACTCCCTCTCTAGTCTTATCAACAAGAAGAATATCATCAACAAAAAGCATACACCAAGGTACATCTTCTTGCAAATGTCTAGTGAGAACATCCATGACTAAAGCAAAAAGATATGGGCTTAAGGCTGATCCTTGATGTAACCCAACCGAAAGAGGGAAATACTTGGTCAAACCACCTTGTGTTTGAACACAAGTAATAGCTCCTGTATACATATCTTTAATGATTTGAATATAAGCGTTATTAACTCCTTTTTTTCAAGAACTCTCCATAGCATTTCTCTTTGAACTTTATCATATGCTTTTTCTAAATCAACAAATATCATATGTAGATCCTCCTTATTTTCTCTATATTTCTCCAACAAACCTCTTAATAAATGTATGGCTTCCATAGTCGACCTACCCGGCATGAATCCAAATTGATTTTGAGAAACATTAGTATCACGCCGCAACCTATGCTTTATAACTCGCTCCCATAGTTTTAAAGTATGACACATTAACTTAATTCCTCTATAATTCACACAATCTTATGCATCACCTTTATTCTTAAAAATATGAATTAACGCACTTATTCTCCACTCATCTGACATCTTTTTAGTCATGAAAATAGTATTAAAAAGTTTAGTAAACTAAGAAATTCCTTCATCTCCTAAGCATTTCCACACCTCTATTGGAATATCATCAAGTCCAACAGCTTTTCCACACTTCATTTTTTTTAAAGCCTCTCTAACTTCGATTTTACTGATACGCCGATAAAAACAGAAATCTATATTTTCATTTAGGGTGCTAAGGTCATTATAATCAATCTTATTTTTACAATTTTCATTAAAAAGTTTAGCAAAATATCTCATTCATCTTTATTAAATATCATCTTCTAAGAAAAGTATTTTTTGATCTTCATCCTTAATACACTTCACTGGAACTAAATCCTTACTACTCATATTTCTTTGTTTGGCTAACTTATACATATATCTTTCACATTCCTTAGTATCTAATCTATTATGTAAATCATTAAAAGTTAAGGTCTTTGTATTGCATATTGCTTTCTTAGATTCCTTACGAGCTTATTTATATCTTTTCAAATTATCAGAATTTTTAAAATTAAACCAATTTTTATAACAAATCTTTTTATTTTTAATCTTTTTTTGCACATTTTGATTCCACCACCAACTATTTTTACTATTATGAGCTTTTCCCTTTGATACTCCAAGCACATATTTTGTAATATTCTTAATATCACTAGCCACTTTTTTCCACATAACATTAGCATGCTCATGTACAGACAAAATCTTAAGATCTAAAATCTTACTCTAAAAAATATTTTTGTTAATATTCTTTCAATGCCCCCATCTAATCCTAGAATATTGTTTTACTTTATTTTTTATTTTCCGCCCCTTTATCTTAAAATTCAAAATTAATAATCAATGTTGGGTACATAAATTTTAGATCTTCAATGTGAAGAGATAATTGACCAAATTGATAAAATAATTCTTCAATGTGAAGTAAACAAATCATGCTTATGGAAGATGATGAATCGATTTAATAAATTGATTTATCTTTGATGAAGTTTCTAACAAAGTTATTTGCTATAAATCAAACTAAAATTTATTTTATTTATTTGTTCCTTGATTTCCGAATTTTCACAAGTGAAATTGCATCTCTTTTGGACAAATTTGTTAACGGAAGTAGCGTAAATTTCTTCCATCTATCTTGATGAATCTAGGGGTGTAAATCATCATCTTTAATATTTAAGATATTTGGCTTAGTAGGTATTTCATATTTTTGTGTTTGTTTGTTTTCAATTTTTTTTTTATCATCCCATCATCTAGTAATAAATTTAAAATCAGTTTAGTAAGTATGTTTTGGCAATTTAGCATTTTCATTAGTTGCTTCATATCATTTACACGATTTATATAATTTGTCTGATTTGCATGAAGAGATTCATAGCAAACTAACAGTTGATTATGTTAATCATAGTCAGCCGCTGATATGAATATGAGATGTGGAATTCAAACCAGGTAATAAGGTGACAATGTATCTGAATCCTAAAAGGCTTGCTATTGAGACCTTTAAGAAATTAATTGTAAGAATAATAATGCCATGTAAGACCATACAATGCATTGGGATAAATACTTATAAAATAAAAATTTTAATTGGCTCTGTTATTATTCCATACTTCAGCATATTTGATTTGACATTATTTCATGAAATTACTACAAATATAGTGGGTTATTTTTTCTGTTCATCTCCTCATGAATTCACATCCAATACTTTATTAAATTGAGCTATTCATTTACATGGAACGATTGTATCTATAACTAATCGTGGGTATCACTAATTTCTTGTGCCTTGGAATGCCAAACCTATTTGAGGTGATTTCGTGGGTTATCTTGCTGATGCGTGCCTGAAGCTTTCCATTTTTTCCTAAATTTATATGACAATACATAAAATCCATTTTATGAGAAAAACTGCAAAATAATCTCCCAAGTATTTGTAAGTAGACAAATCATTCCCACAATATCACATATCTCCAATTTAGTCTCTCGACTATATATAATTGATCTCAATTTCTCTCAGCTAGAAATTGTTCGAAGTTGGGATTAAATTTTATCCTAATTTAGTTTCTTGATAATATAAAATTGATCTGATTTAGTCCCTGAGAGATCATTTGAGATCAATTTTATATAGTTGAGGGATTAAATTGGAGACATGTGATATTGTGGGACTAAATTGATTACATACAAATAATCGGGGGATTATTTTGAACTTTTCCCTTTAATTGATTAAAGTTAATTTGTTTTAAAGTTAGATAGAATGGTGCAAATCTAAAGCTACGGTCTTTCCCCCTCAAGACTATAGCCAAGGTATATTATTTTCATGTCCGACAATTCATTATGATTGTGTGGGTTTTCCTTCTTCGATTGACTTCTTAAAACTGTAGCTCTAATTGGCTACTTACATTTACAAAACTTCCTTATATAAGCATTATAATTGTCATTGCATGCTCCTTTCCATCTACTCGTGGTTAGGGTAGTCAAAAAAGATTGTTGTTTGCAAATACCTTATATTTAACTTGTTAAGAAGCTCATATTTGACTTGCTCATTTTGAAATGATTCGAGTTTGAATAAATATTTTGAGCTCATTTTTTAAAGTAAAACAAAAATGGACTTTCATTTGATCGTGTTTTGCTTGTTATATATATATATATATTTGTGTTTGCTTTATTTTTAAAAAATGCATTAAAATAAAAAAAATTATATTATTTGAGCCGAATATGAGTCAAAGAAGCTTATTGAAGTTTAAGCAAATTAAACACGGACATGATGATGAACAATTTTAAACATGAGCTTAATTCTAGCAAAACAAAATTCGAACAAGCCAAGCAAGAACGCATATCATGCTCGCTCATGTTTGTAGCTACAAAACTAGAAATAATAGGGATTATTGTTAACAAGATTTTAAAGGTTGGATTTCTCTGTTTGGGATGAGATTAAGCTTGGAAATTTATCTTTTTTGGTGTAATCTAAGTTTGTTGAGTAGAAACTTGCAACATTTGGCTAAAGCTTGGGGAATACCGTTGAATCACTTATTTTGGTGTTTTTGGGTTATTGATCAAAAAACTTTGGCATATAATTAAAAAGTTTATGTTGCAATTAACTTTAGATTTTCTCAAGGTGTGTGCATTGTTGGTTATGGAATTTTGAGTGCTTTGCAAGTCTTGACGATAATTTCTAGTGGATGATTCTCTTTGTATTGACTTGAGATCTTGATATGCAAATTGATTAATTCTATTCATGGATTTAAAAATCAGACCAAATCAACTAGTTTGACCATGGATTGGTCATATGGATTGTCCGATCTACTTTAATAATGGTCTCTTCTAGTAAATTAGTAAAATATGATGAGAATTGTTGGTTTGACCAACAAATTGTCAAAGCAATTTTGGTCTCTTAGAACCAGCCAATTCAATTACTATCCCATTAAGCAATTAAATAAATTAAGTTAATGAATTTAATATAAAATATTGAATTTAAATAAATTAATTTAAAATTTAACATTTTTTAATTTTATAATGTAATAAATTTCTATGATAATCAAGCATTTTTAATGACACCGCCACCACATATGAGTTTCCAGCACGTGTTACAAACAAAAAATGTTGTATAACAACAACAACAACAACAACAATAACAAGCTTTTATCCCACTATGTGGGATCGACAACATGAATCATTTTTCTCCGTTGTGTCATATTAAGAATCAAATACTCATCTAAATCTAAAAAAGAAATGTCATTTCTAATATTTTTCTAACCAAGTCTTTTTAGGTTTATCTCTACGTTAACATAAGTAAAATCTAATACATATACTTTTTAACCGGGTTATTAGAAGGTCGCCATTTTATGTGACCAAACCATCTAAAGTGACTCTCTCTAATCTTATCTTCCACTGGAGCTACTCCAACCTTTTTACATATATGCTGATTTCGTATCTTATCTCTAAAAGTAAAGCCACTCATCCATGCGAACATCCATGTAAAGCCACTCTAAGAGTAAAGTTTGGTCCCAAATAGTTGAAATAGTTTGTTGAATGATGCTCATGATGAGTAACTTTTCCATGTGTTTCTCTTTGGTGTGTTAATATTGTTCGAGCAAAACGCTTTTGCTTGACTTCTATATAAGGCTTAAAATGTGTTCTGAAAGTTGTCTTCCTTACAATTTTTAGGTTCTTGACTGCTAAATAAAATGAAATATTCACGTCATTAAAGTTGAGATTCCTAATACATATTAAGGCGTTTGGCACTCTTATTTTGACCAGCTTGGTTTTCAAATTTTGTAACATGTCACTTCTTGGAAATTAGATAATTGTTCTTTTATAATACCCTTCTCTAAATTAAGGTGCTATCTATTTAGTTTTTTATGAAGAGTTAAAGCAATGATGAAAAGCTTTGGATTTTTTTTTTTTTTTGCTTTCTCTAATCAAATAAAGTGATTGTATTAAAACTTGGGCATCTTAGTGATGTCTAATTTCAATATTAACTCGACAGTTTTTACAAGTCACTATTGATCTTTCAGTTGCTTATTGTGTAACACATACCATCTATTGTGTAACTTGGTGATGGTTGGGCTTTAAATTGCGTATAAAGAAAAGGAGATTCATACTTAATAGCCATTATTTCCTGATCATTGCAACCTTCATTGAACAATGAAACTTTTTTTTTTTGTTGCTTTATGTAGGCATTAGCGGCAGCATCCAAGACTTTAGATTGTCTTAAGCTTGTGCACAGCTTGCATGTCTATTTTATTGTGGCTGGTGATAACAATGGTAATTATCTTCTCTAACTACCTGAATAATAGTGTTAACAATTGTAATTATCTTCCCAAACTTCTGGAATAATATGTTTCAACCCGCATCAGTACTTGCTTGATTTCCTTTTTTTATAGTTTTTTATACTTCAATAGGTGCTAAAAACATGCTAGTAAGCTCTCCTAACATATAATGAGAACCATGTTACTTTGACGAGAATTGAATAGAACATGACCGGTTGGAAGTATTTAAAAAAATGCTTTTCTTGTTAAATGATCAAGGATTCAGAAAGTTGATCTGAAATAGTTGAGATGATAAATATCATTTGCTTAACATGAAGATTGGTTTTCATGACTGGCCATTTTATCTATCTAGTTGGATATTTTCATATTTATATCTTGCTAATGATATAATGCATCTGCCCCATACACACAATTCTTATAATTTATTATATTGATTAATTTGATGTCTTGCCAACCCCATGTTGTGGGATAAAGGCTTGATGTTGTTGATTAATTTGATGTCTTCTCCATAGCTGATATATATGTGTGTTAATATCATGTTTGGCAAACTCTTCATTGAATTTGCATGAGTTTGAGAGTGTTGTTAGTGACTTGCTCTATTTGTGCAATTAAATAGAGTGCAAATAGAGTTATATAAATTGTAATTCTAGCATTTTTTATCATTGTATCATTATCTGAACTATGAAATGTTTACTAGCAATTAATGAAGAGGCATTTAAATTTTACATATGTTAAATCTCAGCCCCTAATTCCTATATGAATCCAATGGTGTAGGATAGAGATCCGTGGGAAGCATTGAGTACCTTTCATAGCTAGACATCTGATTTAGGAAGGATTATATTACAACAATTTTTCATTATTTTGTAGCTATGATGCACCGACACGGACACGTCGACACGGACACGACACGGACACGGGACACAGCATTTTTTAAAAATATAGGACACGGGTGCGGCGTGGACACGGCATAATAATTTTTTAAATAATATATAGAAATTAAGACGACATTATATTAAAAATGACAAGGAATAATAAATCAATTTCATGATAACTTGTTTAGCTTATAACATAAAAATGCTTAGTACAAAATATCAGTACAACCACAAAAATATAAGCAAAAAACCATTTAGTACAACATGAAGGTCCAACTACTCAATAGAGGGAATGATAGAATTAGGTTCAGATGTTGATTTTTGATCATCAATATCATTATCATTGAATATCATTGCTTCCAACTCTGGTTCATCTAGAGAAAGATTTGCAACCTCCAATAATCTCATATCATCAAGGCACTCGAACCCATCTCCAGTAACATCCCACATCTTATTATCACATGTCATATAAAGTGAGGTTTTCCTTGATAGAAGATGAAGATTATATTCCTCCTAAATCATAATGGATATTCTCTATTTGAACTACTATCCTTCAACATAGAAATTATAATTGATATGAAGTTAAAACAAAATATCTCAATAATAAGACAACATGAATACAACAATATATCGGTCTTTCAGGGTCCAATGGGGCTCTCCCCTAGTGGGGTTCGACCTGCCAAGGTAAGAGTAATTTTGAAGTTTTGCTTGTTTTTAAAGTTCGTAAGTTATTTGTATGGAAAGATATTGAGCGGTACCAAGCATGTACGGAGTGGTACCGAGCATGTACATTAGCTTTTTTTGGTAAGTTTCAAAAAACAATAATTAATATTTCAGGCGTCGAGAGTCAGGCGTCGATGTCATTTATCAGTCATCGAGAGAGGAGATAAAAATACCTTCACTGCAAAAAAGAAATTAAAATGAGAATATTCAATGATTGAGTATTAAGTGCGGACGTTGATTTGATGTTGTGGATAGAAAATAAGAAATTTAGTTTAAATACCGCAAAATACAAGAAATTATATTTTAAAAAATTCATAAAATATTTAAGATACGTGTGTCCGACACGCGTGTCCAATTTGCATTTAATATTTTTTAATCGGACACGTTTTCGGCATGTTCGACACGTGTCAGAGGAGTGTCGGACAAGTGTCGTGTCGGACACGGTGTCGAACACTACACGCCTCTTTGAGGAGAAGTGTCGGTGCATCATAGTTTTGTAGTTATGTATTTCCTTAGTAAGACCTCATGTATAGAATTATAAATAGATATGATATTGTATAATAAAGTTATGGCTTTTCTCTTAAATCTCTCGATTTCAACATGGTATCAGAGACACGAACAAAATAGAGAGGAAGCCATCGGAAGAAACGTTACCGGAGCATACGAAGCCTAGTGGAAGACAGCCGAAGCCTCGCTCCGGCCTTTAGATGTCCGAAGGCAGGAAGAAACTGCTCGGGCGCTTGGAAGAAGCCGCTCAGATAATTGGAAGATGAAGCCGTTCGCTGGCTGCTCGGACGCTCAGAAGACGAAGCCGATTGCTGACCACGAAGCCGCTCGAACAGACGAAGCCGTTCAATGACGCTCTGTCACAACCCAACTCGACCAGGACAAGTCCTATCATGTTAAGCTGTAACAGAGAAATCCCAAGATCTAGTTTTAGAATTGTTTCAGATTTTTTGTTAATATTCATTGAAATAAACTACAGACTATAGAGCTACTAAAACATCAAAATATTAAAAATAAACTCATCCACCAAATTTTTTTAATTTCATCAAAATAAATTTTTACACTACAGTACATGGCTACATATAAGAGATATGAATTGAAAATTTAACCAGCTATGACTGCACAAAAAATCAAAATAGCAAAATACTTATGACCTCAGATTTGATCCTGAACTGCTAGTCCACAACCTCTTTCTCCTTCACAGATCTTAAAAACAGAAGCAAAACCATAGTGAGCTACAACAACTCAGCAAGCAACATAAACCATTCGAAATTTTTAAATATTTTTTTATCAAATATTTTGCTGAATATTTAAAAGAAATTAAATGTAATTTAAATAAATCACTAAATAGAGAAATGTAATAAAATGTATATCAGTTCTTCTCTGATTTAAATAAAAGTATGGAACAAATAAATAAATTGAAATTCATGTCACAGAGTAGTTCATATCACATTTCTCGGACCTAGACAAAATCTCAAAGGATTGTGGCCCCTTATGACTTCTTTTTTATGCTTATAGCACCAGAATATATCATATATTTATGCCTTATACTGAATATCAAAAGATTCGGGCTCCTTATAACTCTCAACAATTCCCTGACACAGAAAAAATCTCAAAAGAGTCTGGCCCCCTTATAGCTCAAATAGATATAATTTAATCATATGTACATATATATCATCATATTATAATAATTAAAGAGTAATTGAGCAATATCAAAATTTCAGTATTGTATAACAGTAGACAACAGAAAATTCAACAAAACAAAAATGCACATTTTTAAAAAATTATCAAATTACTAGGAATTGTATAAAACGATGATTTAAGACTTTTATTGTGCTACATTATTTTTTCAACACCTATATAATTTTCTATTCAATAAAAACCCTGCAAATTTAAAAAATCCAAGTGTAAAATTTCCAAAAAAATATTTAATATGTGCATAATCATAATCTGTATAACATATAAAAAGTTATGCGATAAAAATTTTATTTGTACAAAGTTATCACCATTTTTTGCTAACAGATATAAAATTTTAATCAAAATATTCACCTAAACTTGCACATTTTTTGAAATTGAGATGGGCATAATGTGTCTTACCTTGAGATGAACAATTTTCCTAATTGGACGGACAGACAAAAATGGCCCGAACTCGCCCAAAACCGAATTTTGGTTTTCTTTCTCCATTATTTCTTCCCTAATCTTTCCACGCATTCTCTGTTAACGTTTTTGCCAAAAAAAAAAAAAAAAGAGAAATTGGATTTTAAATAAACTACAATGGGATTTGATATTTAAAAAAATAATTATTTTTCAACAGTGCTAAAATATTTTGAAAAAATTAGGGAAGCTAAAAGAACGCATTAAAAATATTCTAGCGAAGACAATTTTTGATTTGGACTTATTATGACGTAGAAATAAATATTGACTGTTTTACGTCAAAAATTCTTATAAGAAAGTTTAGAGATTTCACAATCTATACACCTTAAAAAAAATGTCGTCCTTGAAATTCCTAAAGAAGAATGAGTTATAATAAATCTGGATACAGCTGTCTCATATCAGATTCCTCCTACGTAGTCTCTTTAGCAGTTACATGCTTCCACTGTACTTTGATCATAGGAATCTATTTGCTTCTAAATTTTCTAACATCATATATCAAAATCCTTTCGGGTTCTTCCCTATATTGTAGATTTGGATGAACCTCAACATCCTTAGCAAATAATATCTTCCTATAATCAAACATCCACTTTCTCAAAAAAGATACATGAAACACATTGTGTATATCAAACATATGATTATGTAACAATAACTTGTAAGCAGAACTACTAATTCGCTTAATGGTCTCAAAAGGTCTAATATACTTTGGATTAAGCTTAATAATTCTTCTAAATCTACTAACACCTTTCATATGGTTGACTTTGACATAAATCAGTTACTAATTAGAAACTCAACCAACCTGTGTTTCTGATTGTAATACTTCTTCTATCTATCCTGTGCAAATTTCAACATTTCTCTAATCAAAAGGATCTTTGTTGTAGTATCATCACAAATGCTGAATCTATCACCTGTCTATCTCCCACCTCTTTCAAAGTCAAAGGATTCCTACATTTCTTGTCATATAAAGCTTCATAAGGAACTATGCTTATGCTGGACTGATAACTATTGTTATATGTAAACTCTATTAATGTGATATGATTTTCCCAACTACCTCCAAAATCCAAAACACACAATCTTAGAATATCCTCCAATACCTGAAAAGTCCTTTCAGATTGTCCGTCTGTCTGCAGATGAAAAGCTGTACTGAAGTGCAACCTTGTATCCAATCCCCACTGAATACCTCTCCATAATCTAGAGGTAAACCTGTCATCCCGATCAGATACAATCACCTTCAGCACAGCATACAACTTGATAATATCTTTAATATTGATCTGTGCTAACATGTCCAGCTGTCTTGTTCGTCAGATTAGAATAAAATGGGCAGATTTTGTCAGTTGATTGACAACAACCCAAATAGTGTCATGCCCCTGCCTCGATCTAATAATATCCATAGCAAAATCCACTGTTACCTCTTTCCATTTCCACTCTGGAATAGATAGCGATTACAGAAGACCTCCCGATCGCTGATGCTCTGTCTTGACTAGCTGATAGGCCTCATACTTTGACACAAATTCCACCATGTCCTTCTTCAATCTAGGCCACCAAAACATACCCTTCAGATCTCCGTACATCTTAATACTTCCTGGATGAATAATATATCTTGGATAATGAGCCTTATGTAGAATTTTCTGCCTCAAATCTCTAGAAATTCCAGCCATTACACCAAAAGGTGCCTCGATGTTTAAGAGTTAGCTTTCTTTTACTTAAGGGGTTTCACACGCTCGATTTGATTGGAATCTCCTTCCGATTTCCCTGGTTTTCTTGGATACGCAGAGACAGACGGGGCCCTTCTCTTGGGTAGCTAGGACGGGCTGAAATCAACAATAAATCTTAAATCAAATTGGAGACCTGATTAGGACCCGGAATCAACCTTTATTACTGAATCAGCCTTTATTGTTGTTATAATCAAATTAGTTTTTTTTTTGCAATTATTACACCACAATGTATGAAGAAAATTCATCCAAAAGCTTTGATCAAATAGAATATATTATGATACGCCAAGAACGAGGTGATCTTTAAAGCATGCAACCTTCATATCGCCTAAACGGGAAGAACTACCTAAAGTGGTCTAAATTTGAAATGACCTACTTAAAGGTGAAAGAAAAAATGCATCACATCGTCAAAAAAAAAAGAAAAAAAAATGCATCACCTCATCAGGGGAGGACCAAAAGGAGGAGATCCTAATTTTGGGGCATGGGATGAAGCAGACTCCACGATTATGTCATGATTGTGGAATTTCATAACTCCAGAAATTAGCAATACATTTATATTTCTTTTTATTGAAAAGGATATATGGAATGTCGCCAGACCTATGATGCACCGACATAAAGATGACAACACGGACACGGATACAGGACATGACATTTTTTAAAAGTATAAGACACTGGTGCGGCGTGGACACGACATAATAGTTTTTTAATATAATATATAGAAATTAAGGGGACATCATATTAGAAATGACAAGTAATAATAAATCAATGTCAAGATAACTTGTTTAGCTTATAACATAAAAATGCTTAGTACAAAATGTCTAGTACAACCACAAAAATATAAGCAAAAAATTATTTAGTACAACATGAAGGTTCAACAACTCAATAGAGAGAATGATAGAATTAGATTCAGAGGTTAGTCTTTAGCTTTCAATATCATCATCATTGAATATCATTGCTTTCAACTTTGGTTCATCTAGAGAAAGATTTGCAACCTCCAATAATCTTATATCATCAAGGCTCTCGAACTTATCTCCAGCAGCATCTCACATTTTATTATCACCTGTCATATAAAGTGGGGTCTTTCTTGATAGAAGACGAAGATTTGTATGCACATAAACTAAATTTTTAACTCATTGTGGAGTTATTTTATTCATCTTCATCGATTGAATAAATGAGTACGTACTCCAATTTCTCTTCCAACAAGAAGAGAATGATACTTGACCAAGAAGTTTTATTGTTATTATTTGAAGAAGCGGTGTTGAAACTCCATGAATCAACCACCACATTTTTTGGATCCATCCTCCATCTATCAACAAAGGATTCTTGATCACCAAAATCCTCTAAATATCTAAAGAACTTTTCAAGTTATATATTAGTCTTTCTTCTCTCATCATTTGAAAAATATCGTTTCAAGCATATCTTTCTCATATTTGAAACTTCTAAATTTTTTTTGTGGTGAGACACGTTGAGAGTTTTCCTGAAGTCGTTCTTTACTTGAATACTTTCAAATAATACAAAGCACATAAAATTATTTACCAAGAAATTTAAATTAATTTAAAAGATGATTACAAATGTACCCTGGATTTAATGAATGATTCAAACAATGCAGATGTGTGTTGCTTTTGCTTCACCTATCCTCAAAAATGATATAACAACGTTAAAAAAATTTGAGTTTTCATCACGTGACTTTCTTTTATGTCTGTTTGAAATTATTTCACTTTTGCTAATATAGAGTCCCTCATCTCATAAATTAAATGTAAGCATGATTTATCTGTGTCAGTTTCTCTTAACATATCTTAAATTGGATCAATGAAAGCCAAAATATAATCTACATTATCCACCATAAGTCATTTAAGATCTTTTCGTTTACATACCTTGCATTCCTAACATCTTCTTGATAACAAATCATTTTTCTCTAATCACCATAGATTGAAGAACAATTTTAATTTGTTTGAATCTTGTTAACATGATTATTATAGAGACAAAACGAGTTTCAGCAACATATAACATTCTTAAGTGGGAGTGATCATTAAACATTGAAAGTCTCATTGAATAGTTCATAATGAAATTTCTGATCAGAACAACATCATTTGCAACCACTGTTATCCAATAACATTCAACATAGATGATTTCATTAGCCTCTGTATTCTTTGTTGGACAAATATTTTTTAGTGCAAGATTTAAAGTGTGCACAACACATGATGTCCAAAATATATGATTATAAGTTTGCTCCACTAACAATCCTGCAGCTCTACATATCGATGCATTATCTGTAATAACCTGTACAACATTTGAAGGCCCAATCATGATTATCATATCTTTAATCAAATTGGCAATGAAATACTTATCATTGTATTCTCCTTCACAATTTACAGTTTTAATAAATATTGGGTAATTCTCTGTAACGACCATGAAATTAATGAGTGGTTTTTTTTAGGATCTGTCCTACCATCGCACATCAAATTGACACATTTTTCTTTCCACACTCCTTTCGTTGGTTTAAGCAGTCTCAATATGTGCACTTTCCCTTTTCAATAATTTTGATCTTATTGTATTGTAGTCAGGTGGAACATAACCTGCAAGGTTGTTATTACATGTAAAAGTGATTGCATTTTTATAATAAGAATTTCTTGCAAGATTGAAAAGAAGTCCCACTGAAAAAATATCCTTATAATTTCACCATCCAATTCCTCTCGCTGCTGCATGTTAAAAGTCTTCACTAAAGAACTACTGGAAACTCCTTTTCTTTCTTTTGATTCATATCCTTCACTTCTAAATGATAATGAATGATCAACTCTAACAGACGAGGAAGAAGTGTGAGATGAACCATGAGTAGAAGACAAACATAACTCTTTAGGGAGTGCCCTTTTGATCCTAGATTCAGCTTCATCAACTTGTATGTTCAATTCAATCTACTGCGACGTAGTAATCTTAGGACACATTTTAATTCTATGACCAGCAATCTTAAGTAGATGTGCTTTCACCATAGAATATGATCCTTTAGAGGTGACACTATAATAATTGCATTTGAATGACACATTGCCTCCTCTTTCAAAAGTATTTCCTAACTTTGTAACATGAATCCATAATAGCTTATTAGTTTCTACACATGGCTCTTTTGAACCACTCCTACCACTTGCTTTTAAATTCACTGGTGAACTAGAAAAAATAAAGTCTAAATAAATTGGGTGAAATAAAATCAAAAGAATTAAGAAGTTCAAAGCTTGTACAACTATTTTTTTTTAGTGTAAGCATTTCCAACAATATTAAGGAAATATTAAAAATACATAAATGGAGAGACACTACTAATGAAGAAATGAAGCACTTTAAAGAAATGGTACGTGGTAAACTGGTAATCGTAATTCTTGATCTTACCAAAATGAAAAAAAACCTATTTTATGCAAATAGATCTTCAATGTAAAATATAATGAAAAATTAAAGCATGTGGATGTGAAATTGCATTTCTTCAGGGATGTCATGATCAAAGAGTTAGTGAATATCATAAAGATTTCAACAAATCATGAACAAACGTACATACTAACAAAGAAATTGCTTACAAGAAAATTACCTTACTGATTGGAGATATTAAATGTAGTTCCAAGTGGATTAAATTTAATATAAAACAAAGTGGAGATTGTTAGTATAGTTTATATGTATTTATATTTGCTTGTTGTTTGTATTTGTAACTGTTGTAGTGTAGGTTAGTTTTTTTATACTTTGCTTTAATATTGTGTAGTCTTTGTGTGGTGTCAGGTGTTAGGTATGAATTTTGTAAATACCGAAAGATCTCATATTTGTTAGCACATTTTATGAAATCAGTTCTACAGCCGGACTCCATGATCAGTTGCTTCAACCACTGGAAATCCTCTTGTATCCTATTGCTTCAATAAAATACTACGTAACTACAAGCACTAACGAAGGAAGAAAAAAATGACGAAATCAACTTACAGGATTTGATGAGATGCTCGGTTGGCTCGCCTGCGTGCAAAAATGGCTTGCGGCTTGGGCTCAGCGGATCGGGAAGAAGATGGAGTACTCAGCTTGGCCAAGGAGTGCTCACGGAAACGACAAAGGAAGGGAGAAGATGACGGAATCGCACTCGCCTTATCTCCTCACTCGCCGCCCTAAAGGAATACGAAGGAAACTCCGCCGAATAGGAACGGAGAAATTAAGGCTCGGTTGCGGAGATATAAAAAGAATTTTTCTTTTTTTATTTAGTTATTAAATATTCGAACACGCGTGTCCTATTAAATTTTATGTATTGTTAAATGAGACACGTCGGAACCGTGTTGGACACGTGTCTGTGCCGTGTCGGGCACGTGTACGTGTCTGGCACGTGTTCGACACTGCATTTCCTCTTCAAGCGGAGTGTCGGTGTATCATAGCGCCAGACAAACTTTCTTAAAAGCTCGAGATGCTGCTCAAATCTTTGAAATTAAAATCAAAGTAGGAAGCACCAAACAACTAAGCAAGACTGTGACGGAGTATGCCACTCTTCTACAAAACCTATGGCAAGAACTTTATCACTACAGATGCATAGAGACAAAATGTCCAGAAGATGCTACCATTCTAAAGAACTTCATTGAAAAAGATAGAAATTATGATTTTCTTACAGGAATAAATACAGAATTTTGATCAAGAGCCCAGATCCTCGGCAAAGAGATGCCATCGCTAAATGAAACCATTGCTCTCATCCGTGCTGAAGAGAGCTAACGAGGGGTAATGTTGGAGCCAAAAGTTGTTGAGAGCTCAACAATGATGACCAAAGAAGCTCTATGAAAGGAGAAAGTTAAATACTCCAAAATTCAAAGATAAAGACTCCCTTTGGTGTAGTTATTGCAAGAAGTCAAAACATACGAAAGAGACATGTTGGAAGATACATGGAAAGCCCCCAAGTAAGGAGTGGAACCAAAGAAATAAGAAAATAGACACCTGATATGCCAATACCACAACAAGTCAGCCTAACCCGAAATACTAACTAGCTTCAATAAAGAAGACATTGAAAGACTCAGACAGCTCCTGGTATCCCTTGAAAAATCACCTGCATCTTCCTCTCTTGCACTTTCAAGTAAGTTTTCCATATTCATTGGATTAAGTACCTCTATAAATTATTTGAAAGAAATATGTATCATTGACTCAGGAGCCACATATCACATGACAAACTCTACTACTCACTTCATCAATTATGATCCTTGCCCAATAGACAAGAAAATCATCACTACTGATGGTTCTTTTGCCAAAGTAGAAGGTTAAGAAGAAATACCCTTATCCCCTTCCCTCACTCTAAAAAAATGTACTCCATGTTCCTTAATTATCCATAAATATTATATCTATACAAAAACTTACCATTGTTCATAATTGCCAAGAATTATTTAACCCTACCTTTTGCTTATTTTAGGACAAGGGATCGGGAAAGACGATTGGACTTGCTAAGGAGAGAGCTGGACTGTACTGCTTGGAAGAGCTGAGCAAATTTAAAAATAGCCACTCTATGTTATCCCTAGTTGACAGGAAATCTACTCTCTTTCTTAGTCACTTCATATTAGGATATCCATCATTAGAAGTCTTGAAACATATGTATCTAAAACTTTTTCATAAATTGGAAAATGAAAATTTCCATTGTGAAACTTGTGAATTAGCCAAACATAAAAGAACTTTTCCAAACAAGAATGAGAGATGCAATACTCCTTTCTATCTCATTCATAATGATATATGGGGACCCTAAAAAATCCCTAACATCTCCGGGGCTTGCTGGTTTGTATATTTCATTGATGACTGTACTCGAGTTTCTTGGATCTATCTCCTAAAAAATTAGTATTACGTTAGCATCATTCTTCCTATTTTTCACATCATGATCCAGAATCAATTTGGGTCAAAATAAAAATATTTAGTTCCGACAATGCTAAAGACTACTTCAACCATATCCTATACTCTTACTTTCAAAGTGAATATATCATCCACGAGTCCTACATTCACACCCCACAACAAAATGGGGTTGTGGAAATAAAAATGGTCACCTCCTAGCCTCCACTCGTGCCTTCCTGCTCCACCACACTATACCCAAATCCTAGGGGGGGAAGCTCTCCTAATTGCCTCTTACCTCATAAATTGACTACCGTAAAAAACCTTGGGGCAGAAAGCTCCAATGTATATTATCCTCCTTTTACCCCAAGTTTTGAACCCATAATAATCTTACATCCAAAAGCTTTGGATGCACTGTCTATGTTCCCATCCACAGCCAAAACAAAAAAAAACTAAATCCAAGGGCATTCAAATGTATGTATCGTCATTGGATAATCTGCCACCCAAAAAGGTTCTAAATGTTATCACCCCTTACAAAGGAAATGCTTGTATTCATTAATGTCACTTTTAATGAACAAAATTCCTACTTTACCAAACATCATCTTTAGGGAGAGGCTGAAACAGAAGAAGATAAGGAAAGCATGCTTGCCCCTCTTGACCTTCCTCCACCACATCAAATCAATCCTTCTGAAATTCTAAATAGGGAAGCTAAAGAGAAAACTATCCTTAGATTTGGGAAGGTATATTTCAGGCGTATAAGTTCAACCCGTGCTCCGAATGTGGGCTCCGAAAATTCGGCCTCGGCCTCCCCGCCGCGCAACTTTTCTTTTTTATTTGACGAGGGGGAGTTTTAACTGATAAGTTCCGGGTAAATTTTGGAAGGCAGATGGGTTTGTAGATAAGACACTACCCAGAGATTTCGCCCTCATTTTGTGAGGACTTTATGATCTGAGTTCTGCTTTCCTATAGGCGCAAGCCCCTATAGTTAATTACCCCTCCCGGTAACGAGAGAGAACTTTCGATTAAGGCTAGTCGTCAATCAGATACGTATAGAATACGTGGTATCTGGCATATAGTAGCAACAATGGGTATGAAATTTGAGAACTGGATTTAGATTTGGAATTTGGGTTGGGGAGTTTGGTATTTAAAATAAAAATTGCACCATCTTTCACTTAAAGCGGATGGTGGGGGAATGGATGATGGGCCCGATCAAGATCCCATGGTTCCGTCGTCCCGGGCCATCGTGGTCCCTGGTCTACTTAGTCAGAGGAGGTAGTCGACCCAACCTGACAGAAGGATCCTTGTCGGCAGCCATGGGTTGCTTCGTCCAAGGGTACCTTGTAGACCTTGGTTGGGTATTTGCCTAAGGGGACAAATTTGAATTCACCTTAGCTAACAGAGGGCTTTGTGCCCTATCGATCATATCCTATTGATTCATATCTCAAGGATTTGATGCCAATAAGAAACGTATTGGCTCTGGCCATAACCGCTATCTGTGGTGCCATTTGGCGGCAAAACCACTCGGTTCAGAGGGCCCCGGGTCATAACCATTTACCTGCAGTGCCATTTGGCGGCAAACCGCCGGTTAGAGGACACGTACCACGTCCTTACTGACAGGAGACTGTTTTGAGAATGGATCGTAGTGATATTCTCGACCAGGCATTTAGCTCTTTTGTGAGCTGAAGTAAATTATAATTTGTCCACCTCGGCAAACTGTTGCGGAGGGTGGATGTATTTTGCTTTAAGCATTTGAATGGCTTGATTTCAATTTTAAATATTTGGAATTTTGGATATTTTTGGAATTTTCTATTTTGGAATTTTTGTGGAGTTTTGGATTTTTTTGGATTTTTATGGGTATTTTGGGTGGAGCTATGGAATATTTGAATTGGACTTTGGGAGGCATTTGAAAGTATTTGTGAAATGGACCCCTCCAGTTGAGATCTGCATTCAACACGGCCATCACTGGGGTGTTTGGGGCCATTTTCTTTTGTTGCTTGAACCTTGTCAACTCTGTCTGGCTGTCGACAGATGATCGGGTTTCGTAGGCTTTATGCCTTTGATAGTGAATTCTCTTAATTTTAGGCTTGGAAGGCCTAATATGAATGTATTAAAACAAATATTCTGGTCGCCACGGCCACATATTTGTTTGTTGGTTCGAACATTGTCGACTCCTATTGATCTATATAGAAGGATCGGGTTCGAACTTGAATTCACTTTTTAACCTGCGTAGCATTCCTAGACGTCACGTGTGTACCAATAACACGCTCGCCGGGGCCCATGCGGGTCGATAATTTCATTGATTTGGACATACCCCATTGTGTACCTATGTGTATACAAAATATAGTGCAGGTGCAGGGGTATTTTGAAATATTTATAGACGCTTTCTGTCTGCTTGTACAAGGGTTGCAGATCCGGTGGCGTGGCGTAGCAGCTTCTGAATAGAGTTATTCGCTGCTTCGTACAGGTGGATTGTCGTGCACCACTCGTTGCTTTTTGTAGGTGGATCGTAGTGTACTAACGAATCTCCTGCTTTCTGGTCGTAGGAACTTACACTTGTCGTGTTCTCCATGCATTTTGTTGTGGTATTTGATCTTTACAATACGTCCACTACTGTCAGAGGTAGATGTATTCATCTTTAGACTGAAGTTGACTACAGGATACTGCATTTACTGTAGCCTTTATGTATCTACACAGGGGTGGCACATTGTACATACATCTATGTCAGTAAAGAGATTGTATGCACTGCAGATCTTTTATATTTACTCGCAAATCATATGTTGGATGTACAATGGGCCTCCTGCAATGAACCGTAGACACTTGCACTTGTTGTATATCAAATTTCTTCCGCTTGTGGGAGACAGATGCATCTACTTGCCACTGCCTGATTATAGACTGTATTAGTATCTTAACACTTGTGGCATACACCTGGTATCCTTCTTGTAGATGACATGTTGTGTGCAAAGCGGGTCTTCTACAAACTTTCGTAGGCATTTGCATTTGTTATACGTCCGTTTCTGCATTAGAGAACCAGTGTATTTGACCCATGTTGAATTATCGTCGATGATGTATTCTGCTTGTGAACATCTCATATTGCATATGAATTGCTATGATTTGTTGAGGTTCAGTGCATTTATCTGCTAATTACTCATCGTACCCACATATGTACCTTACTATGCATATGACACATCTTCCATCATTGCTAGTAAAAGTTCACATCCGCTACAATCTTCTATCTTATTCATGTAGAAAATCTGTCACACTAGTGATGTGTTCACCAACACTACTTGTAGATAAGATCATTGTATGAATGAAGAGTTTTACATGTTAACTTGTAGGAGCTCGTATACTTTGCCGGTATGTTACCCTTGTTTGTACCTTTGCTTGCATGTTGAATTGTTGTTGATAATGGAGACATTCATATGTAAATCTTTTATGAATATCTCCATTGTAACTATCTTCTGCTCAACAAATTCATATCACTTGCTCTTATGTGTGAGATATAGGGATTCTATTCACCATAGGTTATTGCTCATGATTTATTTGTTGATGCTTGTAGGAAAGTTGAGCTTGTAGTTCTTTGTTCAAGTCCCAAACAATGTCACTCAGTTCAAGTTCAAATTTTGCATTCAAGCAAAGTTTTCACATTCCTTAGACCAAATTCAGATCCAAGTTCTATTCATTGATGTTAGTTTGGATGCTCAAGATTATTCATTGAACTTTTCCATTTTGATTGCTCATTCGTTGAACCAAGATCTTATTTATATGCTTCAAGTCTTCTATCATTTATTTGAATTCCTTTGAGTCACCTTCTATCATTTGCATGATCGCGAACAATTGGATTTAAGGCCCAATTTCTTGTGACTATTAATCTTGTTGTATATTCAAGTTTGTTCAAAATGAGCTCAAAGCCCTTTGTATTTAGTCCAAATTCGGATTCAAATGCTCTCGTATATGATTCAAAACCTTGTGATTGTTCAAGTAACACTTGAATTTGCAAGTCTTTGCCATCAAGCTTCAAGTTGTTTGAATTTAGCTTGAGTTTACCACTTATTAAGATTCAAATTAAGATCATTTTAAAGCTCCTTATGATATTCTACATTGTTCTTTCAAGTTCAATCAAGTTCTTTTGTTTCAAGTCCAAGCTTATGTTGTCTTTCAAGCTCATTATCATGTCCAAGTTGTTCAAGTTATGACTGCTTGAGTTTAGTTTGAATCATTTGTTCACTTAAGTCCAAAGCACGTCTTCACTTTGTTCAAAATTTGTTAAGTCCTTGTCCTTTCCGGACAAAATTTCGGCAGCCTCCCGGCGTCTCCCCCGCTAAGGGGAAAAATCAAGAGGCCGCCTACCCGCCACGCCACCAAAGGCGTGCACGGTTGGTGTTGGTGAGACACCGCGGCGGTATTTTTTGTTTTTCTCCCACCACGCCAACAAAGGCCTGCATGGGGTTTTTGAAAAGCATTTTTTTTTATGAAAAGAGGCAGTTTTGCTTTCCCCCCGCTCGGGGGTACTTATAAGTGACCCGGCTTCGCCACACGTGCCGCACCGGGGTTCCATCCTACCACGACCAACAAAGGCGTGCTTAGGGCAGTTCTCCGATTTGCCACGAATATTGAAGTAGGGTTTTAAGTTTAGAAAGATTCATACCTCCGCGGGATTGTCGTGGTTGACACGTGGATCGAGGGGTCACTCGCCTACCTCGTCGTAGGTGTCGCACCGGGTTCCCTCCTACCACGGCCAACAAAGGCGTGCTTAGGTGGTTTGCCGGTCCGACAAGAACATCGAGGAAAGAGAGTGTTGGGGAGCAAGCTTTTTCTCTTTTTTTTAAGTGTAATTAGTTTTGATTAATCATAGTTAATTATGATTAATAATAATTAATCATGATTATTATTAATCAATTAGTTTAAAAAAACATTAACTTTAATTAATTATGACTAATTAATTTTAATTAATTATAATTATTAATAATTAATTAGAATTAAAAATAGTTAATTATAATTGATCTTAATCAATTATAACTAAATAATTTTAATTATAATTAAACATTATTAATAATAATTAATTAAAATTAAAAGATAATAAATCATAATTAATTTAAATTAATTATAATTCAAAACTAATTATAGTTAACTATAATTAAGCTCAACTAATTATAAAAGAAGATCAGAGAGTTAATATAGGATTCAAGTTGGATTTAACAGGATTAATCAAAATCCTGTCAAACAGAGAGCGGGAGAGTCGTGCGGAAGTTCGGTCGTGTGGAAGCAGAGATCGTGAGCAGTCGAAGAGGAGGGGTTCGGTTGCTTTTAAAGGCCTCGGAGAACAACGAACGAGGAGCTTCATACGGGAATCCTGCGAGGAGACGCTAACGGCACCGAATGCACAGGGATTTTAACGGGATTTCAGGCGTGTTTTGCGAAGGATTTCGGCAGAATTCTAGGATCCATCGGGTATGTGCTATAGGATTTCTACGTTGCCTTTTTTTTCTTTTTCCCTTTGGTTATTGTTCAGAGGTCAACACCGAAGCAAATCCAAGAATCTGAATCATCTCCTAAAAATAAGGTAAATTCTCCACCTCCCTTGTACCCTATAACCAACTCTATATCCTTCAAGAATTTTCCTTTCCAACACAAAAACTTCCTAGTTACACTAGATGATATTCATATTCCTAATGATATTTCTAAGGCACTATTTGATGAAAATTAAAAAAATGCCATGAAAGATAAAATGTAGGCCCTAGAAAAGAATAAGACATGAGAGATCATCAATCTACCGACAGGGAAAAAACCAGTCGGCTGCAAATGGGTGTTTTCTGTAAAATACAAAGCTGATGACACACTGGAAAGTTACATAGCAAGACTAGTGGCAAAAGGGTACACTCAGACATATGATATTGACTATCAGGAAACTTTTGCACCAGTATCCAAGATGAACGTTATCAAAATTCTACTCTCAATAGCAACTAAGTACAATTGGCATCTGGAACAATTGGATATAAAAAATGCATTCCTACATGGGGATCTGGAAGAAGAAATATTTATGGAAATGCCACTAGGATTTAAGGAAAATTCTGGAGGTAACAAGGTGTGCAAATTGAAAAGGGACCCATATTAACTCAAATAATCACCAAGGGTCTGGTTTGGAAGGTTATCTAAATTCATGCTCGTTAATAGGTATAAACAAAGTCAAGGGGATCTTGCACTATTTTTCAAACATTCAGACACAGGAGAAATTACAATACTACTGGTGTATGTGAATGATATTATTCTGATTGGGAATAATGAAAAGGAGAAAATAAATCTAAGAAAAAACCTTACTAAGGAATTTGATGTTAAATAACTTAGTGGACTAAAATAGTTTCTTGGAATTGAAGTAGCTCACTCCAGTCGAGGAATTTTCATCTCACAGCAAAAATACATTAAATATCTTTTGAAGGAGACAAGAAAATTAGCATTCAAGCCAGCACCAACACCAGTAGAACCAAATCTCAAATTGAGGGAAGCTAAAGAAGATCTAAATGTCGACAAGGGTGCTTACCAGTGACTTGTGGGAAGATTGATCTATCTTTCCCACACCAGACCATATATAGCATTTGTTCGTCTGTCAATTTATGCAAAATTCAAAACAAACACATATGCAAGCAGTAGAGAGAATACCACATTACCTTAAGGAAAATCCAGGTAAAGGGATTCTATTTAGAAGAGACCATGGAATAACCTTAGAAGCATACACTGACGTTGATTATGCATGGTCACCAGTACACAGAAGATCTACCTCTGCGTATTGCACATTCCTTAGAGGGAAACTAGTTGCATGGAGAAGCAAGAAAAAAATGTGGTGGCAAGATCGTGTAGAAGCAGAATATAGAGCTATAGCCCTGAGAATATATGAGTTACTAGGATCAAAATGATTCTAGAAGACATAAAGATCAAGTGAGATAATCCTATGAAGTTATTTTGTGACAACAAATCAGCAATCAGTATAGCCCACAATCTAGTCCAGCATAACAAGACCAAGCACATAAAAGTGAGCAGACACTTTATTAAAGAAAAATTATAATATTGTCTAATAAGCATCAATCATGTATCATTTAAAGAACAACTTGCAGATATCATTACCAAAGGATTAAACAACTCTACCTTTCTCATAATGATTGCCAATCTGGGAATGACAAATTTGTATTCCTCAGCTTGAGGGGGAGTGTTAAATCTCAGCCCCTAATTCCTGTATGAATCCAATGATGCAGGATAGAGATCCGTGGGAAGCATCGAGTATCTTCCATAGCTAGACATCTGATTTAGGAAGGATTATATTACAACAATTATTCATTATTTTGTAGTTATGTATTTCCTTAGTAAGACCCCTTGTATAGATCTATAAAGAGAGATGTGTTGTATAATAAAGTAATGGTTTTTCTCTCCAATCTCTCTATTTCAACAATATACTCATTTTTTTCAAATCTCTCTGGTTGACCTGCTTCACGTTCCATTTTGGTGATTGAAATAGAACTTATTTAAGAAAAAGATGAGGATTCTTCTGTTAGGACAACTCAGTTTCAAAGATACCAACAGATGAAATCTGATGACAGACCAAAATAATGACCTCGATTTGAGTAATTTTTGAAAGTCTGATTTGCCATATGAACTATATAAATATTGAATTTCTAATTTTCAGCATGCGTTAGATTCTTGTTTTTTTCTTTCATCGTAGTGTGCTAGTTTACTTGTTTCAAACATAAAAGAATGCGAAATGCAATTTAATACTGTTAAATGATGAGAAATATGTGATAGCGCCGTTGAACTTAAGTTGCAATCTTGGTTTGGTTACTTGTTAAAATATTTATAGATATATTTTTCCATCATTAGTGTCCCTTGAACTACTGTTTTATTTTTTAATCTTTTTGTTTAGTATAATTTTGTTAATTCGACTGAAAGAAATAAATAATACTTTTTCAATTACTTTCCTGCAGCGCCAATAATATATCAAGTTTATCGTGCACGAGATGGAAATAGCTTTGCTACTAGAAGAGTAGAAGCTAAACAACATGGCAACGTGATATTCACTTTACTTGCTTCATTTCAGGTCCTTTCTTTCTATTGATTTCCTATATTCTAACTACATAAAAATTTAATTGGTGTTAGGTGCTATTAAGGGTTGTGATCGAGCCAAGTTGAATATCTCATGGATTAGATTTTTCTTGGTCATTTTATAAGTTGTTTATTTTAGGTCAAGTTTGAGCTGAGCTTCACTTGTATGTTCATACTTGGCTTGTTTAATTTTAATAATCATATTTGACTTGTCTAAATTTATTGAACGAGGTAAAATTCGAACGTGTACTTGGCTTTTCATATTAAGAGGAATTAACAAATAATTTTATAAATCTAAACAAACATGAGATTGAATAAATTTGGAATTAGTATCTGACCACTTCACACCAATTAAATGAGATGATAAATAAGTTGCGAGCAAGCTTTTTTGTAATCATATAACATAGGTAAGTACTAACAAATTAGTTCATTTAAATAGAGAAATAAGAAAGAATTGCATTAAATTAATATGCATATTCATTAAATTAATATGCCTGTTGATCATCTGCATCAATCCCTTTATCCCAATTATCATCAACTTCATACATGCTGCAAGTACATTTCCTTTTTAATCTGATTTATCAACATCTAAACAAAGCCTTAGGTCATTTTAATGAATCCTAAAATGATCAATTAAAATACTAAATAAACAAGTTACTAAAGCTGTTAAAAATTCGATCCATTTGTAACAACAACAACAAAAACATAAAGCCTTTGTCCCACTTCATGGGGTCGGCTACATTTGTCCCACTTCATGGGGTCGGCTACATGAATCCTTTTTCGCCATTGTGTCCTGTTAAAAATCAAATTTTCATTTAAATCTAATAAAGAAAGTTCTTTTCTAACCAAGTCTTTTTAAGCTTACCTCTACCTTTCTTAATATAAGTCAAATTTAATACCTCAACTTTCCTAATAGGGTCATCGGAAGGCCTCTGTTTAATGTGGCCAAACCATCTAAGGCGACTCTCTCTAATCTTATTTTTTCACTGGAGCTACTCCAACCTTTTCACGTATATTCTCATTTCGTATCCTATCTCTAAGGCTAAAACCACTCATCCACCAAAGCATCCTCATCTCTACAACACTTATTATTATGCGTCTCTTTTACATTGCAGGTCTCACCACCATCTTATAGAATTTCCCCTTAAGTTTGAGGAATTTTTATTGGATCAGGTAACCTGATGTAGAGATACATCAGGTAACCAATAAAAAAATGTCACATGCACTTACTTTTTATTTAAAGCTGAGTGCTTTTTGTTTAAAGTGCATGTGGCATTTTTTTATTAGGAACCTGATGTATCTCTACATCAGGTTACCTGACCCAATAAAAATTCAAGTTTGAGGGAGACTTTTCTATTGCACAACTAGCCCGAAGCATTCCTCCATTTCAACCATCCAACATGAATTATGCTGATAATATCCCCATCTATTTCACAATCACTTTGAACAATATATCCAAGATATTTAAAATGTATACTCTTATTAATGACTTAATCGCCCAAAGTCACAATCTCCCCACTAGGTCTAAAATTACACTCCATATATTCAGTTTTAGATCTACTCAAGCGAAAACGTTTAGACTCTAAAGTTGACCTCCATAATTCAAGTTTACCTTCAACTCCCTCTCTAGTCTTATCAACAAGAAGAATATCATTAGCAAAAATCATACACCAAGGTACATCCTCTTGCAAAAGTCTAGTGAGAACATCCATGACTAAAGCAAAATGATATGGACTTAAGACTAATCCTTAATCTAATCCAACTGAAATAGGAAAATACTCAGTCAAACCACCTTGTGTTTGAACACAAGTAATAGCTCCTGCATACATATCTTTAATGATTTGAATATAAGCATTATTAACTCCTTTCTTTTCAAGAACTCTCCATAGCACTTCCCTTAGGAATTTTATCATGTGTTTTCTCTAAATCAATAAATATCATATGTAGATCCTCCTTATTCTCTCTATATTTCTCCATCAAACCTCTCAATAAATGTATGGCTTCCATAGTAGACCTACCCGGCATGAATCCAAATTTATTTTGAGAAACATTAGTATCACGCCGCAACCTACGCTCCATAACTATCTCCCATAATTTTAAAGTATGACACATTAACTTATTTTCTCTATAATTCACACACTCCTGTGCATCACCTTTATTCTTGAAAATAGGAATTAACACACTCAATTTCCATTGATATGGCATCTTTTTAGTTTTCAAAACAATATTAAAAGTTTAGTAAGCCAAGAAATTCTTTCATCTCCCAAGCATTTTCACATCTCTATTGGAATATCATCAGGACTAACAATTTTTCCACGCTTTATTTTCTTTAAAGCTTCTCTAACTTTGGTTTTACTAATACGCCAATAAAAATAAAAATCTTTATTTTCATTTAGGATAGTAAAACCACTAAAGTCAATCATATTTTCACAATCTTGATTAAAAAGTTTAGCAAAATATCTCATCTACCTTTGTTGAATATCATCTTATCAAAAAATATTTTTTGATGTTCTTCCTTAATACACTTCACTTGAACTAAATCCTTACTACTCTTATCTCTTTGTTTGGCTAACTTATACATATATCTTTCTCCATTTTTAGTATCTAATCTATTATATAAGTTATTAAAAGCTAAGCTTTTTGCATCGCAAATAGCTTTCTTAGATTCCTTACGAGCCTCTTTATAATCTTCCCAATTATCCGAATTTTTACATTTAAACTAATTTTTATAATAAATTTTCTTACTTTTTATTTTTTCTTATATATTTGGATTCCACCACCAACTATTTTTACTATTAAGAGCTTTTCCCTTTGAAACTAAAAACACATTTTTCGCAATAATCTTAATATTACTAGTCACTTTTTTTTCATATAATATTAGGATCCTTATGCACAAATAAAATCTTAAGATCTAAAATATTACTCTCAAAAATCCTTTTGTTAATATTCTTTAAATGCCCCCATCTAATCATAGAAAATTATTTTACTTTATTTTTTATTTTTTGTCCTTTTATCTTAAAGTCCAAAATTAATAATCGTTATTGAATACTCGGAATAACTTACAATCTTTGCAATCTAAACGATCTAATTTTCTTATAAGAAAATAATTAATCGTTGTTTTACTATATCCATTTTTATAAGTGATAAGATGCTTATCTATTTTCTTAAATAAGGTATTATCTATTAAAAAATCACAAGTTAAAGAAAAATCTAATATGGTCATACAATCTTCATTTGTCGTTCCAAACCTATAGCCACCATAAATACTTTTAAAATCATCTACCTCTCTACTAACATGTCCATTTAATATCCTCCAATAAATTAGCTAAGGATGTGACGAATACGGATGAGGAGATGCATATACCAATTATGGTTCACTGCCGTCGGATCTTAGAGCCGTCAATTTTGGAATTCCCGCAGGCAGAGGGAATACTAGATTGAAGCTAGCAGGATACAACCTCAGTTGATCCTCAACCTCTCCAACAAGTAGCTCTTAAAAATCAACCAAAAGAACGCCATGTAGTCAAGAGAAGTAAAACTAGCAGATACTCAGAGTCGTGGCTACATTGCTTAGATATTAAGGAAGGAGATGATTTGAGGCAGTCATTCATCAATTATTTCAATGAAAGTAAACTCTTGATAGATAAATCTATAGCTGCACAAATTCGAAAAAGGGTGTTGTGATATGCTTTTATCAATGATACGTTATATCGATGAGCTTTTGATCAGATGTGGCTAAGGGTGCCTAGAGACCAAGGAAGCTGATAAATTAATAGCAGAAGTCCATGAAGGACTTTGTGGTGCACATTAGTCAGGTCTCAATATAGCTGCTAAAATAAAAAAAATGTGTTATTATTGGCCGACAATTGTGAGAAATTGTATTGATCATGCTAAGAGGTGTCACGAATGTCAGATTCATGGTGATGTTATACATCAACCGCCAAATCCACTGCATCCAACAATAGTGTCCTGGCCATTTGATTGTTGGGGCACATATATAATTGGGCCAATATGATGCATGCAAGGGGGGGTCAAAACACAATGAGAATTTGTTTTGACCCTTGGGCTTCTGGTGTTCTCGGATGAGCCTTGGTTGCTTGGTATTGAGCTCAAAATATTGGAATTTTACTTAGGTTTAGCTCATAAATGTTTGAGCTAAAGTTTAGTTCATTAAATGGTAGATTTATTGCACTTCCTAGCTCATCAATCCAAAAAGATATGCTATTAATTCTTGGATTTAATTTGGAGTGGACTTGCCTCTTCTCCTCCCCCTTGTCTTCTTGTTTTCCTGTGCTGGGTGACTTTCCCGTGGTTTGCCCCTTTGGTTCCCGTGCCTAGCTGCTTGGTTATGCAACTGGCTGCTTGGTTCCTACAGCTGTCTGCTTGGTTCCCGTGGCTTTTCTGCTTGGTTCCCGTGGCCTTTCTTCTCTGTTTTGCTGTACTGAATGGGGACTGCTGTTTAGTGGCTGTTGGGTGGGGATTTCGGTGGCTGCCTCTCTGTTTTTTGTGCAGTTTTCTACTGCAGTTTTTGGGGGGTTGTGTGCAGAATTTTAGGGGCTATGTGCAGAATTTTGGGAGCTGTTTTTGAACAGAATTTGGACAACCTTTTGCCCTTCCTCTTCCCCTTAGTTAATAAGTTTTAAATGAAGTTTTAGGTGGCTGTTTGGCTCCCTTTTTGTGCCCATATATATAGAGAGTTTGAGGCTTAAAAGGATGCTTATGATGATAATTTTTGGATAAAAACCTGAGAGGTTTTTTGGAAAAGCTTGAGAGCTTTGTCCACTTCTTCTTCTTCTCATCTTGGGATAACTTGCGAGTTACTCCTATCCTTCGTTTTGGCTTCTTATCCACTTCTTCTCTCCATTGTTACCACTCCATTGTATCCTTCTTCTCAGCGATTGTCAAGCTCCTTTAGGTTTGTTGTGTCCAAGTTTGTAAGGTGTTTGTGTCCGGTATTTGTGTTAAAGAGTTGTAAGTGTCTTTATATGGTATAAAAGGTGTCTTTTAGTATTTTCTGTTATCTTCTATTAACTAGGAAGAGTTTTCTTTTGTTAGGATCCCAAATTTTTGCTTGCATCAATTTGTATTAGAGCAAGTTCTTATCCCGGTTTGTCGAGTAACTCATCGAGAGATGAGTTTTTCAAGAAGGGGAATATCTGATGCATGCAGGGGGGGTCAAAACAAGATAAGATTTTATTTTGACCATTGGGCTTCTGGTATTCTCGGATGAGCCTTGGTTGCTTGGTATTGAGCTCAAAATGCTGGAATTTTACTTAGTTTTAGCTCATAAATGTTTGAGCTAAAGTTTAGTTCATTAAATGGGAGATTTATTGCACTTCCTAGCTCATCAATCCAAAAAGGTATGCTATTAATTCTTGGATTCAATTTGGAGTGGACTTGCCTCTTCTCCTCCCCCTTGTCTTCTCGTTTTCCTGTGCTAGGTGACTTTCCCGTGGTTTGCCCCTTTGGTTCCCGTGGCTAGCTGCTTGGTTCTGCGGCTGGCTGCTTGGTTCCTTACGGCTGTCTGCTTGGTTCCCGTGGCCTCTTTTCTCTGTTTTGCTGTACCGAATGGGGACTGTTGTTTGGTGGTGATAGGAAATACTTGAGTTCGCAAGTAAATCTAATCAAAATCAGTACAAAATCAAGAGAAAATTGTTGTTTACAGCAGGAAGACAGCAAATCGTAGTAGTTTTAATGGAGAAAACTCAAGAATAAATCGAGGAAAGTAGAGAAGAACAATGTCTTTCACTAGTAGATTCAAGAACGCAAACAAAGATACAATTTCCTTCAATCCGAGAGGAAGGAATGACTCTCCAAATCTCTAGCCATAGCCTAGAGCCCAAGAACACAAACCCAAGATCTCTAATAAGATTCAAATTCAAGATAATCCCTCTTCCCCCTTATTCCCCCTAATTAATCATGAAAGGAGGATTACAATTTACCTATTTACTCTTATAATTCAAATTTTCCCTCCCAATATTGGATTTAACTCCAAGTGGGCCCCATTGGAGTTTCTGCCCCCTCCTCTGTTGCCTGGCTTCCGTCGGCTGTAGACCAAGACCGGTCCAGGTTGGACCGGTCCAACCGGCCCGGATGGACCGGCCTATCAATACTCCCCTTCCAAAAACTCACCTTGTCCTCAAGGTGAAAGTCAGGGAACTGCTACTTCACAATCTCATAGGGCTCCCAATGTGGCCTCGTGGTCTGGGAGATCCTTCCATTTGATAAACACCTCTTTGTTGCTTTTTTTGTTTGATCGAACTCCTGCCAACTCTAGTGGTTCTAAAACCACCTCTAAGTCCTCCGTCATGTTATCTAGAAGTTCTTTCGCTTGTGGCATGTTCCCCTATGGCCCTTCTCAACTGAGACACATGGAACACTGGATGTATAGTGGCTGATGGGGGTAACTTCAGTCGATACGCCACCGCACCAATCCTATTCAACACCTCATAAGGCCCAAAGTACCTGGCTGCTTGATTCCCGTGGCTTTTCTGCTTGGTTCCCGTGGCCTCTCTTCTCTATTTTGCTGTACCGAATGGGGACTGCTGTTTGGTGGCTGTTGGGTGGGGATTTCGGTGGCAGCCTCTTTGTTTTTCGTGTAGTTTTCTACTGCAGTTTTTGGGGGGCTGTATGCAGAATTTTAGGGGCTGTGTGCAGAATTTTGGGAGTTGTTTTTTGACAAAATTTGGACAGCCTTTTGCCCTTCCTCTTCCCCTTAGTTAATAAGTTTTAAATGAAGTTTTAGGTGGCTATTTGGCTCCCTTTTTGTGCCCATATATATAGAGAGTTTGAGGCTTAAAAGGATGCTTATGATGATAATTTTTGGATAAAAACCTAAGAGGTTTTTTGGAAAAGCTTGAGAGCTTTGTCCATTTCTTCTTCTTCTCTATCTTGGGATAACTTGTGAGTTACTCCTATCATTCGTCTTGGCTTCTTATCCACTTCTTCTCTCCATGGTTACCACCCAATTGTATCCTTCTTCTCAAAGATTAGCAAGCTCCTTTAGGTTGTTGTGTCCATGTTTGTAAGGTGTTTGTGTCCAAATTTGTAAGGTATTTGTGTTAAAGAGTTGTAACTGTCTTTATATGGTATAAAAGGTGCCTTTTAGTATTTTGTATATTTTTGTAGCATCTTCTGTTATCTTCTATTATCTATGAAGAGTTTTCTTTTGTTAGCAAAAGTTTGGGGCCCTCTCCCAAATTTTTTCTTGCATCACGATAGATTCGTCATTTTCAGTGGGACACCGCTTTATTATGGCAGCAACAGACTACTTTTCTAAGTGGGCAGAAGCAGCTCCCTTCAAAGAAGTCACATCTGAGCATGTGTTCAACTTTTTCATGTATAATATCGTTTACAGATTTGGTGTGTCATGCCGCATAATCTCAGACAATGGGATAGCATTTAAAAGTACAAAAATTTACAAGTTTGTTAATTGACATAAAATTGATTAGCGATATTCATCAATATACAACTCAAGAGCAAATGACTTAGCGGAGGCCTATAATAAGATGCTGGTAACATTGTTATAAAAGATTCTCACCAAGAATAAAAGAGTGGCATATAAAGATGGCAGAGACATTATATGTGTATCGTATAACTTACAAAACACCAACCACTCCTTATTCACTGGTGTTCGGAGTTGAAGCAGTATTGCCACTGGAAGTTGAACTACCGTCACTTTAGGCATCAATCTACAATGATCTCACTCAAGAGAAAAATGATTGCCTGAGTATAGAAGAGCTCGACGCACTCGATGAAGTTAGACTGCAAGCTCAACAAAACCTGAAATCTACCCAGAAAAAATGGCAAAATCCTTCGATCGTATGTTGCGCCCTTGGGCATTTCAAGTTTCTGAGAAGGCCAATCATCCCACATCAAGAAATCGGTGGCAAATTTGTATCCAACTGGGAGGGTCCCTTTGTCATAGAGAAGGTATTTCAAGGAGGAGTTTATCAGTTGATCAATCTAGACGGTTAGAGGCCCATGCCACCGACAATCGTCGATACCTGAAGAAATATTACACATGAAATTGCTCGAGAAAATGTTATGCTTAATGTGTTATGTTTTCATGCATGTTTATTAGCACATGCATTTCATATTTTGAAATTCTTTAATGTTACGAGAATGTATTTTAAAACCCCCCATCATATTGGGGGTATTTTAAATATTTATTTGGGTCGACATTGTGCTGAATGTTGAAATTCTCGAATAAATATTTAAAATATCAAAATACAAAGCTCATTCAAAATCTCTCTGCTAGATAAGGGGCATTTTAAATATTTATTTTGGTTGACATCGTGCTATGCGCGGAGATCCCCAAATAAATATTTAAAATCTCAAAATCTCAAATTTATTCTACTTTGAAATGTTCCTGCGAGATAGGGCATTTTAAATATTTAGTCGTGTTGATATCGTGTTGCATGCCAAGATCCCCAAATAAATATTTAAAATTATCAATGCAAATATTCCTTCAAGGAAGATATAATGAATTCTTTTCAAAGTATATGTAGGTGATCTCTCGAAAGTTCGGGACACCATCTTCTCCAACGTACCAAGGTTTGAAAGTCAAGAAAGAGACTTTTATGACTATATACTCCAATAAATCGAGCCGGAACAACCTGAAGCTATGTCTACTTAATAAGCCATAAGAAAGGTCATAGTAGAAGAACCCTCACTTCGTCAATCCATTAGTAGAGACTATAGGAAGTACGAAGGCTAATTTGACTCGATAAGTTCAAGTGATCGTAGTTTAAGAAATTCTCCTAATTGACCAGAGAATCAAAATTCCAATGAGAAGGAAGAGTCGCAAGCAACTACCAAGTTTATGTAGGCTCTAAATTTTCAACCACAAATGATGACTCCAAGTCTATCAACTTCAGTATTTAGCATTGAGAAGCATATTTCGTGTAGCTCAAGTCTAAAGCCTGAATGGGTGTAAGAAGTCGGATCCAACAAGTCAAAATATGATCGAATCACTGGCAGCTCCATCTTCTCAACACGCCATAAGAAATGTCATAGTAGAGGAACCCTCATCTCAGCAACCAGAGGACGAAGAGCTGTCAAACCCTAACTCTCCTAATATGATGAACTCAAGTGACTCAGGTTAAAGTCTCCTCAAGTGGTCAAGGATTAAGATACTACCCACATTTAGTACTATCAATTGAATTCAAAACCTGCAAATCCTTCAACAAATCCGTAAAGCACAAAGCGAGGATCAAAGGAACTTTTATTCAACAAGTCCATCAAAGCACAAAGCAAAGGACCGAAGAAAATATCCTACAGTTTACATAAAACCTAAGGTTGAACAAAGATAATTTTATCATCAACAAGTCCGCTATGCACAAAATTCTGGACTGATGAATTTTCGTCATCGACTTAATATAAACCTAAGGGTTTAGGTCGCCGGCATCTACTCTTTCATCAAGCCCGCTAATGCAAGAAGCATAGGGCCGAAGGTATAAAACCTAACAAGTCGGTAAAGATAAATCAAATGATTTTTCATCAATGTCCGCAGCAAAAAGCACAGGGCAGAAGAGATCAAAATCTCACAACTCAATCTAAAGATATAAAAGAAGCATTCTGAATGATATCTACAAGGGTCTCTAAAGATTGGGGGTTTTTTAAATATTTATTTGGATCGACATCGCACTGCATGTTGAGATCCCCAAATAAATATTTAAAATTTCTTGTCAAAATGCAGTTAAAGGAGGGAAGAATGGAAGAACCTCTGTAAACTAAATGTGCCATAAGCAAAAAGTATTATTTGAACAAAATACAATCAGTGCAAGAGACATCAAAGTATCACCGACTGATGAATATACAAAATTCAGATAAATCTCAAACGATATCAACAATACATAATAGAAATACTACATCTATGCATGATTGTGATAGAGAAAGATGTTGTGCAGTTACAAAAATGGCAAGAACTAAGGTGATAGTGGTGGCAAAAGAAGAATAGAACAAGTAACGATGCTATATACCACCATCAATCTACAAAGTGATGATCTAAGAATCTAAGTATGAAGTACTCTATCACTATCCCATGAATCTGTACTTGACCAAGAGCAAATATATCAACTATACTGAACATTACAAATGTATCTAAAGATCCATAAAAGAATAGAGATTGATTCTTGGAGATCTACAGAATAAGAATCTTAGTGTGACATCCAAACAAACTTTTAGAGATCAACTGAATGAAAACCTTAGTGTGACATTCAGAACAAATATCTGAAGTTTCACAGGATCAATCAACATACAACAAACGTAGTTCGCTCTAGACACGTACCAAATTTGTTGGGGAGAATTTGTTGACCTTTGCTGTAGTATACAGAGAACAAAAAAAAGAGCCTTAAAATGATTACCTGTCTAAAGTCTTACTCATATCTCTGTCGAAATCGCATCCCCAGTCTGCAAACGGCGCCACTGTCAACAAGCCCATGCCTTGCGTGCATAATCTCCCGCTTGTTTGCGTCGTTAAAATGAACCCAAAGCTCCCATTCTCAATTCCTTCTGAAATCCACATTTCCCTCAACTTAAGCCCCACGACTCAAAGCTCCCTCTCTGTCGCAACTCTAAGCCTTCTTCGATCTTTCTTGCACCAAATCTGAACTACTTTAGCTCACTGTCGATCTTCCCCCTCTGACCTCTTCTACCTGACATCCCACTCTGTCAAAGCCGGGCCTCAAGCCCAAAGCTGACACTAGTCTTCCTCCATTGACCGGTCTTCCTCCATTTAAAATTATAATTCATTATTATTAATTATAATTAATTTTAATTAATTATAAAAAAGAGAGAATGCTCCTCTCACCTCGGTCTATGAGCCAACACCATCGTCACCAACCATTGCGATGGTATAATGCTCTCTAAACTTAAGAAAACCTGTTTTGGTGCTTAGAACGCAACGAACAACTACCTATGCACGCTTTTCTCTAGCGTAGTAGGAGGGAATTCGTTGTGATGGTTTCGACAAGGCAGGCAATTTACTGAAACCTTATTTCAGACTAGGGCTGCAAGCGAACCAAATGTTCGACGAGCTACTCGTTGTTTGGTTCGATTAAAGCTCGTTTGTGATCGTTTAATTAACTAAACAAACAAACTTGAATGATATTTTAGATACTCGATTCTTAAATAAACAAACTTGAACACTAATGCATTCGGCTCATTTATGTTCGCGAACAACATCATTTGAAGTTCGTGAACTAGCTCGAAATTAAGCTCAATTCGTGTTTGATTTTGAACTCTTGAATAAGCTCGATAAAAATAATTAATATTTGATTATAGAATTATTAAATATAAATAATATAAATATTTTATATTTATTATAATATAATGATATAATTATTGTTACATAGACAATCGCTTTTATTATAAATGTATTTGTTCATAGATATGTTCATGAACGTGTTTGTTTGATAGTTAAAAAAAATCGTTAGATATGTTCGTGAACATGCTCGATGTAATCATTTGTTAGGAAGTTCGATAAAGCTCGTTTGTTAAGTTCATGAACATCTAAAAGTAGAGCTCGTTCATGTTTGTTTGTTTATAGCTCGATAAATACTAAACGAACGAACATGAACTGAACATGAATCTAACATGAGCACTCATTAATTTAAATGAACCAAACATGAACACAAACAATAAAGCTCAAACAAACATGAACCAAACTTGAACAACCTGATATTAAATGAACACAAACATGAACACTCACATACTCTGCTCGGCTCTGTTCGTTTGTAGCCCTATTTCCGACGTTAGTAGCACACCGGAAAACCAACTCATGCACGCTTTTCTCTAGCGTCGTGGGAAGGGAACCCGGTGCGATGTCTATGGCGAGATGGGGACATATATAAAACTTTGCATTTCAAACAGGTGCCCGAAGACCCATGCACGCCTTTCTCTAGTGCGGTGGGGGACGAACACTTTTGACCTCGGTGTCATCCGACACTTTCCGTGCATGTTTTTCTCTAGCGTGGTGAGAGGCCCAGTTTTTCGTAGTTTTCCCTAAACGGAAGAGATGCTGGGAGGCTACCGAAATTCCACCTGAGAATGCATAAAACTTGGGCAAACAGGGGACCTCAATTTGAACTCAAGAGAACAAAATAAGGTCTTCATTTAGGTTCAATTCGAGCATCAAACAAGTTAAATGCAAACCTGAGTAACTAAAACTAAAGACTTAAATTAAACTCAAATCAAACTTGATTAAGAGTAGATTGAACTAAACAAATCTATTTGGGACTTGAACTTGCAAGCATTTGACTCAAATCCGAGTGAACTGAATGTGCTATAGGGGACATAGAACTTGAACCTAATTTAGGAAACTTGAAAAAGTTGATTTGAATGAAAAGAACAAGGGACCTAAGTGGACTGCAGTAGACTTGGGTTTGTACATTGAACTAGACTTGAACTCAAATGAAACAAAATTTAACAGTAACTCGAGCTCGATTTGGACAACAAATACTTGAATTTGAATAAGGATCTTGAACAAATGAAATGACGAAGAGCTTGGTTTAAGTAGTGACATGAAAACTCCAATGGAGTGATAAGGAGTTGTCACTTCAATTTGGATGCAAACCCTAGTTAAGAAAGGTCTAAATCATTTAAATCTCATGCAAGTAAACATCAACTTGTAGTGGACAAAGAAGTTGCTAATACAACTTACTTACAAGTGATGACGAAACTCAAGCATTTGAGTGATTCAGAATAATTGCCATGGTTACAAAGGCATGGATACAATAATCCTCTTGCAAGCAACAATAGTGGATGAGTTGTAAATGCGAAGAATTGCTTTGTAGATTTAAAAAGGGGAATTGCCATGCATATGATGTTCTACCTATGAATAAAATGCTAACACCCATGAGTGACAATGGATTACTTACCAAATACATAAGGGGTTGCATACAAATCAAAGTAGCAAATTCATGGTGAATATGGCTTATGTGCAAACAGAAAGGCAATTAACTTGAAATACATGCGATGATATGACTATATCAACCTCCAAATGAATATCATGCAAGTCATATAAAAATAATAATGGTCGACGCACAAGTCCCTCACAGATGAAGGAAGTTGATGTGTAACGAGCATTATGATATCTCGCTAGCCAACATTTACGAGCAGTAGAGTGATTCACCATATGATAAATCATTGATGAAAGATGTATTCGAAAGGTCAAAGCAAACATATTCTCATGAAACCAACATCACTTGATTTTGATGTGTATGGATTTTACAAAAGTCATGCAAGAGGATGTGAAAGTCCCTTACAATCAATATCAACCACTCGTGGAAGAATGTAACAGTTCTCTGTGACAAATGAGGGCTAACATGCAATGGTTATGATGATTCCTTTATATGAATGCATCATACTATCCACAAACAATAAAGACAAGTATGCAACACGAACTCTAGCCCCTCCTACAAGCAAGGTGGAGAATATGTTACATATGCAAGCTCCCATGAACTGCTACAAAAGCTCGACAGAAGTGGATTATTTGTAGCAAATTTAAATAACTACGAACCATCGTAGGAAGCCTCTCATGTAAAGTATTATTTATGAACCATCATAGAAGCTTGTGATGAATGCAACATCTACAAGCAAAATCATGAGATTCGTTAGTGCACTACAACCCACCTGCAGAAAGTAACAAGCAATGCACGACAGTCTACCTGTACAAAACAGAAAATAACTCAATTCATATGCTACTACAATACGCTATCAGATCCGCAACATTCATGCAAGTGGACAGAAGGCGCGTAAGAGCTTCCAAGTATATCAGCACATTCAATGATCAATGATACACATTAAAAAATGCCTCCGCAAATGCATCGTAATTTGTATATACATAGGTACACAAAGATGTAAATGTAATTATAAAGCCCGCATGGGCCCCGACGAGCATGTTATAAGTAAACACGTGACGTCTAGAGATGTTGCGCGGGTCAATAAGTGAATTCAAGTTCAAACCCGATCATTCTATGTGGATCAATAGGAGTCGACAGGGTTCAAACCATCAAATAAATATACAGTAGTGGTGACCGGTATATTTGTCTTAATACATTGATATTAGGCCTTCAAGGTTTACAATAATGAAAATTCACTGATTAAGGTACAAAGCCTATGACGAACCCGATCCTCTGTCAATAGCCCGACAAAGTCGGGAAGGTATAGTCAATGAATGATCCCATACACCCCGATGATGGCCGTTTTCAATGCTTACTTCAACCTGAGGGGTCCATTTCAAATATTTCAACAATGCCACCCAAAGTCCAAACTCCACAAAAATTCAAAAATCCAAAAACATTTAAAAATAAAAATTAATCTATCAAACTACTTAAAGCAAAATCCATCAACCTTCCGCAACAGTTTGCCGAGGTGGACAAATTCGAATATAACTTTAGCTCACACAGAGCAATATTTAAAATTGCGTATTCAGGTATTGAGGCGCTTTTCATTCGTGAGGTGAGGCGAAAGCCTCAAGGTGTTTTGAGGCGTAAGCCTCAAAATCAAAAGATTGCGTGAATATAAAATAATAAATTTTTTATATACTAAAGAGTGAATAATATAAAATATAAAAAAGCATAAGATATGAAGTGAAATCAAAATATCCCAATAATAAGACAACTTGAAATATAGTTCAAATCAAAATTCTATCTTTCCTAAATCCAGTATTGTTTTCATTAACATATAATTCCAATTTCTAAAAACAAATAGCAACGACATATCATATAAGAACTCATAAGTCATCAACACTATCATCATTAAGGAGTTCTTCATTTGAATCATCATTATGATGAACTGCTCTCTCCCCTTCCTCCTCTCCTATAGAGTCCAATGTTGGACATTTACTTCAAGATTTATGTAAGTTTTAATATATATAGCGTGAGGCGTAAGCCTCATGCCAGTGAGGCGAGGCGGGCCTCAAGGCGGGCCTCAACCAAATTGAGGCGCAAGTCTCATAAAAAAAACTCGAGGTGTAAGCATCGAGGCATTTTTTACTGGAATCTCTGTTTAAAATTGCGCAATAAGAGGCGCGCCTCAAGGCGCGCCTCTACGCAATTTGACCCAAAACCGCCTCGAGGCTACGCAATTCCTCTCCTGGCAGAGGCGTACGCCTCACTTGGACTGAGGCGCGCCTCAGAGGCGCAATTGCGCAATTCTGGCTGAGGCGTACGCCTCAAATATATGCTTAGTACCACTCAGTACATGCTCGGTACCGCTCAGTATATGCTCGGTATCGCTTAGTATATGCTTGGTATAGCTAGGTATTTGCTCGGTACTGCTAGGTACATACTCGGTACCGCTCAGTATATGCTCGGTACAGCTAGGTATTTGCTCGGTACTGCTAGGTACATGCTCGGTACCGCTCAGTATATGCTCGGTACAGCTAGGTATTTGCTCGGTACTGCTAGGTACATGCTCAGTACCGCTCAGTATATGCTCGGTACAGCTAGGTATTTGCTCGGTACTGCTAGGTACATGCTCGGTACTGCTAAGAAACATGCTCGGTACCACTCGTTATCTTCCCATAAAAACAACTTACGGACTTCAAAAACAAATAGAACTTCAAAATTACTATTACAATAAAATTTTGTTCCGGGTACCGCTCAGTATATGCTCGGTACTGGGTAGTATATGCTCGGTACAGCTATGAACATGCTCGGTACTGCTCAGTATATGCTCGGTACTACTCAGTATATGCTCGGTACAGCTAGCTATTTGCTCGATACTGCTAGGTACCGCTAGGTACATGCTCGGTACTGCTAGGTACATGCTCGGTATCACTCTGTATCTTCCCATACAAAATAAACAGAACTTCAAAATTACTCTTACAATAAAATTTTGTTCCTGGGGCGCTGCCCCCGGAAACCCCCGCAGGGGCGTTGCCCCTTGACCCTGGCAGGTCGAACCCCGCCAGGGGGCAGCGCCCCCTTGGACCCCCGGCAATCCGGCATATTGTTCTATTCATCATCTTTAGTACTAGTTGTTAGTGTTAGTCTACTTCTTCATGAGTGCATGCTTTGATTGGAAGACATTGGACTCTATAGGAGAGGAGAAAAGGGGTGAGAAGATTCTCTTGAAGACCCATTTAGTGATGGGACATGATTGGATTATATATGTTATTTCTTAATTGTACTTTGGGAGTTTTGACAGACTAATATTTTGTGGTTTTGTACTTTGGGGCATGATTTTATTGCATCTATTTTCTTACTTTCCCCTAATTTTAATTGTCATTTAGATATTTTTATTGTATGATAGAATCTTACTATTTTTTACTCGCTAAAATCCTTAAATTATCATTTACGCAATTCTTCGTCGGTGAGGCTTACGCCTCACACCGCCTCGAGGCGTACGCCTCGCCTCACGGACGAAAAACGCCTCAAGGCTTATTTATGCAATTTTAAACCTTGACTGGAATTACTCAAAGGCAAGCCTCATATTGCGTAATTTTAAACCATGACACAAAGCTAAATGTCTTGTCAAAAATATGAATAGGATCCATTCTCAAATAATCTTCTACCAGTAAGTACGTATCCTCAAATCAGCTGTTTTGCCGCCAAGTGGCATCGCAGGATAAACGGTTATGACCTGGGGCCCTCTGAACCGAGTGGTTTTGTCACTAAATGACACCACGAGATATCGATTACAGCCGGAGCCAACACCTTCCTTAGTGATATCCAATCCTTGAGACATGAATCAATATGATATGATCGATAGGGCACAAAGCCTTCTGTTAGCTAAGGTGGATTCAAATTTGCCCCCTTAGACAAACATCCAACCCAGGTTTACAAGGTACCCTTGGATGAAGCAACCCATTGCTGCCGACAAGGATCCTTCTATCAGGTTGGGTCGACTACCTCCTTTGACTAAGTAAACCATGTACCATGATAGCCCGGGACGACGGAACCATGGGATCTTGATCTGGTTCATCATCCATTTCCCTAGCATCCGCTCTAAGTGGAAGGTAGTGAAATTTCTATTTTAAATATCAAACTTTTCAAATTCTCAACTTCAAACCTAATTCCCAAATTCAAACACGTGCTGTTACTATACGCTGATACTACGTATCTATGGATACAACGTATCTGATTGACGACTAGATTTAATCGAAAGTTCTCTCTCGTTGTCAGGATGGGTAATTAACTATAGGGGCTTGCTCTTATAGGAAACTAGAACTCAGATCATAAAGTCCTCGCAAAATGAGTGTGAAATCTCTGGGTAGTGTCTTATCTACAAACCCATCTGCCTTCCCAAAATTTACCCCGGAACTTAATTCCGTTAAAACTCCCCCCGACAGAAAAAGCAAGCGGGTGGAGGCCGGAGCCGAATTTTTTGGAGCCCACACCTGAACAAATGGGTTGCCTTCTATATTATCCATCTCAGACAGAACATACCGAATTATGTTCTCAAAACATGCCAACTGGAATTTGTTCAATTTGTTTGGTTTGGGTTTCCTGAAACGAAATTCAGAGTTCACTCTTAATTATGGATTAAAATGGAGTGCCTGATCCATTATCTTAATTCTAGATCGAACTAGATCCAATCTGCAACCTATATCCTTTATTTTGATTATGGATTAAATTACCGGTTCTAGATCAAAATCCATATTCTGGACTTTGGAGTGAATTACAGAAACCAAAGTCATAATCTAAAGCAAGTGATTTGATTTCTTAGTATGTGTTATACCCAAATTCATATAAAAAAGTGAATTAATATTGGGCTGAACTTAACTGGCCAAATAGTGTTAGTTTACCTCAGCCAGCTGGTTTCAATGCATATATATACTCTCCTATTTTCAGGCCTTCTAAAACTTGTGGGTTTTTTGTAACAGTTTTTTTAAATTTGTATATATTTAACAATTTTATGATTTCTTTCTCTATTACTTTTTTCTAACTAGTTCCTAACAAGTAGTCTATGTATGCATTTGGTTATATGTAATTATTGTTACTTGGTTTCACCGTATACTCTTTTCTATATACACTGAAACTATATAATATCTTTAGTATTACTTACATAAGGTTGACGGCTTATTTGGTAGAAAGAAGAGGTAGGTTTTGAACATCAAGACGCATCGATGCCCAATGTTCCTGCTCCAGAGACGGTATGCAACCTAACTTTATAGCTCTTTTATTTAGCTCTGATGCCAATGTTCCTGCTCCATTACGTAGTGCATTCTCATGCAGTTACCATCAATGGAAGAGCTACGAGAGAAACGGCTCACTGATCCTCGTCTTCCCATGTAACTTTCATGCCAGCTAATTAGTTTTGTTGTGAAGCTTCTTATTTTCTACTTTAACTTTTTTGCATCTTTGAGCAAGTACTTGACTCATGGTCATTGATGGTTCAAAAATAAGAACATATGTTTGAACTTTGTGATATAATGTTTGATTCAAATGTGTAACACCCTTTTAGAGCTCTTAGTTTTATCCATTTGTGCTATAGATCAATAAGTTCTCTAATGCCTTAAAAATTATCATTGATGCTCTCAGTGTTATTTCATTCCGAACATACCGCTACATAGGAATGGAGAGGGAATTGCACAATGAGGAGAAGCTGGGCTTGGTGGGCTAAACCTGCTGTGTGGAGTGGCTAGAGAAGAGAGCTGAGTATGAGCTGCAGGTCTTGGGATTGCGAGCTGCTTTACTTGCGATATAGTGAGGAAGGGAGGGAGCAGAAGGCTGGCTCTTTCAGGCATAGTGATGAAATGGTAGGAAGCAGGAGCGGGTATATGAGGAAGATGTCTGGGAGTTTGGCCGAGAAAAGAGGAAAGTGAATGAGAGAATGGAAATGAGGCTGAGGGACTTTAGGTAGGGACTGTCTTTTTATATGTATATATTATATTTATGAAGAATGGATGAGTGCAAGATTTAGGTGGCTCTGCCGGCATTTGAGCAGGATTTTGGCAGGTGATGAGGTAGGGAGATGGCACAAGAGGATTTAAATAATAATTTTTTTTAAATATAAACATATATATTTATACATTTAATTAATGTATATTTAAATTGAATGAAATATAATGTGATAAAATACATACTATCATTCTTCATTTAGAATGGAACTATACATTTACTTCTGAGTTTTACACGAAGCTGTCATCGGAGATGGATGTAAGAGGATAGTAAAATACTATATTATGGTGATGTGGCAAGTTATAAATATGCTACTGTATTTTATCTTTTATGCCAGCGTAGATAAAATACTTAAATATATGGTGCGTCAGACCACCTTCATCTTATGCAATATATCTTTTGTATGCACATTTGGTGTCTCTTTCAGAAATAACCTTTGATGTCATTTTTTACTTTTTTAAGAACTATTTTCTTAATCTGGTTTAAATCTTCTTGCTCCATCTTTTTATTGAGAGGTGATGCATTAGAACTTCTTTTAGTGAACTTTCTGACTTCTACGTCTATGAATAAGTGCAGGATTGGAAAATTTAATTTTCTGTTATTTAAATTGTTATTTCTTGTTTCTTTTATGTAGAAAGTCCTAAACAAAAGCATGGGCTTAGGTTTATTGAATCAGTTAAATTTCTTGGGGACATAAATCGTTTTGTTGGCAGGGAGATAATAGTTAGTTTACATTGATATTGATGAATTCTCTTTCTTTTCTTTTGATTTCAAATGCTCACTCTTTAGTATATCAGTCTAATTGTTATTTTTGGCAGACACTACCGAAATGATGTTGCTAGAAGAAAATTTGTTCCTTGGCCTATCGAGCTAAGATTTTGTGCATCAAACTCCGCAAGACAATCGAAAACAAGGTCAAATCTCGTACCTCTTGTTCTCAGTTTTATTAGTAGGTAGTTCATGATGTCATTTCTTTGCTTTGTATAACTTTCTCATTAATGTCTGTATTGGTTTAGATTGAACTATTGGTTTAGAGCAAGAGGGAAACTCTCAGATGATCAAGCTTTGCATAGGTATCCTTTTTGAGTATATATTTTATTTATTTATTTATTTTTAACTATTTTGTCTCTTAATAAGACAATGGAGAAGAAAGATTCATGTAGCCGATCCCATGTAATGGGATAAAAACTGGATGTTATTGTTATGCTATTTTTAACTCTGGCCCATCCCCTGATCATCAGTACTGTTAAGACTATAGAACCCTAGTTGGAAACTTGCCCGATAAGGTACTTTATATGTTTCTAATGGTCTTCATGGTATCATAATAATCTTGCGTTTGAACCTGGTGGCCCGTTGTTAATAGTTTGACTCTTGCACTGATGGGCATCTTAAATATTTTATCCTGTAGTATAAGGTTGAATTTGATATGATTCAATGTCAGAGTATGATGGACAGAGAAAGGTATAACATAATTTGGAGAGACGGGTTGGTGAAATAAAGATAATGATTACTTGGAGAGGCCTCCAACTTCAGGGACTTGGATCCACTTTTGCATCATATTGAGGGCTCTTAAAGTGTAGAGCCTTGGGAGTGCAAAATTCAGCGCCAGTAGCAACTGATCTACAGCCTTACATTTTTACCTTAAACTGATTTATTCTCTTAACTTGTCTTTTGATGGCATTTAACTGGTATGGAGTCATGGTTCTATCGAATGGCTAAGTATCATTGTGCTCGAGAGAGAGAGAGAGAGAGAGAGAGGCCATACCTTATAATGGACTGATGGCTAGAGTTTCATTTGCCCATACCTGGTGGTGACTGGATGCACTCCTCGGTTACACCCAACAACGAAAATCTGGAGCACTAACTAGTTGGTTAAGAAAATAGCCTCTTTTCTAGCTAAAATAATCCCTTTTAAGCTCCTTTACAAGAAATCTAAACCTTAAATTGAGTCACATCTTCTCTCTTATTCTTCCTCTTCACTCGTTGATTGTTCAACATATGTCTAATAGTTAATTCTACTAAGGGTTGATTTTGGTTGATGACCATAGGCGTGAAAATAGGACAACTTAAAATCAGTCTTCTTTAACCAAATTTAATTCATTTATGTAGGATGCTGAGAAAATAGCAATCCCCTCTTTTATCGAGGAGAAGATGAAAATTGTTTTTTGGCCATTTAAAATATCATGATATACTTCTATTTATGGAGAAAGTTTTGTGTAAACTTCTCAAAAGTATCATATTTCTAGAGAGATCTTACAAAGCAAATGCATCTAGATAACACCACACCTGTTCACACCCCCATTTTGAGCCCCTCCAGTTAACTAGAAGGCTTAATAGAGGCGAACAATCTAGTCGGATACATTTCTCACAAATACAACAACAACAACATATTAGGATTGAAAGAGTGAAATTTTGTGTCTTGATCGACAGAAAAGATAAATTTGCTTCACAATCATTTAATAGATCCATTATATGCATTGAATCAGAAGTGTGTACAAGTAAAATCATGAAATGACTGAGCTTTTAAATAAACTTCAAATATAAATTCATATGTACAATGCGATACACATCTTTTTTTATACTGCATCCAAAATTGTACACCCAGAAAGCTTTTGTATAGGGTAAACTGATCATCTTTCTACTACTCTGCTTGCTCCTTTCATTTCCCTATAACCACAATTATAAATATGATAAGCTCAAAGCTCAGTGGAATAAACATTTTAATTTAAAATTCAAACATTAAAGAAAAAACATATAACATGTTATGTTGATCCTAAGATTTAATATAAGTATTTATCTTCATAAATACAACTAGCTTAATACAACACTTCTAGATCAAAACATGTTTTGATGATTTTGTGAGTAAAAGACTTAGATTATAAACAATGAGCGTGAATATTTATAAAGTATTGAAGCATATCTATTAAGTGTCAAATAGTTTATTGCACTATTCAAGTTAATTACTGCTATGAAATTACTTGTTTTTTATCTTCTTATTTTATACTAATCATTTCTTAAAAATGGAATAAAAATGTCATATAATATTTGTATAGATTTTTGATATATTTATATCATTCGGTATTTCGGTCATTATCTAGCTTGTAGACCACAATAACCATCAATAAAGATTGGCCAACCAGCCTTGCAGTTATTAATGCACCCTTGATTCAAGGTTGGACCATTCTAGCTTTTAAAATATAGAGTCGAAGATCTTTTTTATTTTCCTTTTAAAGCTCAACTTGTTAGAATTTTTGCCTGCCAACGCATGTCATCATAATTCGCCGCATTTTCTCCATGACTTGACCTCTCATAATCTTTCTTTCTTTTTTTTTTTATATTAATTTCTTAAGCATTTAAAATTATAACATTTTTATGCACATCTCGACATCAACTTGTATCATAATGTATCAAAGGTATTACCTAACATATAAGAATTTACATGTAAATGCTTAAGCATGCATAATAACTTATTAGGAAATTAAAAAACTTGAATTTTGCGTACATTACATGAATGTATCCTGAATAATTGATATAAGTGAGACAATAAAATTATTGATATCATCATTTGTCATCGACATGCTCAATTTGAAGAAATTTTATAAACATATGTATAACAAGTCAATATACTGTTACGGCGGTTCCTCCTGAACCGCCTCAGCCCAAGAAGGAAGGGCCGGCCAGGGTTTATCAAAGGAGGCAATCTCGCCTCCTTTTTTGCCCAAATTAAATTACCGCCTAGGGGTGGGGTCCACGGGATTTGAATTTATTTGAAAATTATTTTTAGGAAAGATTTGAGGAGGTGGAAGAAGTCTTTAAATAGGAGAGGTAAGAGGAAGGGAGGGGGCATGCAAGTATTGTATTCTTCTTGGAGTTTCTTGGGTGTTTTGGGCTCTAGACTCTCTTGTCTAGAGATTTGGAAGAGACGATCCTCCTCTCGAATTGAGGATCACTTGTATCTTGATTTCGTATTATTTTTGCTTTGTTTCCCTTATTGCAATTTAGTGATTTGGGGCTGATTTCGCCTAGATTTTGGTTGAATCCTCGCTGTTTTGTCTCCAATTAGTGATAGGTTTGCTTGCGAACTCAAGTATTCCCTTGGGGTTACTTGCGAACTCAAGTATTTCCTATCAAATTGGTATCAGAGCGAGTCTTGGGACCGGTGGAGGGCTGATTTCAACCAATTCCAGCCGTTTTCTTCTCTTCAAATAGAAAGAAGTTGCTGAATTTTACTCCAAAAAAAAAACCCTATTTTTTTTGGAGAATCTACAAAGGCCGGATTGTGATGGCGGCCAAAAAAGTGGATGCATTGGAGGAAAGACTTGAAGGGGAGATGAATCAAATCAAAACGACGGTGGAGGAAAGGATTTCCTCCATGGAAGGACAAGTCGCCGACCTCCGAGATATGATGAAAAAAATGTTGGAGATTCAAAATCAAACAGCGGCGTCAGTGGCAAAAGGGATGGAGGGAAAAAATAAGAACTCTGAAATCCGTCTAGAGGAAGATGAGGTGGAAATCGTGGAAGGGGAAGGAAGAAGACCCCATCTGGAGCCTTTCCAAAGAGAAGAAAGAGGAGGATATGGGGAACGCCAGGAGGGATACTACGGCCGCCGAGGTGCTGATCTTGAAGAAAGAAAGGGGGATTTTGAAGGAGGTTGGGGCTATGGTAGAGCAAGGGAAGATCGGGAAACCTGGGGTGCACCCAGCACTTGGGAGAGGGGAAACTATGGAAGGATCAGGGGAAACGGTGGTGAACAGAAGGTGAGGAAGTTGAAGATGCCCATATTTGAAGGAGAAGACGCATATGGGTGGATTTACAAAGTAGAGCGGTACTTTGCCGTCAATGGGTTGACGGAGGAGGAGAAGCTGACAGCTGCAGAACTATGCTTAGAGGGGAAAGCCCTGTCATGGTTCCAGTGGAGAGATCAAAGGATGCCGATCAGAAACTGGAGGGAATTCAAAGACTGCATAATAGAACGATTCGAAACCGATCGGAGAGGAGACTTCTATGAGCAGTTCTTTGCTCTGACACAGGAGGGATCAGTAGCAGACTACCGGGAGCAGTTTGAGCACCTAGCCAGCAGGGTGGAGCGACTCTCCGATACAGTATTGGAGGGAAATTTTATGAAAGGGCTAAAGGCGGAGATCCGAGCAGCAGTTAAGGTTTTGATGCCCCGTGACTTGGGGAGGCCATGAAGTTGGCCCAATTGGTGGAAAATCAAAGGAATTTGGAGAGAGGAGCCAGGAGTAGCAGCACCGGTGGCACTTACAGGATGACGACCACCCATCTAGCACCTAAAGGTTCTGCAACAGGAGGGAACCGAGAGGCCACCAAGGAAAAGACAGGAGGAGGGAGCGGGGGAAATTTCAAGCGGCTAACGGAGAAAGAAATGCAGGAAAAGAGGGCTAAGGGGTTGTGCTTCAGATGCGATGAAAGGTACACACCAGGGCATCGGTGCAAGGACCGAACTCTTCAGGTTCTCACCGTCTGTGATGACGAGGAAACTGAGGGGGGAGGTGAGGAGGAGATAGAGGAAGAGATGGATGAGAAGCTACACTTGGATCTAGCTGAGGTTTCCCTAAACTCGGTGGTAGGGTTCACTACGAATCACACCATGAAAGTGAAGGGAGAGATAGAGGACAGGGAAGTGGTGGTGCTGATTGATAGTTGGCTACTCACAATTTCATTTCCACCCGGTCGTCGATCAATTGGGAGTGAAATTGGTGGACACCGGCTGTTACGGGGTGATGATGGGAACAGGAAAGGTGGAGAAAGGTCAAGGGATTTGCAGAGGAGTGCGACTGACAATCCAGGGGATACAGGTGAGGGAAGATTTTCTTCCGCTAGAATTGGGGAGTACAGACGTCATCCTAGGGATGACATGGCTGCAAACCTTGGGGGACACCAAAGTGAATTGGGGAACACTCACGATGGAGTTGATGGTGGATGGGAGGAAGGTGGTGATTAAGGGAGATGCAGGGCTTTCCAAATCCCTGGTTTCTCTTAAAATAATGGTGAGGGACATTCAGTTGGTGGGCGGAGGATATCTAGTGGAGCTACACAGTTTGGAGGGAGAGAGTTTGGAGGAGGGAGGAGACATACCCCACTCCATTCAACCGTTGATTCAGCAGTTCCAGGAGGTGTTCCAGCCACCTCAGGGATTACCACCGCAGAGGGAGCAGGAGCATGCCATAGTATTGAAGGAGGGAGTGTCACCTATCAGTGTACGGCCTTACCGCTACCCTCAGTTCCAGAAGGATGAAATAGAAAGGTTGATCAGAGAGATGTTAGAGGCAGAAATCATCAGACCCAGCATCAGCCCCTTCTCTAGTCCAGTTCTATTGGTAAAGAAGAAGGATGGCAGTTGGCGTTTCTGTGTGGACTATCGAGCGCTCAACAAGGAAACTGTACCTGATAAGTTTCTGATCCCAGTTATTGACGAGTTGCTAGATGAATTAAGTGGCACAGTAATCTTCAGTAAGATAGACTTGAAATCAGGTTACCATCAGATTCGGATGAAGAAGGAGGATGTACCCAAGACGGCCTTTAGAACTCATGAGGGACATTATGAGTTCTTAGTCATGCCTTTTGGCCTCACCAACACCCCCGCTACTTTTCAGGCCCTTATGAATAAGGTTTTCAAACCTTATCTTAGACAGTTTGTACTGGTATTTTTTGACGACATCCTGGTCTACAGCAGGACAGAGGAGGAGCATTGGGGGCATCTGAAAAGGGTGCTAGAGGTACTGCAGGAGCACCAATTGAGGGCCAACTTGAAGAAATGCTGCTTCGCACAAGCCAGCGTGGAGTACTTGGGCCATGTTGTATCAAAAGAGGGGGTGGCAGCAGATCAGTCCAAAATTGAGGCAATGCTAAAGTGGCCAGTGCCGAAGAATCTGAAGGAGCTGAGGGGATTTTTAGGGCTGACGGGTTACTACAGAAGGTTCGTAAAGGGGTACAGCAATATAGCATGGCCACTCACTGAGAAGTTGAAGAAGGATGGGTTCCTATGGGGGGAGGCAGCTACAACAGCATTTGAGAGCCTGAAGAAGGCGATGACAACGGTCCCGGTCCTAGCCTTGCCAGATTTCACTCAGACCTTCTTTGTGGAGACAGATGCGTCAGGATACGGGCTTGGTGCAGTGCTTATGCAGAATCATAGGCCCATTGCCTATTTCAGCCAGGTTTTGACTGCTAGAGCCAGGTTGAAGTCAATCTATGAGAGAGAATTAATGGCCATCGTTCTGGCCATCCAAAAGTGGTGACCTTACTTACTTGGGAGACATTTCGTTGTTAGGACAGATCAACGGAGTTTGAAATACCTGCTGGAACAACGAATGGTGACGGAAGAGCATCAAAGGTGGTTATCCAAGCGGCTGGGGTATGATTTTGAAATTCAGTATAGACCAGGATTGGAGAATAAGGCGGCAGATGCCTTGTCCAGATGTATGGGGGAGCTGCAGACAGTGGCACTTTCCGTTCCTTTGATGCTTGACTGGGAGGCTATCAGAGAAGAAAGTGCTAGAGATGAAGAACTGGGAAAAATCAAGGCAGCTTTGCTAAAAGAGGAGGGAAGCCATCCAGAGTATTCATTAGAGGGGGACAGACTACTATATCAGGAAAGATTTGTGATGCCTCGGACCTCGATCCACATCCCAAATCTACTCCAGGAATTTCATAGGAGCGCAGTGGGGGGCCATTCAGGAGTGCAGAAGACCTATAAAAGATTGGCGGCCGAGCTTTACTGGAAGGGGATGCATAGAGATGTAGAAGAGATGGTGGCAAGGTGTGAAATCTGTCAGAGGAACAAGTATTTGGCAATGTCACCAGGAGGACTACTACAACCATTGGCACTACCAGGACGAGTCTGGGAGGAGATATCCATGGATTTCATTGATGGGCTGCCTCGTTCAGAATGCTTCACAGTAATCTTGGTAGTGGTGGATAGATTGAGTAAGTACGCTCATTTCATTCCCCTCCGACATCCTTACACCGCGGTAACAGTGGCATCAGCCTTTATTAGAGAGGTGGTCAGATTACATGGCATACCAGAGGCAATTGTGTCAGACAGAGATAAGGTATTCCTCAGTCATTTTTGGAAAGAATTGTTCAGGCTACAGGGGACAGTTCTAAAAAGGAGCACCGCTTACCACCCATAGACAGATGGCCAAACAGAGGTGGTCAATAGGAGCTTGGAGACCTATTTGAGATGTTTTGTGTCGGAGACACCCAAACTTTGGGCCAAATGGCTGTCATGGGCAGAGTATTGGTACAACACCTCTTTTCACTCAGCTTCACAAATGACTCCATTCAAGGTGTTGTACGGAAGGGACCCCCCTCACTTAGTACACTTTGGGAGTAGTAGTACTCCAGTCTCTTCCGTAGAGGAGTACTTAGAAGAAAGGGATCGAGTATTAGAGGAATTAAAGAAACATCTACTGAGAGCTCAACAGATTATGAAGAAACATGCCGATGGGCATAGGAAGGACATCCAGTTCGAAGCAGGAGAGAATGTGTTCTTAAAACTCCAACCATACCGGCAGAAGACGGTGGCCAATAGAAGAAATGAAAAGCTCGCCCCAAGATACTTTGGACCTTATGAAATATTGGAGAAAATTGGAGCAGTAGCATATCGGCTAAAACTACCACTCACAGCAATTATTCATCTCGTTTTTCATGTGTCACAGCTGAGAAGAGCTATTGGAGATTATACAACCATTCAGAGTTACCAGTCACACTCACAGAAGATTTAGAGGTGATTATGGAACCCTTAGAATTGATGGGGGTTCGTCAGAAAGGAGAAGGGGCAAAAGAAGTACTGATCAAGTGGAAGAATCTTCCAGACTACGATGCCACATGGGAGCCGTATGAAAGGGTGAAGCAACAATTTCCTAGTTTTCACCTTGAGGACAAGGTGACTCTTTGGGAGGGCGGTATTGTTACGACGGTTCCTCTTGAACCGCCTCAGCCCAAGAAGGAAGGGCTGGCCAGGGTATATCAAAGGAGGCAATCTCGCCTCCTTTCTTGCCCAAATTAAATTACCGCCTAGGGGTGGGGTCCACGGGATTTGAATTTATTTGAAAATTATTTTTAGGAAAGATTTGAGGAGGTGGAAAAAGTCTTTAAATAGGAGAGGTAAGAGGAAGGGAGGGGCATGCAAGTATTGTTTTCTTCTTGGAGTTTCTTGGGTGTTTTGGGCTCTAGACTCTCTTGTCTAGAGATTTGGGAGAGACGATCCTCCTCTCGAATTGCGGATCACTTGTATCTTGATTTCGTATTGTTTTTGCTTTGTTTCCCTTATTGCAATTTAGTGATTTGGGACTGATTTTGCCCAGATTTTGGTTGAATCCTCGCTCTTTTGTCTCCAATTAGTGATAGGTTTGCTTGCAAACTCAAGTATTCCCTTGGGGTTACTTGCGAACTCAAGTATTTCCTATCATATACTTATAGAAATTCGCAAATATTAGACCTATGAATAATTTGCTTCTTATATTAGAGATTGAATATCTCACTCCAATTAAAAAATCTCTCTCGATATGTATTTCATTATTTTTATCCCTTCAAAACTTCGATCTTCCATAAATAATCTAATAATAACAATTTTTTTAATTTAATTTATGTAATTAAATCATTAACTCAATCTAGTACAAAATAAGTTCAAAATGACATTTTTTTACCTGAAGAATTTTGATAGTAAACACTTGCAGAACTCAAGTGAACCCTACGAAGGATACGAATTGAGCACCTTTCCATCCCACAATCTCACACAAAACAAAAATAACAGCGAGAATCATGTACTAGTGGGGAAGAAAATAGCAAGATACAAGCGATCCTCTATTCAAGAGGAGGATCAATCTCTTCAAAACTCTCTAGATGCCACTAGAGCCCAAGAATATCAAAAACACTAAGAAATTAGCCACCAAATAGATGCCCTAACCCTAATACAAACTTCTACTTAAAGCAAATATAGGAATAATGCAAAAGGACTAAACAACCCTCACAATAACTCCCTTAGGTAGTGGACTCCACCCCAAGAGGGGCGGGATTTGAAGCCTGCAGACCAGCAGACTTGCACCTATTATATTGCCTAAGCCGGCCCAAGGGTTGGGCCTTGGGCCGGCTGGACTAGTTTCTGCCTATCAAATTTCTCTTCATTCAAGCCTCAAAGCCTATCGGCTCAATTCTAAATCCAACTTTGGGAAATTAACTCAAAAATCTGGTTTTCTTACCTAATAGAACCCTAGTCCTCTTCATCTTTTTCTTTCTTTCTTCTTCTTCTTTTCCTCTTCTTCTTTTCCATATTCATATTCTCTTCCCCAGCCCTACCCGAGCCTCTTTATTCCATTTGAAGGGTTACGGGAATGGATAATAAGGGCTACTTAATTAAGGTATTTATTTATTTAGAGATAAAAGGGTTACTTACATATAATGTAATATAGTATTACAAAACCCATCACAGCCGCAAAATCCCCGTCCGCCTTTGCATGGTTTGAAAAGTGGAGATTTCTGAAATGCTGCAGTACATTAAATTGCTACAGGACAATAGTGGCTGCTACAAATTAAAGAATTAATTTTAATACTGTATTACACAAAACGTAGTTAGGGACCTAACCTAATTATTTAAGCTACTTGTCCTGATGTGAATAATTTATAAGATGAATGTCCGCCAGATTGGACTGTTTATGTTACTTAAGATATTTATCTGATTGTCCTCCCTATATCTTGCAGAACCATTAAACTTTAATACTAGTCATTGTTCTTATTTACATCCCTATTTTATGTTGTCGGGTAAAAAAAAAACCTAGACTTATCCTATGTAGCCATGTAGGTATAAGTTAATTTTCCATCATTACTTGTTGATCACTATGATTCTCAAGTTGAGCAAAATTATACTCCATAATTTGACCAATGTACCGCTTGTTTTGATGCAAGTATTTGACAATGACCAGACCTGATTCTAGAATTGAGTTCAAGTATTTATTTGGTTGAAAAATGATGAAAGTGAGAGTCTATTTCTGAAACTCGCCTTCATAAATATGAGAAGTGAAACTTAGTCATGAGAGTTTGGAAGAGTCCTTTTTCTATCTATGCATTAATAATAAATTAAAATAAGATTAATGGAGGAATGGGTCATATATATTTTTTACTTTTACTCATAAAAATAATATAAAATAGAGAGTTGAAAATGAAACTCATTATAGTCCAAACAAACAAAATTAAGTTCTAAATAACTTATTTCTGCGATACAAACGAGTATCACTAAAATTCACTTAATAAAGCTAACATTGAGAACGCTTCAAGAACTTCCAACGCATTCAATTCTAGCTAGCCCATGTCACTTGTGTAATAAAAATTTTTCAATACTTCTGCAATTCTGCATTTAATTAATTCATCTCAAGTCTCCTAGCAGATTATCAGAAAAATGTCATTTGCAAACGACATTAGAGGGGCAGAGAGATCAATGAATACCTGGAACATTTTTTTTGGAGGAAGGAGCGAACTAAGGGTATATGAGACTGTCAGCTTTCTTAGGAAGGTTTTGCAGATGTTAGGCTTTATGCGGGAACATATTAGATCAAGTAAAACTTGGGGCCCGATTTGAAGTAAACCAAATGATATCTCATGTGCCTTTTTCAAGTGGTATTCTTTATTACAATGAGCAGTACACTATGATCATCCCAATTAAATCAGGTCAAATTGCCATCATTTTTTTATTTCATGTTGTGTGGATCAATTTTCCAATCTCAACCTTGATGTTTTGGACTTTCCAACGCTTGATGCTCCTTTCTTAGTGTTCAATTGGTGGTTTTTATTGTTTAGTTTATTTGTTTATTTACTTCTGCATAGGGCTGTGCATGAATCGAGCTGAGTTGAGTAGAAAGAACTTACAAAAGACTTTTTTTGAGCTTGGATCAAACTCAATTCGACCTTTTGCAATTCAAACTCGGTTTGTTGCATTCGTACTTATTTGAGCTTGGTTTAACCTTGATTAAGCTTGGCTCATGTTGTGCTTACCGCTTTAGATGAGTAGATTTTTTGGAAACATAAACAAGCCTTATCGAGTTGAGATTAACAAGCCTTATTGAGTCAAGCTTGTTGGGCTTAAAAAGTAACTATAGTTTAACAATTTTTATATTAAAATGAGCCTTAAATCCTATCCAATAATATCCACCAATGAGCATTCATCCTAACTATTCTGCATGCCCCCAGCGCCCTGTATGATTTGCAAGCTCATGTTATTGAAATTGAAACTACAATATAAACAATAATAAATAACTTCCCAAGTGATATGGGTAAACAGCTAAAACTGTAAATTTTTTAGCTAGCATAGATACAATCGTAATTACAATAGCTAAAATTCAAACTACAATTTTTATTACAACAACAACAACAAGCCTTTATCCCACTACGTGGGGTCGGCAACTACAATTTTTATTGTTTAATCAAAATTTTAATATTTTTTTTAATTTAATTGACTAGTCTTCTATTTATAGTTTTTTTTAAAGGTAAAATCAAAAGACATTTATTTATTTAATTGATGGCTTCTATTTTTAAATTTATTTCATTTAACAAGAAAGTAATTTAATTTTAAATTATTTTAAATTATATTTTTAGTTATAACTTTACATTGAATTTTAACTCAATCACATATAACTTAATTAATTAAGTGTTAAATATATTATGCAAATAATAGATTTATTTCATGTCTAAATATTTTAAATCCATATATCTATATAATTGAGCTTTATATCAGGCCTTATTACCAAGTATTATGTTAAGCTTTAATCAAACTTCTTAATGAACTTGTTCATGAGCTTTAAACTATATTGTTCATAGTTTTAAACGAATCATGGAACAATTTGTTCTATCATTTACTTAATGAGTATTTATAGAACTGTTAAATTTGTTCAATTATTTAATCAAATAAACATAAACAAGCTCTTATCAAGTTGAACCACAAATAACTTGTCAAATGTTTACATTCATTTCTTTGGTTCAGCTACATTCTTTTTTTTTTTATCTTAGAGATCATATAGATTCTTGCTTGCATTTTACACCTGTTTAATGGATAGTCAATGTTAGTAGAGGATATATTGATACTTAGGTTTAGATTTAACTATTTAGGTTCTATTATACAAACGATGAATATAGATTATAATATAGCTTCTAAGGATGAGTAAATAAAATATAGAGATGTATCACTTGAATTATGTAGTGAGAGATAATCTTGGAGATTTAGAAGTAAATTATATAACATTGCAAGTAGGCAAGTTAGGTTATATAGATCCAAGTGTTGGATAGTAAAAAAAATGTCATTGATAGCCAAGTTGAGCTTCATTGAAATGAGAATGTGATGGCAAAACTCAAAAGGATAAATTGATTAATTGGAGGGATACATGAGTAATCTTTATTGAAGATAAGATAGTAGATAATAGGCATAGATGGTTTAAATATGTACAGCATAGTAAAGAAAATACACCTTTTAAATGAGTAGATAAGTTACTGTAGAAGAATTAGAAAGAAAAAAAATGTAGAACTAAGATAGCATTGAGAAAAGTAAAAAAAAATGATTAATATCTCTTGTAGCACTTAATTGGGATGAATGAAAAAAGAAGATTTATAAAGCTGACCCAAAATTGTTGGGATAAGGCTAATGATGATGATGTGACATTAGTGTTAATCCAACTATTTGTGATCATCATAAAGAATTCTCATTTATCATTCGTTCTTATTTGAGCACAGCAAGATGGACCAAATTTATTCTTGTAATTTATTTTGGACAACTTTTATCCATTTTAGCTTAGATCTATCCCTTTTTTCTTCTTAATACCGACACTAATTTCATCTGATCTTCTTATGCATGAATTTTGTTCTCATTATTATGTATGCTCAAATCAGCCAAGTTTATTTTAATTGACCTTAACTTATAGATGTTACTATAATAATTTCTCTACTATAATCATTATTTAATTTGTTCTTCCTAGTTTTACTGCACATTTAAATTTTATCCTTATGAATGTAAAGTACATACTCTAGTTCTGAAACATTCTTTTTTAGTTTAGTCTTGAATAATAATTAAAGAATATTTGTGTCAAAGGTAATTTAAAATTATTGGTTTATGTAATTTGGATTTATTACATAATAGAACAATGATTCTTAAAATAGTGGATATAACTTCTCAAGTTAACGTTGGGTGGTTAAAAAGAACAAGCGTCTCAACATACTATGTGATAAAAAAATCCCATAGATTTAATGGTAAATTTTATACATTTTCCGTTTGAATGCTTATGTTATATGATATAAATATTTTAGGGGTTTAGGAAGCCATTTATGGCCAAGTTGATGAGAATATTAAGATGAACCAATGGTCATTCTTGAAAGGATAGATTGAAAAATTTTCTATGAGAGGGATCGTACCATTCATTGGGAAATATTGACCCATAGTTATCAGCTTAACTCCTATTAAAATTACATATCATGTACTAATGCTAGATGGTTAAAATGGAAAAGTGACTCGACATATTATGTGATAAAAAAATGTCAGCTTGATTTAATGTTAAATTTAATACTTTTGCAATTCGAATGCTTATGTTATAGGATTTGAGTGTTACAGTTTAGTAAGTTATTGATAACCAAGCTGAGTATCCAAAATTAGAACATTAAGATGAACCTACGGGAAAATTAGAATGAATAAATTGGGAAAAGATTATCTAGGAGGGATTGTAAGAGTACCACCCATTGAGGTTAGGGCAGCCGAAAATAGTCTTAAGTAACTTAGCATGTACATCAGAGGTAGAAGATGCAACAATTAGTTTGGTAAAAAAATTAATGCAGAAGGTTAGGAAGAAAAATATATAGCAAATATAGTGGATTGAAATTATGCTAGAAGTTCTGCAGAAAATATTTTCACTCCAAACACTACTAACAAATGGAGAGTGAGAATTCCTAAAGTCAACTCGAAATAGTTGTGATAGGACTAATGATGATAATTGTGATGATGATGATGATGATATATATATATATATATATATATATATATATATATATATATATATATATATATATATATAGACTAAAAGGAGCAAGAGCATCTTATTTGAAGGCATCTTCAAATTCTTGGAATTCAGAACTTGTTGGGATCTTCTCATACAATATTGGGAGGATTGTATGATTTGTCCATTTTTAATTTGGCCTCATTCGGCGTCTCTACTCTAAATTTTGGGTGGACGGGAACATGCCTTGTTGATTATTATATTTCTTGGTTCCTAGCTGATATATATGTGGCCCTTATTGTCAGCTTTATGTTTGTAGTTTATGGATTGTTGGGAACATTTCCTAGAGTATGATCAGATATTATGAATTTCACTAAGGGCATGGAGGTTGTGATGTATCCTCACATCCCAGGAGTAATATTTTGTTACTTATGGTTAGATCTTGGTACTTTCACAGTACCCTTTTGACTTATTATTTGTTATTGTTTATTTTTAATGTGCACCCAAAAAAATGTAAAAAAAAAAAATTGTTATTTTGCCACCTAGAAATTTTGTTTATGTCCATTTTCTTGTAAAATAAAATAATGGTTTTCTTTTCTTTCAGAACTAAGAAAATTGCTGGAGTACTATTTCATGTCATTGCTTACCATTTGAGCGAGATTTAATAATACCTTTTTTATTATCTTTAACATTTATGCTTATATTTATTGTTGATTAATCTTGCTTTATCATATTCTCCTGTGAGTTGATATAGTTGTGGTGCAGATGTGTTGTGGCCTATGCTTCAGATCTCTTGTTCTCTGGTGTTAGCCTAGATCCTCACAGGCAGAAGGGTCTCAAGACTGCGTCACTCAGTCTGGATCACTCGTACGTTTTGAGATTCTTTACCTTAAAAAGCCTATGCATTCCCCGTGTCGATTACTATTTTTTGTGGATTGCTTAAATTTCAAACCACTTTAATAATTAGTGATTTTTAGTAGCGTGAGTTTGTTTATCACTTTTTTTCAGAATCATATTCTATTTTATTAAAATAGCGCAGCTCTTGCAAAAGATAAGCATCATTTACTTTTTGTAGCTATATCTTGAAGTAACTATAGGTCATGCGGGTCAGAGAAAATTGCTTAAATATAAGACCTTATTCTGTTTTTCCTTGTAGTTTTCTTGGGATATGTAGAAGTGCTAATTTCATAAGCATTACTGCATACTTGCCAAGAGGTTGATTTTTGCGGCCTATCAATGCTACACATAACAGTAGCTGTTATGTTAAACTAAATTTCTTAGGGCTTCATTTATTGGTCCATTAAATTTGAAGAAATCTCTCTCACATAATTGTTGATGAAATGATGAGTAGTGGGATAATATTTCATCCTTGCTCCATAAAACTTTGCATCCTGATGCTTGAGACTTGATTATCCTCTTGAAGGATTGCATCATTTTGTAGATAACTCAAAGAAAGCTATGCTCAATTTAATATTTGTAGTCAGCCTATATTTTAATTTGGCTTTAACTTTTTTGAAAGCAAACAGTAATTTTACATATATGAATCACAGCAAACAAAGACATGATGTTGGGACATCTCAGGTAATGCTTGCGGGGTATACACTTTTTTTTTTCCATGCATTTTTTTTTTCCTTTCTAGCATTAATGCCATAAATGAAAGAAGAGAATGGATTGAATTTTATTCCAATCTTGCTCTATTTTCGGGTCAATACTAACTACATGTTTTGTGCATTTTGGAAAATTGAGTCGTGGTGGCTATTGGTGGGCTTTTTAAAATTTTATTTTTAATTTTTAGGGATAGTTGTCAACCCAGAAGCATGAAGTATTTAGGCAAAAATAGATGGTCTGATGGAGTTTTAAAATATTATTTTCTAATATTAAATAATATTCAAATAAATTGCTAAATATTTTCTCATGCTAAGAACTTGCAACATATTGAAAGGGTCACTAAATTATCAAAGCAAGTGCTATTCTAGAATAGCAGATATAATATATTTATTTCGACATTTAGAATTTTCTAATACCTTTTACTTGAAGCTTCGCGTTGACATTACACGACTTTCTTCTTTTAAGTCCTCAAGATCTTATCCTAAATTATTAATTGAGAATAATAATCAGTTATCAATCTAACAAAATGGATTAATGTCCAATCACTAGGGCAAAGGCAAAAGTATATGAGCTTAAACCATGAAGGATCGAGAGGCCTAACCATGCGAATCTACATTTTTTATATTTCGTGAGCTTAGTCTTATGCGTTTATGTAATTTCATATTTTTGGTGTTGTTAAGTGTTATGTTTATTTCATATTATTATATTTTTTCTTTGTTAGTTGTCATTTTATTATGTCTAAGTTAAGTCCATGGTGTCCGTGTCGCGCTTGCCTTGCCCACATTGCGCTCACCATCCCGCGCCTGTGCCACGCTTGCCGCTCGCCCTCACTGTCACTACACTCGCCTTGTCACCCATCTCTCACACGCTCGCCACGCGCCCAATCCCCAAACGGCTTTGTCCAATTAGCAGGTCAGGTCAACCCGGTAACCCAGTGGGTCGGGGTTGGGTCCCAATTTATGACCTGTTTACAAAATCGGATCTGGTTCGGGTCAACCTGTTTGGACCTGGGTCAATTCCGGGTTCGACTAGAACCCAACCCGACTACCCATTTTAACACCCCTAATATAGGTAGTCTAGGTACTTTCCTAGTGGGCCCAAGCAAGGAGCAAGTGGGGGCCAGCTCTTCTCTCTCCCCTTTACCTTTCATTTTATGTTTGAATGAAGATGTGTCTCTTGATTTAAATTCTGTTGTATAAGTACTCCTTTGGATTGGAATGAAGTGTTATTGTTGTGCTTACACATTTTAGAGTGAATTCCAAAGAGGCTAGAAGGCTCGGTGGCCGACTATACTCAAGAAGATTGGCTGATCTCTTTGAAACCTTACTTAGATAATTAGTTTTTTTTTTTTCCTGCAATCTCCTTAACTGTAATTTCTGTATTTGTGTTCTTCCCTTAGTATTACAACTTAGAAAAATTTTAAATCTCATTCCATCCCTCTTAATCCAAATAAAATTACCCATAATTAGTATTGGTCAGGTTTTCTGGAATTGCTTGACTAGTTTCATTCTTGAAAGCATTTGACCAACATAAACTACTCAAAAACCCACCAAAATCTCTATATCATTATTAAACATCCTATACTACAATAATCCTAAATTTATTTAGGGTTCTTCTAGTTAAAAATTTGGAGATCAACTCAATCATAATTGTATTTCCTATTTACTGTTCTAGTTATGCTACTTGTCTCCAATCACAAAACAACCACGAAATAATATCAAAACTACATAAAAAATAAAAAAACTTCCAAATCCTATCTAGATGATGTCCATGAACCATTCCAAGTGAAATTTCTCAATTCCAATTGATCTATAGAAATCCATATGCAAATTCTCAAGCTTGGTCAGTTCTAGATAAAATTGATCAATCCAACTTCCATAGTACAATTTACTCACTAAACCTTTTTTCTATCCTTACCAAACTCTCTAGAATTGATGTAGACATCCATACCTACAAATCAAGTACATGTTTGCTTGATTTTGAAATATGTAGACTGATTGCAAGAATTGTCACTTACCATACCTCCACTTTCAAATTAATTCCTCCAACCTAATTTTAACTCTTCTAGTTATTTTAGAAGAGTTCCCCATCTACCAATTGATCATATCAGTGATCTAAGGTCTCACCATCCAACCATTCCACTCCAATTATATCTCTAAATCATTATTAGCTCAAATGAAAAACGAACAACTTGCAAACTAACCATCATAGGATATTAAAAATAATGCTTATCATTTGATTATCAATGATGACCCTATGTTTTACTTAACATTTAATAGGGTGTGTGGGCTTCGAAAATTTGGTTTTTAGGTGCCCCGACCTCTCAACATTAATTTGGGAGCAGTTTTAACGGATTAATTTTCGAGCAAAATTTTTTGGAAGGTAGATTGATTAGTGATAAGACACTACTTAGATATTGTACCCTCATATGCGACGACTTTATGATCTAAGATCTTATTTTTTTTAGTTGTAAGCCCAGATAGTTACTTACCTCTTTTAGTGATGAAAGGGTACTTTTGATTAAGCTAGTCATTAGATAGATACTTAGTACCCAGCATAATAATAGTAGATTCAAATATTTAGAAATTTGAAATTTATTATCATGCACTTAAAGCAGATGGTAAGGGGGAATTATAATGAACCCAATCAAGATACCATGATTCCATCATCCCTGGTCATTATGGTCCCTAGTCTACTTAGTCAGAGGAGGTAGTCGACCTAACTTGATCAAAGGAACATTATAAACAACCATAGGTGGCTTCATACAAGGGAACCTTATAAACTTGGGGTGAATGTTTGTTTAAGGGATAAATTCAAGTCAATTGTAGCTAATATAGGGCTTTATGCTTTATAAAGTATATTTTATTATTCATTACTCAAGAGTATTAGTCATTGGGGAATATACGAGCTTCAGCTGTGATCATAATATATTGAAGTAGTTGTGCCAAACCACTCAATCAGAGGGTTTCGATCATAATCGTTCACTGTATGGAGCCATTGGGCAAAACCAATGATTTGAGGACCCTGTCATAACTGTTTATCTTGTAGAGTCATTGATCCAAACCATTAGTCTTGTGGAGCCATTGGGTCAAACTACGGATTTGAGAACACTTGCAACATCTTTTAGGAGATTATTTGAGAATAAATCTCAGTAATATTCTGAACTTATAGCGAGCTTTTCGACGTGCTTCTTGAGGCAACGTGCTTGGGTTTTAGAAAATTGTATTTTAATACGTGTGAGATTTTAAAATCTTTCAATTTATTTTTTATTTTTTTTGCTCGAGGATTTGTAGTTCGGATGCACGTGATGTTTCATTTTGAGGCCTTTAATATGCATTTTATCTGCTTGCATGTGTGTTGTGGATTCGGTGGCATTTGAAGGCGAATTAAATTTATTTTACTCTAGATAGGAGAGATGTTTTTTAGTTCATTTAGTCTCATTTGAATTCTCATTTAACACAGCTTGTAGAGTATATGCTCTTAGTTGAAGTCAAGGGGTCATGTTCTAGCTCATAAGCAAACTACCCTGTTCGCTACAAGTTCTATGTTATTGCTTGTAGACAAGTTAATGTGTTTGTTAAAAGTCTCCTCTTCATGCCCATAGGCGAATCGTTGTGTTCATTGCAAATCTCCCATTCTTGTATGCAGGAAAGTTGCTCTATTCGTTAGAATTTCCCTATTCTTTCCCATCAGCGAACTATTGTATTCATTACAAGTTCCTAATTCGTGACCATGGGAAAACTGCTATGCAGTATGCACATTATACTGTTCCATTCTCTTGCTCGTATGCAAACCATGTATTCATTACAAGTCCCCTAATTTTATTCATAGGTAAGCTACCGGTTTTATTAAAGTCCCTTATTTATGTTTAATGTTATTCATTCAAAACAAGTGTTGCACCTTAGTGTTTTTGTTTTTGTCGTTAACTTGCATTTATAGTTGTGCAGGTTATTATAATAGTTCTCTATTTAAATAATGTTCAGATAAAATTTTAGTAGCCTCCTGACATCTCACTCTTTTAGCAAAATTTTGGGGAGTGCTAAGGCGTGCTCATCATACTTATACAGAAGCAGGATGGTTGGTATTAACCACGGAATCTTCTACTCACTGCACTTAAAAAACCACGCATAGGCCTTTAATACCTACATGAGAAGAAGAGGATTTCTCCTCCGTGCTGGAACTATGCAAGTTGTTATTTATGTTTGAAGGTTTCCTCACCACGCTGGAAGTATGCTAATGAGTACTTAGATTATATGTTTCTGCCCATGCTGGAACAATATGAACAAGTACTTACAATTGGCTTGTTTCCCCGTTGTATTAGAACAATACAAACAGGTACTTATTATGGAATTTTGCAAATTATACTTGCGCGCAAGGTATTGACGACGACGTCGAGATGCCAAATTTGGGGTAGATGGGCTGTTGCTGTGTAAAAAAACATGAAAGGGAAAAATTGAGTGCGTTGGGATGGCATTGAATTCGCAAGGATGCGGCAAGCAAGATAAAGGAGATTTGATTAGTGATAGAATTATATATATATATATATATATATATATATATATATATATATATATATATATATTGTAATTTAAAATAATTAATAATTCTAAATTTAATTAGCATATTATAAAATGAAATTGTGAATTGACTCTTGCATATTTCTCAATTTTCGTGCATCTTGATTTACATGACTAGCCTCTCACACTGGCGAATTTTGAATTCTTGCTCGTGCCACAACCCAATCAATATTACAGTCCTTCCCAAGTATTTTCTATGATTCGGATGCAATGGCGAAGTTCGTTAAAATAATAAGCAACGCCCGGGTGACTTTGCACATCTTCGCTCCCGTAGACCATTGTTTTCAATCGTCTTCACTCGAATTGATCACGAGAGGTCCTCTTAGGTAATTTTGATGTTTTGAGTGCAATGATGTTGTTTGTTTCATGATTGGAGGTTGTTTGTGAAGTATTGTGCTTCGTAGTGTCTACCAACTGTCACTTTCATCACTTGAATGTCTTATATGTGAGTGGTCCTTTAGTAGATTTGACATTTTGGACATGTCGACATACTCCTCTTCGCAAATGTATGATGTTTGAGTGATTTCATGCAACGTCGAGGGATTTTGAGTTTGATACACACAACGTTGTGTTCGTCTGTCGCCCTTTTCGTCGGCTTTGCTCATACCAAATTCGTAGCATACGTGAACTTCAACAGGCTATACATAAAATCATAGCATTCATTTGTTCTATAGCTTATCATATCTTAACTTATATTTTTCAGATATATTAATACATCCATCTCAAGAGCACTGTCTAACCCAACTCACATTTGGCCGATATTTGTCTCACGGCATAGCAGGGCATAGATGTCCACTATTATCTTAGGTGAAAGGCAGAAACTCACCCTTGGCTTATATCACCCCCATTGGCATAGCGGGGCAAGAATTATTTATTAGTTGAAAGTATGACATAAGTTCAATTGCAAATAGTTAGTCATGAGGCTAGTTTGGGATTAGGCTGGCAAAATATCTGTTACAGGTTGAATTTGATAATTTCAACTGGTTAATATTTAGTCTAAGCTGAGATAGGGTGCAAACTGCTAGTCTGTTATGAAATAGTTAAATATAATAGTGCTAAGGACAATGTGAAAAACGCCCAAAGTAAATCCAGAAGCTTTAAGATGGCCAAGATACAATTTTTATGCATTATGTTTTGTCTATAATCTATAACCATTAGGCCTATCTTTATATCTTTACTTATGGAAGAAATGTAGTGAGTAAAACTCTTGTATTGTAAATCAAAATATAATTTAATTAGTAAGCAACTCATAATATTTGTAGAAAATCATGTTCACGTGAGACATATTTAAAACATATATTAGCTATTGTTTTTTTATGAATAATTTCTATAGAAAACCTATGAACACATTCACCCTTGATTATTTGATTTTATATTGCATAATAATTTTATCTATTTGTATATTGCTTCTTTTTGTGTGGAAATGCTTAGGAGATGAAGGAATTTTATGGCTTACTAAACTTTTTAATACTATTTTGAATACTAAAAAGATGCCAGATGAGTGGAGAATGAGCGTGTTAATTCCTATTTTTAAGAATAAAGGTGATGCACAAGATTGTACGAATTATAGAGGAATTAAGTTAATGTGTCATACTTTAAAACTATGGGAGCGAGTTATGGAGCAAAGATTGCGGCGTGATACTAATGTTTCTCAAAATCAATTTGGATTCATGCCGGGTAGGTCAACTATGGAAGCCATACATTTATTAAGAGGTTTGATGGAGAAATATAGAGAAAATAAGGACGATCTACATATGATATTTATTGATTTAGAAAAAGCATATGATAAAGTTCCAAGAGAAGTGCTATGGATAGTTCTTGAAAAGAAAGGTGTTAATAATGTTTATATTCAAATCATTAAAGATATGTATACAGGAGCTATTACTTGTGTTCAAACACAAGGTGGTTTGACCAAGTATTTCCCTATTTCGGTTGGGTTACATCAAGGATCAGCCTTAGCCCATATCTTTTTTCTTTAGTCATGGATGTTCTCACTAGACATTTGCAAGAAGATGTACCTTGGTGAATACTTTTTTGCTGATGATATTCTTCTTGTTGATAAGACTAAAGAGGGAGTTGAAAGTAAACTTGAATTATGAAGGTCGACATTAGAGAGTAAAGGTTTTCGTTTGAGTGGATCTAAAACGGAATATATGGAGTGTAATTTTAGTAGTAATAGACCTAGTGAGGGGATTGTGACTTTGGGCGATCAAGTCATTAATAAGAGTACACGTTTTAGATATCTTGGATCTATTGTTCCGAGTGATGGTGAAATAGATGGGAATATTATTAGCAAAATTCAAGTTGGATGGTTGAAGTGGAGGAATGCATTGGGCTATTTGTGTGATAGAAAAGTACCCCTCAAACTTAAGGGAAAATTCTATAAGATGGTAGTGAGGCCTGCAATGCTTTATGGTGCTGAATGTTTTTTTTTTTTTGAAAGAAATGCTAAATGCATTTAATGAAAATAAAAGCAATTACAAAATACTAGGTGATAGAAAAACTATCACATTCCTCCTTTAATAAAAAACTAAATAAAGGAGGAACCTTATTACTACTAAGATCTTCCCAAAGAAAATTTCCATTCAATGCTATGTTACCACATAAATGAGCTAACTTAGTACCATCTCTATCAACATAATGGAAAAGAATGTTACCAAAACCATCCAAGAATGAGATATCTTCAATTTCTTCATTATGTACATTTCGGTTCTCCATCTTCACAGCTTTTTGCAAATGCTTGATGATGTTGAAATTATTTCCTTCAATAATAATTCCCTTAGCATCCATCATCCACTCAAAGATGATTCTCTTCAAAGAACGAAAAGAAATCAACTCCAATTGACCAGAATCCCAATGAAAGCAATTGATTCCAAATGCAAGAGAAGCATAATACTAAGTTAAGTGTGGAAGAGATGAGGATGCTCAGGTGGATGAGTGGCTTTATCCTTAGAGATAGGATACGAAATGAGCATATACGTGAAAAGGTTGGAGTAGCTCCAGTAGAAGATAAGATTAGAGAGAGTCTCCTTAGATGGTTTGGTCACATAAAACGGCGGCCTTCTAATGATCCGGTTAGTAGAGTAGAGGTAGTAGATTTGACTTATGTTATGAAAGGTAGAGGCAGACCTAAAAAGACTTGGTTAGAAAATATTTGGAATGACCTTTCTTTATTAGATTTAAACGAGAATTTGACCTTTAATAGGACACAATGGAGAAAAAGGATTCATGTAGCCAACCCCACATAGTGAGATAAAGGCTTGATGTTGTTGTTTTGTTGTTGTATATTGCTTCTTTTTGTAATAATATTTATAAATTACTTAGTTCTTTTTTCATGAATTTTCATGTTGGGAATTTTTTTCATGCAATTTATTGGGGTGCTCTTAATATCTCAATTGCACGAGGTTGGAGAAATTTTTAGAACATATCATGTATGAAAACCATCTTTTAATGCTAGCTATGCAATCCCATTTAGTGTTATTGGTACCCTTTATTGTACACCTGTAATATCCTAAATATTTTGCCAGATGACTTGAGCTTGTTGTCCAATAATTTGGTCTATCATGAGGAGTATGGGCCTCAATTTATAATTGTTTGGATCTACTCATCAACAAAGTAAAAAAGGAAAAAATTATATCCGAACATTCTGATGCAAATTCATAGTAGCTTGAGTTCATTAAGCAACACTTGTCTCCTATAAAGCTCTTAAATGCGTAATCAGAAAATTGTAAGACAGATAATGAGACGGTAGAAGAAAATTTGTTAATAGAAGACATATGGATCTAAAAAAATAGAATACATCTGCTAAAAAAATAAAATAAAAAATTTCATTTATAGAATTTATCATGTGGCGCATCATATATGAACTATTTTGATGTGAATTTGCATCAAGATGTCTTGATACTAATTTTTTAAGTAAAAAAGTAAGTGTTGTTGCGTCATATGGTACTAAAATTGTGCATATGAAGACACTCCAGGCTGTCTAAAATCTCAAGGAAATGCTTTGCAAATTGCAACCTACTTAATGACCAAAAACGTCTCTCAACTGAATGGAATCTGACGTGTATTACAAAGGCCGTTTACCCATTACATTTACCTGAATACCTTAGCATTTAATAACTATTGCATTGGTATTTTCCGGTTCCTATTGATCTTTCTGGCTATACCATAATAATCTGATATTTGATATTTGTGCAAATCTTTTTTTTTTTTTTTTTTTAGTTTATTTGGATTGCCGATAGTTTAATATGCTGCAGTATGGAAAAACAAATTTACTAATGCAGAAATTTTAGGTCAGGATATCCTATCCCAAATTTGATTAGAATTAGTTCTATAGATTAGATTTATTTGAAAATGAGTGCAATATCTGATTAATCAATTAACTATTACTAACATTACTCTCAAAATAAATTCAATAACTAAAATTTATCCCAACCAAATTTTTGCCGAGATATCTTGACTCTTTTTTTTTTCAGTACTATCATCATGCTACTATATTATAGTTGTTTGCATAGTAAGTAAATTTTAAAATACTATATAATTAAAAAAAATTGATTTGTGCAAATTTTCCTCATCATGGGGTAAATGGTTGTTTTATCTTTCCTTTTAGGAGTTAAAATCAGACATACTTCTAGACTCTCTAACTTTTCATTTGTAAATTATAGTTAATTTTATTGCACCCACTCTTTCTATAGTCAATATTGATATAAATAGATTCTTTAACATAAACAAACAATTGTCCGTATGCATGCGTCATTCCTATTTTTCACTTGGATATTGTTTTCCCATCTTTCTTTATTTATGAGATACTACCCTTTGCGTAGTACAGTGCACGATGTTAGTATCACATATTTTAATAGGATAAACTGAAATGCCTTTGAGCCAAAATATGATTTGAATGGTGTGACAATCTGGCCTGCAAAAGTTCTTACTGATAGGTAGTTATGGACCAGCTTGAGATCCATTAAAGGGCCAGATCAGTTCAGATAAGTTAAAGCAGTCCTTTAGGGTAAAAGAGCTAACATATCATCATGGATATTCAATATAACTTGGAAAGAAATTTATTAACTGAAAAAAATATAACAATTTTTTCCTTTTCAGAATGTGGTTCCATAGAACCGTCAAAGCGGATGACTGGTTATTGTTTGCGGTAGCTTTCATATCCATTGCTTGATTTCTTTTGGTTACAGTTTCATGTAGAACTATCAATATATCATGCTGTATCGTTCAATTTTTTAATAGATAGAGAGTCCTTCAGCCTCTGGTGGACGAGGATTTGTCTCGGGCCGAATGTTTAACAAACAAGGGGAGGTAAATGAATCGCCACTTATCCTTAAAATCAACAGTATTTTCTAGCTTTTCAAAAACACTCTAGTCCTCTTCGTATCTATGTGCAGCTCATTGTATCAGTAACACAAGAAGCTCTGATTAGGAAAGCAAAAACACAGAGCCAGATTCCGCAATCAAAACTTTAGAGCAGGTTTGTAGCTGAAATTTCCCTTATCAACAAAATTTCTGGAACTTTTGCATGATTCTGTGCTTGTTTCACGTTGTACTTATACTTGTACGCTGGTAATTTCATATGCAGTTGAGATGATTATGCATTAATTCTGCATGGCTGGATGCGAATTTCTGAGAACCATGTTGCAAATAATCTAAAGCTTGCTAGCTCCAGAATTTCATTTCTTAACCTATTTGATATTTGATCGCTTGCAGGGGAAACAATGGTTATGGTGATTTAACGATTCACTTCTCAACATTAAACTTCTATTTTCTTAATTTTTCTGCAATACATGTGCGTTTATATATACCACAAATAAATGGGATACGGGTACAGAGATGGTGTTGATGTTGTAATATAAGTATTAAACTGCTGAAGGAATTATTATCACCATAACAAGTGGTAGGCTGTGTAATAAAGCCACTTATTGCTTACATGAATGAGGTTTGATGCCACATTCTGAGCTATTCTTGTGAAATTTCAAGCAACTGGGAATGTTTAATTACATAAAATATTAGAGAAAAAGGTCAAGATAGTATTGAACTATTTATAGGGAGCTCTTTAGTCCCAAATTATCTAATATGTTCAATTTAATTTCTTAATTTCTCAAATTTGATCTAACAAAAGAATTATTTTGGATCATATTGAAGAATTAATGAACTAAATTGAATAATTTTATAGTTAGATATTAAAATGGCTGCATATAAATGTTTTAGTGGTAATTTTAACTTTTTGTTCCAAAATATCATTTTGTCTGCACAACTAAATTTTTTTAGTTATAAGATTTTTCATCCAGCTTGGGGAATCTCATCTTTGTAAGAATATTCTCTTCAATTAGTTCAAAAATAACAGTGGGAAATAGATTTGATAATTTTTTTTAAGATTCATGAAGTGTCATGTAGATGGCTTCATGTGTTGATTTAGGTATTATTTGGGATAATTTTCTTGTTGATTTGCTTCTTTAGATTGAATTTTTATTTTGCCATTGTTTTTTGCATTGTTTTCAATGATTTTTTTTGTATTGGGAAGTTGTTTTCTATAATAGTTTTTAAAGATGTCATTTTTTACAATAACTTTAGAATAACTTTTATAAAAAATTGAAGTTGTCTCATACATAGCCTTAGTTAAACCCAAGTAATCACTGGCTACCCATTATAAGCTTATCGAGTTTAGTATGATTAATTGCATTATAAGTTTGTATGACATGGGCTTTATTTGAGATAGTTTTAGGGTATTGTTTTTTCATTTCTTATAGAAAAAATTTTGTACTAAAAAATTGTAGAAATTAGTAGAAGGTTATCTCAAATGAAGTTTTAGGCTTCATTTGAGATGACATTTTTGTTGTTTCTTATAGCAATTTTTTTTTTAATTTTTAATTAAAAAGTTGTTTTAAGAAGCAGTAAAAAAATCGTTCCAAATGAAGCCTTAGTCAACATGTTTGAGTGAATTGATGGACCAATTAACTTGTTAAGCTTATTTCAAGCCATGTAATTTATATGGAGTTTGTTAAACTCAATTGAGGCATAAAGATTAATTAATTGAGTGTACTTAGGTCAGAAAATAATATATTTGTTTCAATTGCGTGCACCCAAGTCATTTAGTGGTCTGGACATATTTTTGCCATCATTTTTTCCCTATTTTTTTTTTTTTAAATGTACTAAAAAATTGTTTTATAAAACAATAAGAAAGTTGTTTGGAACAGTTTTTTTACTATTAATACAATTTTTTTTATTTAAAAATGTTTGTATTAACAAGTTATTTTAGAAAGCAATAAAAAAATTGTCTCAAATAAAATTTTAATAAGATTAGAAAATGTTAAATTTCATCAAAGTTGATCTATAATTGTGAAGGGTTCCATTTTGGCACTTAGTCAATTAGATAAACATAGGTTAGCTAATGTTGTAAAATCTCGCTAATATTTTAGGTCACTTGGGGCCAAGTGAGTTACTTAGGATCAAATTATTTGATCGAGTTAATCAAACTACACTAATGATCACATTGAGTTAGCGTAGCGGAGCATTTAGATTCTATTAAGCTTAATTAGATTGTGGAAGTCAAGAAAGTTGTCCATTGATTTATGCTTTGTTTGAGATAGCCTTTAATCACTACATTTTCTCTGCGTTCAAGGTAATTTTGTACTAAAAAAACTGCTATAAAAAGCAATAAATATGTCTCAAACAAAACGTTAATGTTGTATTAGATGCTATGTCATTGCACTATTTTAATCGATACATTATAATAGATTGGTCGAGTTAGACTACAAGTTTATCTAAATTGGATGCACTTTAAATACTTTAAGAGATTGACAAACATCTTTAGAGAATCCTACATAAAGCCAAGTAATTGCATATGCTTGTATTAGAATTTACCCTAAGGAGTAGACCATGCATCTTCAATTTGTCTTCTGTATCAATAGGAGAATATCAAATACATGAAAGTTGATTGTATTATAGGTCAATAACAGCACTCCTTTAAAGTTAAGATCCAAGTCCATAAGCCTCAATTCATTTGCCCATCCTCTCAAGTTTTTGGATTTGGAAGGCTTTCGAGTAACCATATAAATGACTGCAACTAGTCCTCTTTTATTATTAATTTTAGTTAAATAATTTGTTATTTAATATCCAAATTTTAAAGTAAAATTATTTTGGTGTTCTTCCACATCAATTTCTATTTAATTAATAATCACCATGCAATATAGGGTTTATTTGGAATTATTATAGTTTTTTATAAAATGATTGTGAAATTATTGTAGGGAAAAAACTTTAGTTACTCTAGTTGCATATCGGTCACATTTCCTATGTTACATTCACAAAAGAATTTGAAGGAAAAAAAATGTTGGGATATCCTCCTTTATATCGAAATGGGAAGTTCAAGCTCTCAATAAAATATTGCATTTGCAGAGAACATCAACAGCTTTCAAATATTCAAATTAGAGAGGAAAAAACAGCAAGTTTTAAGTTTTGTTTGGGACAATTGCAATATTTTATAAAATTAGTTATAAAATTAGTGTGAGAAAAATAACTTAACTATTTTGTTTGTAAAAAAATAATTTTTTATTACAACAATTTCTAAAATGTAATGAATAAGCAGTAGTAAAATAAAATTATGATTACTAACTAAAAAATAAAACATGAAAAAGCTATCCCGAACAAACCCTTAGAGCTTAAAATTAGAGTTTTAACTCTTTGCGATGTGATAAAAATCACTGTTTATGCCACTCTAAAATAAGCACTATTTAGGATTAGAACCTCCAAAAAGGCCTATATTTGCACTCTCCACAACAAGCATTATTTATAAGCTAAATCAAGATGCTGTATCGTAGGGATCTCAACAAAATTTCATCTTTTAAAGATATTTATTGTCATATGTCATTTGTTTTCTCATTAACATATTCCATGACCTTTGCCAATTTTTTATGTCTATTCTAATAGAAATTATTTCAGGATATTCTAAATAACTGTTTTGCCACTGAATTTATGTGTAGAGATGATAGAAGAACTTTTTAAAATACTATAAATCTTATTATCAAAGTTTTGAAACCCAGATTAGCTATTGAATCTAATGAATAAGAGTTGCAAAGGTTCAACCAGATTTAAAATGCATGGCGTAACAAATTATTAAATTTATTTTAATATGAATGATATTATTGTGTGCTAGAAAATTTGAGTTTATAGAGTGGGTGTTTTATATCTCAGCATTGTACAAATATTCAGCATGTACAAATGAAAGTAGTAAGAGCAAAGAAATTTTTTTGTGAAAAATGTGGAAAATGACAAAACCATGGGGTCTGGCCTATTGTAAAATCCACTATGTAGCAACTGATATAAATATTCTTCTTTCTTCACTGTTGAAGAGGAGGGAGAGTACCAAGATTAATTGTCCATAGAGGGTAAGTCTATACCCAGAAACAGGGCTTAATTTTTCTAACATGTATTATAGAAATATATATCCACATGTGGATAAATATACCCAATCATGTCAGTATTCTGTGGATGGTGGTGATTTTTTATGTTGGTAGTCAGTGGTGATGATAGTTATCGATAATGAAAGATATTGGTGATCATCAATGGCGATGGCTAAAAAATGCAAGAGCTTTTTCACTATAGCTCTCTTTTCCCTCATTCCTCCCCTTCTCATGTGAAGAATGAAGGTCTATTTATAGATTTTGTGAGTAACATGCTCTATAAATATTGAGAATATCTTGCACAAAGTCGGAGTACTTCATCAAATGGTTTGTATTGATTCCTTCAATCATAGAGCTTTCAAGCATTTTAATGTCTTAAAAATGTCAGAATTAAATGATCTTATTCTATTTTCATCCATTTCGTTGAGCCGCTCAATTCTAATATAAGCATGCCATATTTGGAGATTATTTGGTTATCCAAATTATGCTTTAAAGTTTTCAGATATGCTTCAGTCCCTTTGTTTGAGCCCATCTGAATTCGGATTGGGCTGATGTTGATGTCATTGGGTTATTCTTATCATGTTGTTCAGTTAGACTATAAGGTTGCTAAGAACAGAGTTTAGATGGTCCCAAATTTAATTTTGAAAGTTTCATGTTCAAATATGCCTCAAGATTAGTGCTTAACAAGGTAGATTTTTAGTGATGCATTATTTGCCCCCTTATTTTTGGAACATGATGTTTTGGCACTAGTGTCATTTTGCTCTTGGCATCGGTTGGAGCCATTATGGCGCCATAATGTGACACCGTTAGGCACCGCTTTTTTTTTTTTTTTTGAAAGATGACTTTTTTCTTTTTTTTGTTTATTATTAATATAATTATTATTTTTTTAAGAGAGGTTTTTTTTTTCAAAATAAGATATTTTTTTATTTTCCTTTTTGAATATATATATATATAGAGAGAGAGAGAGAGAGAGAGAGAGAGAGAGAGAGAGAGAGAGAGAGGTTTTTTATTTAATTTTAATAGAGATATTTTTTTATCTATTTAAAGTCATATAACTCCCCTCCATTAATTCATGTAACTCTCTTCCATAAATTCATGCAATCTTATTCATTGAATGCTTCATGACTCTCTTATGTAAAGTTATGGAACTCTTCTCTTCCCCCTTCTTGGGAAGAAGAATTTGAACCACTTCTCCTCTCTAATCTTCTCTTACCCTTCTTCTCTTTCTCTTCTCTTATTCTTCTTACATTAGAGACATTCTACTATCTTGAATTAATAGCATCCCTTAACCAATGTCCCTCTTTATGTAGAAGAATTTGTTTTTGCCCCCCTTTTCTTCCTTTTCTCTTCTTCTTCTTCTTTCTACATTAGAGGCATTTCATTATCTTGAATAGGTGATAACCTCTATCAAGCTCCAGTGATCCTATTTGTGTTGAAAATTTTTCTCTTGCTCCCCTTTTCCTTTTCTTCTCTTTTTCTTCTTACATTAGAGGCATTCCACTAACTTAAATAATTGATATCCCCTATCAAGCTCTAGTGTCTAGCTTTATGTAGAAGAATTTACTTCTTGCTCCCTTTTCATATTTTCGGGTTATTATAGTTGCGCCTAACAATAGGTTGAATTAACATTTTTTTAAATAATAAATATATAAAATAACTAATGCCAACCAAAATGCCCAGTAGCTCGCCGATGAAGAAAGAAGAGGAGAGGAAGGAAAGAGAAAGAAAAGGAGAATATTCAAGGTTCAAAATTAGATTTTTGTCTATCTGATAAGTTAGGAGAATTGTCGGGCTCGAGGTAGGCAACTCATGCCCCATTTCTATTTTCAATTTTGGTGTGTATAACGAAAGATATGCTTTTACAATATTTTGCTTAAGTTTTAAAAAGATTTTACAATGTAACTTTTAGTATATTATTTTATTCTTCATTTGAGACAATTCGACTATAAGAATGTAAAATTTTATCAGTCAGTTTGTTCTGTATGAATTTTTTATTATTCTGAATGATGGTAACTAGCATGTGTAAACTACAATACAGTTAATAAAGTATGTTATTTTAGCAGTATACGCAACCTCCGTGAAATAGGTAAAGTTATGATAACTTTCTGTGGAAACTAAACTGTGGGTGTTTTCTATATAAGTTGGCATATGATGCTATTTGCTTAGAAAGTTCAATTGTACAGTATATTTGCATTATCATGCGTTTCATGATATGGAGTTTCTAAAATGGAAAGGAAAATACTCTGAAAATATCGGCTTGGGCCAAAGATGGAAATACTATATATTGGAATAATTATTTTGGCTCTAAATTAGCTATGTATTAAAATTTTGTTCTATTTTGATTTTGCTCTACTTTGTACCTATCTTAAATAGGTGGGAGGTGGATGATTTGGGAGTTATAAGGGGAATCAGTACACATGCATTATGCATTCATAATTGAATTTATATACCTAAAACTTTAAGTTAAACAGTATTATTATGATTTTGTTTTAATCTCTTCCAATATTATGCATTTATTTCTATTATGGTAAACAGGGTTGACCTACTGAGTTATATACTCACTCCATTGTTATATCATTTAAGGAAAAGGTAAAAGTTTCTGTTGAGTAGGTCCAATTTGATAAGAAGCAGAAGGCCAGGTTTAACAAGTACTTATAATTTTGTAGCCCATATTGTATTTATGTTTTTGTTGGAAGTACTGGAAGCTAACTTTTATAAAAACTTATTTTGAGAAGTGAATCTATGGTTTGCATATTCTGAATATTTATTTTATAGATTCTTGGTGTTTAGTATGCTTTGGTGTATATAAATTCATTGAGGATTATAAATTTAGAAGTATTTTAAGGTAAGTTCAAATTCCTTTATATTTTCGAGCATTACAAAGTGGTATCAATGCCACGATTGAGAGGAATTGAAACAATACTAGAGCCTTAGTAAATAATTTGTTAGTATAATGTGTATGATATGGAGTTATAAATATTGAATATGATATGTTTAATTAAAAGTGGATGAATTTGGTATTGAATTCCTTTTTATTTTGAATAGTTGGAAGTGTTACTATAAATCGACCCTCAAGATTCTGAAGTAGTTGATAAACAAAGCTCTAGAGATACTACAATCCATGACATAGCAGTAGTGACACCAAATTCAATGATGTTGTTTGTTGGGCTGGTAGCATAATTGATGGGAGAAGCTCATAGAAAGATGTTAGGTGTAATAGAAGACAAGATAGATCATCATTCACAATTATTTTTTAGACTGAAATATCCTCATTTTTTAAGAAGCTATAAATCCTCAAGCTAAAGTGGATCGGTTGTTAAGATTGGAGAAATTATTTGATGGGATGCAATGCCTTGAAGGCTGGAAAGTATCTTTGGCAGTATTTATTCTTGATGTGGAAGCTGAGCGCTAGTGGGTGTGGATGTGGAGCACTAGTGGGTAGGCAAGTATATAGAAAAATTTCATAGTAGAATGAATGTTGAGATCTCTTAGGAGAAGTTTGTGGAGACTTTTAGAGACTAATTTGTTCCACCCTCTATGAGGCAGTAGATGCAGCAGTTATTGAGGCTAGTTCAAGAGAGTAAATTAGTGATGCAATATAAAGATAAGTTTATAGCTCTAGTCAGTATATCCCTCAGTTGAGACTTTTTTGAACTAGTATAGTAGACAAGATTAGTAGAAAATAATTTGGCAGCAACCCAATAGAGATGGGATGAAAGTAGGAGAATTTGGAGGGGAGCCCTCCAGTAGTGGAGTTAGTGGAAAGTGGCCCCAATTTGGTAGTAGTGGAGAGTCTAAAAAAGAAAGCTATGCAATTTCTCTGAGTGTTGGTGGACCTATATCTATTGGTAATGTCCCCTCATGTAGGTTTTATGGTAGAAGGCACTCTGGTAGATGCTTCAAGTATATGGGTCAGTATTTTCATTGTGGCCAGTTAGGTAACAAGATAGCTCAGTGCCCCCAAAATATACAAGACGATAGATCTGAAGCTGGAGGTAGTCAGAGGCAATCTTTAGTAATGGCTCCTACGAGAGTTATTAGTGAATGGTCGATAGTGCATAGTGGGAGCAGGTTTAGAGGAATGCCGTCAACAATGTAGAGAGACTCCATGAGCATCGATAGTGCCCATCCCTTTTAGCCTAGAGTTTATAATTTAATTAGCAAGAGGCAAAGGAAGTTCCAAATATGGTAACATGTATGGTTTATATTTAAGAACGGCCTTATAGTATCATTTTTTATTTAGGTGTTAGTCATTTTTTTCAGTCTGAGCATGTTCTTGGTGATCTGAGTTTTTCTATCCTTTTGTTATGTCCTAAGTTATCTGTTATGTTGCATACGGGGGATTTTGTATTTATAAGTAAAGTTTTTGTGGGAGTTTAAGATTTTCGGTAGGAAGTTGGCAGTAGCCTTAATTATATTGCCTTTGAGGGAGTTTAATATTATAGTCTAATGGATTGGTCAAGTAAATATAATGTTTAAATTGATTATAGTAAGAAGAGATCGAGTTTGTTCATGGATGGTGAAGTGTTTTATTTTTTGGGAATCTAAGTATTACGACTACTTTAATTTCTATACGACTACTTTAATTTCTATACTATAAGTATATTAAGCTTGGAAGAAAGGGAGTTTTGTATTCTTGGCTTATGTAAGCACCTAAACAATTCAATTGAATACATGGCCAATGTTCCCGTCGTGAAGGAGTTTCATGACATTTTCCTAAGGAGTTGTGTGGGTTACCTCATGAGAAAGAGAGTTTTGTATTGATGCGGTGCCAAGTACCACTATGATAATCAAAAGATCTTATAGAATTACACCAAGAGAATTACAAGAGTTAAAAGTGTTGTTGCAATAGTTATTAGAGAAATGATTCATCACATTGAGTGTATCTCTATAGGGAGCTACAATATTATTTTTGAAGAAGAAGAATGGATCTCTATGAATATGCATTGATTATAGAGAGTTGAATAAGGTGACAGTGAAGAAAAAGTATCTGCTGCCAGAATAAATAATTTATTTGATCAACTTGAAGGAGTAGTTGTATTTTTTAAAAACAATTTTAAGATTGGGTTATCATTAGTTAAGAGTAAAGGATGAGGATATTATGAAGACAGTATTCATTTCTAAGTATGAACAATATGAATTTCTTATAATGTCATTCGGTGTGATGAATACACCATCTATATTTATGAATCTGATGTAGAGGGTGTTTAAGGAATATTTGGACCTGTTATTATATTTATTGATGATATTTTGGTATATTTAATGTCAAAAGAGAAATCCATTTGAGATTAACTCTAGAGACATTAAGGCAGTAAAGATTATACACTATAATTTTGAAATCTGAGTTTTGGATGACTTATATAGCATTTCTAGGGATTGTGATGAGTAATAGAGGAATTACTATGGATTCTCAAAAGGTGCAGGAAGTGGTAGATTAGCTGAGGCCGACAGCACAAACTAAAATTCATAATTTTATGTGTTTGGTAGGATATTATCAAAAATTTGGAAGGGATTTTCAACTACTACTCCTTTAATGAGATTAACCCAGAAGGTTGTAATTAGATGCTAGAGTGTGAATAGAGCTTCTTGAAGTTGAAAAAATGTTTGGTATCATCTTTTGTACATATTATTTTGTCAAGTACAAAAAGATTTCAAGTATATAGTATGGTTTCCTTGAGAGGAATGAGGTGTATGCTTCAATAGAATGGGAAGGTGTTGGCTTATGTTTTTATACAGTTGAAGCCATATGAGAAGAATTACCAGACACATGATTTGAAATTACCAGTCATTATTTTTGCATTCAAGATTTAGAAGCATTACTTTTATGTGTTTGATGCGAGATTTTCACAGATCATTAGAGTCTAAAGTAAATGTTACTGTGGATGCACTAAGTAGGAAGTCGGTAGGTACCTCAATTAACTTGTTGACTTTTGAGTTAGATTTGATATAAAAAATGAAAAAAAAAATTGAAACATGGAGAGGTGTTTCTAGCAGATTTGTCTGATGGGGTTCTTTCCCATATGTTCTTCTAGTCTTCATTACAATATAGAATTAATGATGCCCAAAAAGTGGAAGAAGGATATTTGAAATTGGTATATCAGATTAAATTTGGGAAGCAACCTAAGTTAAGGGAAGATGTGCTGTGTGTCATTTTCATTGGGAAGAGATTATGGGCTTCTCTTGTGGCGATATGCGGAAAGAGATTTTTCATGCACCATGATTTGAGCGCATGTTTTGTGGCCGGGATTGAAGAGAGGCAGCCAAATTTATCTCTAAATATGAAACCTATTAAAGCTAAACATTAGAAGCCCTGTTGTTTATTGCAGCCTTTGTTTATCCCTAATTGAAATGAGAACAAATTATCATGAATTTTGCTATGGGTTTTTCGAGATCGAGGATAATGATGAATGTTTGGTTAGTTATGGATAGATTGATGAAGTCTGCTCATTTCTTGCTAATAAGATAAACTAACTATATAGATAAGTTGGAATAGCTTTATGTCAAAGAAATTATCAAGTTGCAATAAATCCCTAAATTTATTATTTCTAATCATGATGGCAGGTTCACTTTAAGGTTATGGAAGAGTATTCACAAAGGTTTAGGAACTCAGTTGAATTTTAGTATAACCTTTCATCCTAAGACAAACAGACAATTTCAATGAGTAATTCAGATTCTGTATTTTAGATTTTAGTAGAAGTTGAGATTATCACATTCCTTTGATTGAATTTGTCTATAATAGTAGTTTCCAAACCAGCATTGGCATGGCTCCATATGAAGCCCTATATGGAAGAAGGTGTAGGACACTATTATCTTGGGAAAAGCTTGGAGAAAGGATTTTGACAGGTTCTAACCTAATGGATAGTGCCATTGAAAAGATTGGACTGATTAAGAAAAGATTGAAAGTCACTCAAGATAGGTAAAGGAAGTATTTTTTACCCTAAGCATAAGACTGTTGAATTTTAAATTTGGACTTTTGTTTACCTAAAGGTCATTCATACGAAAGGAATAAGTAGATTTGGGAAAGATAGTAAGCTAAGCCCTTGATACATTGGATCATTTGAAGTAGTTAAACAAATTAGCGAGTCAGCTCATAGACTATTTTTACCATATCACATATCTGATATTCACAATATATTTCATGTGTAGGTATTAAGAAAATGGTTATCTAATGTAGAAAAAAAATACTAAAGTGGAATTAAAAGTGTAACCCAATTTGACTTATAAAGAAGAACTTGAGTGTACCTTGGCATTTGATGTTAAGCAATTAAAACAAGCAACCAATGGTCAAAATTTGATGGAAGAACATGAAAAAAACGGAAACAACATGGGAGAAAGAAGCTGAGATGAGGCCTTTAATTCAGAACTTTTTATATTGAAATTTGATGATGATATTTTTTCTATGGAGGGGAGAATGTAATATCCATCATTTGAAATTTTAGTAATTATTTACTTAAAAGTATAATTTTTTAATTAATTTAGTACTTGTACGTGTTATGGGCTATTTAGATCTTAGAATAATTAAAGATTTGGGTGGAGGAAGTAAAATTTAGAAGTTTGATTTTTTTTTCCCTTCTATAAGCGCTGAGGTATTAGATTTGGTGCTCTTGCAATGTGCTCTTAAGAAAATGGAGAAAATAAGCTTTTGAGGGAGAGTTATGGTTGGGTAGTGTCATTGTGGTGTTGAGAATGGAATCTAAAAAAGGTTGTGAGAATTTTGGGGAGTTTGGGAGTTTTGCTGGTTTTGTTGTGATATTGGAGAATGTGTTGCAAATTTGGACCCAAGTCTGTGATTTTGATGATAACAAATATTATTGGATTTCTTGCCATGTTAGTTCAATTTATTGCATATTTATTTTGCCTTGTTCACTAACATTTTAGATCCACCGTTCTCTTGCAACTTCAATCAGCTCAAGATTAGGTAGACAAGGATTGAGTCTTTTTGTAATTTCAACTTTAATGTACTTTTACCTTTCTTGAGTCAAGTCATGTATATGGTGGATACTAAGCTAAGTAACCTTACACACACACACACTCAAGGGAGTAAGTTGGTGAGTTGGAAAAATTTTTATTTTCTGAATTAATCATATAGTACGATTTGTATCATACCAAATGATTCATTAAAATAGAAAACCCTAATTAAGGATCCTCAATTAATTAAGAGTGATTAAACTCATCGTACTGAACGATCTATTACAGGATGATCTGTTATAATCAATAAAATAACCACCAACCAAAATTTAGATAATATTTTAATATTCAAAATCTATACCTAATCATATTGTACAATCTTCATCATATTGTACGATCGATGACAATCATGCCTAAATTAATCATATGATTGAATGTTTAATTATGGTTAAATTGTTCAATCAGATTGTACAGGACGATCGGAGAATATCATACCATACTAACGATTCTTGCATTGGTTGGTTATTAAAACCCACCTATCATCCAAGACAAATAACCATAATTTTTTATTGATCATATAAGATGATCCTCAAACTTCATAAAGTATGAACTGATCACTACATGGGATGATATTTAATCGCCAGCTATAATTCTAGATGATTAGTTCAATCTCTTGAACTAATTGTACAGAATGATCGCAGGATCATATAGGATGATTAGACAACTATTGAACCAATCATCTAGACCAGTTTAGTTCATACTAAATGAAAGTAATATTTTGAACTAATCGTACATGACGATCATGGATCGTACTGAACGATCAGAAGAACCATATTAAAATTTATAGCTTCTTTTGGAGGCTCTCAATTTAAGCTCTCATATTATGTAATGACAATATTTTGTTATTGAGTTATTTGAGAGGGACTTTAGAGAGAGAGTTCAGGAGATCTTTGGTAGAGAAGTGAATGAGAATTCTTATGAGAAGGAGTTGAGAGAGCTTTACAAGGTTAGTCCAGGCAAAGTTTCTTCCAATCTTCTTCAAGTCTCTGCTTTGATTCTTAGGTTGCTCCGAGCAGACATTCTTCAACACTAAATTGTGGTTCTCTGCCAACTCCAGGATGGAGTAAAATGATTCTTGGTTCTCTGACATCTCCAGCAAGGAGAAAAAGGATTTGAGGTTATCTGCCTTCACTAGGATGGTGAAAAAGATTTAAGGTACTCTGCCGCACCGAGTTGGTGAAAGAGATTTTGTAAGGGTTTCTACGCTTGGTTTTGGGAACTAAAGGAGAGACACTAAAAGGTTTAGTATAATACCTAGAGTGGAGGCCTCTGAGGAGTGGACGTAGGTCAGATTTAACCAAACCACTATAAAATCTAGTGTGTTCATCCTTTTACTTTTATGCATTTTAATTTCCATACTTATATGTGATTTAGTATGTGGTTGAAAACTCTAATTTATTTTGTTACTATGAATTTATTCGCTTTTGCATCCATTGTTGAAATCTTCTAATTTTAATGTTTGAAAAAGTATAAAAGATTTTCTTTTTGCTTAAAGATGTTTTTAAATTACCAATTCACCCATTAAAATTTAACTTTAACATAGTAAGGGGGAGCTTAGGGAGAAAAAAACTTCAAGCTACACTTCAACGAAATTTGTTTATCATTATAAAAAATGGGAAGATTATTGCAAATCTAGGATCCATAGTCTGTGATTTGTTGATAAAAAAACCTATTGATTAAATTATACATTCTCAAAAAATATATTGGATATTATTTGTGTTTTGTGCACTAATGAATTGCATGTACAATACTCAAGAAGATCAAAAGACTCAAGAGTGGGTAGGTTAGGATGTCAAGTAAAAAGAGTCTGTATTTTCATTTTCTTTAATTTTATATTTTCTTGAGTCAGTCCATATGAGAGTGTATGCATGTGGGAGACCATGTACACACACAACACAGGGGGAGAAATTTTTTTTCTAAAATTAAAATTTTCTTAGAACTAATAATACTGTATAAATTTAATTCATATTATATGATTAGTTGTTTCATAAAATGGTTTAACAGCTACTTATAATCTCTTGTTCTATAAACTAATCGTACTATATGATATATATATATTATATTGTATGATAATTTTCATTACCAAAACCCTAGGCGTCAGATTAATTTAAGTGAGATTTTAAATTTGAATAAATCATATTATACGATGCAAATTGTACTGTATGAAAATTTGAAATCATACTAAAATTAACGTCGTGATTAGTCAATCAAATACTGGTTTAATTAATGATATTAGATTGTACTATATTATGTCCATCATAACAGATGATTGACAGAGATGAATTTTGGGCGTCCTAGAGTTTGTCTAAATGAACTCATGATTTTTGACCTAATTATATTGTACGATAGTATTATAGTACTGAATGATTCACCTAGAAACCAGAGATGAATTTCCATCGTCCTAAGTATCGTCCTGTATGAACAGATAATATTAAGTAGATCGTACTTGACGATCTATGGAATGTAATGTACGATATATTCATAAAAATTGAATAGTTTATTTGAATGAATATTCACATCATACTAAATGGGACTAGTTTTAAACTTATTTTACTATATGAACTTTGATCGTACTTTACGAACAGAAAATGGCCAACTTGAAATTTTAGAATTTCTTGAAGCCTATTATAAAATCAATTTTATATTTTTAACCTTTTTCTAAGTGAGGTGAAGAGAGGAATGTGGTTGAAGAAGAAACTCTGAGAGTGAGCTTTTAGAGAAAATTAGGGTTTGTGCGAGGAAGGAGAAGGTGAGCTTGAGTGTTTGGGAGAAGTAGTGTGAGGTGTATCACACGATTGCTCCGAGCTACCTGTACACTTGCTCTTCCTTTGGCCTTAGTGAGTCTTATGGGAGCTCTCTAGGGAGAGAGGCTTCTCAATCTATCCTTAAGGTTCTCTTCCTTCTTTAGGAGGGAAAAAAAAGAGTTGAGGTTCTCTACCTTTTCTAGGAGGGAGAAAAAGGAGTTAAGTTTCTCTACATGTGAAAGGAGTTTCGGTCCTCTACTGCATCAGGATGGTGAAAGAGATTTTATAAGGGCTTCTCTACCTTATTAAGGGAGCAAAAGGAGAGTCACTTTGTGTTAGGGCAATACTTGGAGTGAAGGACTCTAGGGAGCGAACGTAAGTCAAGGTTTGATTGAACCACTATAAAATTTGGTGTATTCATTCTGATTTTATTTTCCACATTTTACTTTTTGCACTTCATCCTCATTATAACTGCTTGATAAATTTATGAGATCAATATTATGTTATGCAATTTAAAATTTCATCATCATTATTGAAACAGTTATTAAAGTTGTAACTTCCACATTATGAAATTAATTTGTCTATTTTTAAAGTTTGAAATTTTTTTTAAAAAAAAGTACTCATAATTAGGATTATTTTTAAAAGCACCAATTCACTCCCCCCCCCCTACACACACACACGAAAACTCTTGGCGCATCTCATACATTCACTCCCTTTCTCTAAATAGAGCATAGAAGATAGAGATTTAGCACAATTGAATGTTAAATCTTCAATTTTTTTTTGCATTATAATTTGAAGATTGCATACATATTTCTACGTGCAAACTGGTAAAGAAATTTAGGACAAACTCTGTATAACCTATAAAGAAACAAATGAAGTAAAATAATCTAGATTGAATATTCTACTCTATAATTAAGAACTTTTTTGCATGAAACATAGTTAATCAATTTTTTGAAATGTATGCTAGAATTCACTCAAATTGTTACTTCCATGCATCCTTAGGAAGAGAACTTACTAACTATGAAAAAGTTAACAAAATTGTGTTATCTACCTACTTCCTATAATGTAAAATTTACTTTTATTACTGAATCTAAGGATTTGAATGTTTGCTCCATTAATAACTTATTTGGATCACTCATTGCCTACAAGCAAGGGGTGAGTCGATGACAATTTGATGTAGGTGAACAGAGAAAGGAAAAAATTGTAGCCTTAAAGGCTAATAATTTTTGTAGTAACTATTTTGCACCTGAGGATGATGATGAAATAGCATTGATGACAAGACAATTTAAGAGCTTTCTAAAGAAAAAGAAAAGCATCTTCAGCAATGGAGCAAAGGTAAAGCTAAAAAAAATTCTAAGGCTTCTACTAATGTCATCTATTTTTTAATTCAGGAAGCCAGAGAACTTGAGGTCAGATTGCTCGATTCTAAAAACTCACCCAATCAAGGATAACATTGAAGAAAAATATAAGTTCAAGAAGGGCAAGTAAAGGACTAAAAAGTCTTTCTAAGCAGACTATACTTCAGACTCATCTAAAATAAAACCAGAAGAGGAGATAACCAACTTATGCTTAATGAGAGATAATCAACTTAATTATTCTGATCAGGAGAAAGTATGTGAGATTTCCTATAATAAACTATTTGAAGTTTATAAAAAAATTCATAATGCATATAGGATGCTGAAGATAATTTATGCAAGCCTCAATTATGATTTCTCAATTTTGCAAAAAAAACATGAATGTCTTAGGAAATATCATTCTACTTTTTATGATAATCATATGGCTTTATTAGATAAATTTGATACTTTAAACAAGAAGCATCTTGATTTAACTTTTGAACATGACAACTTGAAAGCATCTCATGTTGACATAGAAAGTTCATTTAATAAATTAAAAGCATGTCTAAATAAAGCTGATGATAGGGAGCATGTATTTAAAATTGAAAATTCAATTCTTGAAAGTGAAAATAAATTTTTACAAGTCAAATTAAATACTTTCAAAGAAAATAAAACATCACCTACACTCACACAGTTACATAATCCATCACCACAACATGCATCATTCAACTCTAGGAAGAGACACCATAACCCACAAAGATTAGTAAATCCTTTTTCTGGTATTAGATATTTTTCTTGTGGAATTCTAGGACATATTTCTCACACTTGCACTATCCATTGTATAACATATTTGGCGTGGAAACATAAATTGCATATACCACAACATAGCATGTGTGTATCTCATTCTTCAATTCATAAGGTGGAACCCAAATTTATTTGGGTTCCTAAATCTAACCTTTGATGATTTTATAGGGATGCTCTCATAGAAGGCCTTGTGAGAGCATGTGATACTTGGACAATGGATATTTAAGGCACATGACTGGAGATGCAAATCAATTTATTTCATTGAAGGTCAGGATAGGGGGCAAGGTGACACTTAGAGATAACACCACCAAGAGAGTGGTGGGCTCAGGTATAATTGGAACAACTCAAAAAAAATTTCTCATTGAAAATATTTTATTGGTAAATGGATTAAAACATAATCTGCTTAACATAAGACAGCTCTATGATAGAGGCTTCAATATTAAATTTTTATCTACCAGCTGCATTATAAGCTTAAATGAAAATATTATACTACAAGGAAAAATAAACAATAATGTTTACATGCTTGATTTAAACTATGTTGAACCTGCTAATTATCTTTTCCTATAAACTATTGCTGATGAATCATTATTGTGTCATAGAAGATTTTGTCATACAAGTATAAAAAATCTTAGAAAAATCACCCAAAAAAACTTAGTGAGAGGCATACCCAAACTGGAATTTACTAAAGACCCCCTTATGATTCCTGCCAGTTAGGAAAGCAAGTCAAATTCTCCTTCCACTCAATTAAGGATATTAGCACTAGTAAACCTTTAGAAGTCCTTCACATGGATCTTTTTGGACCCGTTTGTAGTGCATGCTTAGGAGGGAAAGTCTTTGGGTATATGATTATTGATGATTACTCGAGGTTTACGTAGGTTAGATTATTGTCCCATAAAAGTGAATCATTCAAGAAATTTAGGTCATCCTCCACTTAGATTCAGAGGAAGCTATGAAATTTTGACCATTCATATTGACCATGGTGAAGAATTTGAGAATGAGAAATTTGGATCTTACTGTAAAAAGCTAGGGATATATCACAACTTTTCAGCTCCTAGAATCCCACAGTAAAATGGGGTAGCTTAGAACAGGACCTTTGTAGAAGATGCTAGAGTCATATCAATTAAATATTCACTTCCTAAATACTTCTGAGCAGAAGAAGTAAACTCAGTCTGTTATGTTTTGAATAGGGTTAATCATAGATCCAAGCTAAATAAGACACTCTATGAAAACCTTAAGGATAGGACACCCAACCTCTCTCACCTTCATATCTTTAGATGTAAATTATTCATTCTAAATAATGAGAAATCTCTGCTATGAAAGTTTGGGCCAAAATCTGATGAAGGAGTCTTCCTAGGATACTCAAATGTTAGAAAATCCTTTAGAGTTTTTAATAAAAAGGACACTGGTGGTAGAGGTGACCACTCATATAGTTTTTGATGAATCTGATAATTTTGGAGGGTTTAAGATATAAAAAGAAGAAACAATAGTTAAGATTACCCATTAAGTAAAATCTATAAATTGGAAGAAATGGTAAATCTTGAAAATACATTGCCTAGATAATAAAGATATTCTTCAAGTCTTTCTAAAGAATTGATCCTAGGAGACCCATCTGAAAATGTTAGAACTAGGCCTGGTCTTATGAAAGAATTGAACCACTCTACCTTTATCTCAATGATTGAACCCACAAACATAAATCAAGCACTATTTGATGAATTCTAGATCCTAGCTACGTAAGAAGAATCAAATCAATTTGTTTTGTGAGAAATGATGTTTGGGAGTTAGTTGAAAAACCTAAAGACCAGAGTGTTGTTGGAATTAATTGTGTTTTCAAAAACAAAAGGAATGATTCTAATGTAGTGGTGAGAAATAAAGTAATATTAGTGGCTAAATGGTACTACCAGATAGAAAGAAATGATTTTTAAGAGACCTTTACCCCTATATGATTATTGATGATTACTCGAGGTTTACGTAGGTTAGATTTCTGTCCCATAAAAGTGAATCATTCAAGAAATTTAGGTCATCCTCCACTTAGATTAAGAGGAAGCTATGAAATTTTGACCATTCATATTGACCATGGTGAAGAATTTGAGAATGAGAAATTTGGATCTTACTGTAAAAAGCAAGGGATATATCACAACTTTTCAGCTCCTAGAATCCCACAGTAAAATGGGGTAGCTGAGAATAGGACCTTTGCAGAAGATGCTAGAGCTATATCAATTAAATATTCACTTCCTAAATACTTCTAAGCAGAAGAAGTAAATTCAGTCTGTTATGTTTTGAATAGGGTTAATCATAGATCCAAGCTAAATAAGACACTCTATGAAAACCTTAAGGATAGGACACCCAACCTCTCTCACCTTCATATCTTTAGATGTAAATTATTCATTCTAAATAATGAAAAATCTCTGCTATGAAAGTTTGTCCCAAAATCTGATGAAGGAGTCTTCCTAGGATACTCAAATGTTAGAAAATCCTTTAGAGTTTTTAATAAAAAGGACACTGGTGGTAGAGGAGACCACTCATATAGTTTTTGATGAATCTGATAATTTTGGAGGGTTTAAGATATAAAAAGAAGAAACAATAGTTAAGATTACCCATTAAGTAAAATCTATAAATTGTAAGAAATGGTAAATCTTGAAATACATTGCCTAGATAATAAAGATATTCTTCAAGTCTTTCTAAAGAATTGATCTTAGGAGACCCTTTTGAAGATGTTAGAACTAGACCTGGACTTATGAACGAATTGAACCACTCTACCTTTATCTCAATGATTGAACCCACAAACATAAATCAAGCACTATTTGATGAATTCTAGATCCTAGCTACGTAAGAAGAATCAAATTAATTTGTGAGAAATGATGTTTGGGAGTTAGTTGAAAAACCTAAAGACCAGAGTGTTGTTGGAATTAATTGTGTTTTCAAAAATAAAATGAATGATTCTAGTGTAGTGGTGAGAAATAAAGTAATATTAGTGGCTAAATGGTACTACCAGAAAGAAGGAAATGATTTTTAAGAGACCTTTACCCCTATAGCTAGATTGGAAGCCATAAGAGTGCTACTAGCTTTTTTCTGCTTTAAAGGATTCAAACTGTACCAAATGGATGTCTGAATGGGGTAATAAAAGAAGATGTGTATGTTGAATAAATCCCAAGCATTAAAAATTTATAATTTTCCAATCATGTATTCAATGCATTATATTGACCAAAATAAGCACCTCAAGCATGGTATAAAATGCTAAGTACATTCCTACTGTATAGAACCTTTGTTAAGGGGAGCATAAACACCACCCTTTTTTCTTAAAAAAATAGGAGAACTATTCATTATCCAGATCTATATTGATTATATTTTATTTGGATCTTTTGAAAAAATCTATTTGATAAATTTTTTAAAATAATAAGGAGTTTGAGATGAGTATGATGGGAGAACTGACCTACTTTCTTAGATTTAGTATGAGGCAGAATGATGATAGAATTTTTTTAGTCAATCAAAATATATTAAGGACGTCCATAAGAAGTATGAAATGGATAAGGACAAGATAATAAACACTCCCATGAGTTCTACTATTCAGTTAGATAAGGACTCAAATATAAAATAAGTTGATAAAAAAATATAGAGGAATAATTGGACTCAAATTTACTTGACTGCTAGTAAACCTAATATTATGTTTTATGTTTATCTCTGTGCTAAATCTCAAGTTGATCCAAAAGATTCACACCTAACTACTATTAAGAAAATCCTTAGATATCTCTTAAGAACACAAAACATATGAATCTAGTATCCTAGGCACAATACTTCCTTTTAAATTGTAGGATATTCTAATTTAGACTTTGTTGGATGTAGGGTTGATAGAAAAGTACTTCCAAAACCTATCAATTCATAGGATAAATTTTAGTCTCATAGTTTAGTAAAAAATAGAACTCAGTAGCCATGTCCACTACAGAAGTTGAATACATAGCCTTATGAAGTTGAATGGCATAAGTCCTTTGGTTAAAGCAACAAATCCTAAATTTTGGACTACCTATATGCACCATTCCAATCATATGTGATAACACTAGTGTCATTTGTATTTCAAAGAATCCAATCCAACACTCCAAGATAAAACACATAGACATAAGACACCAATTCATTAGGGACCATGTCACCAAGGGAGATATAGAGCTACATAATATAACAATTAAAAATTAGCTTGCATATATCTTTACAAAACCACTGACTTTTGAAACCTTCAACACCTAAAGAACCATATTTGGTTTCATAGATATTCATGCTTAAAATTGAATGATTTGAAATTCTAAAATCTGATTGATGTTTTCTTGTTTTGTTGGTTTTATATTTTATATTTTATTTTAATTATTTTGTTTTTAAGTATTTTATGATTTTTTTATGCATTTGTCATTTATTTCTTTTAAAAATTTAAGAATTTGATCTCCACTCGCTTCAGTAGTTAAACTCTTCTTTAAATGAAAAACTTACCTATATTTTTAAGCAGTTTTTGACTCCTCCAAAAATAATTAAGCGAAGAAATTGAAGATTGTCTCTCTTCCTCTAACTCCTTTAGAGGTATAGTTTCTTTTTAAAATAAAATCTATTTCAAATTAAAAAAATTGGACCAAGACATAGAAATCTATTTCATCTTCCTACAGTTACATATCTCATTTGAATATTTTTGCAAATCAATGAATTTATTTCAATTTTTTTTAATCAAGCTGTCTGACTATATCAGATAGATCAAGTTTTGGTTTGTAGTTTACTGTTCCTTATATGAGAAAGTGAGTTCTTTTCTCTCATATTTGGAAGATAATCTCACAACTGAGAGTTTTTAAAGACTTATAAAAGGAAGCAAGTTTTTCAAAGAGAAAAAGATGCATAAAATGAGCCCAAAAGCTAACAAAGATGCGCAATAAATACCAAAAATTGAAAGATTCGTAAACTATATCAAAAATTAAAAGACGCATAAAGTGTGCTAAAATAAGGATAAATGAGGCAAAAAATAAGTCCACAATGAGTTAGCTCTCCTTTCTTTCAAATCTTTAAATCTTAGACAAATCCATATGATAATTGACATCATCTACACCTAAATTTGAAAATCAAGATTTCTGATTCATCACTTTGCAATCTATTCTCTTAGATATATTTCTAAAAAAAGTCTAAAAAGATAACATTTCTTTTCTAATTTATTTTTTGAATTAAATTTTTGTTTAAAAAGAGTTTTTAACTTGTAAGAAGTCTGAGCTATGGTTTACAAAATTAAATTTTCTAAACTCTTTGAATTTTAGCATTTTCAATGCACTTCTTATTGATCTAATCATCGTATAAAATTTTTATTTGATATTATTGATCAATTATTTTAAAAAAACTTTATTTTTTATTTTATTTTATGGATGTTTGTATCTCATCTTTTGATTTATTTTATGTTATTCATGTTTTGTTTTTAAATCCTTCCTGATCATCACACTCCACACCATAACTTTTATAATTTTTTTTTTCACATTATCTAGTGCGATTCATATCGTATTATACGATCTGAACAAAATATAAAATCTCTAATCATAACACATTTAAAGGAAAAAATCAATCAATTATTGGTGATCATACTATATGATTTTGTCTTTATATTGTACGATCCACATCGCAGGAACTGTTAAACGAATTGAATTCAGTACATATGAACTTTAATACCATATCATACAGTACAATCCACATGTTCATACAACACGAACTCAATAATCAATGATCGTACAAACTGACTCCTCAGGACGATCACCTTGTATCTAATCATGTAGTAAAATGTCTGATCATACTATACGATAAGACCACCTTTTTTTACCAATCATCTAAATAAATTGATTAAGCTAGATTGTCCGGTATGATTAAGGTAATTCTATCTAAACAGTAAGGATTCTTTCAATTTCTTCACACCATTCCAATTTTTTAATCCTTTACCTCCCTCTTGAACTCTTCTTCCTTGCAATGGCTTGTGGTAAATAGTCCTGAGCACTACTGGGTAGTTCCTCTAGACAAATTATTGATCCTAGATTTACTGAGGCTACTGATAAAGAAGCCTATCAGTGATACAAAATGGCAGAGATCATACCTTCCAAAATTATAAACTAGGAAATTTTGAATTTCCAGGTACTCAATTTATTTGCCCACATCACTCTTGGCTTCATCCTCACCCTTGTCTTTCCATTTAATTTTGAGCTTTTATTTGAATTATTTGCAAGCATTTGCATTGATAATGAGGTCACTACCTTATAATCCTATGTTAATATAAGGCATGTCAAAATCACTTACCAGGACTTTCTTTATCTTTACACTATTGGGGACAATTTATATTTTAGCCTCAGATCTTGACTACAATTAAAGCCCTGTTAACACCATCCTTAGGGAGTCCAATGTTAATTGTCATATTGCACAAGTTAATTTACTAGTCTAGGATGCCTGCATCATCCTGCACATACATAGAAAGTCTATAATTCCTAAAGCTCGTGATTGTATTAACATTATACATATTCTCTCACTTGCTACCTATTATATCATGGCTCAAATGGACTTTAATACAGTTGACCTTTTAATTCAATATCATGATAATCTAACAAATATTAGATATTCTAAACAAAAAAGGAAGCCTAACCTTACCTTAGGACATCTCATTTCCTACATCCTAGAAAGCAAATACAACCTTCAGCATCCTACACCACCTTATCACCTCCTAGTCTTCTATTTCAATAGTTCCTTCCACGTCTTCATAATGCTCTTCATCACCACATTCAATATGTTGACCCTGATTCATAGGAGAGAGTCAGAGAACAACCTTAAGCACCATCCTTATCTGCCAGTAGTCTAAGATTAATTAGCTGATTCAAAGGTTTGATCAGTGGGAGGCCAGATTTGAAAACTATGTAGCTGAGCAACAACAACAACATGCAAATGATTTAGCTCATTTTAAAAGCTACACAACACAGCAGAAACAACAACACGACGATGATATGGTTTCGTTTGGGGAGAAAAATTTTCTTACATTTTTTGCTTCTTTCAATAACCACCACCACCTTCCCCTGATAAGGATTCTTCTTTTTTTCTAGTTTGTTATATGTTTTTGTTCCTATATTTGTATTATTCTTTACTTTTGTATTTGTTATCTGTGTACTTTTATTGTAGTTTCTTATTTTTTTGATATTATTTTCACCTTTTTTTTGTTATATTAAAAGGGAGAGTAGCATGTATTGGAAGTTTGTATTTTCCTTTGAAATATTCAATTCCATGTTTATCTTTTCATCTTTTGTGTTCTCCTATTATGTGTTATTATTTTTCTTTTTCCTTTTAAAATAAATTTTTTTATTTTTTTGACAATTCCTCATTTTGAAAAATTCACTTAGTAAGGGAGAGTTTAGGGAATAGCAAAATATTGTTAAATCATAACCAACAAATTTGTCGTAATTAAGAGGGAGATTGCTGGAAATCTAGACCTAAGTATTGTAATTTTAATGATAACAAACATTATTGGACTTTTAACTATGCTATTTCAATTTATTACATATTTATTTTCCCTGTTTACTAACATTTCAAGTCCACCATTCACTTGCAACTTCAATCAGCTCAAGATTGGATAGACTATGATTGAGTATGTTTGTAATTTCAACTTCAATGTACTTTTACCTTTTTTGAGTAAAGTCATGTATATGGTGGATACTAAGCTAAGTAATCTGGCACGCACACACTCAAGGGAGAAAGTTGGTAAGTTTGAAAATTTTCTATTTTTTGAACTAATCATACAGTATGATTTGAATCATATTGGATGATTCGTTAAAATAGAAAATCCTAATTATGGTACCTCAATTAATTAAGAGTGATTAAACTCATCAAAACTTATTAAGAAAAGTCAAGTGCGTGCTCTCTGGCGATTTAGGGCTTCCTTGCACGTGCTCTTGGTTCCCATCTCTTGGCATGGTTTTGTTGATTTTTTTCTTTGTAATTTGTTTCTTGGCTTTCTCCTCTTCTCATTTTGTGGATTATTTTGAGTTTTCTTTTGGTTTTTTTTGCTCTGGGAGATGACAACTTCGTCATCATCAATCCCTTCAACTAATTTGTTTCATGCTCGCTCTTTTAAAGATGTTTTGGTCGACTCTTCTTGTTTGGCATCTAAGCTCCATTTTGTTTATACCTCATTTAAGGGTTGCCCTGCTTTGATATTCGATGACTCCGTGGTTTCTCAGTTGGCTGCTCCTTCTGCTTTAACCTTGGTTGGCAAGTTTCTTTGACGGCGACCAAATCTGGATGTTATATAAATTTTTTTTGTTAATCTAAAACTTTCAAGTTTGTTTCATATAAGTTTTCTTGACCAGAGACACATTGCAATTCAACTCTCTAATGATCTTGATTAATGCCATATTTCTCAAGGAGATCTTACTATATTCAAGCTTGTTAGATGCAGTTGCTTAAATGGACCCCAAATTTTGATGTTTGTGAGGAATCCCCTATCACTCCTGTGTAAATTTCCTTCCTGAATCTGAGACTTCATTTCTTTAATTCATAGATTTTATTTGGTTTGGAGTCAATTTTTGGTAGGCCTTGCAGATAGACCAAGCTACTACGTCTATCTCTCGTCCATCTGTGGCTCAGGTTTTAACTGAGTTGGATATATCTAAGAAACATCTTAATGAGATTTTGATCATCTCATAGTTAAATGGCTATTTCAAAAAAAGTTGATTTTGAAAACCTACCCATTTTTTGTTCTCATTATAAAATGCATGGCCATGGTTTAAATAAGTGTTATAGGTTACATCCTCATCTTCGTATGGAGAAGGATTCTTCCATACAATTGCAAGGAAATGTTGTTCCTTTGGCTTCTCATGATAATGAGATTCCTAATCTTGGAGTGGTTGAGGGAAATGTTCCTAAACCACAGAATAATACTGAGGAACCAATACATTTTTCCATTGATTATAAGGAACTGTCTTCCACCAATATCATTGACCCTAATTGTGTTCAGGGATATAATATTAACTCTACCTCTTTATTACCTTCTGGTTATGAAAATGTGGATGAGAAAATGTTGTTTATCACTACTAATAATGTTACATCAACTTCTATTAGTCCTTGTGTGCTTAACAAAACTTTGCCTAATATGGATTTTTTGATGATCAATAATACTTGTACTAATACTATAACTTCTCAATCTATTGTGAATGATCGGGGGGATGGCCAGCTCATGGTTATGGAAGGTAATGCTGGTATTGTCATGAGTAGTAAAGAGAGTATGGAGGATGGTTATACCTTCAAGGAGGGTGAATTACCTCAGGAGGTAAGGCAGGTGGGCATGCAAAATGATAGTAAGCTTCCCTCTAATTCTCATTATCATAGTGATGTTTTTACTGAGATAGAGGATATGGATATTATTGCTAAATGTTTTTCAAATATGATAATGGCACTAGCTATACCAAGTTTCAAAATATGAGAGGTAGGAAAAACAAGAACATCATTTTATAATCTCATAGGACTACCTATTTGCAAACTAGTCATTATCATCTTTTTTATGTTCAAATCTATTATTTGAAATGTTATGGGCATTAGATGCCCCTCCTCTAGGTTGAGGGTTAAGAACTTATGTTGTATTTATAATATTTATATTCTTTTTTTGCTTGAACCTCTCATTACTTCTACTAAGTTACATTGCTAGAATTTTGGGCTTTAAGCATTCTGTTTCAAATTCTGCCAATAAGATTTGGGTGTTATGGAAGGAACCTGTTCGGATTGATATTATTGGTGATTTTACTTAAGTTCTGCATTGTAATATTAAATTTTTAAATTTAAACTATTGTGATTCTTTTATCTATGTAGCCTCTTCTCGTAATACTAAAAAAGTTTTATGGGAGAAACTCACTAAATTTCATAGTATTTATAACTTTCCCTAGCTTGTGGGTGGTGATTTTAACATTATTTCTAATTCCTCTAAGTGTATTAGGGGCTCTATAACTATCTATCACTCTATGGAGGATTTTAATAATATGATTATGGATTGTAATTTAGTTGACATGGGTTTCTCTGGTAATAAATTCACTTGGAACCGTAGTCATTTGTGGCAATGGCTGGATCGAGTTTTGTTTAATAATATTTAGTTTAATTCTTTTAATTCTATTTCTTTTGAGCATCTTAGTAGAACTCTTTCTGACCACTCTCCTATGTTAATTAGCCTTAAGACTAGGCATATGAATTCTTTGCCTCAATTTAGATTTTAAAATATGTGGTTACTTCATGATTCTTTTTTGGATGTGGTTCAGGAAAATTGGCATGCCCCCTTGCATCCTGATAACTCTATCCTTGGCATGAAGAGACTTTGGTTTAAAATGGAAAGACATAAACAAATTATTTAATGGAGGAATTACAATGTTTTTAAAAAATTTTATCATTTTCTTGAATGCTAAAGACAAAGTGAATTCTGTTGAGCTTAACTATCAATTGGTTCCTTCTGATGAGAATTTCAGTTTGCTAAGGGTGTTGGTGGAATTTTGAAAACAGGTTTTGAAAAATATTAGTTTTCTTTGGGAATTTTAAAATTGAGATTAAATTCTAATTCTAGAAGTCGAATCAACTCGTTCGGAAGAGTATATCACCCCGAAGGACGAAAATGAAATTCCATAACGGCGTTCAGACTTAGAGTTATGAAATTTATCTTGAATACCATGGCTAGATTGTAAAGAGAACTCCACACGGCCCCGAGGGGATGAGGTAGAGTTCAACTAAATAATCCAGTTACGATATTCAAAGAGTATGATTGCCGAATTCATATCCAAAGCCTTATCAAAGAAGGATGTATCTCTCCAAAGGGAGATAACACCTTTCAATGATAATTCTTCTGATATGATAACGGCAATCATTCTTTAACTTTTCCCCAAGAAATCCAAGAAGATTTTAAAAAGATTAATTTCAAAATCAGGTGTGTGTGGTTCCAAATCTCCTACGAGCGAAAGCCTTTGTAGTTAATTACATCGTAGGGAGACAGAGTCCCCTACGAAAACTCTCGATTAAAACAAGAATGAAATTTTGTTAGATTTTCTAGGAGTGATACAAAAAAAAGTCGAATAGAATCTTTTGGAAAATCAAAAGGGAGTGGACCAAGATTGAACATTTATTAACAGAATCGAAGGAAGAGAGGTAGGGGACACTTTGAGATTCCAGAACCATCCGGAAGTGTCCCAACTTAATCTAAGTGTTGGGCTTAACATTTTAGGATTGAAAGAAGAGTTGAGCATTTTATTAGAAATTTGGGACTATACTCCTGAAATTGGGGTCTTATAATCAAAGATCTGCCCCTGATCCTAAATCTAACTTGGACGCTGGACCACAGTCGTCTGAACCTAACTAATGCAGTGCAAAACCTAGACTTACCCCTGCCTGGATTGGGGAGCCAGCTAACCACCTAATCGATTTAAAAGAGATGAGTCCGGTCTTTTATGAAAGAGTGGTAGGGACGTTGTACTTAAAGTTTTGAAGAATTGGGGCTGACATCTAGAAATTTTCCTAATTGGCCCCTTCAACTTATGTTGGGTGCTAAAATGCTAAAACTGATGCAATTAAAATTTTTGATTCTTTTAATTTGTATCTAATGCAATGCATGCTGGTTGACAACTTCCAAATCAAATATGCTTAAAATTTTAAAAACAGGCTTATAAAATAATTTTTTAGAAGACTGGGCTTCTCCAGGTCCGGCACCTCGTCCTCATAGGTAAGACTATCCGGACTCTACCCGCAGGCGGGGAAGGGTCTAAAATAAGGAAAGAAGAAGTGCAGAAATATGCATGCGACCCGGGGGGCGATCCCCGACTAATTCCCTAGATTCGTTATCTTTCTATGTTATTTAGACTCACTAAAATTTTAGACTTTTAAGGTTATGAGTAGAAAACTTTCACACCCTCACGAGTCTCACGTATCCAGGCGAAAACAAAAGCGGCACACAATCGTCAAAAAACTAAGAAAAGCAGGCAATCCTAAAGGCAATCAATTCATCACATCAAATATTAACTAATTAATAAATGTCTATAGGCAAAGTTGCCCTGCTTATTACAAACCAGAGTTTTGCAGAAAGTAAAGTGGCCGGGCACCACTTACAACAACCCGGATTCTAAGCCTAGTAATGACGCAAGTAATTTTGAGTGGGATACTCTCAATCTTCAAGTCTTCAATCTTGTTCTTTTTTGGACTCCTTTTCTTCAAACTTCTTGGATTCTTCATGGTGAACTACCCAAATGGATAAGAGGGCACTTCCCTTTTAAGGGGAAGGCCACTCTTTCCTCTTTGGGTATAAGAGAAGTGTGATCCAAATTTGGATTTCCAAATGGAAAAGGGAATACTTCCCAAAAGGGCACCCTTTCCTCTTTGGAATCCAAGCTTTGGACCTATGTATCCCAACTCAAAATTAACTTTCGCAACACTTGACAATCATACAAATTACATTTATTTGAAAATAAAATCTAGACTCTCCTGCAATGTTATCCTAAGCATTTAATAAATCAAAGAATATATATTCCCAAGCTGTTATATATGTGCAGAAAAGAAAGTAAAACACACTGGCCACGCTCTTCTTATTTGGGGGCTCTAGCAGCTGAAGCACCTGTACAAGCATTTATAACAATTAATAATTTTTTTATTGATTTAGCCCCCTTTTATTGCCCTGCATGAGCGTGGCCACCTGCAGAAAATTATGTGAACATCTAGATCGTACCTAACCTAAGGGTAATCTAATCGCCAAACACATCAATCCATCCACAGAACGTAGAAAAGTAAGAAGACACAGCAAAGTAATTTCATTCACAACATGCAGTGAAAATTATGAAAAATCCGGCACACAGCAGTAAAGTAAACACCGGCCTAACCTAGATCTAGAGTTGGTTGTCCTAGCACATCATCTAAAGTGTGTGTAAAAGGTCATGTGGCTGGGGTAATTGATTAGGAATTTTAATTAAATGTATTTTAAAAGTTAATTGATTGCTACCTTTGTTTCACACCGAGGTCGTGAAGTTTATTTCACCTTCCTTGGGGCTAAGCTAATAGTCTCGTAGGCTTGGGTTACCCAGTAGCAATCGGGGTTAATTAAGTTATCTTAAATTGGTTGGAATTACATGAGTGAATTAGTATTAGGGGAATTGATTACTGATTTTAATGGGTTGGTTGAGAATTTTGATAACCTATTAAAAGAATTTTTAGGGGTTGGAAAAGTTAATAGATCTTAAAGGATTATCCAGATACGTTAACTAAGGGGTCAAAATTTGGCTTTCAAAATTAGAGTTAATCTTAAGGGTTTAAGATTTTTAATAAATACTAGACCTAATTATGAGTTGTTAAACAGGTAGCACACTCAATTTGGAGTTTTCTATGAAAAGTTATGATTTTTAGAAGTTCTGACCCGTTTTGACCTAAGGTCACCTAAAATGTTGAGTCCTTAATTTTAACCAAGTTATGGAGGTTTAATATTTTTAAGAAGTAATAAATTCTAATTGAATTCATTAGCCACTAAGTTTGATTAATCAAAATTTTCCTATAATTTACAATGAATTTTAGAAATTTTACATATTAGTAGGAGTTATCAAATCATTACGACTAAGGGGGTCTGCTTAAGGATTTGAACCCAAATGAGTCCTAAACTCCTTGGAATTAATTCCAAAGACCATAAATGACCCAAGGATAGATAAACAAGTGTTTAAAGCCCTTTTGGGATTTTTAATATTTTTAAGATTAATTAAAATTGGTTAAACCTTAATCACCTAAGGATCAAACTAAGACAAATCTAGAAATCACTTTATAAGAGGGTTTTAATTCTTATTGATTAGGGGATTAATTAGGGACAATTAAGAACATTTTAATGGATTTTACAAGTTAAGAATAGTTCATTATCAATTAATTAGGATTAAGGCCATTTCTACGAAGGATTTTTGAGGCTCCTACTTGGGGAACCAAATGAACTCCAAATTTGATGGAATTTGGACCATAGGATCACCTGACACTAAGGACTAAACCCACCAAATTTGAGCTCAAATGGAGTACTCTAAGGTGGTTAACCAAACCACCCAAGGTGAGCTCTAAGTCACCTTCAAATCACTATAGGGGTCTATCCTAGGCTTGGATTGGGGCAAAATCAATGGCTCTACACTCCTAAATCCACACATCATCAACACACCAAAAATCACACCCTAAATCCCATTGGATAGGTCTATATCCCCTTTTGAATTTAAGGGTCAAACCATGACCCTTAAGCTTAAAAATTAGGGAAAATGTCCTTGAACAACTTATAATGGGGAGATAAAATTTGGACATGTCAGAAACATGCCCAATTTCAATCTCCCAAAATTCCAGACCTGGTGGACTTGTATTTTGAAAGTAATTAAAGAAATTCATAAAATGCTCAAATTAAAATTAAGACTAAGACTAATCTAACTAGGGTCTGGAACCATGAGGCTTTTGTAGATCTCCCTGAGACCTTTCCAATGAACCTAAGAACACCTAATTTGGGCAAATGTGCAGGGAGTTATGAATTTTTAAAGTTCCCTTGAATTTTTGGATTTATTAATCCGGCAATTACACAGTCAGCAACCGTTTACACGCGCCGCGCGCTGATTGGCCAAGCAATCATTGTCGCTAACCATTAACGGCCGGGTTAACCACAGCCGTCGGATGGCGGATCGAATGGCTGGGATTAAATGCGCTCCGATACTGCGGGATCTAATCCGAGCCGTTGATCGAGATCAACGGCAGAGATTTCGTCTTAAACCTCCCGCTCGTATCCGAGACCGCAGAGCTTCTCCGGCTTGATCCGGGCGATCCCGCCGGTGAACTCTGATGAAATTTTGCAGGGAGGATCAGGACGGTGGAACCCTTCAATCCAACGGTGGAGATCCGTTGGGGTGAAGGTTTCCTTCACACTTGACCGGACTACCTAGCTAAGGAGCTCGGGATGGAGGGATTACTGCAGAGAAGGCCTCAACGAATAAGCTTCTCTATCAGAAAGCTTCAGGGGATGATGAAGAACAGTTCTCCTTCAGACGTCGGGACCAGAGGACGGCCGGAGGTGCGACTTCGAGCGGGACGCCGAAAGTTTTCAGGGGCGCTTGCTCGAACGGAAGGTGGGATCGATCTGGGAGCTCGGAGGAAGCGTCTAGGAGTTCGAAGGAGCTCTGGGGAGCGATCGAGAATGAATGCCGATGCTTCTGGAGGTCTGGCGAGCTCGAGGGTATTCGGCCACCTTTCGGGAGCTTGGACGGCCGAGATTGAACCAGGAATTGTCTGGGGGGACCACCGGAACTCGGTTTCCATTGGCTCCGACCGCCGCCGGCCATGGTCTGGGTCGGGTTGACTGGGGGAGGCCGATGGGGACGTGCTGGAGCCAAGGGTGGAGTCAATTTGGTCTGGGAAGGTCTGGATCGAACTGGTGGCTGGATTAGACCCAAACCTGCTCGGTTCGAGTCGAATTGAGCTCGATCCAGGTCAGGTCAGACCCTGGGTTTGGTATGGGAGATAGGTCTGGGTCTAGTGCACCCAATTCAGGTGGCAATTGGATCCAATTTGATCTGGGTTAAAAGATGGCTCGGGTCCAAGTGTTTTTGGCTACTTTGGGTTAGCCTAACTCTTGACCCAGGCTAGCCCAAGGCATGGGCTTGCTTGAGGAGGTGTGTTGGACCTAGGGCCACCTATGAGAAGTGTTGATCAAGTTCAATTGGGCTTAGGTTGAGAATTGGCTCAATCCCAAGTGATTTTGGGCACTTTGGGTTAGCCTAACTCTTGACCCAAGTGAGCCCAAGGGTTGGGCTGGTCAAGGAAGGTGTATTGGGTCAATGGGAATCCAATGACACCTTGATTTGGATTCAATTTGATTAATGTTAAGAGATGGCTCAAGGGAGGCCTATCTTTGGTCACTTGGGTCAAGCCATATGGCTAACCCAAGTGAGCCCAAGGCTTGGGTCTCCAAGAGGGGTCTCTTGGGTGCCCAAGGGGTCATCCCATACATTCAAAGGACTTGGAATGGACTTAGTTTAAAAAATTGAAAGAGAGGGGGTGTATGGGTTAATGGGTCAAACTTGGTTGACTTGGTCAACCAAGTTGACCCAAGGTCTGGGTTTGAGTTCAACAAGTTAGGTTTGATATTTGAAACTCATTGAAAGTGGTTTCAAAGAGTTTGGAATTGATTTGATTTGAAATGGGCATTTGAAATCCCATAAGGGTATTTTAGTCAATTTTGACCCATTGGTCAACTAGGGTCAAAAATGGGGTTGAAAAATGCAGTTTACTGCTCAATGGGTTACAATCAAGGTTTTGGAAGTGATTGGAGGCTTTGATAGGGGCTTCAAGATCAAAATCTTCAAGGTGTTAGATCTAGTGGCATAGGCTGTAAATATCTGAAGGTTTTACAGCCTTTGGATTTTAATTCAAATTCTAGGATTAGAGACCTCATAATGGGCTCAAAATTGGAGGGTAACCTCTAGAGACATGTCTTATCACTTTGTAAGTGATTGACCCTGAATCAGAGGCCACTTGACTGGGTTTTGAAATGTTTGAAAAGTCTTTGAAAAAGGTCTTTAGGACAGGGCCCTAAGACTTTGGATTTGAGTCTGGATTTCTGGATTTGGACTGGATTTTAAGTTTGAATGATTAATGTTGGAGTATTCAAATCATTTACAACCATGTGGTGATTGTTAATGAATGGATAAGGTCAAAGCTAGATCAAAGGTAGGATCAAAGTCTAGATTGGAATTTGGATTCTCAAGTGGATTGAATCAAAGTTTGGATATGTTTGAAATTTGAATTAATTGGGATTTGAGTTGAATGAAGCATAAGATTTAAATTGATCAAGGGCAGGAATTAAATTGAAGTTGGAGTTGATCAAAGGTAGGAATTGATTTGAGGTTGAAGTTGATCAAAGGTAGGGATTGATTTGAGGTTGAAGTTGATCAAAGGTAGGGATTGATTTGAGTCTAGATTGGTCCTGAGATCTAGAGGGGTTCTAAGATCTAGGGTCTAAGGGAATCCTAGGCTCTAGAGTAGGGCCTAAGGTCTGGCTCTAGGAAAGAATCTTAAGATCTAGAATGGATCCTAAGATCTAGAATTAATCTGGAGTTTTGAAGGGCCTTAGTGACCTCATACAAAAATGAGGTCAACAAATGGACCCCCAATGTGTGTGGTAGGAGGAACTTCTGCTGCACACATTGGCATTGACCGAATAGAAGTGGAATCTTAAAAGTGTAAGGGGGGGGGGGGGATCTCCCAACCTTAAGCCTATAGGGTGCTAATGGACGGCTTACACCTATCAGACAAGGAAACTGGAGAAACCAAGGTAGGGAATACCTAACCTTGGGTCTAAGGAAGGGCTTCACCCAACCTTAAGCCTATAGGATGCTGATAGAAGACTTACACCCAATAGGCAGATTAACTGGAAACCAAAGTAGGGAATACCTAGCTTTGGGTCTAAGGAAGGGCATCACCCGACCTTAGGTCCATAGGATGCTGATAGAAGACTTACTCCTAATGGACAAATCAACTGGAAAACCAAGGTAGGGAATACCTAGCCTTGGGTCTAAGGAAGGGTATCACCCGACCTTAGGTCCATAGGATGCTGATAGAAGACTTACTCATAATGGACAAATCAACTAGAAAACCAAGGTAGGGAATACCTAGCCTTGGGTCTAAGGAAGGGCATCACCCGACCTCAGGCCTATAGGATGCTGAAAGAAGACTTACTCCAAATAAGCAGATTAACTGGCAAACTAGGATGGTGCCATGAAGGGCGTACTCCACCACTAGCGAATGGTCATGTGGGGAGGAAACTTGCTCCACACAGAGGACCGAAACTGGCAAACTAGGGTGGTGCCACGAAGGGCGTCTCCACCACTAGCGAATGGTCATGTGGGGAGGAAACTTGCTCCACACAGAGGACCGAAACTGGCAAACTAGGGTGGTGCCACGAAGGGCGTACTCCACCACTAGCGAATGGTCATGTGGAGAGGAAACTTGCTCCACACAGAGGACCGAAACTGACAAACTAGGGTGGTGCCACGAAGGGCGTACTCCACCACTAGTGAGTGTGAATCAAGATGGTGCCACGAAGGGCGTACTCCACCACTAATCCCCAAGTCAAATGCTAGGGTGGTGCCACAAAGGGCGTACTCCACCACTAGCAGGTGTGACCCTAAGGGAGGGAACGATCCGACCCTAAGGAAAAGGCAAAGAGAGTTAAAAAGTGAAAGAACTTAAAAAGGAAAGAATCGGGTTGCGAATCAAGAAAGGAAATTTTATTAATTGATAAAATGAGCTACAACAAGCATAGTATTTCTTAAGGAAACGCCCATTGACAGGTAACATTGGGTGATTTCCTTTACAATCTACTAACTGATACGAGCCTCCTTCGTAGACAGTCTTTATAACGAAAGGTCCTTCCCAAGTGGGTTCAAATTTGCCTCCCAACTTTCGATGGGCTAAGATAGGCCTCCGAAGGACCAACACCAAGTCTCCCGCTTGGAAGGTCCTAGGTCGCACTAGCTTATCATGGGCTTGAACCATACGGGACTTATATAACTCTAAACTTTGTTGAGCTTGGAGACGTCGCTCTTCAAGGCCTTCGAGTTCTTCCAGCCGTAGTTTTGCATTTTGTTCATTTGTAATTTGATTCTGAACTGCAAGCCTGAGCGAAGGGATTTTTATTTCCAAGGGTAGAACAGCCTCAGATCCATACACTAGTGCAAACGGGGTGGATTGGGTCGGGGTTCTATAAGTGGTACGATAAGCCCACAAAGCTTCCACCAACCGCTCATCCCACTGTCGTTTGTTATCATCAAGGGTTTTTTTAACAATTTGCACCAAGGTTTTGTTGAAGGCCTCGGCTAATCCATTTGCCCGAGGGTAATAGATCGTCGAGTATCTCCAATCAATATTATGGCGTTTCACAAAACTGTTGATTTTTGTAGACTTGAATGCGGACCCATTATCGGATATGATTCTACGGGGTACACCGAATCGATATACGATATGGTCACGAAAAAATTTTAAGACATGGTGTGATGTTACGTTGCGTAGGGGAATTGCTTCCGCCCATTTTGAAAAGTAATCAGTCGCTGCTAATATGAAACGATGACCTCTCGCGGAGGGAGGGTCAATCGGCCCAATGATATCTGTGCCCCAACTCTCGAAGGGCCACGAGGCTATTGTAGGGTGTAACACATTAGGCGGCTGATGTAAAACCACACCATGGACCTGACATTGATGATAGTGCTTTGCAGTATTCATGCAATCGTCAATCATTGTAGGCCAGTAGTATCCAAGTCTTTTAATCCTCAATTTCATTTTTGGACCCGATTGATGTGCACCGCATAGTCCTGAATGAACTCCATTAACAATCTTCAGGGCTTCTCGCTTGTCCAAACAGCGCAGCCACATGTGATCGAAGGACCGACAGTACAACAAATTGTTGACCAATGCATATGATAGGGCACGTTTCTTAATCTGGTTGGAGAGTGATTTATCCTGGGGAAGCTTCCCTTCTTTAAGGTAGTCGATTAAGGGTCGTCTCCAATCGCCTTCTTCGTCAGTTGTCGAAGAGGCAGAAAGGATCTGAAGGGGAGTCTTACTAATGTGTTCCAAATCTATAAGAGAGAGGGCTTTACGACCCTGAATCTCTATAGGGATGGAATCCTCCTCAAGACATGCAAATTCCTTTGCAAGTTTTGCTAAGGCATCCGCCGCAGAATTGCTTCCACGAGGAACCCTATACAAAGTGGCGGTAGGAATTTGTTCCAACAAGTGAAGTGTGTACTGGTGGTATCTTAGGAGACTAGGATTCAAGACTTTATAAGTTCCGGTCACTTGGTTAATCACCAATTGGGAATCTCCAAAGATCTTAATCTCTTTAATTTCCATTAGAATTACAAGTTCCAAACTGGTTATCAGAGCTTCGTATTCAGCTTCGTTATTTGTGCAGGGCTCTGATAAATGGCAGGAAAAATGCATCATTCCTTTTTCCGGCGTTATGAAAATTAGACCGACTCCAGCCTTTCCAGGAATTACAGATTGTTGGGTCGCATTCCTACCGGAGGATGCTGCTCCATCAAAATACAATTCCCAGACGGCCTTGCCAGATTCCCTCAAACTCATGATTTGTTTGTCGGGTAGATCATCGTTCAGAGGAGAATCTGCCGGCACGGGTGTGCTGCCAGAAAATCGGCGACAGCTTGTCCTTTCACAGCACGAAGAGGAGTGAAAGTAATCTCAAATTGCAGTAATATCATAGACCAATGGGCTAAACGTCCTGACAACGTAGGTCGAGTCATAAGATATTGCAAAGGATTAACTCTTGAAATCAAGCTGATTGAATAGGAGAGCATGTAGTGCCTTAGTTTCTGAGCCGCAAAAACCAAAGCAAGACAATGCTTTTCAATTGACGGGTATCGAATTTCAGTAGGAAGAAGTCTTCGACTAAGGTAATAGAGAGCATTCTCTTTCCCTTCATCGTTGACTTGAGCTAACAGGGCGCCTAAAGACTCATCTAAGGCTGCAGTGTAGAGAATTAAAGGCTTTCCCGAAATCGGAGCTGCCAAGACTGGCGGATTAGAAAGGTATTGTTTAATGTCATCGAAAGCATTTTGGCACTTCTCATCCCATACGAATTTAGTGTCTTTTTTCGCAAGGACAGAAAAGGGTTGACATCTCCCGGAAAGATTAGAAATAAACCTCCTTATATACGCCAATCTACCTTGTAGAGACCTTAACTGAGTAAGGCTCTTAGGAGATGGCATATTTAAGATGGCTTCAATTTTAGCAGGGTCGATCTCAATTCCGCGGTGCCTCACTATGAATCCTAAGAATTTCCCTGAGGTGACGCCGAAGGCACACTTCAACGGATTCATTTTCAAATCGTAGCGGCGCAACTGTTCAAAAACAACTCTTAAGTCATACAGGTGAGCCTCTTTGACCTTGCTCTTGACAACCAAATCATCAATATAGCACTCAACTTGATTGTGAATTAAGTCGTCAAAGAAACGGGTCATGGCCCGTTGGTAGGTTGCTCCGGCATTCTTTAAGCCAAATGGCATCACCTTATAACAAAAGATTCCAATAGGGGTTCTGAACGCAGTATTTCTCTCATCTTCTGGGGCCATCTTGATTTGGTTATAATCCGATGAGCCATCCATAAATGAGAAAATGACATGTGAGGAGGCAATGTCCACCATGAGTTCTGGTATTGGTAGAGGGAACTCGTCTTTAGGACATGCCTTATTCAAATCCCTATAATCGACGCAAATCCGAATTTGTCCTTTTTTCTTTCGAACCGGCACGACGCTGGCCACCCAAGAGGGGTATAGTTCCTCTCAAATAAACCCAGCTTCAGCCAATTTCTTAACTTCGGAAACGACTTGTTGCTCGATTTCCAAGCGCATGCGTCGAGGAGCTTGTTTGACAGGAATGGCATCGTGCCGAACTCCAAGCTTATGAACTGCTACCTCAGCAGGTAAACCTGACATTTCGTCGTATGTCCAGGCAAAGCAATCCCTAAACTCAGACAAAAGTTGAATCAAATCTTTGGTTTCACCCTCGCTCAATAGAGCACTTATAAAGATTGGACGGGGGTCATCATCGGTTCCCAGGTTAATTTCTTTTAATTCATCGACTGTCGATTTAATTTCTTCTACTAATTCAGGGGGTGCATCCCGAACTTGAAGGTCATCAGGATCATCTAAAGTCTCCAAACAGAGCCCATCAAGAGCACAGAGAGGATCTGTAGGGACATTTGGCGATTCAAGATGGTAAGTTATCATTAGGCAATACTCATCATCATCGAATGAACTAACAGTTCCAAAGCCAATACCACTTGTAGGATTATCCTTAATTTTTGTTTTCCAAATATTTTCGTGGTATCTGGCCTGACCCTTAGTCCATCGGTATGGTACAGGACCTTTAGAGAAAGTATTTTTCACACAAACAGAGAAGTAGTCGAAAGGAAATTCCATTAATTCATTAAAATCTGCCTCCTCAAGGGTTACATCACTTTCATCCCTTACGGAGGAGGAGCCAGGAAAGAATTTCTAGACTTTCTTTACTTCGCCGTTCAAGTTGGGGGCCACTTTAACTTCTAGCCCTGCAATCCTGCCAGCTGACAGTGGGGTCAGAGAAAGGGTCTCAATCCTCCTACTGAGCTTTTCGTACATTGTTAATTCAGGCTCGTCACTTTTCACTTTTACAATTTCTTCCTCAATGTCACTGTCCTCCTCTAAGGTGAGATCAAATTTTGGAGAAGTATTTGTATTTTTATAATTGAGGGAGAAGGCAGCACCTTGATCCTTGGACTCAATATCGGAATCTGATTCCAAATCAATATAAACAGGTGTTGTTCTCCTCTCTGATGAAGCACGGCCTCGACCTCGTGCCCTTAAGGCCATCCTCCCACCTCTTTGAGGTAATGTGTTTGGAGGCCTAAGGACAACGACGTCAGAGTCGTCTTCACTGCTTAATTGTATCATTTCTTGATCAATAAATTTTTCTTTTTCTTTCTCTTGATTGGACTTTTGTCCAACCAACTTCTCCTCAATTTTGATCTCTAACTTAGAGCGGGACGAGGACCCTTTTGGAACAAAATATGTAGCATCTTCGTAGATCCCAATTTCTTGAATAGAAAATGGTTGCAGATCACCCTTAATCACATGTTCAATGCCATATCGTTGGTACTTGATGCATTGGTGAAGGGTAGATGGAACCATTCTATATTCATGAATCCAAGGTCTACCTAAAAGGGCATTAAAGGACGTCGCCGAATCAATTATATGAAACTTAGCTTCAGTTTTCAAGTCTCCTATTTGTAAGAGCAAGGTGATTGAACCTAAAGCTCTCTCACCCTTTTCATTGAACCCACGAAGCACCAACCTATCGGTCGAGAGCTTGCTAGTATCAACTCTGAGGTACGCGAGGGTCTTTAAGTTCATTATGTTGACCGATGCACCCGGATCAACGAGGACTCTTGATAACTTAAAGTTTCTCACATCTACAGTAATGTAAAGGGGACGATTATGGTCAGCAGTTCTCAAGAGCAAATCTTCATCTGAAAAGGTAACTCCAGGAACCTCTTTGAAGTAGAATGCCTCACCTTTTGAAGTTGCAGCCAACTGGGTTAAACAAATCTCGGGGTCGAGAAGTGCTTTAATTAAAGACTCATTTCTTTGGAGAGAAGGAGGGCGTCATAAATACTTAATTTCGCTGGCAACTTCCTAAGGTGGGCCAAAACGTTGTAATCAACCTTAGGAACGACGGACTCAAAACCCGAAGGAATTAAAGGAAAGTCTGGTTGCTAAGGGGAGTTTGGATTTAGATCTTTGAAGGGAATTTGCTTGCCTTTCTCCTGAGGGGGAAGCCTAGGGGGTAAGACTTTACCGCCACGGAGTTGCACCTGCTCGATATCTTCGGGAGGGCAAACTAGGGCAGTGTCTACGCACACCATAGGTGTTGGATCATCATTTCCCGAAAGCGAGTCAGAATCTGAAAGTTCTATCAAGATAGGATTTCCTTGAAAATTGATTTGAGGGAAATCACTTTCTGATAAAGCTTCACATTCGACCTCTTCTTGAACAGCTGATTCAGGAAGGTCAATTTCTTTGATATTAAGACTTTCTTCACCAGAATTTTGATTCGAAGCATGAGAGTTATCAACTTGCATTTCATTTCCATGGTTAATCATCAAGACAGAAGCAGAATAATCTTTTTATTCATCTTCTGACCCTTCGCCTTTGATGGGGCAAAGTAAAAGTCAGATAACAAAAGAGGGGAGAGGGTTTTAACACCCCCATCCGCCATCCTAATACAACTCTCATCTACATATTTCCTCTCTACAAAATCAACTTCCTTTTCTTTTAAGCATTCGACAGTAGTTCCTGTGACTACTGGAGAGGAAAGTGGCTCAACATCCTCCTGCAAAGCGTCCAGGTCAACCTTCCACGTCGGGGCCTGGGCTATCATAGTCAGCTGTTGAGAAAGACGAAAAGACTTGTTAATCGACTTTTTAAGTGCCCGGGACAAAGCAATGTCCCAACCATCTTCAACAAAACAAGGAGGGTTAAGAGGGTTACCTGAAATGGTTTTAATTGAAGCTTTCTCTGGATCGACCAAGTATTCCTTAGGAATTATGATGTTACCTTGGGTGTAGTTCCTCTCAAGCCAATCTTTGAACACAACGCAATCTTCAAGAGAGTGACTAAGCATCCGGTGGTATGGGCAACACTTGGGATCATCTTTCTTACTCTCATCTTCAGGCCTCCTGGCCTCTAGCAGCTGAAAATCTGGTTTCTTCAACAAACTCTTGAAAATCCTTTTAACTGATTCCCTCTTAAATGGATATGGTTTTGCCAATCTCTCTCTAAAAGGGACATAATTAGGATCTCTATGTACTGAGGAGTGACCTGAAAGGGCTGTCTCTGAGCTGGCTATGGTGGCGGTGGTGGAGGAACACTGGGCTGACTAGTCATTGGCCTTTTCCCTTTGTCGACTGCCGACACTACTGCCTTTTTCTCAAAAGTCTTAATCAATCTAGGACCTTTCTTGTCTTTAGACTGCTCTCGTAGGAATGGCATCTTATGAGCCTCTTCCTGCAAATTGCTAGCCTTATTAAGAAGTTTTTCAAAAGTTTTAATGGTGAAACCCTTCAAGAGAAAAGCAACAGGGCCGAGGATATTCTTAAGGAGGATCTCCACCGCATGTTGCTCTTGTAACTGGGGTTCACACTTCATCGAGAGGTTTCGCCACCTCAAGATGTACTCAACCAGAGACTCTCCCGGCATTTGTTTTTCAACAACAAGATCGCCCACAGTAGTTCGTTGTTGCGCTCCAGAAAATCTTTTAAGGAAAAGGTTTTCTAAATCGCTAAAGGTTTTTACTGAACCATTGGGCAGATCGGCGTACCATTTAAAAGTGATGCCGGACAAACTACTTACAAATTGGCAAAATAGTAGAGCATCTGACCCTCTCACATTGCAACAACTTGCTCTGAAGTGGGCTAGATGCTGTCTCGGGTTTTCTATTCCAGTGAAAATTTTAAAAGTTGGTGGCACAAAGCCTTTTGGGTAAGGAACTGAATCATATTCTTCGGGGTAAGGTCTACCCTTTGGAATAGATGCGGTTCCTTGAGAAAAGGCTAAGGCCTCCCTTACCTGGTCCTCAATCAGTTATTTAATATCTTTCTGAGGCAGAGTTGAAGAAATAGGGGGAACTGTAGGTGATGCTGAAGATGCCTCTTATAGGCAAGGAGGAATCACTGGTGTTGACTCGGGAGGCTTGGGACCAGACTCTATCTTTCTAACCCTTTCCACAATCTCTTGAGCCGTTTGTTGAATCTTAAGTGAATCCTGCTCTGACTTATCAAATCTTTCTTGCATTTCTTTGACTTGTGACATCATAGTTGTCAACTGGTTCTCCAAATCTTTAATATGTTCCTCACCCCTAGCCCTTACGGACTCATCTGAATCGGACCCGGCAACCTGAGGATCATCATCCCTAGCAAGCCGGCGCCTACCAAGTTCGGCCTCCTTGTTGGAACCTCTAATTTCGACCAAGGAGACGCTACCAACATAATCATTTTCCTCTCCAAGGAGGTTATCCAGGTCTGGATCAAAAGAAGCCATTCCCTCTTTGTTTAATAGAATATTTCTTATTTCTTGAACTACCTCCTCGACCAGTCTATCCCCAATTGACTTAGGATCGAGCGGTAAGTATCCCTTGTACTCAGCCATATCAAATAATTCTTCAAAATCCAGGAGAGCAATGATTTCTGTAAGTTTTGGGTTAGGGTCTAACTGAGACTCTGTAACTGGCTCTTCTTCTATCTCAAGATCTAGGTCAATTCCTTCCTTCTCGATTGTCCCAAAATCGGTAGTCGGAGAAGTGGCATTCTCTACAGGGAGAGGGACATATACCTCAGGAGGTGAAGCGGGAGCTTGTAGACAAATAGCTCCTACATCAGGTAAAGTAAGGTCCTCAGACTCCTGTGTAGGAAGCCTAGGAATGACACATGAATCTAGGCTGTCAACCACCGGATCATCAACTAGAATCATCACTGAATCAGGAACTGGACTGACTGCAAGAGAAGTATCTACTGCAACAGCTGGAGCACTAGGTTGAACATCCATCGACTCAATAAAAACTAGAGGAGATTTAACTGGGACTCGTTGGAGTTGGAGAATGAACTTTGAGGTTCTTGGAGGCGGTGGTAAATTCTCCAACTTAGTCCTTTTTGGGACAAACTTCTTCTCAGGGGATTTGGGCCTCTTGCCCTTGATATCTAGATGTTTCGGAGCTTCATTCCCTTTAGGTTTGACAACTACTGAGGCCAACCTTATAGCTTTGGAAGGGGGTATCGGGGGTCTACCAACAGAATGGTGGCCTCTCTCAGACCCAATCAACACAATACCCTCCGTCTTGGAAGAAGGAGGGCGTGGCGCCCAGTGGTATCCATCAACTAGTACTGAAGTGGCGGGCTGTCTGACATACTTCTTATTTCTCCTAACAGGTTGTGGAGTCAAATTCTTTGCCTCAGACGCCTCTTCTTTTAACACTTCTTTTTGGAAGCGATGAGAGATCACTCCCTTCAACTGTTTCATATACTGCTCCTTTGTTTGCCCAGATTGTGCAGCACAGGTATGCATTATATTTCTCAAAGCCCTTATTTTCTACAAATGCTTTTCTTTTGGAGTCTTTCTAGTCGAGTAGTCGACCGGGCATGGTGAGGAACGGGCTATCCTAGCTATCCTCTCCTCCCCTTGAGCAGAAGCTAAGGGGTAGAAGCGGCTCCCTTTCAGAAGGGGAGAGGAAGCAGGAATAGGTAGCTCCTCATCAGCCTCAGGCTCTACTTGAGCTAAAGTCTTAAAAGGCACAATTCTCTTTGCCTTGGAAATCTTCTTTCTAAGTCTCCTCAAATAGTTCTTCTTTTGATTCTTAGTAGAAAAGTTAAGTCCAGAACTAGATCCTTCTTCAAAAATAGATTTGACTTCAGTGGGAGGCTCAACAACTGGCTCAGATTGTTTCTGATCATCACGAATCACTGGCAAGGTGGGCGCAGATCCCACAATCAACTCAACCACTGGAGGAGCTTCCTTACTGGCATCCAAAATAACAATCTGGTGTCCGTCCATAGAAAGCTCAAGGGTACTGAATCCCATTCCAAAGATGATAGTGCTCCCTTGGTCATTAACAGTTGAGGACAACTCTCGGTCGAAAGAGAAGATCAGTTGGCCAGTCATTTGAATGTTCTGAAGGTTAAAGAGAGGATTGAAATTAGATTTCTTTTTAAGAGAAGTGGAAAAGAGTTTGTTATTTTGAAACTTAAGGCTTGTAGAATAGTCTCAACCTTCCAACACATGTTGAGTGGTAAAAAAAAACACCCAACACACGTTAGGAAGATAAAGCGACTAAATACATGCCAAAAGGAAGATTCTCTCAAAAGGTCAACATGTGTTAGCCCATAAGATGATTGTATGGGGTAACATATGAAGGTTTGGAACTTGGAGAAAATTGTTATTATCTTTCTTTCCACATTTTGAAGGGAATTTGAATTTTGAATGATTTAAGATGGGGTTTTTTCTACGGAATCCAAAACACAACGGACAGAGTTTCCCCTTGCCCGAAGGCTTATGGAATTGTAAGAAAAATCCAAGTAAAGTAAATAGTCTAACCCTCCTCATTCCTAAAAGTTCAAGGGGAGTAAAGGGGTTAAGACTACAATACTTCAAAACTTTCTTAAAGTCAAAGATTTTCAAACTCCTCTCAATTTGGAAAGCAAAGGTACACTAAATGTGACATTCGTTAATCATAATTTTAAAAGAATATTTGGAGACCTGATTTGACACTGTCGCCTCATAGGAAATCCCAGGGCAGAAGGTCAAAATCAGGATGATTAAGTTAGCAAATGACAAAAATTTTGGGAGGTAGAACCTCTCTTTTAATGTTTTAAAATTGTTTTTTAGATGTTGGCCACACTCCCCCAAGGAAGAAATGGGTTGAGGGACCAACGGAAGAAAGGTAGTTAAGACTACCGAAGAAACAAAATTTCATTCTTATTAAAGATGGAGAGAAAGATAGGTCCCACCGGGCGTGCCATTCTTTTTGTTGGTGGAATTTTGAAAACAGGTTTTGAAAACTATTAGTTTTCTTTGGGAATTTTAAAATTGAGATTAAATTCTAATTCTAGAAGTCGAATCAACTCGTTCGGAAGAGTATATCACCCCGAAGGACGAAAATAAAATTCCATAACGGCGTTCAGACTTAGAGTTATGAAATTCATCTTGAATACCATGGCTAGATTGTAAAGAGAACTCCACACAGCCCCGAGGGGATGAGGTAGAGTTCAACTAAATAATCCAGTTACGATATTCAAAGAGTATGATTGCCGAATTCATATCCAAAGCCTTATCAAAGAAGGATGTATCTCTCCATAGGGAGATAACACCTTTCAATGATAATTCTTCTGATATGATAACGGCAATCATTCTTTAACTTTTTCCAAAGAAATCCAAGAAGATTTTAAAAAGATTAATTTCGAAATCAGGTGTGTGTGGTTCCAAATCTCCTACGAGCGCAAGCCCTCGTAGTTAATTACATCGTAGGGAGACAGAGTCCCCTACGAAAACTCTCGATTAAAACAAGAATGAAATTTTGTTAGATTTTCTAGGAGTGATATAAAAAAAAGTCGAATAAAATCTTTTGGAAAATCAAAAGGGAGTGGACCAAGATTGAACATTTATTAACAGAATCGAAGGAAGAGAGGTAGGGGACACTTTGAGATTCCAGAACCATCCGGAAGTGTCCCAACTTAATCTAAGTGTTAGGCTTAACATTTTAGGATTGAAAGAAGATTTAATTTGAGTTGAGCATTTTATTAGAAATTTGGGACTATACTCCCGAAATTGGGGTCTTATAATCAAAGATCTGCCCCTGATCCTAAATCTAACTTGGACGCTGGACCACAGTCGTCCGAACCTAACGAATGCAGTGCAAAACCTGGACTTACCCCGGCCTGGATTGGGGAGCCAGCTAACCACCTAATCGATTTAAAAGAGATGAGTCCGGTCTTTTATGAAAGAGTGGTAGGGACGTTGTACTTAAAGTTTTGAAGAATTGGGGCTGACATCTAGAAATTTTCCTAATTGGCCCCTTCGACTTATGTTGGGTGCTAAAATGCTAAAACTGATGCAATTAAAATTTTTGACTCTTTTAATTTGTATCTAATGCAATGCATGCTGGTTGACAACTTCCAAATCAAATATGCTTGAAATTTTAAAAATAGGCTTATAAAATAATTTTTTAGAAGACTGGGCTTCCCCAGGTCCGGCACCTTGTCCTCATAGGTAAGACTATCCGGACTCTACCCACAGGCAGGGAAGGGTCTAAAATAAGGAAAGAAGAAGTGCAAAAATATGCATGCGACCCCGGGGGCGATCCCCGGCTAATTCCCTAGATTCGTTATCTTTCTATGTTATTTAGACTCACTAAAATTTTAGACTTTTAAGGTTGAGTAGAAAACTTTCACACCCTCACGAGTCTCACGTATCTAGGTGAAAACAAAAGCGGCACACAATCGCCAAAAAACTAAGAAAAGCAGGCAATCCTAAAGGCAATCAATTCATCACATCAAATATTAACTAATTAATAAATGTCCATAGGCAAAGTTGCCCTGCTTATTACAAACCAGAGTCTTGCAATCTGACAACAACCCGGATTCTAAGCCTAGTAATGACGCAAGTAATTTTGAGTGGGATACTCTCAATCTTCAAGTCTTCAATCTTGTTCTTCTTTGGACTCCTTTTCTTCAAACTTCTTGGATTCTTCATGGTGAACTACCCAAATGGATAAGAGGGCACTTCCCTTTTAAGGGGAAGGCCACTCTTTCCTCTTTGGGTATAAGAGAAGTGTGATCCAAATTTGGATTTCCAAATGGAAAAGGGAATACTTCCCAAAAGGGCACCCTTTTCTCTTTGGAATCCAAGCTTTGGACCTATGTATCCCAACTCAAAATTAACTTTCACAACACTTGACAATCATACAAATTACATTTATTTGAAAATAAAATCTAGACTCTCCTGCAAGGTTATCCTAAGCAGTTAATAAATCAAAGAATATATATTCCCAAGCAGTTATATATGTGCAGAAAAGAAAGTAAAACACACTGGCCACGCTCTTCTTATTTGGGGGCTCTAGCAGCTGAAGCACCTGTACAAGCATTTATAATAATTAATAATTTTTTTATTGATTTAGCCCCCCTTTTATTGCCCTGCATGAGCGTGGCCACCTGCAGAAAATTATGTGAACATCCAGATCGTACCTAACCTAAGGGTAATCTAATCGCCAAACACATCAATCCATCCACAGAACGTAGAAAAGTAAGCAGACACAGCAAAGCAATTTCATTCACAACATGCAGTGAAAATTACGAAAAATCCGGCACACAGCGGTAAAGTAAACACTGGCCTAACCTAGATCTAGAGTTGGTTGTCCTAGCACATCATCTAAAGTGTGTGTAAAAGGTCGTGTGGCTGGGGTAAATCCTAAATTGGGTAATTAATCAAAGTTGTCTAAAGTTCTGGGTTTGTTAAGGCTTAAAAAGAGGATTTGAGTTAAACTTTAAATATTAATAAATTAGGAATTTTAATTAAATGTATTTTAAAAGTTAATTGATTGCTACCTTTGTTTCACACCGAGGCCATGAAGTTTATTTCACCTTCCTTGGGGCTAAGCTAATAGCCTCGTAGGCCTAGGTTACCTAGTAGCAATCGGGGTTAATTAAGTTATCTTAAATTGGTTGGAATTACAGGAGTGAATTAGTATTAGGAGAATTGATTACTGATTTTAATGGGTTGGTTGATAATTTTGATAACCTATTAAAAGAATTTTTAGGGGTTGGAAAAGTTAATAGATCTTAAAGGATTATCTAGATACGTTAACTAAGGGGTCAAAATTTGGCTTTCAAAATTAGAGTTAATCTTAAGGGTTTCAGATTTTTAATAAATACTAGACCTAATTATGAGTTGTTAAACAGGTAGCACACTCAATTTGGAGTTTTCTACGAAAAGTTATGATTTTTAGAAGTTCTAGCCCGTTTTGACCTAAGGTCACCTAAAATGTTGAGTCCTTGATTTTAACCATGTTATGGAGGTTTAATATTTTTAAGAAGTAATAAATTCTAATTGAAGTCATTAGCCACTAAGTTTTATTAATTAAAATTTTCCTATAATTAACAGTGAAGTTTAGAAATTTTACATATTAGTAGGAGTTATCAAATCATTACGACTAAGGGGGTCTGCTTAAGGATTTGAACCCAAATGAGTCCTAAACTCCTTGGAATCAATTCCAAAGACCATAAATGACCCAAGGATAGATCAACAAGTGTTTAAAGCCCTTTTGGGATTTTTAAGATTTTTAAGATTAATTAAAATTGGTTAAACCTTAATCACCTAAGGATCAAACTAAGACAAATCTAGAAATCACTTTAAGAGAGGGTTTCAATTCTTATTGATTAGGGGATTAATTAGGGACAATTAAGAACATTTTAATGGATTTTACAAGTTAAGAATAGTTCATTATCAATTAAATAGGGTTAAGGCCATTTCTATGAAGGATTTTTGAGGCTCCTACTTGGGGAACCAAATGAACTCCAAACTTGATGGAATTTGGACCATAGGATCACCTGACCCTAAGGACTAAACCCACCAAATTTGAGCTCAAATGGAGTACTCTAAGGTGGTTAACCAAACCACCCAAGGTGAGCTCTAAGTCACCTTCAAATCACTATAGGGGTCTATCCTAGGCTTGGATTGGGGCAAAATTAGTGGCTCTACACTCCTCAATCCACACATCATCAACACACCAAAAATCACACCCTAAATCCCATTGGATAAGTCTATATCCCCTTTTGAATTTAAGGGTCAAACCATGACCCTTAAGCTTAAAAATTAGGGAAAATGCCCTTGAACAACTTAAAATGGGGAGATAAAATTTGGACATGTCAGAAACATGCCCAATTTCAATCTCCCAAAATTCCAGACCTGGTGGACTTGTATTTTGAAAGTAATTAAAGAAATTCATAAAATGCTCAAATTAAAATTAAGCCTAATACTGATCTAACCAGTGTCTGGAACCATAAAGCTTTTGTAGATCTCCCTGAGACCTTTCCAATGAGCCTAAGAACACCTAATTTGGGCAAGTGTGCAAGGAGTTATGAATTTTTGAAGTTCCCTTGAATTTCTGGATTTATTAATCCGGCAATTACACAGTCAGCAACCGTTTACACACGCCGCTCGCTGATTGGCCAAGCAATCATTGGCGCTAACCGTTAACGGCCGGGTTAACCACAGCCGTCGGATGGCGGATCGAACGGCTGGGATTAAATGCGCTCCGATACCGCAGGATCTAATCCGAGCCGTTGATCGAGATCAACGGCTGAGATTTCGTCTTCAACCACCCGCTCGTATCCGAGATCGCAGAGCTTCTCCGGCTTGATCCGGGCGATCCCGCCGGCGAACTCCGATGAAATTTCGCAGGGAGGATCAGGACGGTGGAACCCTTCAATCCAACGGTGGAGATCCGTTGGGGTGAAGGTTTCCTTCACACTTGACCGGACTACCTAGCTAGGGAGCTCGGGATGGAGGGATTACCGCAGAGAAGGCCTCAATGAATGAGCTTCTCTATCAGGAAGCTTCAGGGGATGATGAAGAACAGTTCTCCTTCAGACGTCGGGACCGGAGGACGGCCGGAGGTGCGACTTCGAGCGGGACGCCGAAAGCTTTCAGGGGCGCTTGCTCGAACGGAAGGAGGGATCGATCTGGGAGCTCGGAGGAAGCGTCTGGGAGTTCGAAGGAGCTCTGGGGAGCGATCGAGAACGAATGCCGATGCTTCTGGAGGTCTGGCGAGCTCGAGGGTATTCGGCCACCTTTCGGGAGCTTGGACGGCCGAGATTGAGCTGGAGAGGGCTCGGATCGCTGCCAGGTGGACGATGGCGACGTCCAGGGGAGATCGTGGGGATCAAAGCGGTGGGCAGCAGCCTTGAACCAGGAATTGTCTGGGGGGACCACCGGAACTCGATTTCCATTGGCTCCGACCACCGCCGGCCATGGTCTGGGTCGGGTTGACTGGGGGAGGCCGATGGGGACGTGCTGGAGCCAAGGGTGGAGTCAATTTGGTCTGGGAAGGTCTGGATCGAACTGGTGGCTGGATTGGACCCAAACCTGCTCGGTTCGAGTCGAATTGAGCTCGATCCAGGTCAGATCAGACCCTGGGTTTGGTATGGAGATAGGTCTGGGTCTGGTGCACCCAATTCAGGTGGCAATTGGATTCAATTTGATCTGGGTTAAAAGATGGCTCGGGTCCAAGTGTTTTTGGCTACTTTGGGTTAGCCTAACTCTTGACCCAGGCTAGCCCAAGGCATGGGCTTGCTTGAGGAGGTGTGTTGGACCTAGGGCCACCTATGAGAAGTGTTGATCAAGTTCAATTGGGCTTAGGTTGAGAATTGGCTCAATCCCAAGTGATTTTTGGCACTTTGGGTTAGCCTAACTCTTGACCCAAGTGAGCCCAAGGGTTGGGCTGGTCAAGGAAGGTGTATTGGGTCAATGGGAATCCAATGACACCTTGATTTGGATTCAATTTGATTAAGGTTAAGAGATGGCTCAAGGGAGGCCTCTCTTTGGTCACTTGGGTCAAGCCATATGGCTAACCCAAGTGAGCCCAAGGCTTGGGTCTCCAAGAGGGGTCTCTTGGGTGCCCAAGGGGTCATCCCATACATTCAAAGGACTTGGAATGAACTTAGTTTAAAAAATTGAAAGAGAGGGGGTGTATGGGTTAATGGGTCAAACTTGGTTGACTTGGTCAACCAAGTTGACCCAAGGTCTGGGTTTGAGTTCAACAAGTTAGGTTTGATATTTGAAACTCATTGAAAGTGGTTTCAAAGAGTTTGGAATTGATTTGATTTGAAATGGGCATTTGAAATCCCATAAGGGTATTTTAGTCAATTTTGACCCATTGGTCAACTAGGGTCAAAAATGGGTTTGAAAAATGCAGTTTACTGCTCAATGGGTTACAATCAAGGTTTTGGAAGTGATTGGAGGCTTTGATAGGGGCTTCAAGATCAAAATCTTCAAGGTGTTAGATCCAGTGGCATAGGATGTAAATATCTAAAGGTTTTACAGCCTTTGGATTTTAATTCAAATTCTAGGATTAGAGACCTCAGAATGGGCTCAAAATTGGAGGGTAACCTCTAGAGACATGTCTTATCACTTTGTAAGTGATAGACCCTGAATCAGAGGCCACTTGATTGGGTTTTGAAATGTTTGAAAAGTCTTTGAAAAAGGTCTTTAGGACAGGGCCCTAAGACTTTGGATTTGAGTCTGGATTTCTGGATTTGGACTGGATTTTAAGTTTGAATGATTAATGTTGGAGTATTCAAATCATTTACAATCATGTGGTGATTGTTAATGAATGGATAAGGTCAAAGCTAGATCAAAGGTAGGATCAAAGTCTAGATTGGAATTTGGATTCTCAAGTGGATTGAATCAAAGTTTGGATATGTTTGAAATTTGAATTAATTGGGATTTGAGTTGAATGAAGCATAAGATTTAAATTGATCAAGGGTAGGAATTAAATTGAAGTTGGAGTTGATCAAAGGTAGGAATTGATTTGAGGTTGAAGTTGATCAAAGGTAGGGATTGATTTGAGGTTGAAGTTGATCAAAGGTAGGGATTGATTTGAGTCTAGATTGGTCCTGAGATCTAGAGGGGTTCTAAGATCTAGGGTCTAAGGGAATCCTAGGCTCTAGAGTAGGGCCTAAGGTCTGGCTCTAGGAAAGGATCTTAAGATCTAGAATGGATCCTAAGGTCTAGAATTAATCTGGAGTTTGGAAGGGCCTTAGTGACCTCATACAAAAATGAGGTCAACAAAGGGATACTAAAGATTGTCTCTTTAAATTACAAGCTAAGAAGGAAGCTTTTTGGAAACAAAAATCGGTTACAAATCATATTGTTAAAGGTGACAATAACACCAAATATTTTCACGCTTTGGTTAAGAGGAAACATGCTAAAAACTCTATTAATAAAATTAATAGTGATGATGGTTCTGTTATTAAGGATGTTGAGGAAATTACTAATTTGACAGTTCAACATTTTCAAAATAGTCTCAATAAGGATTTTACTCCTGTACATATTGATAACCCCTCTATTATCCCTAATCTCATCTCTCAAGATGATATGAGTTCCTCTCTAAACCCCCTTCCTTAGAGGAAATTAAAGAGATTGTTCATAGCATGAATGGTGACTCTGTGGCTAGGCCAAATGGTTTTACCACTATGTTTTTCCAGAAAGCTTGGCATATTATTAGTAATGATCTTTATTCTGCTATTATGGATTTTTTTGTTGGTCATATATGCCTAAATTTTTTACCTCTACTTCTATTTTTATCATCCCCAAAAGCAACTCTATTAGTAATTGGAATGATTTTAGACCTATTATTCTTTGTACCTTTTTTAGTAAGTTGATTTATAAAATTCTTATGAGTCATTTAACTTTTATTCTTCCTAAAATTATCTCTCCCTATCAAATGGGTTTTGTTAAGGGGCGGGCTATTGCTAATAATAGTCTTTTGGCCCAAGAATTTTGTCATGACATAGATGTTAGTTGCATCATTATCTTGAAACTTGATATTTCTAAGGCTTATGACAATATTGATTGGAACTTTTTTTATAATATTATGCATTTATTTGGTTTTAATTCAATTTTTATTAGTCTAATTAGAAACTGCATTGAAGGATCCTATTTTTCTATTATTGTTAATGACAAAAGCACTAGTTCTTTTAAATCCTCTCATGGCCTAAGATAAGGTGATCCTATCTCCCCTGCCCTTTTCATTATTGTTATTGAGTATTTATCTAGAGGCATTACCAACCTCTTTGAGAATCACCCTAGTCTCTACTTTAAAACCTTGGGTGGATTTCTTATTTCTCATTTATGTTTTCCCAATAACTTTATTATTTTTATGAACGCTTCTTTAAATATGATAAGTAGACTTTTGGTTTTCTTTCATAAGTTTGAAATGGTTAGTGATCTTTCTTTGAACAAATATAAGTGTTGTTTTATTGCCTCCAACAAAGTGCCTAATGATCGTGTTTTGTCTATCAAAATGCTCAATGGTTTTATGCATGCTCACTTGCCTATTAAGTACCTTGGGGTTCATCTTTTTAAAGGTAGAAAGATAACTTTTCTTTTTAATTATTTGAATACTTCGGTGCAAAACAAGCTTTTATCCTGGGATTTTAATTTTTTGAGTTCTAGGAGTAGGCTTGTTCTCACAAAAGTGTTCTTTGTTCTCTCCATGTTTATATTTTCCAAACTCTTCAACCTACTCATACTATTTGCAACAGAATTGACAAACTTTTCAATAATTTTTTTTGGAAAGGGGCTAATATCAATTCTAAAATTTCTTGTCCTCTTGGGATAAGTGTTATGGAGTGTTGGATGAGGGTGCTTTGGAGTGTAAGAGTATGTTCGATTTGGTCTATGCTTTTTCTTTCAAGTTGTGGTACACCCTTCGTGCTAAAGTGAGCCTATGGGCTAAGTTTATATTTGTTAATTATTGTGTGGGTAAGCACCATACTATTTACTTTTTTTTTAACAAAGGTGCTTCTAAAGTTTGGCAGAGACTTTACAAGGTTAAATGGGTTGTGGAGCCCCACATTTCTTGGGGGTTGGGTAGTGGGAACATTTTCCTTTGCAAGATCATTAGTTAGGTGCTCATTCTATTGATTCCATTACTAATACCTCATCCACTACTACGGTTAAGGTGAACTATTTCATTACTGATAATTGTTGAAATTATAATAAACATGCTAATGTGAATCCTGACTCTATAATCCAACAAATTTTGAACCTTCCCCTGAACACTGACTCGAATGATTTATTATTATGCAATTTGTCCAAAGATGATATTAAAGGATGCTTTGCATGCTTTAGAACCAAGAATGATGTTACTAATATATTTTCCATGATTTGGCATAAAAGTATTCCTTCCACTATGGTTATTTTCATCTGTAGAATTTTGCATAAGTTCATTCCTACTTATCATAACTTAATTAAAAGAGATTTTATTTTATCATCCAAATGCTAATGTTGTTATCATGTGGAGAATATGCATTATTTTTTTCTCTTTGGTCCTTTAGTTATTAAAACTTGGACTTATTTTGATGATATTTTCAAATTAAATTATTTTAGTGCTACATTGTCTATTAATGCTATGCTTAACTCTTAGTTTATCAAGTTTAAGGGCCATATCATAAATGTTATTCCTTCTCTCATTTTGTGGTATTTATGGTTGGATAGAAAAAATATCATTTTTATGGTGTTGGTATGAATCATCATAGGATTATTAAAAATGTAAAAAACAAGGTTCAGAGACTTTTTTCTATTAATCTTCTATCTATCAAGAACTTTAAGAATTATTATTTTGTGGCTTCTGATTTAGGTATCATGTTGGAGGATGAGCATCTTCCTTCTAAACCTAGGTTTATTTACTAAATCAAACCTCTATATAACTCGTATAAGGTGAATGTGGATGGTTCTGTTAAAGGTTCCACCTTGGGGTGTGGTGGGATTATCAGGGACAGTCATGGGAGTTTTGTTATGGCTTTTGCAGGTCCCTTATAGAATTGTGATGTGAATTTTGCTGAGCTCTCGATCATTCTTTATGGGATTAGATTATGCATTTCTTTTGATATTTCTAACATTGGGATTGAAGTTGATTCTACTTATAGTATCCAAAGTTTAAATAATATTGATGATTCTGTGTACAGTCCTGCTCTATTTTATCTTATGAGGGATATTAAATAGTTGTTAATCTTTATTAACTACTCCTTCTCTCATGTATATAGGGAGGGGAATGCTTGTGCCGAGTGGCTGGAAAATTTGGGGTGTGATTTGAATTGTTTCACTGATATTTCTGCTCCTAACTTACCTACCCCCTTAAAAGGGCTTTTAAGATTAGATAAAATTAGTCTTCCCTATATTAGAAATTATTGTGGTTGGGTGGCTAGAGCTTGAAATTCTTTTTATTTTTTAGCTTGAGCTTGACTCTTATTTGGTGTGCTTGAGGTTTTGCCTGTCAAGTCATTTCCTTATGCTACTTTGTTTCTATTTAGGTGTCAGCATTTTCCTATGTGTTGCTTAGTGTGCCCCAGAATAGTTATTTTTGGGGTTTTGCTGGTGGATATTTACTGGAGCCTTTTTGTTACTGATTTTGTGGGGCTTTGTGGCTCTAATTTTATTAGCCTTGGCCTTCATGTTTTTTTTTTTTTTTGAGAAAATGCAAAGAGCAATAATTTTATTAAAGCAACTAGGTACAAATAAATTCTTCCTTCAATAAATGAATAAAAGAAGGAGGAATATTACTATCATTCAGATCTTTCCAAAAGAAATCTGAACGGAGAGCATAGTTAGCACACATATCAGCTAACTTATTACATTCTCTTCTAGCAAAAGAAAAAATAACTATGCCTTCATGTGTTTGGGGGTCTTATTTTTTACTTGGTTTTATGCTTTGTTGTTGGGCTGTGTAATCTGGATCTTTTGAGTTGTGGTATTTTTGTTGTTGGTGTTTGCCACTTGGGGGATTCTATAACTATCAATTATTTTTCTATCTATATTTTTTGTTTTGGCAGTTCCCTTATGTGTTGCTTAGTGATCCTCAATAGGCTTGTCCTGTATGGTTTTGGATTTTTATTGGTGGGTGTTTCCGAGGGCCTCTCTATTTTTGATTCTGTTGGGTGTGGTGGCTATAATTTCTGTAGCTCTGGCCTCCATGTTTTGGGGGGTTTTGTTTATTCCATGGTGTTGTGTTTTATCATTTGGTTGTGTTTTCTAGTTCTTTGGATAGGTGGTATCCTTACTGGTTGGGGAGTTCTTTAACTTTTTATTACACTTCTATGTATTTTTTATGGTTTGGCCTCCTTCTCTATTCCAGTACATGCTATGGTATACTTATTGTTTTACTTATTTTAATAGTATCTTCCTGCTGTTGGAGTGGCTGGGGATTATGTGGTGCAGGTTTTATCTTGATGATTTAGCTTTGTATCCTATGTTGAGGATTCACTGGTTAATTATTTTGTCCATCATGTCTTGTGATTATGTCATTGTGGGTTTTGGGGATGATGTTGGTTATCCTTATTATTTTGTGGATAATTTTTTGGTGTTTGGTAATACTGATCATGCCTTCTTAAAATTTGTTTTGCTGATAACTGCTGGGATCATCTACTTGCTAGCCCTTATTTTTATTTATGTTATTTCTATCTTGGGCATCACCTTTTTTATAGAATTTTCTTAGTGCAAGTGTTCATTGTGGTGTCATTCTGAAAGGGAATCTGGATCTAGTTGCTACTTTTTGGTTCATTCCTACTTTGTGGGTGCTCATTCTTATGCACCATAGATTGTATCTAGGATATATTATATTTTTGCTTAGTAGGGACCTCAAGCTCTTAGGTTTTTTGGCTTTCTTTTTGTAGCTCTTTTGAGAATTAGTGAGCTTGAGGTCCCTTTAAGGACCATGTAAATTTTTTCCTGAATTAACACGTAGGCCAGTCTGTGGGTATTCCTAAAAAAATAGTGATTAAACTCATCATATTATACGATCTAGATTGAAATAGGATGATCTGTTATAATCAGCAAAATAGCTGCTAACCAAAATTTAGGTAATATTTTAATATTCAAATCTATGTCTAATCATACTGTATGATCTTCATCGTATTGTGCAATTGATGACAACCATGCCTAAATTGATCATGTGATTGGGTGTTTAATTATGGTAAAACTATTCAATCATTATGTATAGGATGATTAGAGATAATCGTACTGTACAAATTAATTCTTACATGGGATGATAATTAAAGGCCGCCCATCATCCAAGATGAAAAACCATAATTTTTCACTGATCGTATAGGATAATCCTCAAATTATGTATGGTATATACCGATCATTATATGGGATAATATTTAATCGCCAACTATAGTACTGAATGATTAGTTCAATATCTTGAACTAATCATACAGAATGATCACAAGATCATACAGGATGATCAAAACAATCTATTGAATAGATCGTTTAGACAAGTGCAATTCATACAAGCTGAAAGTGATATTTTGAACTAATCTTACAAAACAATCTTGGATCGTACTAGATGATCAGAAGAGTTAGATTTAAATTTAGGGCTTCTTTTGGAGGCTCTCGATTTAAGCTCTCATATTATATTGTAAAGAAAATCTTTTATTATTGAGTTATTTGAGAGGGAGCTTAGAGAGAGAGTAGAGGAGAGATTTGGTAGAGAAGAGAGGGAAAATTCTTATGAGGGAGAATTGTGAGAGCTTTACAAGGTTGCTCCAAGCAAAGTTCCTTCCAATCTTCTTCAAGTCTCTGCTTTGATTCTTGTAGACTTTCTTCAGCACTAGATCATGGTTCTCTGCCAACTCTAGGAGGGAGTAAAAGGATTCTTGGTTCTCTACCATCTCTAGGAAAGCGAAAAAGGATTTCAAGTTCTTTGTCTTCACTAGGAGGGTAAAAAAGATTTAAGCTACTTTGTTACAGCAGGTTGGTGGAAGAGATTTTGCAAGGGCTTCTCCACCTAGCTGTAAGGGCTAAAGGAGAGACACTAAAAAGTTTAGGGCAATACCTGGAGTGATGGCCCATGGGGAGTGGACGTAGGATAGATTTAATCGAACCATTATAAAATCTAGTGTGTTCACTCTTTTACTTTTTCGCATTTTAATTTTTGCACTTTTCTGTGATTTACTACGTGGTTGAAAACTCTAATTTGTTTTGTTACTGTGAATTTATTTTCTTCCGCAACCATTGTTAAAATCTTCTAATTTTAATGTTTGAAAATGTATAAAAAGATTTTCTTTTTCCTTAAAGAAGTTTTTTAAATTACAAATCCCCCCCCCCTCTTGGTTAACTTTAGGCTTGTTCTTAGAGGTTTAACAACCTTCATGAACTTTCATATTGTAGCGCCATATTAGGCCTACTTAATATTTTTAAAAAATAATAAATATCTAAAATCACTAATGCCAACCCAAATGCCCAGCAGCTTGTTGAGGATAAAAGGAGAGGAGAGGAAGGAAAGAGAAGGAAAAGGAGAATATTTAAGGTCCAAAATTTGATTTTTGTTGTTTGGTCAGTTAAGAGAAATGACGAGCTCGAGGTCGTATATTACTTTATTATCTATTCTAGATAATTTGACTATAAGAATGTAAAGTAATTTTATGGGTTGTTTTGTTTCATATGAATTTTTATTATTCTAGAAGATGGTAACATTTCTAAACCTTAGTACAATTGATAAAGTATGTTATTTAGCATTATATGCAACCTTCATAAAATAGATAAGGTTCTGAGCACTTTGAGTTTACAACTAAAATGTGGGGATTTTCTATACAATTTGACATATAATGCATTTTCCTTAGAAAGTTTAATTGCACGCTACATTTGCATTGTCATGTATTTTATGATATGGAGTTTTTGAAATGGAATAAAAAATACTCTAAAAAATCTCTACTTGGGCCCAAGATGGAAATAGTCTATATTGGAATACCTATTTTGGCTCTTAATTGGCTATAAACTGGAAATCTATTCTAGTATTGCATTCTGATGTTTCTAGTATTTTTTTCTATGATTTGGCATAAAAGTATTTCGTCTACTATAGCTACTTTTATATGGAGAATTTTACATAAGTTTATTCCTACTGATGTTAACATAATTAAAAGACGCTTTATTTTGTCATCCAAATGCCAATGTTATTATCATGTGGAGAATATGAATCATGTTTTTCTTTCTAGTCCCTTAGCTGCCAAAACCTGGATTTACCTTGATGTTATTTTGAAATTAAATTATTTTAATGCTACTTTGTCTATTAATTCTATGCTTAATTCTTAGTTTATTAAGTCTAAAGGCCATATTAGAAATGTTATTCCTTCTCTCACTTTGTGGTTTTTATGGTTGGATAGAAATAATTATGTCTTTAATGGTGTTGGTATGAACCATCATAGAATTATTAAAAATGTGAATTACAAGGTTCAAAGCCTTTTTTCTTTTAATCTTCTGTCCAACAAGAACTTTAAGAATTATTATTTTGTGGCGCCTGATTTAGGTCTCAAGCTGAGGATAAGCACCCTCCTTCTGAACCCAGATTTGTTTACTGGATCAAACCACCTTATAACTTGTATAATAAGTTAAATGTGGATGGTGTGTTAAAGGTTCCACCTCGGGGTGGGGTGGGATTATTAGGGACACTCATGGGAGTTTTTTTATGGCTTTTGCTGATCCCTTACATAATTGTGATGTGAATTTTGCTGAGCTCTCGGCCATTCCTTATGGGATTAGATTATGCATTTCTCTTGATAGTTCTAATATTTCTTATTGAAGTTGATTCTAGTTATAGTTTCCATTATTTAAATAAAGTTGATGATTTTTTGTATAATCCAGCTATGTTTTATCTTGTCAAGGATATAAAATAGTTGTTGATATTTTTTAACTACTCCTTCTCTCATGTGTATAGCGAAGGAAATGCTTGTGTCAAGTGGATGTCCAATTTGGGGTGTGATTTGGAATGTTTCACTAATATTTCTGCTCCAAACTTACCTGCCCACCTAGAAGGGCTTTTAAGATTAGATAAAATTGTTCTCCCCTATGTTAGAATTTAATGTGGTTGGGTGGAGTTTTGCACCTTGTTTGGTGTGCCTGAGGTTTTGCCTATTATATTGTTTCCCTTTGTTGCTTTATTTGTATTTGGGTGGCTGCAGTTTGTGCTGCTCGGTGTGGCCCAAATTGGTTGTTGTTAGGGTTATTCTAGTGGGAGTTTATTGGAACCTTTCTATCTCTATTTTTTAGGGCTTTGTGGCTATATTTTCTTTAGTCTTGGCCTCCATGTGTTTGGAGGTCATGTTGTTTATTTTGTTTTATGCTTTGTTTTTGGGTTGTGTTGTCTAGATCTTTTGAGCTATGGTGTTTGTGTTGTTGGGGTTTGCCACTTGGGGGATTTTATTACTATTAAGTATAAGTTCTAGTTTGGCAATTTCCCTTTTGTGCTGCTTGGTGAACCTCAATAAGCTTATCCTGGATGATTTTGGTTTTTAGGTGGTGGAAGTTTCTTGTGGCCTCTATGTTTCTGATTATGCTAGGTGTGGTGGCCTTAATTGTTGTAGCTATGGCCTCCATGTGTTTGGAGGTCTTGTTTATTCCTTGGTTTTGTATTTTGCCTTCTGGATGTTTTTTTTTTTTTTTTGTCCTTTGGTTTGTTGTTATCCTTGCTGGTGGGGTGGGTGTTTATCTTAATTACATGTTGGGGCATTCTTTCACTACCTATTAGCCTTCTATGTTTTTTCTCTGGTTTGGCCTCCTCTGCTTCATTGCTTGGATGTTTTGGTATACTTGATGTTTTACTTATCATAATGGTATCTGGTTGCTTTTGAATTAGGTGGGGATAAGTTGGTGCAGGTTTTGGCTTGATGATTGGGTCTTCTATCCCTTGCTATGGATTAACTGGTTAATTACTCTATTCATTTTTCCCTGTGATTATGCCATTGTGGATTTTGGGGATGTTGTTTGTTATCCTTGCTGGTTAGTGGATAATTATATGGTTTTTTGTAATTCCTGGTTGTGGTTTTTTAAAATCCATTTTGCTGATAACTACTGGGATTATCTTCTAGCCTCTGTTTTTATTCATACTATCTTTATCTTGGCTATCACCTTTCTTTGCAGAATTTTCTTAGGGCAGGTGTTCATTGTGGAAGGTAAGCTGGATCTGGTTGCAATTTTTTGGCTATTTCTTACTTTTTGGGTGCTAGTCCTTATGCACCGTAGAATGTATCTAGAATTTTTATACTTTTGCTTAGTAGGGACCTCGAGCTTTTAGGTTTTTTTACTTTCTTTTTATAGCTCTTTTAAGCATTAGTGATCTTGAGGCCCCTTTAAGGACTGTGTAATTTTGTTCCCTGTATTAATGCTTAGACCCCGCTGTGGGTTTCCATATATATATATATATATATATATATATATAATTTTATTCTATTTTGGTTTTTCTCTACTCTACACCTATTTTGAACAGGTGGGAGATGGATGATTTGGGTGTTATAAGGGGTATAAGTACACATGCATTATGTATTCATAATTGAATTTGTGCACCTAAAACTTTAAGTTAAACAATATTCTTACAATTTTATTTTAATCTCTTTCAATATTATGCATTGAATTATGTTATAGGAAATGGAGTTGACCTACTGAGTTATATATTCACTTTGTTATTATATCATTTTAGTTAAAGATAAATGTTTTTGTTTAGTATGTCTTGTTTGATAAGAAGTAGAAGACCATATTTAGCATGTATTTATGATTTTGTAGCTCATGTTATATTTATATTTTTGTTGGGAGTATTGGAATATGGACTTTTATAAATGATTACTTTGGGAAGTGAATCGATGATTTGTGTATTCTGAATATTTATTCAATATATTCTTGGTGTTCAGTTGTCTATGGTGTATATGAATTTATTGAGGAGGACAAATTTAGAAGTATAGGAAGTTAGGTTCAAATTCCATCTTAAGGTTTTGGGGTGTTACATTTTAGCCTTCTAAGATTTTTATGTATATGTACCTTCTAAGGTGTATGCCTTTTGAGATTTTTGGATAATCCTATACTTTATTAGGGTTATGCCTTCTAAGATTTTAGGTGTACATCTAACTTTTAAGGCTTTGTCCTTCTATGATTTTATATTTACGCATTCCTTCTAAGGCCTTATATTTAAAGGTTTTTGAATAATCTTAAACCTTTTGATATTTTTGAATGAGTGGAGGCCCTATCAATTACTTGCTTCCATGGAGTTTTTCTAGTGAGGACCTTATCCATTGTTGGCTTCTCTTTGAGGCTACCTCATGGGGCATGCCTTCCGGAGATTATGGTTATAGACCTTGTATGTCACTTGCCCTCATGTAGTGTAATAACCCATATTTTGACTCAATGATTTTGTTTAAGAGTCATTATAACTCCAAATTATAAATTGTCTTTGCCATAATAATATATATATAATATATATATATATATATATATAATATATATATAATATATATATATATTATAGTGATTGAATTACACTATTATTTTGGCATTAGTACAAACCTTTAAGAAATTGATGCCTATCAGTATAAGTTAGGGTTTTGGGACCGTTAGGTGTCTGTTTTGCAAACCAATTTCATCAAAAGTTTCTAAATAAATTTGACTATTTTATGAATATTTTTTAATTTTTGAAGCCCCAAAAGAATTTATATAAATTTTATATTGAAAATTAATTAAATTATATAATCATATTAATTTATATTATTATATTATTATAAATATCTAAAAACACTTAACAAAATCCATTAAATTAGCCTTTTTATCTCTTCTATTCATTTTTTTAATAGAGAGCATATAAATATTAAGAAAGAAAAAGAAATCTAAGATTTGAAAGCCGTAGATTGATTTTTGCTAGTTGATCATGTTGGGAGATTTACTCGTCTCATTGTAAGGGAAAAATTATTGCGTCCTCCCACCTGACGTAGAGATACGTCCTCCCACCGCTAAAAAACTCGATTTTTGTTCGGTATTGCTAGCTATTATTTGGTAATAATGAAGAATATCATTGTGAAGACCAATACCGAGTTATACCGAGCATACCGAGCATACCGAGCATACCGAGTTTTTTTAGGAAAAACTAGGTATTTTTTTGTATTGCTCGGTATAACTCGGTATTGGTCTTCACATGATGATATTCCTCGTTATTGTTTGGTATTGCTCGGTATTTCTCATTTTTTAGCGCGATTTTAGATATGGGAGGACGTATCTCTACATCAGGTGGGAGGACGCAATAATTTTTCCATTGTAAGGAACCATTATCCTATTTCTGATTTCAATAGTTTAATTTTTATAAGATTTTTTCAATCAAATTTGTATTTTTATTAAAAAATGAGGATAATTTTATATTAATAAAACTTTTAACACAACTTTTTCTATATTATAGAAATTGAGATTATACATACTTTGAGTATTAAATATTTGAGATTTTTTACGAGATGGTTTTAAAAATATTTTAATTTTTGTATTTAAAAATTTATTTTGACATTTATAAATTGTGCTATAGTTTAATTAAAGCTTTATAATTTTATTATATATGATCTCTGCTAAATTTGGTTAATTTCTTAAAGTATGAATTTATGCTCAATAGAGTTTTTTGTTATCTAACATTAGGATATTTGGAAACTTTTTAATTAAACTCATTTATATTTTATTTAGTACAATGCATTGAAAATAAATGTGAGTATCTGTTGAGTAATAACTGGTCATTATTAATGTTATAATACTGTAATAATAATTTTTGTGTTTGTGTGTGTATTGGTGGGGGGGGGGGGGGGGGGGGGGGGCAAGACAAGTAAACATTGGGTAACCCATTGGTTGAGAATTAATTGACATGTACAGCATGGTTTGCGGAAGGCTAAGTGTTATTTGATACAACGATTGAGAGTTATAAGAAGTTATTACTATGCTGACAGACAAAGAGTGACAACTGTGTTTACTGAGTGAACGATTTATTAATACTTATACAATACTAAAAAAATATCGATTAAGTCGGGACTTCTTATTTTTTTAGTATGATTATTGAAATACATATTACTGATTTATTATTATTGTACAACTTTATTGTTCACTGTACAGATTTACTATTACTGTCATTAATTTTACTAATATTAATATGGATACCACTATTGTTACCGATATTATTATTGATCAACTCCATTATGGATAAGGTTACTAATGTTACTATTGGTATATTGTCACAACCCGACCTGATATAACCCGATAATATACATGTCATACCATGTTTGATTATGGCAAGACTGACCCTAAGATTTGATGGAAAAAGTGTTGAAATAAATTTTCAATTTATATACTACACAAAGCTTCTATTGAATGCAATATAAATCGGAAGACCACTGAATCTTAACATAATTTTTTATATCTCATTCATATTTATTTATATTATATATATTTATATATATATATATATATTTTATATATATATATATATATATTTATATATATATTATTATATTATTATATAAAATTTAAAAATCTATCTACAATAATGCTTGGCAAAAGTGAGCACAACCAAAATAAAAGTTAAGCCCGCAAAAATTAAAATTAACTAAAACATACCTATAAGACATATCAGAGAGTATTATCCAAACTAATAAGCTCACTCCTTACCTTTCCCTGGTCCTGAAAAATAAAGCAAAAGTAGGAATGAGCTAACATGGCTCAGTAAGCTATCGTAGCCTAAAATAGAAATCAATAACAAAACCAAAAGAACTGAGAACATTATACTGAATCATATACTAAAATTAAATACAATTAAATAAATCTTGAAATGAACTGAATTATAAGTAAACACTTCATAACAAAATCCCATCTCAGTAGCTCATTGGCACTGGCATAACAACACTTAGGTAACAGAATCTCACATGCATAACAGAATCCCACCTCAATCTCTTAGTGGCACTAACATAACAGAATCCCAACTCAGTCACTCACTAGTGCCAACATCACATCACAACACTTCACAATATATTTTTCAATGCATTTTATTAAAGCATAATTAGACTGAATTCAAAAATTATCAAAATGTCCCAATGGTGAATAATAGAAATATTACTAAGTAAAATTTTATAATTTTCAAACATAACCAAAATTTCCAAATTATATAAAACATCATTCTAAAGCTTTAATTGAAATCAAACATTACTTTTAGATGTCAAAATCAATTTTTGGATAGTCAAAAATTACTACTTCAAAATCACTCTGCAAAATATTTTTAGAATATACTCAAAATATTCATAATCATAATCTCTATAACAATTAAAAAAGTATGCGGTGAAAGTTTTACCAAAATAAAGTTATCATCATTTTTCAGTAATGAAAATACATATTTTATCAAAAAAATTCTAAAATATAAAATTATTGAAATCTGAAATAGACTAAACATAACCTACCTCAAAATGAGTAAATTTCTCAATTGGGCCAACAGACGAAAATCACTCAACGGCTATCAAAACCTAACTTTTTTTTTCTCCTATCTTTACTTCTCATTTCCCCCAAACGTTTCTCTGTTAATGAAATAACTTAAACAAAAATAAAAATAAACTTAGGAATTTAATAGGTGGTTTATATATTTAGGAAAAATAATAATATTTAATAATTTTTCAGTATAAAATTTATAGAAATTCTTTTAAGGATTTTAAAAAGTATAAAAAATATCCATAAAACAACTTATTTTATTTTAATAAAATCAGTTTGCAAAATGAGCACTTGATGGTCCCAAAATCATTACTTGTACCTTTAGGTACCAATTTCTTAAGGAATTTTACCTATGCCCAAAAATTTTGAAAAAAATTGAAAAACTAAATCACAACAATATATATATGTTATGGAGTAGAAGATGGTTAATAATTTGGGATTATAATGAATCTTCAATAAATTCTTGATTATTATAGGTAAAAATATAATTTTCAAAATTTGAGTTATAACATATTGTTACTGCATCACCACTGTTATTAATTCACTGCATTAGTTACTAATTGACTCATACTAAATATATGATTATGATACTACATTGATACTGATATAAAATGGTTGAATAACATGCGTATACTCTTATACGATTATGATAATAATAGTCTTTATAGATGCTTTGGTTTTGCTGCTTTACATAATTTTTCTTAATGATTGATAGTATTAATACAATGACTACATTATTCAATTGACACCTATACTAGTTTACTGGTTTTCTTACTATATTAATTTATTGGATTCTATATCATAACGTTTTATTATTAATACAAGTGAGTTTTACTTTTTTCTACATTGATTCAATGATCATATGAATTCTACCACTATGATTTGATCGTTGTATACATATTACTCCTTTATCATACCTTAAGTTCAATTATAGGTTTTGGTGACCGATTAGGCTTTTTAGCGCATTATATATGATTTAAATATTTTCAGACTAGGGAAGATGATCAGAAGTATGAGATTATTCAGGATTCTTTAGGTTTAATATTAGCATGTTTCTTTCTATAAGTAGCTATTCTTTTGTACTTTGGAAAGAAAGGATATATTGTGATTATAAAATTACTGAATATTATATATGATTTATTTTTGGGTTAATAAATTAGATGTATATTAATGTTTTGAATTATAAAATTTATTTTTATTATTTATTATTGATAGATGAAATTAGATAGCTCTAGTTGCTGTATAATAAAAGATAAAAGAAATAATTCTTCCAAATTAAATTTTAAGGTGTGACAACTGTTATCAGAGCATAGTTGGTAGAAGAATTAAATTATTATCATAACTCTATGAATTGATATTGAGTTTGGTTGATAGATTAGGTAGATTAAAGTGTATTATTTTGCATACATAATTAATTGCATGTGTGAATTATTCAGATCAGACAAAATTGTGCAAATGTGAATAGTTGAAATGGACCTAACAGAGCAAGATGAGATAAATGAATAATATAGTGTAACTTTAGTATCATCAGACACTATTATTCAATTGACCAGTATTCTAGCATAAATAATGAGTGATAATCATAGCAAGCAATTAGGGAGCAATGAAGAAGATGAGGATAAGCACTATAAGTATTTCACAAGTTGAAGCCCATAATATTCAAAGTTGTATGGCCTTAGGTGTAGAAGACTAGTTACTGAGGATAGAAATGATCTTTGCTGCATGTAGAGTTTGAAGAGCAGGAGTATACCATTAGTTGTGTTCTTGTTTAAAGTAAAGGAAGATAAATGGTGGGTTGGACAACAGAGAGAGAAGTGTTGGGTCAAGACTAGTATTAAGATCACTTGGGATGAGTTCACTATAGTGTTCAGGACATAGTTTGTACCTCTATTAGCTCGATGATAGATGCAGGAAGTTTCAATCAACTTGGAGCAAGGATACAAGACTGTGATACAGTATGAGGCTGAGTTTATAATTCTTATTAGGTATGCTCCTCACTTGATCCATATTACTAAAGAAAAATACTAGTGGTTTTTGCAGGGATTGAATGGGGAGCTAAGACATTCATTAGTATTTTTATGGATTCAAAATTTTTTTAAGTTTGTGTACTAGATTGATACAAATTGATTTTGCAGCACTGACATCAAGGCATGATGAGAGCTCCAAGTACAATATTAATAGGAGGAGGACTAAAGATAAAGTGAAAAGGAACAAAGACAATGCTGGTAATAAGAAAATCAGATATAGTGATTCGAGGGGATCCTAATCGATAACATCTACTGAAAGCTACATTGCATGTATTCATTATGGAAAGAGGCATGGAGGTCAGTGCCATCTTCTAACAGGGCAATATTTTTGATGTGGATAGCCAAGGCACAAGACAATGGATTATCTAGTGAGAGTAAGAACTAATTTTAGAGCAAGATAATCTAAATAAATGAAAGGATGAAGGATTGTAGGGTCAAGATTATATATTGATAGATCAACCAACAGTACGGATGATAGAACTATCAATGGATTTCATAGGGAGATTATTGCACCACGACTAACTGTACCTACTCTGGTAATGTCATCTGTGTATAACTTATAGTTAAAAGATAGATAATAACTTGAGAGTTCTGCCTGTAAGAAATTTATTATAAATGATTGTATAACATAACATATCATATATAATTGAATGACATAAGATAGAATGAACTACAGGACTATCTATTTTTTTGACGAGTTTTGATCAAATGGATTTGGTTTATATTAATTTTGTGCTCAAATCCCTAAGAGAAATGTTGGGGACGATATTTTTTAAAGTGGGTAGATTATAATAACCTATATTTTAATCTAGTGGAATTTCTTTTTCAAGAGTTATTATAAATCCAAATCACAAATCGTCTTCGGCATAACATAGATATTATAGTTATTTAATTACATTAATATTTTTATAATTTTTGGATGCTGATGAAAATTATTAAGAAATTGATATATATTAGTATAAGTGAGAGTTTTGGAACTGTTAGGTGTCTATTTTGCAAATCTATTTTACCAAAATTTAATAAATAAATTGATCTATTTTATGGATATTTTTTTCGTAATTTTTGAAGCCCTAAAAGAATTTATATGAATTTTATACTAAAATTAATTAAATTATAAAATCATATTATTATTATATCATTATAAACATAAAAAATCACTTAACATAATGCGTTAAATAAGCCTTTTTATCTCTTTTATTTTTTTCTTTTAATAGAGAGTGTGTAAGGGATATTAAGAGATAAAATAGAGGAGACAGAAAAAATCTCGGATTTATAGGACATAGAGCAATTTTTGTAATCCATCATTGTTAAGAGATTTACTTATCTCATTGTAAGGAATCAATATCATATTTCTGATTTTAATAATTTAGTATTTTTTAGATTTTTCAATCAAATTTGTATTTTCATTATCAACAAATGATGATAATTTTATATTGGTAAGACTTTAATTATGTAATTTTTTTATGTTATAAAAATTGAGATTATAAATATTTTGAGTATTTATTTGAAAATTTTTTAGGGTGATTTTTAAAAAGCAACAATTTTTGTTAATTCAAAATTTTATTTTGACATCTAAAAAATAGTGTTATAATTTAATTAAAGCTTCATAATATTAATATATATGATATCTGCTAATTTAATTAATTTTTAAATATATGAATTTATACTCAGTAAGGTTTTTTTGTTATCTACTGTTAGGATATTTTGACACATTCTAAATTAAGATCAAATATACTTTATTTATTATAATGTAATGAAAATGAATGTGTGTATGTGATTTAGTAATAGCTAGTTACTATTAATATTATATTATAATGATAATAATATATGTGTGTGGGGGGGAAAGATGAGTAAAGACTAGTTGACTCGTTGGTTGAAAATAAATTGACCTGTACATGATGATGGACTAACGGGCTTTCCTTCAAATACAATGGTTTGATATTGATGACTCTTTTTACTAAGCTAATAGTTTATTGATATAGATACTATAAAATATCGATTAAGCCAGGATTTTATACTTATTTAATAAGACTACATAAATGTGCGTTATTGATTCATTGTTACTGTATGAATTAATTTACTGTTCATTATATGAATTTACTACTATTCTAATTGATTTTTCCCATATTAATACATACACAACTACTATTATCGATAATGTTACTCTTGAGATTGTTACAACTTAGTTTTTTTTATTGTTGAGATTATTGCAATATGTGTATTTTTTATGATTCCAAATATTATTATTTTAATTACAGTTTCTCCTATCATATTTTGGATATATTGCTTTTATTATTTATGTGTACTAATATTTCAGGAAAATCATACTCCAGATTGTTGAAGACTTCAAATCAGATTAAATTAGGGTTCATTGTAAATGAAGTCTATGATTTTTATTTTATTGAGTTTTGAGAGAGTGTAATTATAATTGAATAACTATGTACACACACACACATTGGGGAGTGTTTAAAATTTATAATTTTTTAAACTAATAGTACTATACAATTTTATTTCGTACAGGATGATTTGTTTAATTATTTCCTCCTACAAGCAGTTAAATGAACTATAGAAAGAAAATTTTTCTAAGTACTGATCGTACTGTATGAAGAGTTCTTTGTACAGATGTCGTCCAGAGTATAAAATAGATACATCCTTATTCGTCCCATTGATCTATGAATTTTTCAGAACTAATCGTACATTAAGAAGTGACCTTCGTACATATGACATCCAGAGTACGAAAAGAATGGGTCTCTTTTCGTTCCGATGAACTCAAAATTTTTCTTAACTAATCGTACTATATGATGCCTTGTTTGTACAGTCGACGTTTAGAATACAAAAATGTGAAGAACCTTTTCGTCCCGATGAACCCAAAATTTTTATGAATTGATCGTACTGTACTATATCTTGTTCGTACAAACAATGTTTAGAGTACAAAAATGTGGGGTATCGTTTCATCTTGACAAACCAAGAAAATTTTCTTAACAGTTCGTATAGTATGAACATGGTTCATACTAAATGATTATCGCGTACAAAAATATTTCATACAGGTTCATACATAGCAATTTTTGAATTGTTTATACGTATGAATTACAATCATATTGTATGATCGTACACGCTTAAAATGATAATTTTTAGTTTTCTGGACGATTTTTCATGTCTTTCATATAAAAAGTCATTAGAAACTGACTTGGACGAATCTATTCTTCATGATTTCTTTGGGAGCAAGTGAAAGAGTGTTTTGGGATAATGTTTGAGAAAGAGTTCTTGCAAGTGAAGTGTGTAGGATTCATAAGGTTACTCAAAGATAAAAATTTCTTTTGTATTTTTATTACTTCTCTCCCTTTCTTCTTTCTAGTTGCTCGAGAGAAGATCTTTAAAGAAGATCTGATACTCTACCGATACTTGGAGGGTGTGAAAAGATGACGGTTCTCTGCTGACACTTGGAGGGTGTGAAAGGATGACGGTTCTCTACCAACACTTAGAGGGTGTGATAGGATGACGGTTCTCTACCAACACTTGGAGGATGTGAAAGGATGATGGTACTCTGCCACACTGGGGATTGGTGGAAGAGAGAAAAATTATAAAGGCTTATTCGCCTTGCTGTGTGAGCAAAAGGAGAGTCACATTGGTAATTATGTAATACCTGAAGAGGAAGTCTTCAGGGAGTGGACATAGGTCTTATTGGACCAAAACATTACAAATCTTTGTGTTCATTTTTATTTTCACACTTTTATTTTTCAACATTTTATAGTTGTGGTTGAAAAGTTTGTTTGAAATAGAAAAATTAAATTGTTAAAATTATTAAATGATCTCCTAAAAAAACCCCTCTTAATAATTTTGGATTTACTCCCAAGATTTGACGTGCTTAAAAAAAATCTTTCAAAGTACTTTTTTTAGTGGTTCTCCCTCATTTTGATAAATTATAGAAAGATGAGAATAGTCTTTGATAATTCTTCAATTGGCAATAACTTGTTCAATAAAGAGTGGCAAAGTGAGTAAAGTTGTGGATAATATTTTTGGAGTGTGAGTAAAATCGAGTGCAAGCTTGACCCTTAAGAGTAGTAGAAAAAACCTGACAAATAAGTGTATAGAAGCTTGTTGAATATGCATGATAGTTCTATAATGATCAATGTGTTTGTAGGAATCATATGATCAATCATATGGATTAACAATTGGTAGTTTGAATACCACTGGAATAGGATGTTGGAGAATTTTATTTGTTAAGCATGATGACTCTTGGAAGAAGTTGAATGAGTAAATTGATTTCATTCTCTCAAAGAGAATTCCTCTTGAATAAGACTTCGTAGTGTATCTCTTTCATTGTCCCGAAGGGCATCAATAAAATGATGTTGATTTAAATCCTCTATAACTGGTGGAGGATTATTGGTTGGTCGAACAATGTGGGGAGGATGTGTTGAACTAGTTTTATTGGGCAGAACTTGACGAGCTTGTGAGGAAGGAGGTGCTTCTTGATTGGCATCATCCCCAAATTGTTTGTTGATATTATGGGGGGAGAACTCCATCATATTGTGATGAAGACCTTTATTATCCAACCTCCTCTAATAATTAAAGGACTTGACTTTGAAGCTCCTCCATCCTATATATACGATCCTTTAAAGTGAGGCATGGGGGGACATAATTATCCATATTTTATTATTCTTGATTGAGGGATTGATTGTTAGTCATTGAAAAATATTTTGGGAATGTTCCCATTGACAGTGCCAATTTATTTCATGCTAGAAATTTTGAGTTAGTATAATGGGTGTTTTATGTCTCAATATTGTACAAAGATTCAATACATACAGATGATAGTAGTAAGACTAGAGAAGTTTTTACATGAAAAACTCAAAAAGATAAAAACCACGTGACCTCATCTAATTGTAAAATTCACTATGTAGCAAGTGATGCAAAGATCCTCCTTTCCCACTTTTGAAGAAGAAGAAGAAGAAGAAGGAGAGAGAGAGAGAGAGAGAGAGAGAGTATTAATATTATGCATCCGCTGAGGGATAATATACACCCAACAAGAAGGCTTAATTTTTCAATAGAGATTATAGAAATAGATGTCCATAGGCGGACAAATATACCCAACAATAGGGTCAAAACTTGTTAGTATTCTAGAGATGCTGATGATTTCTGATGTCGGTTGTCCATGACGATGGTGGTGGTCAGTAGCGATAGCTGGTGGAATTCGTCAATGACGATGGCTTAAAAATGCAAGAGTTCTCTCTATAACTCTCTTTCTCCTCCTTCCCCCTATCATGTGAAAAAAGAAGGCCTATTTATATGTTTTTGTGAGTAGCATACTCTATAAATATAGAGAAAATCTACAACTAAGTCGGAGTGTTTCATTAAACATTTTGTATTGATTCCTTCGATTATAGAGATTTCATAACATTTAAATGCCTTAATGATGCTAAAATTTAGTGATCTCAGGCTTGTTAGATTCATCTCATCGAGCCGCTCAATTCGACTATAAGCATGTGATATTTCGAGATGATTTGATTACCGAATAATGCTTTGAAGTTTCCAAATATGCTTTAGTCCCCTCGTTTGAGCCAATTTAGACTAAGTTTTGGCCGATTTTGCTGTCATTGTGTTCATTTGTCGAGACGTTCAGTTTGACTATAAGGTTGTTGAGATCAGAGTTTGGTCCCAAATTTAATTTTAAAAGTTTCATATTCAAATGTCTCGAGATTAGTACTTGATCAAAGTGATTTTTTGTGACGTATTAGATATAATAATAATAATATTTTCACAAATTTAATATAATATTTTAAATCGAGACATTCTATTATTGAATATGATTTAAAAAAATTAAGATATGATATTTTAATTATTTATAAAATATTAATTATAAATAATAATAAAATTTTATTTATTAATTTAAAAATGTAAATAAAAAAGGGATTAACTTATTATACTAATTTGATTAAAAGAAAAAAAAAATAAAAAGTAAAATAATTTATATTCAAAATGGCCGACTCATAAAAAGAATCTGATTGTTGAACTGACTTAGAAATAATTTTTAGGCTTAGAGTATGCGGTTGAACCATCGAACTAATTGGTTCAACCAAGTGCTTTAAGCCCAAAAATCACTTCCAACCGGCAATTCAATCATCAGATTTTTTTATGAGCCGTCCAAATTGAATATAAATTATTTTTTATTTTTATTAATTTTGATCAAATTAGTATAATAAAAATTTTAGAGGCTTTAGAAAGTTAAACCCATTACGATTTATATTTTTAAAATTTATAAATAGCAATTCCTTAAAACGAACTCGCTATCCCCAACCTTTACCCACCAAGTCGATAGTCACCGGAGCAGAGCGATCATGGGTTCGATGGCTCTCCATCCGTTACGGTGTTTCAGGACTTGCTTCCCTTCCATGATTTTTTCACCCCTGGAGCTCCGAATTTCCCTTGTCTCCTCCCCCTCTTCGAAGCTTCGCATTCACCCTGTCTGGCTGAATAGTAGAGGAGCTCTCTTGCAAGACAGACCAAGAGCATCGTCTGAAGGTGTTCATATCCTAAAGCATTTCGTAATTTGGTTTATCTTCAGTGGGTTAGATTGTAGGGTTCAGAAGAATCCCTTTGTTCCTGATGCTATTGGTTCTTGTTGTGGTTTAGCTGTTCAGTTTATTCTAGTTCTGTATGGTTTCTGCTCGACCTAAAATTTTAGTGAAGTGTTGTTTTGCAATTGAAGTGTTAAAAATGATTGTTTCTGGTTTTATCTTCTGGTTGATTTAACTTCCTTCGTGAAGCATGGTTTGACTTTCAAGGAATATGTTTGCTCTGTATCAAAGTTGGTTCTCTAACTTACAATCATAGTTCTCTTTGATAGGAACTAATTTTTAGCTCACATTTTGCATGATCATTTCCTTGAAGTTTTAATTGTGGTTTCGTCCTTATATGTTGTTAGTTAGATGAGTTAATTCAGTTGACTGTTAATTGATAGGCAAGTAAGCTAATTAAGCTGGTGGACTAATTCACTAAATATTGCTTGATAATAAAGTTCCTTCTTGAGAGAATAAACCCTGCTAATAAGCAAGCCTTTTAGATAGGATATGGGCTCTAACATGAGGGTTTTCTTCGTGATGTGCAAAATTGGTGTTTATCTGTTTGAGCCACATATTTCAAAAATTTGTAGCTCAACATTTATAATAACAACTTGGTGGTTTGGCTACTAAGTCTACAATGGCGATGGAAGCAAAGAAGACAGGCAATGATGCAATCATGAATTTAAAGAGTTTGTTGCAGCATGACCATGAAGCGTAAAGATGGCTTTAAAAACTGCAATGTTGAAGGCCCATTCATCTTCTCATAATACTTGTCTAGGTTAATTTTTTTTATATAATTTATCTCAAACTATTGCACCTATCGCATTTAAGGGAAGTAACACTATTGGTGGTGTTGCAATTCATTTTGGTCAAGATAATATTATAGTTATAATTGAGGATATATATTTATGGCTCAATTAAAAAAGCTATGCAGCACAGATATTTTCACAATGCAAAACTTGTCGAACGGCAAAGGAAACATGAAAAAATAATGGGTTATGCACTTCTTTGCCTATTCCTCATAAGCTTTGAGAAGTTGTTTTTATATATTCTATGTTAATACTACCGCAAACATGTTGTAAACATGATTTTTACTTAGTTGTGGTGAATCACTTTTCTGTAGTCAATTTGAACATTAATGATGTGTTCATAATTGCATGATTTACCTAAAAATATTGTGTTTGATAGGGATGTGAAATTTCTTAAGCTATTTCTTAAAAATCTTGTGAAAAAAGGGTGATCGATTAAAATTTTCAACATCTTGTCTCCCACAAACTTAAAGGGTTAATAAATTTTAGTTGATCTATTATGATGAATAATGAAAGATCACGCATCTATTAAGGTTTGATATTTTTTATGACTGAGTTTGAATACAATTCATCTATTAATAAATTTATAAGCATGTGCCCATTTGAAATGGTCATTTGACATCAAACTAGAAAACTTATATATCTCATCAAACTTACTGTTCAATTAATGAATTCATATAATTATTTGTATAGCATGCACATGAATTACTTGAAAATAATTATAAAAAATAGGCTTTTAATTGTGGAAACTATAAGTATACTACAATATGAATCAGAGATACAGATTCAAAGCAGGTGATAAAGTAATGGTTTATTTAAACCCTGAAATTTTTTTATAGGACTCTTGAAGAAATTGATTCCTAGAAGATCGTGATCATGTAAAATCATAAAATACATTGGGATTAATACTTATAGGCTAGAATTCCTAAAAATTTTGGTATTCATTCATTTTTAAATATTTATGATTTAACTTTATAAAATAAACTTTAAACTAATATCTATAATTCTTCTGTTTTCTCACATTTTCTTTCAGGAATCGGGATTCATGTCCAATACATTTTCAAGATGTTTTGAGATAGGCTTTTGTGAAATCTTGTTTATCAGTCTTTGTCATCATTATGTTTAACTTGGTCAGGTTGTGGATTATATGCGTACATCAACAATGTCTTCAATAATAAATACCAAAAATTTATAGCCTTTTGAAACTTCTGTGATTGATGGCAAATTTGCAACTCAAGGATCCTACATTGTTTCGATGATCTACAATTGGAGTAGAAGCCTATCTTGTCAAACATTCCACCTAGTGGGTGATGTTAGTTATCAAGCAAAGTTAAATGGTACACCAGAGAAGCTGGGTCACCAGCTATGTGAGAATCGGACTTGGCCGATTCAACTGAATCGGCCTATTAATTCAATGGGTGGGCAATTACGCAAACAATAGATCCAGACGGACAGACCGAGTGGAGCCACCGCGTGCGTGAACCCTTCATATGGAGTCGAATCACGCTTTTGAGTGGGAAATCACGTGAGGGAAGGAATAAGAGCGACTCCTCGTGAGAGATATGTTCATTTCACTCAATCCAGTGGAATGAAACAGACTGAAAATAGTTGACGAGAGAAAACCTAACTGAGAGGAAGGAGAAGGAGAAAGAAAGTTTATTTATTTTATTTGGAAATTTCTTCCATGATTTAAACGTAAGGAAGGGTTGGTATCTAAATTGAGCACAGAGGAAGAAAGTTTTGAAGAGGAAGAGAAGGAAATTGGGGGTTTTGGAGTTCCTTCTATATATAACGATAGAGAAAGGAGTAAGCAATTTAGTTTATTGAAATTTATATAAAACTTTATTTCTCTAATTGAAAGAATAATATATTATTGTTGTTAGGAAGAATTCAAGCGGCATGCCTTGATTCAATCAATGTAGGAAGGAAAGTTTTATCTCAATGAAGGAAGGATTTATTAAGGTAATTATTTAATTGAGAATAATTTAATTACATATTATGTTAGAAGATAAAGGTAGAAAGTGTAATTGACATGGTGGAAGAAATTAAGTCATTTAATGTTATGTAATATTTATCAATAGCCAAAGTCCTCTTTAAAAATGATTGAAGTAATTTATATTTTTTTGAACCGTGAAAGATTTTCATACTGAGACGAGTTTTGGAGGTATATTTCAGATAATTGAAGATTTGGAAGGATTTGAATGCGAAAGAGAATAAAGTGGGTAATTACTATTATTTTATTTTATTTTAAAACTTAAATACAGTATTTTGTTTAATTAATTGGATGTTATGATTAAAAGTTATTATGTTCATAATAATGAAAGTTAGCCATTAAAGTGATAAAGTAATATTAGTGTGAGTGTGAGTGTGAGTGTGAGTGTGTGTGTGTGTGTATATATATATATATATATATATATATATATATATATATATATATAGTTATATATATGATATGTGAAATGTGTGTAAGTGGATTTAAATACATGAAAAAAAAGCAAATTTGAAAATGTATACATATATTCATTTAAAATTATATAAAGCCAAAGTCATATAAAGACAAATATATGATTGAAATGGAACAATAAAAATGAAAGGTAAAATGTATATGCATGTAAATTATAGGAGTTCATCCCCGTATGGTACTAGCCTTGAAAGTCGTATGTTACTAGCTAGGGAAGCAACTTACCCGTGAACGTTAAATGGAAATGGAAATGATTGTACCTTTATTGGTACATGTAGACGATACTCCTGTACTAACTAAATTATAAAATGAATAAATGTTAAATGAAAAATAGATAAATGAAACATAATAAAAAATAAGTTATATAACTAGATATATAAATTATACATATATTAACTGTGAAAGAAAGACAAAGGAATATGCATTTTTTTTTATATGCTTAACTGTTGTATATGAAATTGTAATTATCCATTTAGTTTATCATGTAAACTCAAATTGTCAATTTAATTTTCAATGTAAGTCTCCTAATAAGTAGAAATGACTGAAAGAGAGGAATACGTCTACAGAAGACGGCGAATAAATGAAAGCAGGTAAAATGTGTTATATTCAAATGTATAAGTGGTGTTAGCGGCTCTTCAGTATTTGAGGAATGTTAGTTTTTATGGTTATGTGTAATGGTAGAAAGTGTATAAACCGTATGATCGTCTGTTTCTGCCTCGTTAATTCGAACCTCCGGGCTGGGTCGTGACAAACTATCCCTCATATGGAGTTCTAATTATAAAAGAGAAAAATCCTCTTAAATAGGGGACCCATAATCTAGGAATTAGATTTAATAGATGATCAATAATATTGTCTATGATCATGATTTGAGCATTATATTCTATGAAGGTCAAATATATCATGTTTTTTGAAGTTTTAACGATTCAAATTCTTTATGAAAATTATCAACGGTGGTGATTCTCAAATCACAATTTTAAGATAGAAGAGCATGTAGCTAAGAGTCCATTGGCATGATTGAATCATCAATCATATATGATGCGAGGGAGATTAAGACTCTAGAATTTGAACCATTGGATTAAAATCCAGGATAACGATGAGTTAAATTTTATTTGTTTAAGCTTATTTTTTTAATTTGTAATTCAGGATTATGATAATTCCAACTGAAATTATCTAGTTTGTTATTGTAGAGAGGATTTCCTTCTTTGTGTAGTTTATTTAAAAGTGGATTGAATCTTATTACTGTTGTAATTGTCTATTGAAGGCTTGATTTCTTGAGAGAATTCAATCTGAAAGTTTTCAGAAAATTCCTTTCTCTTGTTACCCTTTCTTCCCCCAGCCAAACTCCAGCCCGCAAGCAGGAAACTGAAGGTTTCTGAGCACCGTAGCAGAAGTCAAGACCTAAGAAATTTTCTCAGTCGTTGATTTCCTGTAGCTTGCCTTTTTTTGCTTTTTATTGTCCTGTCACTGTTTGGCCTCCGTACATGCATTTGTTGCTAGTGCCATGTCCGTTGTTGTTTGCTGCTGCTGCTGCTTTGCTGTTCTGTTGTTCTGGATTCCATTTCTTCTGCAAAACTACAAGAAGGAAATGAGTCCCTTTTTTGCTTTTTCATGGAAAACAGAGGTGGCAAATCTATCTAAAGATCATCATGAAAAGCTGGCTGACTTTGCATATATTTATGCAGAAAGGAACTATCAATGATAATATCCATGTGTTGTTCATATAGAATGAATTAGATATGCAATTTTTTTAACTTTTTTCCTGCTGTTCTATCTATATGTCACATGTTTTGTCATTCGTACCGTGCTTCATTAAATGTGAGCGCACAGCCAGGATGTCACAGGGTTTTATGTGTGCAAGCTGGGGAGTTACTAAATTATGCCATCATACTCTATATAGGTGGATTAACTGCAAGGATGCTGCAGATTTGTTGGACAGATTCAGCCGCATACAACATGATTGGCATTTAGTTTTTTTCCCAATAATTGCCAAATAGGAGTTCATATTGATTTTTTTAGTGAATGGCATGGACACATACAAGTAAAATGAGTTAAATCATATTCAATTGTTGCAAATCATTCCACTTTTTCTAGTTTATTAGGAATACAACTTTGATTGACTGTATACCAGTGCTGATTGAGATGCTATTATATACAACAACAACATCAAGCCTTTGTCCCACTACTTGGGGTCGGCTACATGAATCCTTTTTCGCCATTTTGTCCTCATTTAAATCTAATAAAGAAAGATCATTTCTAATATTTTCTAACTAAGTCTTTTTAGGTCTACCTCCACCTTTCTTAACATAAGTCAAATCTAATACCTCAACTTTCCTAACCAGGTCATCGGAAGACCTCCGTTTAATGTGACTAAACCATCTAAGGCAACTCTCTAATCTTATCTTCCAATGGAGTTACTCCAACCTTCTCACGTATATGCTCATTTCATGTAAAACCTGAAAATGTCAATTTTAGACATCCCATGCTTTTCAATGCGTCGCGACGAAATTTAAGTGAATTTTTTAAAGTCGTCGGATTACAAAGAAATTAATTTTATATAAATTGTATATAAAATTTCGAGCAAAACGATATAAATGACTTATAGTGAATTTCACTTAATTTGGAAGTTAAAAATCATAGAAGTTTCAATATGACTAAAATGTCCTTAATAATATTAAAGCGAAAATAAGTCTTGAGAGGGTATTTAGAACATTAAGCAAATTAATTTAACCATTCCCTCTTAAGGGGACCAAAACTCATTCGGTCCCCATTTGTTTCACGCGGCCGAACCGAAGGGAGAAGGGGTGGACGGGAGAGGGGTGACGGGGGATTTCGTGGGCAGCTCCGGCGGCGGTTTCTGGCGGCCAAACTTTGAGAAAATTGTAGGGAGAGTTTTAGAAAGGCTTAAGGTAAGTTTCTATCCCTAAAACCCTTTCTTTTCACTTAGATTTTTCATGTTTAAAATTTAGGGTTATGTCCAAAACTCAAAATCTTTCAAAGAAATTTTTGGGAAAGATTTAAAAATGATTCCTAATCATGAAAACATAATTTTCTCCAAATTTTTCTTAGGGCTTTTAAAATTAGGGTTTCTCCAAATGTTGATTTTTATGAAATATCTTAACAAAGTTTATTCCTAAGGGTCTTAAGAAGATTCTAATGGTGAAATTTTGGGATTTTTCTTAAAATATTACTTTTCCTAATTTCTAATTAATTTAAATCCAAAAATTTGAAAGTTCTAATTATGTAATTAAATAATAGGGAAGATTTGACATGCTAAAATAAGAGATTAATGGAATTCATATTTTAAAAATTAGGGCTTATAGGTAAATTTGAAAATAAAAAGTATTTTATGATTATTAAGCTTTTAATGAAGTTTAATGAGGGCTAAAAATATGATTTTCCTAATATTAGGATTTTATAAATTAAAATATACTTAAATTTGAAAATAAAAATTAAATTATCATAGGAAGAAAGAGAGCAGTAAAATAGAAAAGTAAAGATTTAGGTCAAGATAATATGGATGTTAATTAAGGAAAAGAATCCTAATGTTAAGGAGGATAATGACAATGAAGATTAGATTAGTAAGGATTGGAGTAAGACTTTAAAAAAAAATTTGACAATCATAGTTACCTTCAACTCCCTCTCTAGTCTTATCAACAAGAAGAATATCATCGGCAAAAAGCATACACCAAGGTACATCCTCTTGCAAATGTCTAGTGAGAACATCCATAACTAAAGCAAAAAGATATGGACTTAAGACTGATCCTTAATGTAATCCAACCGAAATAGGAAAATACTTGGTCAAACCACCTTCTGTTTGAATAAAAGTAATAGCTCTTGCATACATATCTTTAATGATTTGAATATAAGTGTTATTAACTCCTTTCTTTTCAAGAACTCTCCACCACACTTCTCTTGAAACTTTATCATATACTTTCTCTAAATCAATAAATATCATATGTAGATCCTCCTTATTCTGTCTATATTTCTCCATCAAATCTCTCAATAAATGTATGACTTCCATGGTAGACCTACCAGGCATGAATCCAAATTGATTTTGAGAAACATTAGTACACGCCACAATCTACACTCCATAACTCGCTTCCATAGTTTTAAAGTATGACACATTAATTTAATTCCTTTATAATTTGCAAACTAATGTGCATCACTTTTATTCTTAAAAATAAGAATTAACACACTCGTTCTTCACTAATCTGGCATCTTTTTAATCTTCAAAACAGTATTAAAAAGTTTAGTAAGCCATAAAATTCCTTCTATCTCCTAAGCATTTCCACATCTCTATTGGAATATATGATGTATTAAAATCTTTTCATATCCGAGTGCTTGAGTTACATAAAATTGCATTATGTATGATTGAATTCTACAAATAATTTTAGCTTTTTTAAATTTCTTGTAGAGGATTTTTTCCAAATATTATGTCCGTTTTATTTTTGTTGTTTATTTTAATATGAAGTACTGTATTTTTCTTGTTCTAGGGGCTCCAATTGAATTGGTTGAAGACCCAAAGTTTGTTCCATTAAATGCTGATGATCCAGTATTTGGTCCGCCGGTAAGCTATACCTATAGCTGTTATGGTTTAATTTTATGATCATCAAACTACATGATACTCTTTTATGCATGAATGGTATTTTGCAATTCATTCTTAGGGAACATTACTCTATTAAAGGAGAATCTTTCTTGTGAAGTCAAATTCTTAGAATGTGGTTCCTTTTATGACTATGGGCCAGTTGCAAAATGGAAGATTTGTTGGATAACTTCCTTTTGGTGCATAAATCATGATTTCTTTTTTCTATTATGCCTGAAAAAGTGGAAGAAAGCGTTCTCTTAGTATCTGTAGTTGTAGGAGACTATGGTAGTTCTTTCATCTCACTTAAAATAATAATAAAATCTAAACATTAGGACTAGGAAGATTTTCCTTGCACTTTTGTAACTTGTAGGGTCAATTCTAAAAATTCAGTCCAGTCCAAACAACCATGATGATAGGGGGTATTCTTGCTTTAGATTCAGTTTGTAAACAAAGAAACAAATATATTACATAGTATATTTATGCAATTATCAAGGATTCCCAAAATTGTCCTTTTTTTTAGTTGTTTTAATTTTTTTATCCTGAGCTAGCTTTGTTTCCCTATCAAAAGTGAGCCCTTTTTCTTGTGTCTTAAAAAAACAATGTAACACTTAGCTTGTAGCAAAATTGAGGTTGGATTATTTTTTATCTGCATTTAGCATGTTGATTATCATTGTATTACTGAGAGTTCCTCCTTTGAATATGTAATACATCCTAGGCATATTTTCTCATTTTATACTTTTGATAACTTACATCTTGAATTGTTAAACATACGTTTCTTGTGATAGGCCTTATTTCTGATGGGTTTTGACTCGGCTGAAACAAGTAAGGTATTTATGCTTCTGATTTTTTTTCAGTTACCTTGTAATCTATTATATTTACATAGCATTATTTAACCATGGGTCTGATGTGATAGAAAAGTGCCTCTCAAACTTAAGGGAAAATTCTATAAGATGGTCGTGAGACCTGCAATACTTTATGGAATAGAATGTTGGCCATTAAATGAGAAAAATACAATTAAGTGTTGCAGAGATGAGGATGCTCAGCTGGATGAGTGGCTTTACTCTTAGAAATAGATTGTGAAACAAGCATATACGTGACAAGGTTGGAGTAGCTCCAGTGGTAGATAAGATTAGAGAGAGTCATCTTAGATGGTTTGTTCACATAAAATGTTAGCTTTCTGATGACCTGATTATGCGAGCAGATGTTTTAAATTTGGCCTATGTTAAGAGTGGTAGAGATAGACCTAAAAAGACCTGGTTAGAAAATATCAGAAATGACATTTTTGGTGGATTTAAATGAGAATTTGACTCTTAACAAGACATAATTGAGAAAAAGGATTCATGTAGATGACCTCACTTAATTGGATAAAGGCTTGATATTGTTGCCGTTGTTGTTGTTGTTGTCCTAATTAGTTTTCCTTCATTACATCTTTTCACTCTTTATTTTCTGTTATAAAACCATAGTTGTTATATTGTCAATGTACAATCCTTAACTTAATAGCATTCCCTTGTTACAGAATAAAATAATGTGTTCCTGTTTTGATGCACGACTTGTTGTCTGGTTAACAAAAATCGATTTTAACTATGAACTTCTTACAATTACAGATGCGAAAATTCTTAAAAGAGCTGGATGGTGAATTTTTGAAGGTAACACAGTCAGTTACTAACTTTTCTATGGAAGTAAGAAAGACTATATATATATATACACACACACACACATTCATCTTCAAATAACTTAATTTTCTTGATAATACATTCATATGTTAGTTCAAGTCCATTGATATTGATCTACCTCACCATAGATGTAGTAGAAACTCCCGAATCTAATTTCATCATAATTTATGATTGAATATTGCAGACATGGAAGATGCCGATGGCCTCGATGCCTCTTTCCAAAATCATACTTTTATTCACTATTTTGGGAATCAGAATCGTTGAACAATTATTGAACGTTAGAAGATACATGCCAATAAAGTTTGTATTTTTTACTTTTACAATGTGAAATATATGAATAATTTATCTTAATAGGTAACCCATCCATTATTGTGTTCACTTAACATACTTAATGCATGGGAAATTTTTAAAAAAAAAAAACTTTATGAATTATATCACTATTCTTATTATGGGACAGGTTGAATAGTCTTGATTTATCCATTAATAAATTCAAAGTAAATGAAGCCTACGCACAATTAATATCATTTAAATCTAAACACTGCTTGCTAGCAAGCAAAGATCAAATAGTTGATGTACACTGAACGTAGTGGCATCCATACAGTTGGTTCTAATCTACGTGCAAGCAAGGGAATGGAAAGGGGATGTATAATTTAACCACGAACAAATGTACAAAGCCCCTAAACAGAACACACATAAATGCCGGCAATCAACGTGTGATGTTCATGTGAATTATGCAGAGAAAACATAGAAGCCCCTACAACCATCTACAATAGACATATTACAAGAATGGTTGGTCCTCAATGAATACAGATATATGCATAATGTAACATTGGTGAGCAAAGGTGACTCATTTGTAACACACATAAGGCACGTACAAGCTTTTATAGTAAGAGGCAATGAACATTGCAATGTCTTCATAACCAACATTAATCGAGCATTCAACGAATGCATTCATGAAGATTGTGGCGAATACATTAACATGATTCGCAAGCAGTGACAAAAGACAAGCTGCAAACATAATGAGTCTTTTGTAAACATGAGAGTGCACACAACATGTTATGAGAAAGGTCAAGAAGTCTGCAACGATTGTGAGCTCCCACAAGACATTGTAAGAGACTTGTTGTACACATAATAACCCACCTATGAATGATATTATGAAGATGACAGAAGAAGCTACAGTTTCTCCACAGATGGATGTAGAATATTCCTCCTTCATACAATAGACTAACTACGAGTGGTAGCTAGTAGTATGCAACCAGCACGACAGAACTCCTTGTAAACATATACAACAGAGCATGTGGTAAATACTAGCGTCTACTAACAACGAAAGGAGATGTGTCGTAATCATAATGATACATATGCTGGTGGTGATCAATAATAAGAAGTGAATGATGCGAGGCCTTCACTGTCAACAACTATACAATGGCAAGTAAATACACCACACCCATGCAAATAAAGACATGACTGTGGGATCCGAAAATTCGGCCCCGGCCTCCCCGCCGCACTTTTCTTTTTTTTTATTCGGCGAGGGAGTTTTAACGGACTAAGTTCCGGGCTAAATTTTGGAAGGCAAATGGGTTTGTAGATAAGACACTACCCAGAGATTTCGCCCTCATTTTGCGAAGACTTTATGATCTGAGTTCTGGTTTCCTATAGGCGCAAGCCCCTATAGTTAATTACCCCTCCCAATAATGAGAGAGAACTTTCGATTAAGGCTAGTCGTCAATCAGATACATAGAGTACACGTGTTATCTGGCATATAGTAGCAACATAGGTTTAGGTATTTGAAATGTTTGGAAGTTTGGGAATTTGGGAAATTTGGTAAGGTTTGAAAAGTTTGATATTTAAAATATGAAATTTCACCATCTTGAACTTAAACCGGATGGTGGGGGAATGGATGATGGACCCGATCAAGATCCCATGGTTATGTCGTCCCGGGCCATCGTGGTCCCTGGTCTACCTAGTCAGAGGAGGTAGTCGACCCAACCTGACAGAAGGATCCTTGTCGGCAGCCATGGGTTGCTTCGTCCAAGGGGACCTTGTAGACCTGGGATGAATATTTGTCTAAGGGGACAAATTTGAGTCCACCTTAGCTTACAGAGAGCTTTATGCCCTGTCAATTATATCCTATTGATTCATATCTCAAGGATTTGATGCCAATAAGGAGCGTATTGGAGCTGGCCATAACCGGTATTTCGTGGTGCCATTTGGCGGCAAAACCACTCGGTTCAGAGGGCCCCGGGTCATAACCGTTTACCTGCAGTACCATTTGGCGGCAAAACTGCCGGTTAGAGGACACGTACCATGTCCTTACTGGCAGGGGACTTTTTGAGAATGGATCCTAGTAATATTTTTTGACTAGGCATTTGGCTCTATGTGAGCTAGAGTAAACTTTGATTTGTCCACCTCTGCAAACTGTTGCGGAGGGTGGACGAATTTTGCTTTAAGTGATTGATTGGTTGAATTTCAAATTTAAATAATTTTGGGATTTTTGGAATTTAAGATTTTTTTGGATATTTAGAACGTCATTGGAAATTATTTGGAATAGAATTTTGAGTACTAGGAATGGACCCTTTCGGTTGAGATTTATTATTCAAAGCGGCCATCATCGGGGTGTTTGGGGGTCATTTCCATTTGTAGCTTGAACCCTGTCAACTCGACCAAGCGGTTGATCGAGGATCGGGTTTCTTGTAGGCTTTGTGTCTTTTGTTTAGTGAATTCTTTTGATAATAGATTTTGAAGGCCTAATATAAATGTATTGAAACGAATACATCAGTCCCCACAATCGTGTATTTGTTTGAAGGTTCGAACCCTGTCGACTTCTATTGATCTATATAGAAGGATCGGGTTCGAACTTGAATTCACTTATTGACCCGCGCAGCATCCCTAGATGTCACTTGTACCAATAACACGTTCGTCGGGGCCCATGCAGGTGTTTGGGGGCATTTCATAATTATTTATTGAACCTTGTCGACTCCTACTTGCTTAGAAGGATCGGTTCAAATTTAATAATCCGCGCAGCATCCCTAGACGTCACGTGTGTACTAATAGCACGCTCGCCGGGGCCCATGCGGGTATTTGATTGTATTTACCCCTTGTGTTCCTATGTGTATACAATTTATAGTGCACGTGCAGGGGATACTTTGAAATAATTGTAGTTGTGCATATAACTATCGTTTGGATGCACACAACTTTTCATTTAAGAGCTTATACACACCTTCTGTCCGCTAATACGAGTTTTGCGGATCCGGTGGCGTGGCGTAGCAGCTTCTGAATTGAGTTGTTCGCTGCTTTGTACAGGCAGACTGTCGTGCACTATGGTTGCTTTCTGTAGGTGGATCGTAGTGCACTAACGAGTCTTCTGTTTTGCCTGTAGATGCTGACATCTACTATGCTTCTTTGGTATTCGCTCATAGATAGCATGATGTATGCATAGCAGATCTCTTGGTTGTGACTGACACCTTGAATGTGAGATTGGTCTTCTGTAATATCATTGAATCTTTCTGTTTATGGGCGATCGATGTGTTTTCTTGGAGTGGAATCATCGTTGATGATAGAAATGTTATTTCCCTCCTGAATTCCTGCCTTTTGACAAAGTCATTATGCGCGTGTTATATTTATTACAAATTCACCACTATTGCCTGCGGACAGATAAATGAGCTCATCTATGAACTGAGGTTGACTGCTAAATGGGTTACATTCATTGTGATATCTTTCCCACACATCCATCAATCATCTTATCATATTCATTGTGTGTTGACCTTCAACATGTGTAGGCAGCCACAATATTTATCTCGAGTCGACTATTGTTGGCTAAAGAGAAGTCATGTGCTTCTTGCACTCGCTGAGAATTCTTGCATGCTTAAATTCAATCAAATTGTGTATTCCTTCTTGATTTCTATTGCTTGTGGGGTTGAATGCCTTTATTCGTGTCTTGACACTGGTTGGGGAGCATTGTTACATTCATCGCACCTTGGTGTTGTGTCGTAGAATTATTCGTGTATTCATATCCTTCATCTCTTGCAAGGTAGGTTATATTTGACTTCACATTGACATTAACTATAGGGTGTGGCATTTGTTATACATCGGAGAGTCCCTTAATGCTGATTGAAAGTCTTCACGTAGTTTGATTGCAAGTGTGTCATTACATCCTCTACATTGCTTGCACGCTTTGAGCGATAATACTAGTCTTTGATACTAGTTGGCAAGTTGCACTCCAATCCTCATGGCTTTCTTGAGTCTATTAAAGATCTTTGCCTTGTAACTTGTAGGTAGATCGCCCCATGTCTCATAATTCTCATTCACTATTTATTAGGAATGGATTGAATTCAATGTTACAAATAAATTATCATGGTACAAAACCCCCATACCATGGCCTTTGAACCAAGCCATGGCCTTCACAATCTTCTTGTTACTTGTAAGCAAGTTATAATTACAAGCCCTTTGTCTTCAAAGATAGCTTGATGTACATGATGGGTTTGATATTATCATTCATTCATATTTCAATTGAAGTAATCATTTTTCAACATTCATTAAGAATTTGATACCATGATTCAAGTCATTCTCCTTATTGATTGCTCATCTTTATTTTATCCAAATTCAAAGTTATGGTTCACTTAATGTTCAAGTTCTCCTTTAAATTTCATTTCACTTTATTCAGATTTAAGCTTAAGTTCAAATTCTCTGTTGTCCAAAATCAAGTCCCATGTTGTCCGGATTTTGTTCAAGTCTGAGTTCATTTCAAGTTCATGTCTACTGCAGTCCCAAATCAAGTCCTCTGTTGTCCTTTGTTCCAATGTTCAAACCTTTGTTTATCTCATTTGATTTACAAGCTCATTTATTGTTTAAATTGAGTTAAAATCATTTTATTTGTTCAAATTGTCCACATTTTGTCCAACTCTTGTCCATGATTCTCTGAAAATTTCGGCAGCCTCCCGGCGCTCCCCCGATTAGGGGAAACTACGGGAAACTGGGCCATCCCACCACGCTACTCGAGAGTGTATGGTAGGTGTCGGGGGGACACCGGGCCGTACATCTTTCATCCCACCACGCTACGCGAGCGTGTATGGGGTCTTCAAAAGTAACCGTACGAAGAGCACAAGTAAACCTCCCCACCACGCTACGAGAGCGTGTATAGGGCTTACCCATTTCTCCGTATGCGCCGCACCGGGTTCCCTCCTACCGTGCTACGAGAGCGCGTATAGGTGGTTCTCCGGTCTGCCGCAAACGTCGAAAATGGGAAATATGATTTTTAGGTGATTACCCGTCTCGTCGTAGGTGTCGCACCGGGCTCCCTTCTACCGTGCTACGAGAGCGCGTATAGGTGGTTCTCCGGTCCGCCACGAACGCCGAAATGAGAATCTGAGTTGGAAATTCATACCTTCGTGAAGGTTGGCGACGGTGGTGAGATGCACAAAATCATCTCTAATCCTCTCTTTTTATTTCTTTTTCTTTTTCTTTTTCTTTCCTTTTCTTTTTCTTTCTCTCTTTTTTTTTTTTTTTTTTTTGAAACCTCTCCACACTCTCTTTTTTTTTTTTTCACCCCTCTCATTCTTCTTCTTTTTTTTTACTCTAAATACACAACCCTTACATAAATATGCACATGTGAAACTAATAACAAACATTAAGATCACCAACTAATGCAAATGTTAGTAAACAATTATAATAAAATAATGAAAACAAAAGCTTGCTGTTATGAGTCTTGAGAGGGGGAATGTGCTGCCCTTTGGATTTTTAGTGGATTGAACGGCTGTAATAACTTTGGGCTTGATTTGGTTGTGAGAGGGGCTGAGTTGGGCTGCAGGTTTGCTATGGATTTGGGTATGAGAGCTGCTATTTGGAGAGTATGATGGGCTTTGGACTTGATAAAATGGAGTGATGTTTAGTTGCAGCAAAGAGGGGAAGGTGGGCTTTGCAAGTAGTTTGGCTATGGGCTGAATTCAAGTAGAGAAGTGGACTGTTACCTAGTTTGTAGTGGGCTGAATTCAAGCTCAGGTATGCACTAGATAAATAAGCTTTTACCTTTCCGTCAGATGCTGCTATAAGGTGCAGGCAGAGGGATGATAGGTGGAAGACTAGGCTGCTATTATAATTACCCTTGTAATGCGGGAAAAGGTGCAAGTCACGGGTGTGTAGGGGTTTGTTGGGTGTAACTGGACTTGGGTTAAAAAAAAATATACAGAATGACTATAAGCATAAAAGAAGTTGCTTTGCTGGAAAGCACTAAACTGCATCCAGTAAAACAATGCAGTCAATTTACGTATTACAACAAGAGAAAAAAAAAAAACACAACTTCTGCACTTGCACAGGAATTGATGAGGCATGATTATAAACTCAGAAACAATAACATGATGCCGGACAAATGCTCTCTCTCTTTTCTTTTTTTTTACAGAGGTCACATGATTTCTCCTTTTTTTTTTTACCTTTTGCTTTTTGAACAAGGACAGATGGGTGGAAATATGGGCACTGGCAGTGTAGGAATCTTAAAGCAAGTTTCACGTGAGAGCGAGTTGAAGGATTCCTTGGCTATTTAAGGAGAATTTGTCTCAGTTACTGCTGAAGCTCTCGGGTAAGGTGAGAAGATTTGAATACAAGTGGAGAGCAGCTCTTGGCGTGGGGAGGATCTGGACGTGGAGCTCAGAACTTGCTGTTGAAGAACGTGGGCTGGACTAATAAGCAGAAGCAGCAAGTTGAAGGCCAGTGGAGTTCACTGGAGGGATTTCGTGCGTAGAAGAAAGGTTGAGGCTTTGTCGTTGTTTGGACGGGAGTGCAGGGAAGGATTGTGAGGAGTTGAGGTGTGTGGTAGAGAAAACAAAACGAGAGTTGAAAATTCTGTGCGTGGAGAATGAAAGGGAGAAGGCACGGTGATGAAGCTTGAGAGCAGAGATCAATAGGGGACGTTTGTGAGTGTATCCTCTTTTTCTTAGCCCACAGTGTCTATTTTGTTTTGATCTAATCAACGGAAGCCAGCTGTGACGAGTGAAAAGGAGACAGATTGACGACGCGATTTCGACAGAACGAGGTATTAATGTAAATTTGACTTCTTTCCACATTCAGCACTTGTTATTTTGTAAAAAAAATATTAGGTTAATGCCATATTAATGCTTTAGTCATTCACGCATTAATTTAACATGACAAAAATGTATCAATCAGTTAAAGGCTGCCTCGATTTGCGTGCAATTTTCTCGTTTTGCTCACTCCGTTAGACGTGTCAAATTCGTCGAATATCAGAATTAAACAAATTAACAGTGTATTTAGGGTATTGACGCTGTTCTGAACACAACGGCGAAGTCCGTTTCACGATCGGACGTCGTTTGAGAAACGTGGAGGGTAATTTTTACCCAGGGCCGCCTCGATTTACGTGCACAATCTCAATTAAATAAATTAGTAATGCTTTTAGGGTATTTTCGGTGTTCCGAACACAACAATGCAACCCGTTCGTCAATCCGATGTCGTTTGAGCACTGACGAGGGTAATTTTTGCATGGGGCTGTCTCGATTTGCGTGCACCACCTCAATTAAACAAATTGGTAATATTTTTAGGATATTTTCGGTGTTCCGAACACAACGATGCAGTCCGTTCGTCAATCTGACGTCGTTTGAGCAATGACGAGCGTAATTTTTACATGGGACCGCCTCGATTTACGTGCACAACCTCAATAGCACAAATTGATAGTGCATTTAGGGTATTTTCGGTGTTCCGAACACAACGATGCAACCCGTTCGTCAATCTGACGTCTTTTGAGCAGCCTCGCACTTTAATGTCGGGTGTCGGTCATCCCTCTTGACCGATCTCATTTGATTCAATTGCGACGGACCTCGACCTAGCAAAATTCGATATCCTGATCGCAACGACGGTGTTTATCTTACAATTGGAGATCATTTGACCCTTCAAGCGATGCGTTGTATCAACCTGCGTTGCTCGATCCGCCACCTTTGTCCTTTTTACGCGTAGTTTAAGTTATAGGGGTCAACAATGACGTGTAACAGCTACAAGCTCCTAGGAATCATCATAGGTGACCCGTTATATACTCAAAGTGTCATCTACGAGCAAATAAGAACTACAACATATAACAGCATCTTGATGAGGACATTCGGCCTTGGAAAGTCTATCAGAGGCGTGGTCGTCAATCTGTGGCTACGATCGTGCCGCTCTACTTTTGATGTTCATTTTTATTATTGATGCATTAGTTTTATTTATGAATTTTATTATATCTTTTTCACTTTTGCCCTAAGGGCTTAGACATGTGTAAGCCCTAGGGGAATATTAGTAATTTTTATTTGTCACTTTGTCTTGGCTATTTAAAGCCTTCCCCTCCTTTGAGGGTTAATGATGAATGATATGAAATTTCAGTTTTTCTTGTTCTCTTGTGGATCTTGAGAGTTCTTTGGTGAAATCCCTAGGAGAAGGTTGCGCAATACCCACTAGTCGTCGGAGGCGTCCGAGCTCGTGGTTGTCTTCTTTTCTCCCCTTCTCCTCCTTAAGCCGCCACCTCACCTGTTCCCCCCCTTCCCCCCACTCTTCCTAAACCTAGTTTTCCAACCCCCATACCGCCGCCCACCATCCTTCCACCACCCAAAATCGGCCGGCCTCTCAAAGCCCCCTAACTTCCGGCTTCCCCTAGGCTTCCCTAGCCGTCGGCCTCCCCTCCATTTGGCTCCATGAATTTGAATTTCAAAATTCAGATTTTCTTTAATTATTTTCCTAAAATAACTTGTTGTTAATTTGGAAAGTCTTTGAATTTGAATTCAAATAATATTTGAAATTCAAAAGCTTCTCCAAATTAATAAACCCTTTTAGGAAACCCCCTTCAGTTCTACCTCAATCTGAATTTAATTGGATCTAATTTCAATTACTCATACATCGAACTAAACACCCTCTCTTCTCTCCTTCTTTGGCCGCCCCCATCCTCTCTCTCCCTTAATAAAATCCTTCCACTAAAGCTCCCTCAATCAAACCCCAATTAATCCCCTTACATGGCCAGCCCCTACCTCTCTCCTATCCCATTAATTTCCCTAAAATTAATTCCCCAATCAATCCCATAATTCCCCTCAGCCCTAGCCATCTTCCCCAAGCCTCCCACCTCTTGGTTTTCTTCCTCTCCTGGATTTCTAAGTGTCGTCCTGATTTCTAGGCACAATTTGTAAGCTGTCTAGGAACTTCCAGATTTTCAGCTTGTTGTCCATCAACTCCAACAAAGGGAAATCAACAGTTTCGCAGACTGCTGTCTAAAGCCTTCCTATTGCTGCTTTTCAGATTTTCTAAGTTATAAGGTTGCTGTCCAGAAGAATTTCAGCAATAGAAACAACTGTTCTGCTGATCAGAAGTCCTCCAGCTGCCGCCCCAATTCTCCAAACAGGATCAAGATTACTTTCTAGAGAAAATTCAATCAAAGGGGGCGACTGTATTGCCCGGGAAGACCTTCTGATTGCTGTCCCAAGTCTCAAACCCAAGATTCGGTGAACTCTTCCCCTCATTCTTTTATTTTTCTAATCACTTTCAATTTTAGAATTAATTGATTCACTGAGATCCTATTAGTCCTATCTGCTAGAGCCTAGTATTTTAAAGAGTGAGTGAGTGGGCTTGCTTCATAGTAACTATTCTTATTGTTAGATTAGGGATTTCTTATTGAAACCTATCTCGTATGCAAGGTTAAGAGTAATTGGTTATTTTGTGATTTTTACTTCTTGCAAGTAACTTGGCCTAAGCTTGTGTTTACCTCTCTTACTGTTTTTTTTCATTGTTTAAGCCACCATAACGATTTAATTAACATGCTCTTAATCATTAAGCGTGCGAAATCCTTATCTTAATTGCAATCTCATATATGTTCTGCATCATCTGGTATCAGAGCATGGTTTGCTCTTATTGTATGTGCTAGGACCCATCGTAGAGTTTTAATTACCATCATTAAGCTTAGCTAGTTGTTCCAACATTACATTTATTTCATTTAACACATTATTTGTTTGCTGTACATACATTTCCTACATCATTTTGCAAGCCATAGGTGTGTTATCAGTCAAGTTAATTGTTGTCCTTTACATCCTAGTCATCGTAAGTATCCTGTAGTGTATCCCAATGGACCCGGAACAACTTGGCAGGACTATAGACTTAATGGTAGGTCAAATGAATACAATCAGTTAGCAACTCAAAGAAAATCAAGCCAATCTAGCCGAACTTTGTAGAGACACAACTGAATTATTCGATACACTTGAGCGCTCTAGGGATCATCCGACCCCCTACACCCCATCTAGACCTCCTTCCTTATATGGGGATGATACGTTTCAAGATGAGAGGTTACATCGTGCCACTCATCGAGCTCTCCAGTATGGACACAACCATAACCACGACCTTGACATACCACTGATGAAGAGCATTAAAGTCGATGCTCCAACCTTTGATGAGACCCTCGATCCCCAGCTCTTCCTGGACTGGATCAAAGGTATTGATAGCTTTTTCAAGTGGTACAATACCTCCGAGGCTAGGAAGGTTAGTTTTGACAAGATGAAACTCACAGGCGGTGCGAGTCAATTTTGGTCCAATTTAGAAAGCCTTAGAGAAGCCCAAAATGAGTATCCCATCACTGATTGGCCTTCCATAAAGCGTGAACTTAAGCAGAAGTACTAACATCCCTCTTACTTCCCTAGGTTGTTAGATAGGTGGAATAGGTTAACTCAGGGCAAAAAACTAGTCAAGGAGTACATTGCATCTTTTGATGACTATCTGATTCGCTGCAAAGGGGAGACCTCTACCACCCCCGTGTAGATCATGTCTATGTTTCGTACTGGGTTGCGAGAGGACCTTCGCAATGAACTGTTTGCCCGGAATGTTACTACACTTGAAAACGCCTACAGCTTAGTGTTAGATATGGAGGAAATCCGTTCCCAGCACCCTAGTCGACACCATGACTCTAGGCCTTCCTACAGACCTTCCGGTAGTTCCACTCCTTACACCTCCACTGCCTGACCGACCCCAGGGAGCACTATCCGACCACCCACTGGTCCTCCTACACCCTGATCTGATTTCAGGAGTAAGCCTCCCACCCCGGATACCCCTCAGTCCAGTCTTGATACTAAGTGTTTTCGATGCCAGGGGTATGGGCATATCGCTTCTTAGTGCTCCAGTCCCTATAAAGTCTTGATTATCGAGGAAATCGCTGAGGAAGATTTTGAGCCCGAGGTCGATCAAATCCACCAAGTGGAAGATGAGGGTGAATTCTTCAAGGAGGATGATGGCATTGCTGTTCTCCATTGTCTTTAGAAACTGGACACTTCTCCCATCTGCGTGGTGAGAAGTGCGCTGTCACACCCTGCTACCACCGATAACTGGCATAGGATTGCGATTTTTCACACCTATACCAAAATCAAGGATAAGAACTATAAAGTCATCGTGGATAGTAAGGAACAACAGACAGGCCCAACTATCCATGATGACTTTATAGGCCCAACTTGGGGTAGGTTTGATTTTACACCTAAGAGCACTGATGTTCAAATAATTTATCCATGATGTTCAAATAAATCAAATATCTACGAGCACTGATGTTCAAATAATTTATCCACGATGTTCAAATAAATCATTACAAAATTATGAAAGAGAGCACCTGTGTTGTGTACGCACAGTGCATTTGAAGGTGCTTTTCTATGCATCTTTGATTGCGCTAGAATGTAACTATGCATTTATGCCCATTTATCAAAAATTATATCTATCCTGACCTCTTTTTGTTCTAAGTTTGTCAGATTATTCTTTGCACTGAGGATATGCTGAATCAGTCAATCTGGGATGCAGTACATAGTGAACAGCCGAATTTAAAAGATGTAGAGGTATACAAAGATACTTAGCTTTATATTTACTCCACGCTCAATTTATTCTTGCATGATGATAAACAAATATTTGCGTCTTGATTTCTAATTGCTATTTTTTTTACTATTCTTGTTTTCATTTACCTTGGGATCATCTTGGTTATGCCACAACTTATTTTAAGTATAAAGAAGTCCTTTTATGGTGCCTCCTCCAAAGAAGTTTTTATTATTATCAACAACAATCACACCTTTTTGATACTCTGCCATATTTGCCCTTGAAATTATGTGGGATGGCACATTGAGTGTTTTCACAGAATAAAAATAAAAAAACAACATAAGAATTCCCACTTAAGTGAACCAATATAACTCTTTCAAAAGGTCAATTATATGGGAGTAGAATGGAACATGCAGTGCACCGTATCTTAGTTAGTAGAAGAATATGAGAGAGACGTTTAGATATTATGATGAGAATAGAGTGAGGTAGAGAATGGATCGAGAAAGAGATAAGTGCACAATAGTTATCTTGTTATGGTTGCTCAATATTCCCTTCAAACGCCATGTTTCTTTGAAACTTCTCCATGATGTAGGCTTATCTAGATCTAGTGAGGCTCAGGAACATTTACACTTTTCTTCTCACTAAATAAGACAAGTAGTTGTCCGACCATTTTTAATTCAGGCAATCAATGATTTTTTAAATTGGACGATGGATTAACGCTTTGAGTTTTTTTTCTAGACTTTGGAAAGTTAACATACTCGTAACAATGTTGGAGAATGGTGTTAGAAATGTGATAGACCGACCGATTTGATTCGGAGAGAATTATGAAGTTTCCTAATTAAGAGGGAATTATTCAGGAAGGTTCTTAATCAAATGGGAATTATTTAGGAATGTTTTAATTACAATTGGAAAGGAATTATTTAGAGCAAAAGATCTAATTTGAATTCGAAATTTAAGAAGGAATTATTTAGGGAAGAGGAGGAATTAAGGGGGATTATTTATGAAAGTTTTAGTTATAATTGGGAGGAAATTAATTAGGGAAATAAATCTAATTATACCTAAGCAATTTGTTGGCCAATTCCACGTGGTGCTTGAACAATCCATTTCTGCCCTAGATTCGGTCTCATAGCCTAACCACTTATATTTTGATTATTTTGGTTCATATAAAAACCACCAATCTGTTTGAATCAGGCCTCAGCATGACTGGGATAAGTTCTGTTATGTCTCCACTGCAGGGAATTTGTCTAGCCCACCTAAGAACAAAACGCAATCAGTTGTATGGATGGTGGCCTATCTTATTCGGCAAATATGGTTGGTTGCTGATAAATTTTGCCAATGCCTCTTTTCATACCTAAAAACTTACTAATATTTAAAAAGAAAAAACCATCAAAATGGAATATAAAGCTTGAGGCTTGGTTGATTTTCATGTAAAAGGTTCTGCATATTCCACTGCTTCTAGAGTGAATTTGGCAAGACCTTTGACCGTTTACATAATGGCCCAAGTGCTTGATGATGTTTTTATTTGCCTCTTTAGGCTTGTGGAAATTTTATTGATCTATCTTGATATATATTTTTTTCCAACTTATCTGTTTTATTCAAGTTTCATGAATCCCTATTTTCCTTGATTACTTTGCTTGCTTATCCCTACGCACAATCTCACGTATGAATTAGATTATTCTACTTAAGTCTCAAGTGTTCGAAGTCATCAAATTAACCTATGTTAACATATCCTTTGCCTCCCTATGTTCGTTTGTCAATCTATTTATCTTTAATGCCATTGTTTTAATCTGAGCTTGTTTCATGGTTTTGTAACCTTCTCTCACTCTCAGTTATTTGAGTTTCTCATGGTCAGGATAATACATGTTATGTGCTTTTTTTCAAAAAAATCTTTTCTAAGTTTAGTTTTAGTATTATAACAAACTATTGCATGGATAAAATCTGCGCATCAAGTTCTAAAGTCTTTATCATTTTACTTTAATATCCAGTTGGAAGTAGTTACGTTTTCTTATCAATAATAGGCTACTTCGGAATTCGCAGATTGCAAAATCTTTGCCCAGAATTTGCTTTATGTCTGGATTAACTGGGGAAGAGATGATGATGTTTATTGATGCATTTCCTGAAATTGGTACAAATTTGCAGCACCTATCCCTCTGTTGCTTAGTTTACCGTCTTAATTTTTAATATTTGTGTGATCTAGTATTTCAAATTTTCTTACTTAATTTGAAATCATCAGAAAGCAGAGCTTAATCTTATATTGTGACTGTAATACTAGTTCCATAGCCTGTAAAACAAAGTATCAACTAGGGGAAGAACCCCAAGTTCATATGTTAGGCATGACTGTTAGTCATATATAAATTAGTTTTATTTATATTTTCAGGAATTAAGTAAAATGACGGTTGGTATAGGTCGTGAGATAGATATGGCACAAAAATGACAAAAAATCATAATTTGGATTAGAATAAAGTGGATATCCTTAGTTATAAATAAAAAATTATTGTTGAATGTTGAGAACCTTCCAAGTTACCTGATATTCAAGACTAAATATTACTCTATTCTGATTAATAAATAATGCTAATTAGGTAATGGCATTCAAATTTAATGCCAGCGAATCCATGTTGTCCAAGATCCACTGATATATTTTTCATTCTTGATGCATATCTTTTATCATTAATTCTGAAAGATTTTGGTGAATAAACGCACCAAGTCTATTATAATGAAGCAAATTAATTCAAAGTCCAAGAAAAGTTCTTTCCTGTTTTTGAGAAGTACGCCTTGTGTACATTGATGAAAAACCATGAAAATTAAATAAATAACAAATAGATGGAAGTATTAACATCTATCTAGAAATTAGAATACATATATTTTGTGGATTATAACATCTATTTTATTAAACATGAAAACATCACATTTGTAGGGTATCTTGTTCATACATTAGGCCACAGTTTAATCAACTTATGACCAAGTATACATAAGTAACTTTTTCTTTTACAGGAATGCTTATAGTTGAAAGTTAGCTACTTTTCGGTTATAAAGCACGTTTGATTATCATTATTCGTACTAGTTATTTGTATCTTTATAAAACTAATTTTATCACTTCAATTATTTGCCTTCCATTGTTGTTCATTTCCCAGGAATGACACTCTTGAGACTTTATGCAGGACTACGGCCAGCTGTTTTCGCTGCTTTGGTACCCAACAGTGCAAATAAGCTTTTGAAGGATGTTGCTGAAGAGATTATGGGAGATCATGAAATGCTGGTATATTTCTATTTCTATTAAAGCTTGATGTCAGAAATCAAATTTGAGTGAGGATATTCTAATACAAATTTGATCAATAAATCTTTAAAACAGTTAAATTTGCTTTGAGATGAGTGTTATATAATTAGTTTTGATTGAGTAGCTATACGTATAGCACTTATTCTAATGGCTAGAAGATTCATCCTCATCAAATTTGAATTAAGAGATCCATACCCAAGTTTTCTCTTTGAATATATTGTAACACTTTTTTTTCCTCTTATATTTGCAGTCAGCAAAGCAGATAAGCTGATCTCCTATCATGAAACAATTTGAAGTGGCAGCAAGCTTAACCTCAGATTAATCTGCATAGCCACGAAAAGGACTACGAAGATGACATTATCAGGGTACAACTTCTTTAATGAATTTTCTTTCTTTCACTATTAGGATGCAGATAATATAATACAAAAAAATGGAGTCATATTAAATTACCCAGAGATTTACCGTTCTTCATGATTTATCTATAGTCCTAGCCTGGGCATTATGTGACTCTTCCTTATATAAGTTTATGAAGGTGATATGCCTGCAATGCAAGTATCCTTCAGAATCTTTGCTTTCCAAAAAAAAAAAAAAGGATCAAATTATTAGAAAATAAGTTCTACCATCATAGATGCTAATTGCAGTAACTAGTAATTTTTGCAATCTGAGTCGATTGTCTTAGTAGTTAATTCCAACTTCATTATTTTATGTTATTCGACTGAATGACTAATTACTTTTTATTGATTTACTTCTTGGTTAGATATAGTTATTAGATTCTTATTGTTGATTGGATGCTAATTGTTAGGGATTTTTTAATGTTAATGAATTTCATAGCAATTAATTACATCTAATTAACTAACTATATTAAAACCGGGCGTAATATATGTCTGAAAGTTCAGAATGATTCTACAGATCTGCAAATTTTGTTATGTAATAACAGTAAATTAGCACAGCTGCAAAAATATATTGTATATTTAATTTATTTTATATTACTTAAATTAAATAGCAATATTTAATTAACTAATGTTGTATCAGTAGAAGTGAAAGTGGACGAAAATATGGACCAAATTAGCTTGAAATGCCGCTGATTGAAACGCAAGTGATTTTGTTGGCTAATTATATGGGCATTTGAAGGTAAAAATTCAAGTATTAGGCATTCATTAAGAGTATGATCAAAATGGTGTTTGGATTTCTTAGGTGTATTCATTTTAGTCCCAAATTTTTTTAGTGTCCTAGTTAATCCCACAACACACTAAATTTAAACCAATTTAAACTTTGTTTGGGACGGTTTTCTTATCGCTTTTTAAAGCAATTTTTTTAGTACAAAAATTAAATTTTTTAACTAAAAAGTTGTGTTAAGAAGCAGTAAGAAAGCCGTCCCAAACGAAGTCTTAGGCTTTGTTTGGGAAGGCTTTCTTACTGCTTCTTAAAGTTGTTTTTTAGTATAAAAATTTTATTTGTTGTACTAGAAAGCTGTTTTAAAAAGCAGTAAAAAAGTCGTCCGAAACGAAACCTTAGTCCTATCACCAACTTTATCAGTTTCTTTGTACTGAGGGATGTTTTTAATGATGACATTCAATTTCTTTAATTTGAGGTGAGATTGACTTTAAAGCTTCCGTCCAAAGAAACAATAGTTTACTGGAGGAATAAAATTAGTTTATATTTGATGTTTTAATGAAAATTGAACACTTGGAAAAGTCAATTACTGAAATTAACAAGAACAATAATATTAAGCCTTTGTCCTATTATGTGGGGCAAGTTATATGAAATTTCTTTTTCTCCATTATGTCTTATTAAAAATTAAATTCTCATTTAATTCTAATAAAGAAGATCATTTCTAATATTTTCTAGCCAATTTTTAAAATTAACGTGTAAAGATCATTTAGTTAAATGAAAATATGAATGAATTTATAGAACAAATCAACTTCCTTGTAACAAAAAGGAAAAAAAGAGGAATACTTGTGTTTATAGTAAAATTTAACATTCTCTTTGATGCGTCATTCAAAAAAAAATCATCTGATTAAGCACAAATTCTGAATCAAAATTTTAAGTCTTAAAACTAAAAAAAATGCGGAATTAACATAAAGATTATCCGAATTCCATTTCTAGTAAATTTATTATTAAAATGAGAGACTCGTTGAGATGAATCCCATTATATCAAGAACACATTAATCAAATTCCAAATGAACCTAAATCTGACAATTGAAGTGATACATCATCACAAAATTAGCTTGATCGGGCACAAATCTCGAGGCAAAAGTTAGTTGGAACTTCAAAAATTAATTTTGGGAGCACCTGAACTCCGATTTCATCGAGCTTATAGTCAAACTGAGCGTCTCATAAATACGAATCCAACGACACCAAATTCGACCCACTCCGAGCCCAAATGAGTCCGAATCAAGGGCTCAAAGCGCTGTTGGAAGGTTCAAACCGCAATTTGAGTTACCAAACGGTATTCGATTTTGACGAGCTTATACTCGAATCGAACGGCTCGACGAGATGAATCCAACGAGCCCAAGATCGCCAAATTCCGACATCATTAAGGCCTTCAAATGCCCAACGAACGGTGTATGATCAAAGGATTCAATATCGGGCGTCCATTCAAAACACTCCCAATTCGCCCCTGATCTCACGCCTATTTACGGGCTATGCCACTCCAGAAAAACTATAAATAGAGCCCTCATTCTACACCAAAGGGACTGAAGTGAAGAGAGAGAAGAAGAAGAGGAGAAAGGGGAAAAGGAGATTCCTCACCTCCTCGACCACCGCCCCCGGAGCTCTTCCTGCCGCCTGAAGACGCCGGAACTCTGCCGGATTTTTGGGAAACGCTGGGAATTTGCAGAACTTTGTAACTTTGTGAGAAGTTGATTGTAAATTGATCGTCTTGATTTGTAAGACGGATAAACCTTTGTACTTCAAACAAATACTAGTGGAACTTTGCAACTGGGCGAGGCCCCGTGATTTTTTCCCTCTTTTGGGTTTTTCACGTAAAAACCTTGGTGTTCATTTTCTCTTTTCTGTTTGTGTGCGGAATACTCGTGCAACGCTAAGACGAATATTTCCTAACTCTACTGCCGCGTATATTCTAGCACGCAACAGTTTGGCGCCATCTGTGGGAAATACTATCCCATAACTTCAAGTATTGCTGCAATGGTCAACAGGCGTAGCAGTCGCATCATTGGAGCTTCCCGCTCCAACTCCCACCAATCCAAAAATCTGTCTCCAAATCACGGACGCCCGATGCCTGCCTCTTTTCATCCTGGGGGGCAGAATGCTGCCGGAGAAGAGATCTCGGGACCTTCTTTAGCAGAACGAATTCAGAAGATGGAAGAATCTCATAACGAGATCCTTCAACTCCTACGAGATGATCGACAGCCGACGTTGGAGAAGATCCTTCTCCCTCGGGATCCACCAAGGGTTGAAGATATTCAATTCGAGCATCGTCAAGAAGAAATTCGTCTTCCTCCACCTAGGAGACATCCTCAATCACAACAGGAAGATGAACTTGCCGATACAGCGAGTTCAACACATCCTTCCCCCTCGACTCGGCAGCCTCACATTTTTTCGGGTCTCCCAGAAGGCTCTCCCCAACCACACATTGCGGGACTCCCTCACAATGTCCTACGTTGCAAACTGCGAAAATTGGTACGGGAAGAGTTCCCCCGAGGAGATGTGAGGCATGCTCTCCGACAGAGGAATTTTCAGGAGTCATCACCTCTAACTGAAGTCATTCTTCAGCACCCCATTCTGGTCGGATTCAAAGTGCCGAACGTTGAGTCCTACGACGAGATGACTGACCCGTATGAGCATATTGACTACTACAGAACCATCATGCATATTCAACGAGCATCAGACGCGCTCCTCTGCCAGGTCTTTCCCTCCACCCTTAAAGGACAGGCCCGAACATGGTTCTATTCGCTTCCACCTGGGACGATCCCCTCTTTTGTCAAATTGGCCAAAGTATTCGTCGAACAATTTGTGGCCAATCGAAGAATTGCTAAGGATTCTTCCCACCTCTCCGGGATCCGCCAAAATGAGGGAGAATCGTTGAAGGAGTATTTTCAGCGATTTTCCACTGAAGCACGACAGATTCCAGGAGTAGACCTTGAATTACTCAAAGGGGTCTTTCTTGGAGGTCTTCGTCCTGGCCCCTTCTATTCGGCCCTTATGCGAGACACCGTCCATTCATACGCTGACTTGATCCATCGCGTGGAGGCACAAATCTCTGCAGATGAAGCTATAAATGCTCACAGGAAGCAGTTTGAGCAAATCTGCGGAAAGCGCAAAGGTGCATCTGGGATGGATAATTCTTTCTCACAGCAGAAAAAGCATGGGAAGAATAATCTACCTCATAGGTCTTCATCACCACGAAGGGAACCCCGACAGGAGAAGGAATATACCCCACTCAATACGTCTCGAGCAAATGTATTGATGGCCGTTCGAGATCAGGATACAATAAAATGGCCAAACCCTTTGAAGTCGAACACAGAAAATTCAGATCAGTACTGTCACTTTCATGTAGCCGTGGTCACACTACCGAAGCCTGCAAGCAACTCAAGGATGAGATTGAAAGGCTTATCCGCCAGGGCTACCTTCGACAATTTCTTCAAGATTCACCTACCAGAGAAGAAGCACGTCCCGCTGGGGGGCAAAGTCAACAACAAAGACAACCATTGAATACTATTCAAATGGTTGGAGAGATTGAATGATCACGCACTTCGTGTATTTGTATTAGCAATATTACTCGTCTTGTTGTCGCTTTTATGTTGAGTAGAGTGTCACTTTGATGTCTCTAATATCTTCTTCCAAGTTTAATGTTGTTGTATTGTCACCGTACGTAGATATTGTGTGTTAAGTACTTTGTAATTTGTATATCCCTAAGTCGTACTAGGGAACTATTGTAATATCTTACGTAATGCGATAATAGAATGTTCATGTTGTTGTGATATGATTTTTTCTCTTATGAAAAATAAGAAAAAACTTCTCAAACTCATTCTCCGTGATTCGAGAAATACACAATCCGTATTGTATCTCAATCACCGGACGATCAATCCCAGGGGGATTTGATCCGACCTCATCCACACAGGTTAACGTCGTCGAGCAGGGCTCCGACATACAACCTCGGATAGGTCTTACATCATTGGTGGATTCTCTCGACCTCTTCCACACAGGTTAATGTCATCGAACAAATGTTCTGACATACAACCTCGGATAGGTCTTACATCCTTGGTGGATTCTCCTGACCTCATCTACACAGGTTAATGTCGTCGAGCAGGGCTCCGACATACAACCTCGGATAGGTCTTACATCCTTGGTGGATTCTCTCGACCTCTTCCACACAGGTTAATGTCATCGAACAAATGTTCTGACATACAACCTCGGATAGGACTTCTACCCGACGTCGGACTTCTCCCTATCGTCGGATTTCTGCTCGTCAGCGGACTCCTACTCGTCGTCGGACTTCTGCTCGTCGACGAACTTTCGTCGGTCTTCTACCCGACGTTGAACTTCTACAGGACGTCGGACTCCTACTCGTCGTCGGACTTCTGCTCGTCGACGAACTATCATCGGTCTTCTACCCAACGTTGAACTTCTACCCGACGTCTAACTTCTACCTGACGTCAGACTTCTCCTTGTCGTCGGACTTCTGCTCGTCAGCGGACTCCTACTCGTCGTCGGACTTCTGCTCGTCGACAAACTTTCATCGGTCTTCTACCCGACGTCTAACTTTTACCCGACGTCAGACTTCTCCTTATCGTCGGACTTCTGCTCGTTAGCGGACTCCTACTTGTCGTCGGACTTCTGCTCGTCGACGAACTTTCGTCGGTCTTCTACCCGACGTTGAACTTCTACAGGACGTCGGACTCCTACTCGTCGTCGGACTTCTGCTCGTCGACGAACTATCATCGGTCTTCTACCCGACGTTGAACTTCTACCCGACGTCTAACTTCTACCCGACGTCAGACTTCTCCTTGTCGTCGGACTTCTGCTCGTCAGCAGACTCCTACTCGTCGTCGGACTTCTGCTCGTCGACAAATTTTCGTCGGTCTTCTACCCGACGTTGAACTTCTATCCGACATCGGACTTCTCCCTATCGTTGGACTTCTGCCCGATGCCGTACTTCTACTCGTCGTCGGAATTCTGAACGTCGTCGGAATTTCGTCGGTCTTCTTCCCATTGCCGTATTTCTACCTGACGTTAGATTTCTGCAGTTCAGCAGATCTCTCGAAAGCTTGGGAGAAGAAGGAAAAAATCCCGTAGGCTTCTGCACGCGAGGAGGAGCGCTAATTCAAGCAGGGAAAAATTCCCTCTCGCAAATAACGGAATCCTCAACCGTCAGTAAGCCGGAGGGAGAGGAAGAAATCCCGTAAGCTTCTGCACGCGAGGAGGGGCGCTAATTCGAGCAGGAAAAAATTTCAACTCGCAAATAACAGAAGCCTCAACCGTTAGTAAGCCGTAGGGAGAGGAAGAAATCCCGTAAGCTTCTGCACGCGAGGATGGGCGCTAATTCGAGCAGGAAAAAATTTCAACTCGCAAATAACAGAAGCCTCAACCGTCAGTAAGCCGGAGGGAGAGGAAGAAATCCCGTAACTCCTGCGCGCGAGGAGGGGCGCTAATTCGAGCAGGGGAAGTTTCCCACTCGAAAATAGCGGAAGCCTCAGCCGCCAGAGAGCCAGAGGGAGAAAGAAAGAGAAGTTGCAAGTTTCCTAAAGGCCTAGGGGCCTATTTATAGGTTTTGAAGAGAATAGGAGGGAGTTATTGCAATTTTCAGATTTCCCTATTTTTTCTAAATTTTTCTGAATTTTTGGACCCAAAAAGAGCAAAAAACATCTAATTTCGCGAATGTGGGACCCACTTGAGGCGGTGGGCCGAACCAACCCGCGAAACGGCGCGGGCGCGGCCTGGGCGCGGGAGCGCAAGCGACAGCGCGCGGCAACGCGCGGGTGGCAGCGCCGGCGGTAAGCGCTGGCAGCGCGGGCAGGAGCGGGCAGCGCGCGGTGCGCTTGCGACCGGGTGTTCAGCGCCGCCGACAGTGGCGGCGGCGGCCGGCCGGCTGGTTCGGCTGCCCGGTCCGTTTCAAGTCCGTTTTTCGCCCCGGGAAGACCAAATCGGATGTTTTTGGGGTCCCCGGGCACGTTTTTCGATGTTCCAGGCTCAATTTCGACACTTTCAGAGCCTTTCAGAGCTCCTACACACAAGATTATTTCTAACTCGGAAGAATTCCCAAAAATTTGTGACACATTTTCGGACTTCTGAAGATACGACGTCCGAAAATAGGGGGGCAACTGATACGTCATCACAAAATTAGCTTGATCGGGCACGAATCTCGAGGCAAAAGCTAGTTGGAAACTTCAAAAATTAATTTTGGGAGCACCCGAACTCCGATTTCAGCGAGCTTATAGTCAAACTGAGCGTCTCAGAAATACGAATCCAACGACACCAAATTCGACCCACTCCGAGCCCAAATGAGTCCGAATCAAGGGCTCAAAGCACTGTTGGAAGGTTCAAACTGCAATTTGAGTTACCAAACGGTATCCGATTTTGACGAGCTTATGCTCGAATCGAACGGCTCGACGAGACGAATCCAACGAGCCCAAGATCGCCGAATTCCGGCGTCATTAAGGCCTTCAAATGCCCAACGAACGGTGCATGATCAAAGGATTCAATATCGGCCGTCCATTCAAAACACTCACAATTCGCCCCTGATCTCAAACCTATTTACGCGCTATGCCACTCCAGAAAAACTATAAATAGAGCCCTCATTCTACACCAAAGGGACTGAAGTGAAGAGAGAGAAGAAGAAGAGGAGAAAGGGGAAAAGGAGATTCCTCACCTCCTCGACCACCGCCGCCGGAGCTCTTCCTGCCTCCTGAAGATGCCGGAACTCTGCTGAATTTTTGGGAAACGCCGGGAATTTGCAGAACTTTGTAACTTTGTGAGAAGTTGATTGTAAATTGATCGTCTTGATTTGTAAGACGGATCAACCTTTGTACTTCAAACAAATACTAGTGGAACTTTGCAACTGGGCGAGGCCCCATGGTTTTTTCCCTCTTTTGGGTTTTCCACGTAAAAACCTTGGTGTTCATTTTCTCTTTTCTATTTGTGTGCGGAATACTCGTGCAACGCTAAGACGAATATTTCCTAACTCTACTGCCGCGTATATTCTAGCACGCAACATGAAGTTATAATTATAAATTTTATAATACCGCTTGAGGATGTGTGATTGCTATTTAAGCAAGTGTCTTGATGAGACATATGATGAGCCCAAGATCACAGCTTGCTGCACAATTTTTTGCTACGCTTAAAGTCTTCTGCTTCTGACTTCAAAAATTGGTTTAATTTATCATGTTGGGCTCATGTCATATAGTTGAGTAATTGAGTTAGGAGGATGACTATAACACCCCAAGAGATGGGTGAATTAGGATCTTAAAATTTTTTTATTAAATAATATAATTAATACAATTTTAATGTTAATTGATAAGAGTATAAACAAACACATAATTTTAAAAACTTTTGATGTGAAGTAAATGATAAAGTAATACAAGTGCATGTATTTTTGTGGTTTGGCTTAGATATTAATCTGGTCTACGTTTATGCTTGTCAACTCTTGGGCAATAATCTATCAAATTCTATGTCTGTCTTGTAAGCCTCACTTCTGTAAATTCAAAAAGTTACTTATAACCTAAGTATTCTTCTATACGAGCAAGTACAATCCGATTTAATTATAATATGAACTTCACTAAGTCAAATTATTTATATTAAGAAAAAGAAAAATATAAGTTGTTATAAATAATATAAGCTCAAATAAGGTTGCAATAAAAGGATAAATATTTGAAATGATTTTATAAAATATTATTAATTACCTCATCATTTGTAAATGGAATATAAAATTTGCTCACAATAAAGTATATTTTGATTTATATGAATAATATTTTTAGTATGATTAAAAATAATACTTTTTAAATCATATAATATGAATATATTAAATTAAAATATTGACATATAGTACTCTCAAATGTGCATTAGATTTATAAAATAAAAACTATAGCAAAAGAAAAAAAAAATTCTTGGTAATTATATAGATGACATTTAGCACATAGAAAACTTAATATAAAATTTCGGAATAGTTTTCAACTAAAAATAAAGATTTTTAAGAAAATATCAAGATGATAAATAAAAGATCAGCAAAAAAAAATTAGTGAAAGAAAGAACTCAAAAATTTTAAGAGAAATTGCTAGATTGAGTGCGCTGAAGCTTCGAATAAAGGCTTTGATTTTGCAAGGATATAAAGCATTTAGAATGAAAATATAAATTTCTCTTAAGATTTAACATGAAAAAAAAAATTAATAAAGGAAAGAATATTTTGAAAATGTTAAGTTAAGAGTAGCCCTCACATCAACGTCAAGAGAATGAGGGTATTTATAGCGAAAATATAAGTTAAGCTAATTTTAAAAAAAATTAATCTAATAATATTTTATTAACTAATAATATAATATTTAACTAAAAATTAATTTATATTAAATAAATAATGATTCAAATAGCTAGTTATATGGGTAACTCAAAAGTCTCCAAATACATCTAAAATAATAAAAAATAACGGCTAGGTAAAACTTGCAATATTAAATTAGGTAATGTTAGAAAAATCATTATAAATTTAATTTAATTCAAAGTTTGGTCATATAACCTATCAACTTGCATCTACAAAAACTATTGAATCTAATGAAATTAAAAAAAAATGCTAAAATTCAGTGATTACTATATAATATTAATTAATATGAAAAATATATATATTTAAATCTATTTTGATAGAAAAATATGACTTAATTTAGATAAAATCAGTTATATTAGTAACTATTTATAAGAATTTTAATTTAGAATGGATACATTAAATATACTAAATTTCTAAGCATATAGGCATATATTTTTAATTACCCTAATTAATTACATTTATATAATTTTGGTAAATTTTATGCTATATATAAAGCATCTAAAAATATTATAATTAACTTAAAATTTAATTAATTAAGAAATCTTATTAATATCAAACTTGAGTTTATCATCCTTAATTAATAATAAATATAAAGCAAATTAACATTTTGAGCAAATTAAACCATGCAAATAAACTTCAATGGACCTCTAAGATATTTTAAAACAAATTTAACTTGAAATATTATAGCTAAAACTCCAAGCTATTCATTCTGACCAATATTAGATTCTTCTATGATTATATTTTGATCGAATTTTGGTTATGCAATGTATATCCCATATAAGTAGTTATCTAGCACATCAATCATGAAATACTTGCATACAAATTAGAACATTAATCATTGATATATTTGCTATCATCAAAATCAATATAATAGGTCATGAAGCTCATAATGTCAATAATCTATCTTTTTTTATGATGATAAACTTATGTTGAGTATAACTATAATAAATGCACAAATTAACTTTTCGTCATAATTTTACACATTAATAAGGGTATATATATGATAATTTAAAAAGTATCATACCCTTTTCAAATATAATTAGTGCATAAAATAAATAGTAATTCTCTCCTTAACTATATGCACGTAATAAATTTATGATCAATATATAATTCTTCGTCCCCTTTTAACAATGTCAAAAAACAAAATAGAATTCTATTATAAGTTTAAATATTAGGCTCTAACCTCCCAAATATGTATTAATGTGCAAAATCTCTTTTATGCTAATGATTTTATAAAAATATCTGCTATTAATAAATTCCTGTTTACAAAATCTATATCTACATCACCCTTACTAACACGATTTCTAATAAAATAGTGTATAATCTCTATGTTCATAGTTCATAGGTGTTTTATTTGATTTTTAGTTAAACTAATTGTACTAGTGTTATTACATTTAATTGGCATATATTTTAACTTAATTTCATAACCTTCTAATTATTGTTTTAGTTATAGAATTTTAGCAACATAGCTACCTGTAACTCTTTACCAACTTCAACAGTTGATAACGCTATAGAATTTAATATCTTACAAGACCAATAAATAATTAAAGCGTTAATCTAAAAAATTAACATGTGTCAAAAGTGCCCTTTTGATCAACTTTATAATCAGTATAGTCCACGTCAGAGTGCCACTAAGGCTTCGTTTGGGACGGCTTTTTCATTGCTTTCCAAAACGGAGTTTTAGTACAAAAATAAAAAAATTTGTATTAAAACTCCGTTTTAGAAAGCAATAAAAAAATTTGTACTAAAACTCCGTTTTAGAAAACAATAAAAAAGCCGTCCCAAACGAAGCCTAAGTCACATCCGTGAATTTTGGGATACCACAAACTCAACCTAGGAATTTTTACCAAGCAGTGAAATATTTGCTTCACTGTTGTTAAGTTTGATTCCTTAGGATTCACTTGGAATCTGACATGAATGTGCAAAACTCTAATTATTTTATTTGAAGTACTAATAAAAAGTTACATTCTCTCATTATAATCATTTCAAATTCTCCGGACAGTAATGAAAAAAAAACTCATGTCATAAATATTTATTTGTTCTTCCACATAGTAATATCATTCATATAAATCTGTATAATAATCAAATCATCTCCTATATTTTTTATAAATAGATCGAGTTGTATCTACCTTATCTTTTCTAAAATCATGATTAATCAAAAGTTACTTAGCCTATCATATTAGACACATGGAGTCTATTTAGAGGCAAGAAATGAAACGAGCATATACGTGAAAATGTTGGACTAGCTCGGTGGCAGATACGATTATAGAGAGTCGTCTTAGATGGTTTGGTCACATAAAATAGCGGCCTTCCGATGACCGATTATGTATTAGATTTGACCTATGTTAAGAAAGGTAGAGGTAGACCTAAAAATACTTGGTTAGAAAATATTAGAAATGACTTTTCTTTGTTAGATTTAATTGAGAATTTGACTCTTAACATGAAATAATGAAGAAAAAAAATTCATGTTGCCGACCCCACATAGTGGGATAAAGGATTGATGTTGTTGTAATTTTTTTTAGTTTATGCACATGATTAGAGAAATTTAGGGCTCTCAAAATCTGATAGTTGTTCTACGATTACATCTTGATCAATATACTCGTTCAAAAATGCCTTTTTGATGTCAATTTGAAAAAGTTTAAAGTCCTTAAAACAAGTGAAGTAAAGGAGTAGCCTAATGACCTCTAATCTTGCTACTGGTGCGAAGGATTTTTCAAAGTCCATCCCTTCTATTTGTAACCTCGTGAAATTAACTTAGTTTTATTTCTATTAATATTTCTTAAGTCATCTAGCTTTTTTTATTGATCCATTTAGTTACAATTGTATTTTAATCATAAGGTCTTGTGGCTAGCTCTCAAACATCATTTTTTATAAGTTTATTTAGTTTTTATTCCATAACTATCCAAGAATTATCTTGTAAAGCTTCATATATATTTCTATATTCAGTTTTTTTGATAATAATGCTAATTATTTTACCTCCTTCCTAAGATTTCTCCTAGTCCTAATACTGAAGAGCCACCAATTATTTATCCTTTTGAGTGTTTTCTATTATATGTCATTTCTTTAGGTAATGAATTTTATTTTTATTCCAAATTATTTTTTTATATTCTCATTGTCATTATAATTCAATTCATTCTTATTCCTATAGGGTTTTCATTAAAAATGACATGAAAATATTCTTCAACAATTAGTTTTTTTTTAATTAAAAACTCTATAAGATTTTCTAGAAATTGAATATCCTAAGAATATACTATTATCAGACTTACTATCAAAGTTACCTAAAAATTTCTTGATATTATTTAATATAAAACATCTAAATCCAAAAATATATAAATGACTAACCTTATATTTCTTTTTTTAAAAATATTTCATACGAGATCTTTTTTTTTAGGATAGATTTTAAATATATTTTATTTGTAACATAACATGCCGTATGAATTGTTTCTGCCCAAAATAACTTAGGTAGTCTATATTTATTCAATATTGATATGGTTAATTCTATTAAAATATGATTATTTCTTTCAATAAAGTCATTTTATTGGATAGTCAAACTTATGCCTAATTTTATTTTCATCATAATAATTTTTAAATGATTTTTTTTTTTTAATTCTTAACTTAGATCTATTTGGATTTTATGAGTTGCATAACATTGTTTTTTTTTTAATATACTTATCCATTAAATGCATTATTTTTATATACTAAGAATAATACCCAAGTGTAAATTGAATAATTATCTACAATAATTATCCATAATTTTTACCACCTAGACTAATTGTGTTATTCGATCCAAATAAATCCATGTATAATAATTATAAATGTCTATTAGTTGTGACTATATTTTCACTCTTAAATAAAATTTTAATATATTTATTATGAATGCATGCATCACATATATACTAAAAATATTTTTATTTTTTGGTAAACCAATTACTAAGTTTAAAAATTTTAATTAATATGTGGATATTAGCATAAATAGCCTTCTTTACATTACTAAATATTTTTAATTGTGGATTTAATGCAGAGTAAATTTAAATTAATATAATTTATATTTTCTAATTCAATTAAATGCTTATTTTTATACCTATATCTCATAAGCAAAAAAGTTTCCATTATTTCTAATGATGTAATATGAAGCATAAAAAGAAACATCTAATCTTTTATCGTATATTTGTCTAATTATTATTCAATTATATTTTAAACTTGAAATAAATAAAATATTTTAAAAGTGATAAAGTTCTTACAAATAAATTCAATGTTACTGATCTTTTCATTTGTATTATCTTCATATGTCATATACTCTCAATCAATTGGTTTTAAAGTATTAAATTTTACTTTATCACCCGCCATTTGTCTTGAACATTCACTGTTTAAATATCAAATGCCTTCATTAATTTTGCTTTTTTTTTTTTTGAAGAAACATTATATTAAAAAAAAAGAGAGGAGGTTACAACAATCCACTGCCCAAAATAAAAAAGAAGCAAAGACAGAGAAAAACAAAAAGTACAAGACGGGCTCAGAACTCGGCCGAGGCTTCCAGCACCCCCAAATTCACACACGGACCGTCCAATGAGGTGAATTCAGCTCTCACAAACCAACTCGACGAATAACACCAAAGGTTGCCACCTGCGAGGCAAAGGGGGTACGAGCCCCAGCCACATCACTGCCCACAAAAAATCCGACCAGAATAATCTGAGCAGCAAAAACGAAGCATAAGAAAGGAACAGAAACAGAACACAGAAAATCATCTTCTTCTACGTCCCCTTCCACGAAAACGGCCTCTTGAAACAGCCGAGCAAACAGGTCTATCCCGAACCATAGCAAATTGGATCAGAGCCACCACAAATGTCCTGGGATGCCAAACCGCAATTTGAAAACTCGGATTCAGACGCAAATTCTGAGGATCCACTTAGCCAATCCATATGGTTACGCAAATCAATTCCCGCATTTTCCCTCACACGATTGACCAAATATTGTGACTCGATCAAATTAACAGGGACATCTACTAAACAATTAGAGCACTCTGAGTTATCTTTTAAATTATCCACTCGCACTTTCTCAACAGTATTTTCCACCAAAGCAACTGGAATGCAAGCCTCCACAATACCAGGCAAAGGATTAGCCGAAACATCAAGATTCAGAGCCTTATTAATAGAGTTCAAAATCAAAGGAGCCACCACACACGAAGAGTTCTCACATTGCACAGGGGGGACCAAAGCAACACCACCTACCGTATGAGGCATTAGGTGACAACACCGGCCAACGAAGGAATAAAAGGAGAGGCATTAGGTGACAACACAGTAGTAGCAGCAACCGAATTATTGACACCTACATCTAGCACAGCAGTATCCACCCCAAGGATATCCAAATTCGCCTCAACAGGGACAATCAAGTCCGTTGTCCCGCACGGATCAACCACATTTTTAGAAACTTTAACAGAAGGATGCAAGGTAGGACAAGAATCCTTAAGATGACCTAAGGAATTACAGTGTAAACAGAAATGAGGAATGTCATCAAAAATTACATTTTGAACATATCCTGATTCCACCGAACCAACCCATATCTTCTCAGCATGTTTTTTGGTAACATCCATTTCAACAAGAATACAAGCCATAGACGGGTGGGATCCAGAAGCAGTCGCCAAATCCGACTTGAGAGGACGACCAAAAATTGAACCTAAACCAAGAAGAGTCCTAGGGGAAAATAGATGAGGCCTAAGTAGGGGGAAAGAAACCCAAATAGGCACAATAGGAGAATCCACCTCAACGTCTAAGTTTGGAGACCATTTAACAACTTTCATAAAACAATTTTGAACAAAATAAGATCTGTGAGAAAACATCCGGCAATAGTCAAAATCATTCACCAATTTGATCAAGACATTCCGGTGATTGAGAACAGTAACCGAAAAGTCACTTAACAACTTTAAATTGAAGCAGAACTTCCGAATAGCGTCGACCGAAGGTCGTTTACCCAGAAATCGGCCAACTAAAGCAAATTCGAAGGGTGCAACGAGAGACCGCACCTCTTCCTCAGAAATAAACAAAGCCGGCAAGCCACGATGAGAAGATACCTTTAAGTCAGGGAAAGAGGACGAAGAACCAGCTTACGCTTCCTTAAAAGAGAGAGGCGCGAAAGCCCCGCTCAAAAAATCGGGATCGCTAAGGCGAGCCATCGACAACATGTAAAAAATACCTGAGCCAAAACGGAGAGGAAAGCCCTCAAATCTCAATGAAGAAGAAGGGCCGGCGGAAACCCTAGCAGAGCAGAAACCATCGCGCTTCTCTTTTCTCCTTCATTAAGTTTGCTTTGATGGCATTCCAACAAAAGAAATCAAAGGTTAAATTTTGAAAATCAAATATTTTTAGATCCACATTCAAAATGAGAAATATGATATTTAGTGTATGGTACATATAGTGCTTGTATTTTTTAGTATCACTACTAAAAAAATGAGACTATCGCATCATTTTTAGCAGCAAATTAAATATCGTTGCAATAGACCTAATACTGTAGCGGTCTTAAACCGCTTCTTTGCGCGAACGAAATTAGCAGGGAATCAGTCTATTTTCTTTAGGCAGGAATGGTAAAAAAGCCGCGAAAACCTTCAAAAATTAATGAGCCCAAATAAAGCACTAACTCTATTCTTCTTCAGAACGCTTGTTTTCTCCGCGAGCGACCCGCTCCTCCCCATCTCTCCCCCCCCCCCCCCCCCCCCCCCCATCGGAAGCTAAAGTCGACACCCATACTGACACAGAAGCACATATTGACGCCGAAGCCAAAGCCACTGCCTCCATTCTAACAAAAACTTCACCGGCGTTCTGTCAACACCCACATCGACCTCGCGATCTACTCCGTGCGCGATTCTCCTCCTCTCCAACTGAAGACGACGCCAACGCTGCCGCTGAAGCTGACGTTGATGCACACAATGATGCCGACGCCGCTGCTTCCATTCGTCGCCGTCGTTCGCACCTTCTTCTCCTTCTTGAATCATACTTGAAACCAAGAAAACGTTGGGTAAGATTTATATTAAGTTTTTTCATTTTTGGTGTTGATCTTCTTTTATTGTTCCTCTAATAATCAATATTTTTATATATTGTTGCTATGTTTTTTTTTTTAAATCCAATCTCAATGATATTATATCTTCTTGATGTTTTATTTTTACATGGTGATTTGAATTAGGTCTTACTTAGTTCCTAACAATAAGGAGAGGGAGAAATTATTGCATGATTAGTTTAGGTTTAAAACTTGAATGAGAGGATATTAGAAAATTTTATTAGACAACTATTGTTAATGTTGTGCCATTTCTATTTATGAAAGGATATTAGGTTTTAACACATGCTACAAACGCTGCTATATCCTTCCTACATCAGCGGTTTTGAAAGCACTGCTAAAGCCTTCCTACACCAGCGCTTTCAAAACTGTTGTTAAAGCCTTACAAGCGAACGTAGATGCGGCGGATGTGCAACAGATTTTAAAGCACAGCAAATAATTTAGCAGGTGTTTAAACCATTGTTGTAGGTTAGAAAAAGTGCTACAAAAGCCTGATTTATTAGTAGTGTACCCATATATAAGATTATTTAGCATTTTGTGATCTCGAGCATAACAATAAAAAAAGATATATTATTTTCTACCACAATAGTCTAATCAAATAATAGTATTTGCAAATGACTTAGCATGATATCTATGTGATATGTAAGTAAAATTTCTTTTAGAAATTCTATTTGATGAAGCATTATAATGATCTTGTAATTTTATACGTAAATCTAATTTTGCTTTTAACAAAATATTCTTTCGTTCAAATTTATAAACAAGTAAAAAATGATCTAATAAAATACTATTTTTATTTTTAAGTATCACATTCTTTTTTTTTTTTGGATTGAAATGAATATCTAAATTCTTATGCTATTTTTTAAAGATTTTATATATTTTCTTTAATTTTTTTATATACATTAACTTTTTTCTATTCATTAACTAATTCATTAAATATATCATCTAATTCTTCATAAGATATATTATTACATATCGCTTGAGAATCAAAATCATATTCTTTTGTTGTCACAAGAAAATGTTGATTTCTTCATCTGATGAACTTATTTCATCTGAATTTAGGTTAACTCACAGAGACTTCTTTTTCTTGAAATGCTTCTTTCCTTTTTGTTATTTTTTTCTCCACATCTATCCTTTCTTCTTTGAATCAACAAATTCTGGACAATCTTTTCTTACATGTCCAGGTTTCTTGCACTTATAGCAAATGATCCCTTCACCTACAGGAATTTTTTTAATTTATAATTTATAATTATTTTAGATTACTTATACTTTTGATTTTTCTTTCTTAGAAAGCTTCCAAATTTTCTTGAAAGCATAGACATCTCATGACTATCTCCACAATATCTTGAAGTATTAGACATTAACTTCTAAGGCGATGATTTTGTCTTTCTCTTTCTCCTTCTTTGCAGAGCTATGAACTTATCATTTCAAGTTATATTCTATTTATAAGCGCTATTGAATAAGCTAAAAATTAATCAACTGGATAAATAAATACATTTTTAGCCTCATTAATTATATTTATTTTAGCATTCCATTATTTTGAAAGATATCTAAGAATCTTATAGACTAAGTTTGGATTCTTATATGTTAGACCAAGTCTTGATTCTTATATGTTCTTCTAAGAAAATATAATGTTCAAATTATTTTCTTAAATTTAATATACATATCAAAAATAGATTTAGAAGGAGACATAAAAAAAAACTTATATTTGTTGGTTTTATGAGCCTCAAAATGAAATTTTCGCAATCTTTCTTACTGGATGAGTAGGTGAAATCTCACCCTTGATTTAAATAATGATGACAATACTTGGACTTGTTCAATTTATCAGCTTCCATTTCATTTAGATGAACACTGATGCAGATGATCTCATCCAAATGCTCACTTTGGATAAAAACATTTGAACTTTTGGTCTTAAAAATAATATAGGAATAGATTAGAACTGTTTAGAATTTTTTTTCTATTTTTATTTATATTATAATATTAAATAAAAAATATTTAATATTTCAAACAAGTATTTTTTTATTCAATAGTACAAAAGACAGTGATAGTGATCGGGATGATTTTCATTTAAAATAAATAAAATACTGAAAAATTTATTGTCAAAAATAGCTTTGATTTGTTTTAAACAAAAAAAGAAACACTTTGGTCCCTTCGACCTTCATCGCTCGCCGATTATAGTCCCTTCGATCTCAATCGTTCGCCAACTTCGGTCCCCCCAACCTATATTGCTCAATGACTATGGTTCCTCCAACTTTCGTCACCCGCCGACTACGGTCCCACCGACCACCGTCGTCCGTCGACTATTATCCCTCTGACCATTCTCATCCATTGACTACAGTCCCTTTAACCGCCGTCACCCGCCAACTATAGCCCTCTGACATCCGTCACCCAACAACTACGGTCCATCCAACCACTATCGCCAGCCGGCTATAGTCCCTCCAACCTCTCGTCGATAGCCGATTATGATCCCTTTGACCACTTTCACCCACCTACTACGGTTCCTCCGACTGCCGTCACCCACTAACAACAGTCCCTTCAACTGTTATCGCCCACTCACTACGGTCTATCCGACTATCGTCGCTTGCTGATTATAGTCCCTCTGACCATCATCACCCGCCGATTATGACCCATTCGACCTCCATCACCTACCGACTATAATCCCTCTGAACTCCATGGCCCGTCGACTATGGTCCCTCTGAATGCCATTACCCGTAGACTACTGTCCTATAGATTGAACGAACTTGCCAACACTATCTTGGGTGTAACTCTTATATTACTAAATTCTTCCTACTCTCACCATGTAACGTGCTCTATATGATGTATATTTACTACATCGAGCCAAGGTCTTCCACCTCAAGGAAGGGCCTCTTTTGTAATCAGCAATAAACACCAGTAAAATCATTTTATCTTGGACATGCCCCATGGTTTTTCCCTTTTCCAAGATTTTCCATGTAAAAATTTTGGTGTCTTTTATAACTCTTGCACCTCTCTCTTTTATCTATCTATGTGCTGGATCTTCATTCAAAGCTAAGACGTTAAGCTCCTTATCTCTCAACCAACCCAAATGTTCTGCAACCATTTGACGCCGTCTCTGGCAACTAATCACTAGCTGGGGGCAACCTTTTCCACAACTTCAAAAGGTCATTTACGTCAACGTCCTGGGCATGGTTAAAGTGAGGTGGTGCCTTTATCATGATTTATTATCAAGTTCAAAGAAGTCCCTAAGAAAACATCCATTATCTCCTGTTAATTATCAAGCATCACTGCATCAATTATGTGGGGAATGATTCCTGACTGGGGGCAAATTTTATTCCAACCTCAAAAGGTCATTCACGTCAACATTCTGGGCAAGGTCGAAGCGAGATATTCCCTTTACCATGGTTTATTATCATATCTGAAAGAATCTCTTCAAAATTGAGGATAACTTTTTTGCAACTACGAGCAAACATTGTTATATTACCTCTCAGCAATCAGCTTTTGATGCATCAATTTCATGAGAAATAGATTTGGACTGAGGGGAAACCTTTGTTGTAATCTCAAATGTAGTTGGTGGCCAAGCCAGTTACCCAACATCATCTACGTATAAAAATGATATCACTAGTAACAAATTTCATAAAGCTTCTTACAAATACTGGAATGCTTCAAGTGAATCTCAAACTCTATATAGTCCCCAGCTAGACTTCCACTCATTGGATAAGGTTATAATCTCGAACACAAAAAGGTAGTAATGATCTAAAGACAAACCATTCTTTGCATTTGATTTGGGATATACGCCGCATTCGCCCCCTCTCAATCAAGGCATAGTCGGTTTTAGGCGGGCTATTCAATCTCTTTCACACAGGTTAACGTCATCGAGCAACGTTATGACAAATAATCTCGGATATGACAAACATTTTTGGTGGATTCCCTCGACCTCTTTCACACAAATTAACATCATCAAGTAATGCTTTGACAAACAAACTCAGATAGGTTGAACATCCCTTGTAGATCTCCCTCGACCTCTTTCATACAGGTTAAAGTCATCGAGCAATGTTCTAGAAAATAGCCACGGATAGGTCAATTATCTTTGGTTGATCTCTTCGAACCTCCACCACACAAGTTAACATCGTTGAGTAATGCTCTGAAAAATAATCTTTGAAATCTCAAACGTCCACAGTGGATTTATCTTGACTAGTTAACGCCATTAATCAACACTTTAGCAAGCAGCGTCAGATAGGTCAAATATCTTTGATGGATTTCTTTGGATCTCTCTTATGCGACACTTTTAAGTATCTCTCTTCAACCCCTTCTTCAAGGAAAGAGTATATCTTCATCACCATTAGGGCTCCACTCAATTAGCATCGTTAGTGTATGGCTAGACTATTGCCATGGTGTACTACCTCGATCTCTCCCATCGGTATGTTCGATGTTTGCCCCCGTCAACACGGATGACATTGCTTTCAATAGAATGAAACTTAACCACCATAACATACCTCTACAGGTGTGGGTCTTCGAAAGGATTCTACTCGTGAGGTTTGAATGTAAAGAATACGACCGTACTATCCCGTAGGATAAAATGATCGTATGCCTTTACACTCGACACAAACATGCCAATGGAAGAGCAAATGGAGTCATACATACGATTAGTAATAGAGGATAGCGGCTTTCGCCTACACACATCGATGGATAATAATATATATAACCCAAAACATCATGAGATTTCCCCTATTCAATACATCAGCTCGAATGAGGTTTATTTGATGTGGGGATCAGTCTCCCATGGGTGCAAGCCCCCTTGGTTAATTTTATCTTAGGCCTCAGCCTAAGAAAACTCTCGATTATGGATGTTATATTATTCTCTAAAATGGGTTTAGCGCATAGGGGAATTTCTATGCTCTCTTAATTAAAGGGGAAGATGAGTTCAATTTAGTTTAATCATCATACACGGCTCAATATTAACATCTGGTCGGTCTAAAGAAGAGAAAACTGAAGAAAAAGACATAACAGCTCAAGCATGTGTGAGAGAAAGATGGAGGTGGCATCATCCGTGTGACGCGGATGGATGGGATTTACAGCCTCTAAAGAATAGAGAACTTACCCACCGATAAGGCGTACAACGGTACACTTGTACCTCTAGCCTTAGATCTTAAATCTATAGAAGATGTAGTATTGTACATACAATACTAACATCTACAACCTAACTAATGCAATCTTCCACAAGGGGACTTACAGCTTAAATCCCACAAGGGATCTAAGAAGCCCCGACCTGGATTTACCACCTTGCTCAGAAAGAGGTGCCAGCTAAACTCCACCTAGCATATCAAATCTTTGTTATTTAATCTTATGCAAATACAAGAGTGGTGGGGGGCACAGAAAAGGAAATGGGTATCAAACCCGACCATGAATGGAACTCTATAATGCAAAGTAAACTATCCCTTTATGTTGCAGAAAAAAAAAATCTATATGCTGACTCAAGGCTATGCATGTGAGGGTATGGCCAATTAGGATTGGTCAATAGTCACTGTGAAGTGAGCAAGACTTATTTATTGTAATTTTAAAAAAGTTACCCTTTAAAAGAGTCATGCATTAATAATTTTTTTAGAAAAAATTTATTGATTTTAATCCTATGTTCATTTTTTTTCTTTCTTAAATAAAATTTAACTTTATAGAAAATTTAAGATCCTAAAGAGCCTAACGTTGACTCCGTTAGAGCCACACCCAAACAAAGCAATATAAAAAAACCTAGAAAAAAGTATGGAGTTCTAATGTGCAAGCAAAGTAAACACATCATCACATCAATAATATTAATCAGATTATCCAAAAGTTCATGGCAAATGCCACCTATTATACAACCCAAGAAGTACTAAAAAGTAGAAGTGGTCAGGCTCCACCGACAACAACCCGAATTCTATCCCTATGAAATGACGCAATTCTTAAAAATGATGTATTTTTTATCTTCATATTCTTTCCTTTCAAGCTCCTTATGTTGCACCATCACATAGGATATTCAAATGAGAAAAAATTCCCTATAAAGGGTTTTCTTTTCTCTTTGGATCCTTAACACATTAAAAATACCTCATTTAAAAGTTTTCACAACACTTTAGATCAAATTATATTTTATATAAAAAAAGAAAATTACATTGATCCCTTATAAAAAATACATATTAGCACAATTATAATAAAAATCACACATCATCCAGAACCCAGTTCTTAGGACCATATTCCCAAGGGCTTTTTGGCATTCCTCGCAGTACCTATTAAAGAGCACATTTATGATAACATCATTTTTTTTATATTGCCCTTTAGGAATATGGCCACCAGTAAAAGATATTTTTTATAAAGTCTAACCACTTAAGGGCAAGTGCCCACTCATCAATCAAATGAAAAAGAAAACAACCAAAAAAAACAAACCAAGCTAGAAACAATCATCACATCATCACATATGCAAAATATAAAAGAAAGAAAGAAAGTATAAAAGGTTATATTAGCTACACCCTACCATAGGATGCCTATAAAAAGTGTCCTATCTAGCACCTAAGTGTGTGCAAAAATGTGTACCTAACTACCCCAAATTAGGTGAGTGGTTTGAGTTATAAGGTCAAATTCTTATTATTTAATTTATTAATCCTCAAGTTTCTATTTAGGTGCCTAGCCATTTAGGATGAATTAATTAAAACTTGATCGTAGGATTAAAATTTGAATTATTAAATTATAAAGAGCCTAAAAGTTTAGACCCTAACATATACTAAGATTATAAAGAATTGAGGGGCAAATGGCCCATCCTCAATCCTACTCCTAATTAAGATCGAAATTATTAAAAGGTGACAAGGGTTGGTTAGTCCTTCCCTTGGTAATAATCTAGGATTCAAGGAATGGCTAAAGGTGACATCACTAAAGTGAGCCTACTACCCACTATGAAAAAAAAAATCATAAGCTTCATATGTCTAAGATAAATTTATTTTTAGAGGCTAACATGAGAGTGGAATGACACACTATCTATAAAAATGTATATGGGTTATATCTAACCTAAGTTATAACACCTAGGTGGTTAAGATAGTTGGTTTAGGTTCCTAAAGATGGCTTTAATTTTTTTTTTTTTTTTAGAGATGGGGCAATATATATAGACCTTTGTATTATTTCTCCTTAATTCATGAGGTACGTGGCATTGTCATAGTGGGCTCGAGGAATTAGCCTCCTTAGGACACTTAGCCCCGCAGCTCAAAGTAGTCAATCTTATATACCTCAAGTATATTAAGGGAGAATGTACAAAGATGAATATAAAATCTACATGGGTCAAGGCACTAAGGTATGCCTTGAAATTCATTTGCTCCTCCAATAAGTTCATTTTAGTTTGCTTATAATTAGGAGACTTTAGTTAAAATTTAAATATTAGTGTCTTAATATTTTGTTAAACATAAGAAAGTTAGTTGAGAGGATTTTAATGATTTTAATTTAGTTTCATCTTAATTAATGTAGGTTATCATATTAGGAGTGGGTGGAAAGTATATTTTACATATTTTTAAGATTCTAATAGAGTACTTAATAATTTTCAAACTATATATTAGTTTAGGAAATTTTAGATATTATAGATTAATTAAAGAATTTTAAGTAGTTGTAATGATTTATGAATTCAATTAGAGGCTTATGTGTGATTATATTTTATTTGCCAAATTTAACACTTAATACTTAGATTTGATATGTACTTCTTATATTTTCGAATTAGTTAAGATAAGAGTTGCAAGATTCAATTTGTTGGTAGCTTATTATTGCTTACTTAAGTTAAATGATAATTACCCTTGTTAAACCAGGGTCATGAGGTTTATTTCACCCTCCTTGGGGTCAAGTTAATAGCCTCGTAGGCCCAGATTGCTAGGTAGTCATCTAGTTATCAAGCTTTATGTTGTTATTTAATGAATTTTAGCGAAAGATTATCATTATGATTGGTTCATTAATGATTTAAAATTGATTATGAATTTATTAGTGTATTTATTAATTAGTCTTGTAGCTTTTAGGGGTCCTTTTATGTCATTGTTGGAGCAAATAAAAATCATGGCATAGGTTCTACATTATGCTCAAATAGTAACTAAATATACTAATAGTCAAAGGGGTTGCAATCATGAAACTAATCAAAAGAGACTACCTAACATACTAGAGCTCATATTTTTATTTTATTTTTGTACATTTTCCTTAGCATGCTTGTGAAAGATACATTAGGAGGCCCAAAATCATTAAGAAGTAATTTTTAGAGTTATATAATCATTTCAAAACTAAAAAAAATCATCCTAACGGTGCCCACTTCGTGTGGAAAAAACGATGCATATGACACACATGGGTGACCTACTCTACATGCCTAAAATGACCATAAAGATCTCTAGGTTTCATGATAAAGGGGGCAAGCTTTAGCCCACAAGGCCAAAGCTTCGTTAGTAAACTAACCTATGTCTGACTAACTAAACATCCTAGCAAGTATATTTGGGTGGGAAAGTAAAAGAACAGTTAAATGTGTGTGCTAATGTGTAATCGTTCGGCAATGCAATGAGAAGTTTCTACAGGACTATCAAGGTATACTTGACCCAAACGTGCCCACTTAGAAGCTCCCATGCAAATGACCCACATGAAACATAGAATATGCAAGACTCGATGTTCCTCGCAAAAAAATAAGAAGAAGACAATATAGAGTGAGAGCAGGCACTATTCAAAAAGAGAAGCAAGTTAATATTAATCTAGTTGCTAAGCAATTCATATTTATCAATCAAATACATGTCATCCACTAAAACATAAACAAAGTGAAGGTTTCAAATGTAAAGCATAAAAAAAAATTATATATGAATCACATAGCAATTCATTGACACAACACATGCATCTACATAGTGAGTATATAGAAACTTGCTATCACATAGTGTGCGAGAAGAATAAATTCAAAGCATATGAAATTCATTGATATAAGTAAAGGGGATTGGCGGTAAACCATGTTATACATAAAACATGTGAAAATTTATCACTATGGAACATTGAGGGATATCATACATATATTGTGCAAAGATATAAACATCATTTCTTACACTACATAGCTCCAAACATATATTATAAAATTTTCAATGAACTCATGAAATTAGTTTGGTAACGAATTTGTACATAATATTAAAACTCAATCTGATAATGAAAATGTTTTTTTTTTTACTCATAAACAATCCTAAACATACCTTTATGTACAAATTTCCTTAATCAATCATGAATGATATAAATAAGATGCTATATAAATGATACTAAACATGCTTCATAAACATCTCTCTTGAAGTTATAATACATGCGAACGTCACTTAGACACCACGAAAGAATTATATATTTGGTCACATGATTTGATTGTGGCTCATAGTAGTGATGCAACATATAGGTAACATTCCTATGGAAATAGATCACCGACCATGAAAGGAGTCTCAATTCTTTCCCAATAACAGCATTAAAGAATAAGTTTAACATGATTTTATCTGATGAAGAGTATAACCTAATAATAGTTGAAACCACATGATATGCATGCACTACCTTACATGAGAATGAACTTCAATTTATGAAACCTGGAAAGTTTATAAATATGAAATGACATGGTTAATGATGACGAGTTGAGCAAACAAGTTTGATTTAATGCACAATCAACAAAATTTCCATTAATCAGTAAGTAAATGCAATGGATATGATTTATGAAGTCGACAAATAAAATGCATCTAGTATTGTGTACATGATCCAAAAGACTTAAAAAAATTCACGATTTAAATTATAGCTCAATTGTAAAAGAGAAGGAAATAACTAGAAATTACTCGTGGAGATAAATGTTAAGGAACACGACGATTACAAGTGTGTGTGTGTATATATATATATATATATTTTTTTTTTTTTTTTTTTTTTGCCACAAAACCATAATAAGAAAACAAACTTGCTAGAACTCAACATCAATATGGGTATGCATTTCCAGTTTCACATGCAATGTATTTTTTTAGAAAGGCATAAGAACATATCTCTTTCATATAATAATAGATTTAACTTAGAACAATCATTTCATAGCATATACAATTATGCATGTATTTCTCATAATTCAAGTATACAAAGTCTTTAGAGGTACGGATGAAATATAATATAAACATGCTTTATTTATATGCACCCCTTTGTATGCATCACTTTGATAGCAAATCTATATGTAATGACTATCTTAAGGAACTTATTGATGAAACAATAGAAGCATGTGATCATGTATGAACGCTTTAGCTTTCCCAAACTATACTCACATTTATACATATACACAAAAACTAGCATTTGGAGAAAAATCATTTGATAAATCGATGAAAGAAAATAAATTTATTTCTCCCTCAAGTATTTTTATTCTCTATAAACAAAATACATCTATTTTGAACTTATAAATCTACTCTTTAAATTTAGAATATCTGAAGCTACTTAATCTCATCGCCAAGCTTCATATCTTTGATCGCATACAAATATATTCATTGGAAAATGTAAATTATTCTTTACTAAGTGGACCTCAAATTAACATTGATAAAGTCATTGTATGATCTTTTTTTTTATCAAACCGCTGGCATGCATTTCTTTTTCTATCAAAGCTTCTTTGAAATAATTCAACATTAACTTGGAACAATAAGATGTATGTGAACATCACCTTTTAGATTTTTTTTTTTTTTTGACAATCTTCTAGATGATGCACTAAAGGAAAGTTTTCATATCAACATGACCACTAAATAAGATTTCAATGTGAGCAAAACCATCATGAATCCTTTTTTAGAGACATTTCATCAAACGCCTAGTGCACAATGTTTATAAGAACATATTTAGACTCTATCTTCAATTATCTAACAAGCTTTGATGAAAAATTTATCATGCCTAAAATCTTTCAAGTTCTCTTAGTGGTGACAAAAACTCTTGGCATCCATATGAGATTTTGGCGAGATAACAAAAAGACATTTCATTATAACATTTTTCTTGAGAGCATTTCATCAAATATTTTGTGTGCGATATGTAAATGAAGAGGAATATAAGGCTAAGGCTTTGAGAATTTGCCACCTATCTCATATTCTTGCAATGAAATTCAACTTATGGATAACAAGGCACAAACTACAACAATAAATACCATTCAATGCTAAAGCAAGTACTCATCCTCCGTCAGATTTCCAAAGGTATTATCCTAACTTACTATCAGGACGCATCATCAACACTTATGAGAGGGATAACAGAAATAATTCATTCACATGAACATTGAAAAAGTCATTAAGAGAACAAGTCACAAGAGTAACAAAATGACTCATACATAAATAAATAAAAGAAATAGAGAAGAGAACAAAAAGAAAGAATGAAGAAGAAGAAGGAAATAAAGAATAAGAAGAAAAAGAAGAAGAAGGGATGAGAGAAGAAGAAAGATACGGAGGAGAGATTATATTGTCAAGGGAGAAAGGGAGTTGTCAGCTTCCACGCAAGAGAGGCGACGAGACATCGGTCCTGGCTCGGTCCGAACAGAGGAGAAGCGGAGGCTGGGCTTTGGTTCGATCTTGGAGTTCGCGAGCAGCAGAGATGGAGCTGAGAAATGGAGGGGCTTCGGCCTCTTTTTCTTGCTTGTGCGAACAGGGAAGAGACGGAAAGAGGGGAAGCCGGTGCCAGAAAAAGTGCTGAGATCCCCATTGCCGAGAGCCTTCATATGGGATAAGTGTCAGTCGATCCCCAAAAAGGAAGCCCGCCCTTTCTTGCCATCATACTTCGGCTTCTGAAATCACCATAAACAGCTTCGCTCGTTTACCTGTTCGAATCCCAGAAACCTCCTGAATAGCGAGATTCTGGCTGAAAAGAAGATCACACTCGCTCACAGCCATCGATATAATTACATGATTTAGGAATTAAATTCAAATATATTAGAAAGCTGCTTGGAGTTTAATTGGAATTAATTTGGATCAACTCAGATCAGATATGAGTTCAAATCAAACTTGGTTTGACTCAAATAAAGATGATTTCAGGTTCAATGTGGCTAGATTAAATTATTTTCAAGATAATAAACTAAAAAATAAAATCAATTGAGAACAAATCGGGCCTGACGGGGTCGCCATATTTTGATTGAAATTAACCGAGTGTAGTCGAGTCAAATTCAACTCGATCCGAGTCAATTTGAAATCAAATTCTAATTGACGCAGATTTTACTTGATTAGGGGATAATTTTTAAAAACAAACTTTCTTGCAATTTTCTGATCTTTTTTTTTTCAGATTTTTTTGATTTTTTTAAAAATAAAAAAATTCAAAAATTCCAGTTTCAAAAACGTCTCAATGAGCTGAACCCAATGACACCAAAATCCGTCCAATCCGAGCCCTAATGGGTTCAAATCGGGGGGCTTACGCACATTTAAAATGTCAAAGCATAAATTGAATGATCAAATGATATCAAAATATATCATGTTTATAGTTGAATCGAGCGGCTCGACGAGATAAATCCAACGAGCCATAGAGCATTTGATTTCGACAACATTTGGGCACATAAATACTTGTCAAATGCTCTATAATCGAGGTGATCGATATGAGCCATTTGATGGAGCACTCCGAATTTGCCTTGGATCTTCCCCTATTTACAGAGCGTGCCACTCATAAAAATCTATTTTTATGCTCATGTTCTCTTCATAAAGGGGGGCCTTTTGGTTGGAGATTGGAGAGAGTTTTAAGACTTCAAGGATCTTATTATTCTACCCAAGTTTGACCACTGATAAACTTCCATCGACCATCATAGGACCACAGCCCGACAGCCAATATCTGTCAAAATTTCGCCCGACCTTCATCGGACCACCGCCCGGCTGCCAATTGCCGACCGCCGCATGACCTCCTCCTGCCCGCCAATCTCTGTCGAACTTTTACCCAAACATCATTGGGCCATCGCCCACTGCCAGACCAATACCTCGACGCTAATCACCATTGGACCTCATCCAGTTTGCTGATCTCCGCCGATTTATGCTCAACCATCATTCGACCACAAACAACTGCTAGACCACCTTCGGTCACCGACCACCTCTGGATCACCTCCCATTCACTGATCTTCGTAATAGTTCCACTTGACCATCATTAGACCACTGCCTAGCAGTCGAACACCGTCGGACCTCCACCCGGCTGCCATCGACACACCACTCCAACCATGGTCGCCCGACTAAGATCATTTTGGCCTCAGTCGCCCAACAATTACGGTCCCTCCGACCACAGTCCCCTGCCAACTACAATCTCTCTGATCTCCGTCGCCCGCCGACTACAATCCCTTCGACCATCATCGCCTCCGACTACGATCCCTTTGACCACCATTGCCCGTCGACTACAGCCCCTCCAACGCCCACCGACTATGATTCCTCTGACCTTCGTTGCTAGTCGACTACGATCCATCTGACCACCATCGCCCCACTACGGTTCTACTGATCAAATTAACTTGCTAACCCTCTCTTGTGTGTAACTCTTATATCACTAGATTCTTCTAACTCCCATTATGTAATGTTCTCTATATGATATATATTTTTTGCATCAAGCTAAGGCCTTCTCCCAAGGAAGAGCCTCATTTGTAATCAACAATAAATACTAGTATATTCATTTTAACTAGTCAATGCCTCGTGATTTTTCCTCTTTTCAGGATTTTTCACATAAAAATCTTGGTATCTCTTATAACTCTTTCATCCCTTTATTTTATCTTTGTGTGTGTTTGATCTTCGTTAAAAGCTAAGGCATTAAGTTCTTTATCTCTCTACTATTGTGAATGTTTCAATCCGCAACAACTAGGATGCTAGGGATCTATGACATTCTATGGTTAGTGGTTAAATACTTGTAGGAGACATTTTGAGTTGAGGTTATTAGATATTTAATAGCTAGTTATTAAAGTATTTAATCATCTGGTTTTTCTATAAATAGTTTCAATTTTGAGACATTAGGGAATGAATGGAAGAATGAGTTGAATTAGAGTTATTATACTTAATAGATAGTTATCGAATATTTATTAATCTTATTTTCTTATAAATAATCACTATTTGGAGATGTTAGGGAGTGACTGAAAGAATGAGTTAAGTCTCTTATTTTAAGTTCAAATCTTCTCTCTCTCACACACATAGTTTTTAGAGTCATCAATGAACTAAAATGACTGATTATTGTAAGTACAATCAACTACTGATATAATTTGAATGGAGTAATTTTAACATTGACATAATATAGTTCTTAATCCAAAGTCTATTATTTTCATAATAAGATAAGATAATATATTAATGATTTGCTATAGCATTAATTCTTTCAAGAAGGATTGTGAGTACATTACATGTTCTATTAAACATCATAAATGAAAAAGAATTCTAAAAATATCTAAATAATACAAGATAACTTTGTCAATCTTGGGGTGTCAAAACTGGTCGACAGGTTAGGTTCTGGTTGAACCCGACTCGACTCGGGTATAAACGGGTCAACCCGAATCTGATATAATTTTTCAAACGGGTTGGGATTTCTAACTGGACCCGACTGCACTGGTTGCCGGGTTGACCCGACCCGACCCGCGACCCGTTTGCAAAATGCCAATCCAAAGTCGCTGACCAGGTGCGAGACCAATGGTCCAGTGGGGGGCGGGGGCGACAGGGCAAGACCAATTGACCAGGTGCGACTACGGAGTACGGGCGAGGGCTGTGACTCACGAGACCAACGGCGTCACGGGCGGGGGCGAGACTCGAGAGTTAAAATGAGATCAAGTGAGGCCGCAATCTTGCAGACCCGAGTCACAAGGCCAGCGACGTGCGCGATATCGACGTCTGGGCAAGGCCAACGCGAGATAGGGCTAGAAACGCGACTAGACAGGAGCTCGCAACCTCGCACCCCGCGGCAAAAAGCCGCAAAACCGGGTTAAGTCGTGCAAGATCCGGGTTAAATGGTTCGACCTGCGGGTTGGGTCAACCCGAACTGACCCGTTTTTCAAAGGGTCATAAATTCGAACCCGTACCCGACCCGTTTCACAAACAGGTTGACTCGAACCCATATTTTTCGGGTTAGATTCAGGTCAGATTTTCGAGTCGTGTTAGAAATTTACACCCCTATGCCAATCCAATTATGCATGTAATAATTTCTCCACAATCACAGAAGAATATAACAAACAATGTGTTAAAAAATATATTGCCATTTTTTACGCCCAATTAGAAGGCCTTCCACACCACACAAAATTCTCCATTCATTCTTTCTTCAGCATATTCCAACACATGAGAAAATCTGCGCCTACTGTGATATGTAAAACAAAATAATTCTTTTAAATATTAGTCAAATTAAATTGAAATTTCTATTTTATTTTTACTTTCAATTTTAAATCTCACTCTTCCTAAAAATAAAAGACTTTTTGGAATGGAGTATTAAATTTAAAGAAAAAATTATTTGTTAAAAGAGAAAAAAAATATTGGCTCATAATATTTATATTTCGCTTGAGACAATTTTTATATTGTCCTATAAAATAATTTTTTCGTACAAAATTTTTTAAGCTTGAAGTTTTTTCACTAGAAAGTTATTTTGAAAAATAATGAGAAAGTTATACTAAATATAATCTAGACTTATTTTGGAATAATTTTCTTACTGTTTTATTTTTCAGATGGCAATTAAAATTTATGTTTGATTATCAATTTTTTATTATTTTTAATAAAATTTTGATTGAAAACTAATTTTATGATAATTTAAAAAAAAAATCTCTCTAAAAAAAAAGCTTTCTAAAACATTTTTAAAAATACACCAGCCATCCAAACTCACATGAGATGGGGGAATTATTGGGTCAGGTCACCAGACGCATCTATACATCCAGAATCCAATTGGATGATGCCACGTTGCGACCCGACGACCCGACGTGCCCGCTCATTTTTTTTGCACATGCTTTTCCATTTACAGTGCGGCCCGACAACCCGACTTGGTCCGAAGGTAAAAAGTAATTCTTTTATTACGTTATGTCAGCGAAAATTTAAAAAAGGTCTCCATTTTAGTTCAGGGTAATTTCTTAGAAGAGCTCTGTGAAGAGAAGCGAGGAAGACGAATTGAAAATGGATATCTCTTTGGATGACTTAGAATCGTTCGAGGAGATGGAACAAACCGAGGACATAAAGGAAGAAAGGCAGGAGCGGAGCACGAAACAAGTGTCTGGTATTTCTACGGTAAGGTTCTGAACCCAAATAGATTTTATCAAGAGATCATATGAATGTATAGTTAATGTTTACAGTAGTAGTAAAGTAAGAGTCGAGAGTATTATATGTATTATTCGACTCTCAGAGAGAAGTACCGAGCAGAATATCGAATTCGTAGAGTGAAGTACCGAGCGGGACCAATAATAATACCGAGCGGTATTGAGAAGAATACCTAGTGGTACCGAGAAGAATATCGAGAGGTACTTAGTATAATATCGAGCACTGAGAATAAAAATCATTTTCATATTTGTGCAGGGCGTTTTTTCAAGTGAGAAGGAAGCATATGAATGTATTGCAATTATACTAATAACATGGGATTCAGTGTTCGAAATGACCATCATGTTTTCTGGGCAAATTCGAGGAAAATTAAATCAAAGGACTTTGTATGTTCAAAATTAGGATTTAAAAAGGGAATTGACTTGAATTCCAATTCTAAATATCGAAGAGCCAATAATAGAACCTGGTGTCCAACTATGGTTAGATTTTCAGTAAGTCAAGATGGTGTATGGAAGGTCTAGAAACACATTGAGAGCCACAATCACAATTAACTAAGCCCGAAGATCAACATTTGCTTAGATCATGTAAGAACATCAGTGCTGATAAGGCCTCAGTTCTTAAATCCATGACAAAAGCTGGGATACGAATAGTTGATGCATTTACGTATCTATGCGATGAAGCAAGTGGTGAAGGAAATATAGGATTCTCTAAGATGGATGCATATAACTTTATTCAAAAAGAAAGAAGATCAAAGATTGAGATTGGTGATATGAATGCCCTTATTGAATTATTTAAAGAACGACTAGTTCATGATAATATGTTTGCATGGGATGTACAAACTGATGAGAATGATAGATTATTGAATTTTTTTTGGGTGGATGGTTTAGGAAGGATAGATTATGACTGTTTTGGTGATGTGATTATTTTTATACTAGCTATAGGCTAAACAAATATAATCTAGCTTGTGCCTCAATCGTTGGAGTTAATAATTATTAGCAGAATATTCTGTTTGGGGTTACTTTTTTATCAGATAAGATTATTGAATCATTTACCTGGTTATTTAAAACATTTTGTACAAATAATGGGTGATAATCATCCCATAACGATATTTACTGATCAGGACCAGGCAATGGCTAGGGCGATTGAAATTGCATTGCCCCAAACTTGACATAGGCTGTGCCAATGACACATAAGCATGAAGGCACCATCGAAGATGTGGTGCTACAATAGCAACAACAAAGTCATGAGGCTTTTTCATAAGTGTTTAAGTAAGTGTGATTCTGAGGAAGAGTTTGAGAAATCATGTGCTGAAATGATCAGTGAAGGAGACCTCCAAAGTCATGAATGGTTGAAAGACCTGTATAAAATCAGGAATAAATGGTCAATAAAATTTAATAAGAATTGCTTTAACCTAGGCATTCATTCTACACAGCGTAGTGAGTCCACTAACAATGTCTTTCATTGTATTTCCAAAGCAACAAGTTCTTTAATTGAATGTTTTCTAGGGTTAGAGAAGCTAATGATGAGTTGGCGTCGAAATGAATATGATGAAGATTTCAGGTGCAGTCAGTCTGACATAGTTCCTGTTGTTACAAGTAGCCGAACACTAAAGCAAGCAGCGAAGTTTTACACAAGGAAATTATATTCTTTTTTTTAGGCGGAGTTCTTACAGAGTGTTGGTGGTATGCGTATTGATCATGCATCCAACGATGGATCCTCATTTTTTGTGAGAGTTGATAGAAAAGATCAGACTTCTCATTAGACAGTTCACTTTAATTCAGCGGAAGGTACAGTTGATTGCAGCTGTAGGAAGTTCAATATGATGGGAATACTTTGTTCTTATTGTATGAGAGTAATCAAGCAATTAGACATCGTTAGGATTCCTTCGCAGTACCCCTTGCCCCAATGGTCAGCTCGAGCTAGAAAATTTTTTTTCTTGGAAAGGCCGAAGGTATTTAAAAAGAAAGTGAGCCAAACACAGAAGGGTACACAGGAGTGTGGTGTTGCTATGATATTTAGAAATCATATAAGCATGTTTGCATATCAAGTTAGCACACGAGCACAAGGGAATGAAGATGCAGAACAATACATGTTGTCAACAATGATCGAGATGGCTGAAAATGTAGACTTCATCCTTGCAGGAATGAAAAACTGCCATCCTTTTAAGAGAGCAGGTGGGGGACATATGAAGGTTAATGATCCTAAGAAGTGCAGGACTAAAGGCATTTCTAATGCAAGATTGAAGAGTCACTGGGAGATGAGAAAGAAGAGGAAAAAGAAATCTTCAACAGAGCAAGGCCCAGAATCCACAACATATTGTTCAGTCACAGAAGAACCTTCAATATAATAGCCGACTTTCACACAAATACCATAATGCTTGACATATGAGTTCATTACTGGACGACCAAGCACAGAACCGTCGGCTAAATATACACGGATGATGAAGGGAATTATTGATGCTTAGAAGAATGTCTGATATGTCATTTTTATTTGTAATATTTCATTGAACAATGTATTTGATTTTATTGATGGAGATGTGTGTGAACAAAATGTCTTAATGATTTTATTACATTTTATTGATGCAGAGAAGAATGTCTGATATGTGATTTTTATTTGTAATATGTCATTGAGCAATGTATTTCATTTTATTTAAGGAGATGTAGAGTAGAATACCCAATTATTTTATAGTAGTACAAAACAACGTGAAAGCAAAAGTTAGCTCTAAATTTTGGCATGTTCTCTTGTCAATTTTCTTGGTCCTTCCATATAACTCCTGCAGGCTACACAACTGCTTCCATATATTTACACACGTACATTCCGCAGTTGACACTATTTTTCTAGGTAGGAGCATCTTCGACAGGCCTGATCGGCCATTGTGTAATGTCGTTATCAACAAAGACCTTTTTAGTTTTATCGTATAAATGATTAATCAACACATAATTTAAACCACACTCTGCTAGAGAAACACTCGGTATGAGTCAATTTTGATCATAATTATTGAATGTTACTTATAACTTCAGGTAATATGGCAGTATGAGTTGCTTTAGGTAATGAATCATAGAAGTCCCAAACTTTTTCATACAATTTTCCTACAAGTAGTGTCTAATGACTGTCGTGTATAATAGGTACAAGCATCAAATTAGTACGTCAGATAGCATCTTTATTGATGTGGTTTATGAACTATTTTGTTTTATATTTATACACATCATAATAACCCTGGCATAACAAGCAAAGAATAATATAATTAAGAACGCAATGCATATACAATTTCACAAAGCAGAATTCAGTCGGTATTCTGTAAATGATCCACTCGGTATCATATACATATAGTACTCAGTATCCTGAACAAAAAATACCGCACGGTATCATGTACATATACCACTCGGTCTTCTGTACATGATCCGCTCGATGTCATGTACATATACCACTCAATATTCTGTTGTACTACAACTCGATATCATGTAAATGAATAATGGAAAACTGAAGTAATTAAGCTGAAACTAACCTAATGAAAGCTCGAAACAAATATGAAAGGTTTGTAGAGCCCTGGGGAAATTTTGTACTTCTCTGCTAGAGTGATGGCAGAAGCGTTAATATGGTTATTATCTAGGTATTGTTGGGTTATTAGTTCGTAAATTTAACTTTTATAAATAACAACGTTGCCTGCTGAAAAAATAGTTGTCGCCCTTCAAAATAACAAATAATTAGGCTTAACAATACGTTAGGTACAAAAGGGTTAAGATTATGTAGGGACAACACTTACTTATCATTGAACTTCTCTAAACATTTGTCTATGAAAGTGGACATCTCCTCAGTTATCTTTTCTCGACCAAGGTAATCAACTTTAGTTGCCGCTGGTCTCGGCTTAATTTTATCTTCCTCATTGACTTCTACAATTTCACCAATTTTGCCAGCTTTATGACTATTCCTTTTACCTGTTATGAATGGGCTCTTAACCAATTTCCTCTTACGATCAGCCATATTCCTAGCCCTTTTAGCAATGCCAGTGCTATCTGCTGAAGGCTCGGCTTGATCAGCATTTCCACTGCTTCCTACGACTTTATATGGTGAAACCGTTAAATTCGTTATTGTTATTGTCTGACCCACATCAACTTTCTCTGCCTCTGCCTGAGCCTCTTCTTTTTGTATAGCCACTGCTGAAAGTGTTTAATATCTTCAGGTTTAACATCTTCAGGTTTAATATCTTCTGTTGAACATATTATGGTTTAATATCTTCTGGTTAAACATCTTCTGGTTTAATATCTATTGGTTTAATATCTTCAGGCTCCATAAGGATAGGTGCGTCAAATTCTGTACCATTTACTTTCAATGTAGCTGGGAAGTTGAACTCAAGGAATTTTTGAATTGTTTCAACTTTTCTCTCTAAATCCTTAAGGTCAAACACTACCTGCTTTAATGATTCAACTCGCCGCTCTAGTAAGATAGATGTTGTTTCAACTTTGGCTAGCCTGGTAATGATGATTTTATTCTATAATATCAGCTTGGCCATGCTCTAACAGTGTTGATCATCTAGCGTTTTGGATAGGTTGATTTTTGGTTGGCTGTCCTCTTCGGGTGGTGGGGAACTTCTTTGGGGGCTGGCTGTCCTTTTGGGTGGAGTGGCAGCCCTTGGGGAGCTTTTGGGCTATTGGATTTTAATTCAGACTTTGGGGGAAGGTTTTATTGAGGTAGGGAGAGCCTTACATAAAAAGGATTTATCCTCCTAAGTTATCTGTTTAAATTCTTTTAATATATGCAAAACACAATTTTTTAAAAGGCGAACATATATACATTACTACCACAATTCTAATGCACATACCTATACATCATCAAGTGATTCAAATAATTCATCTACTTCTTTCTCATTGTACATTAGTTGGCTGTCCCACCGAGTAAAATGAGGCCGTGACTTCTCATCTGTTGGTTTGTGTATTTTGGTATGTTCGAGAAACCATATATGCACCCATAACAAACATTCTGATAGTTAATTAATCATATTTATAGAATGGCTAATTAAAATATTATGCATAAGATTTATACTCAAAATAAGAATTGTTACAAAACCATTAATATAGCCTAGGGAAATGCCATTCATATGCTTCATGGCAATCGAATCAAATTCTTCCACAAGGAAGTTTCTTATGGTTAAAAGGCAGTTGTATGTTAAGAAATCATCAACATTGTCACAACTATCATGATACTTGAAGGTGCCCTGAAGTTTGCAAGGGAAAAAAATAGATTGGACAATAAGAATTTAATGAAATGCTGCAGAAGTTCATGTACAGGGGTGGACTCCTTCAAACTCTCAATTCCATGTCTAATATCGTTATAAGTTACCCCAGTTATCCTTCCACTCCCAACCACAAATTTGTTACCCCTATTGGGTAGTCCAATGATGACAGCTACCTCATTAGAAGTGAAAGACAACTTATTTCCTTTGATTATGAAGCACTTCTTGAAATTTCATTTGGTCAGCAACATATGAACTAGAGGAACGTTCTGATGGAAAGCAGGAAACAAGAGGAATTGATGGTGCAGCGGCTTCAAAACATCAACAAATTATTGGCCGAATGTATTTCTCAAATGATCACAAACTTATCTAAATGTAGAAGCTCTGCACCTAAAATGAATCTTTGGATATATCCCTGCAATTTTAGAACAATAGACAAGTATTTAGAGATATAAACCGATCAAAACACTAGACTATGCAAAGTACCGAGCAGTGTATCAAGTATAATACGAAGCACCTCGGTACCAAGAAGAGTACCGAGTATGCTACGATACCGATCAATGTACCGAGCGGTAACTCACACTATACCAAGTAAAATACCGAGCAGTTGAGTTTGAAAGCGCTCGATACCATGCACAGTAGAACACTAGATAAAAATACAAAACCCTAAAGCTCAAGCATAAAATGAGAAAAGAACAAAATACAAAACCCTAAAGCTCGGTACTACGCTCGGTACAAAACCCTAAATCATCTTGGTACAAAATAATGAAAGCAGAACATCGCAAGCTCGGTACTAAAATACCGAGCGCATAAAATGAAAACCGAGTCAATACTGAGCGCACAAAATGAAACCCTACACAGACCATTTCCCTTCCATGCATGGAACAAGAATACAAAACCCTAATCCACCCTAAAATATACCGACTTTAGTACCGAGCATGGTACCAAGTTACAAAAATTTACAACTGAAGAAGCAAGCATATACAGACCTTCGGCATGGTTTCAGCAACAAATGTGATGACAAATAAAGAGATTTATAAACGAAGATGAGTAGTCAGGCTTAAAAGAGGGGAAGCAAAGTCAACCCAAAGGGGTGCGAGTTTTAATTTGTAACGTTTAAGAAAAAACGTGATAAAAGAATTACTTTTTACCTTCAGACTATGTCGAGTTGTGGGGCCGCGCGGGAAATGGAAAACCACGTGTAAAATAAAACAAGCGGACGCGTCGGGTCGTCGGGTTGCAACGTGGCATCATCCTATTGTATTCCGAATGTATAGATGCGTCCGGTGACCTGACCCAATAATTTCCCCATGAGATGGAACAATACCGAGCAAAATCGACCAATACCTGGAAATACCGAGTAATACCTAGCAATACGCAAACATAGCAATTCTCGCTCCGTTCTAGGCAGGGTTGTTGGGCCGAACGAAACCCGAGCTCCTTCTCTGCCGTGCGGGTTGGGTCAACCCGGCAACCCGCCGGGTCGGGTCCGAGTTCGAATTTCCGACCCGTTTACCTATCCAGGTCGGGTCCGAGTTCAAATTTCTGACCCTTTTGAACCCGGGTCAGTTTCGGGTTTGACTCGAACCCGACCAATGATCCGAAATTTACACCCTTAGTTCTGAACCAGGACTTTTACTGCTACCATAAATACACAAAATCTGAGGGCTTTCCTGTAAAATTTACATGAATTTTCCGGGGTTCTGCTGCTTTGTCAAATCGAGTCGACCGAGAATGGCGTTGAGGTTCTCCTACGTCACACCCTCGCAGCTAATCAATTTACGCCGGAGTGCGAAGTTGGCGATTGTTGACGTCCGGTAACTCCGATGCGATTTCGTCTCGATAAAAGCTGTGGAAATCCTTCTTTTTCTAACTTGAGATTTTTGTTTTCTTCTTCGTTAGAGACGAGGAGAGGAGCTACGACGCCCACATCGCCGGCTCTCATCATTATGCCAGTGGTAGCTTCTCGGAGAGAATCCCGAATCTCGTGGGAGCAGTCCAGGGCAATGACATCGTTGTTTTCCACTGCGCACTCAGCCAGGTTCGTTCGGTAGCACCCTGAAGGTTCTAACTTTTGATCTATTTGGAATTTTCCCTTAATAATTAGGGTTTTAATGCAATGGGTCTACTTTTGAGCTATCGATACTAATAATGAGGCTGAAACTTGATGGAGATGAATACAAATATTTTTGAAAGTGAGGTGTCTTGATGTATGGTTTCCATTGAAGTCATACTTCTAATCAATGTGGCATCTGCTGAAATAAATAAAAACTTAGAATGGTGAAATAATATTTAGATGAAAATGGGCTCATAATTTGTGGAATAAAGGTTGAGCATATGTTATATAATTTTATTGAGTTTGATAATAATAACAATTATCAGCCAATATTATTTCAAGTTAAACTCAGACATAAGTTTGATTGGTTTATGTATCTTTGTGTGTAATATAGAATAATGAGAACATAAATAAGGTATAACTTATAGAGTTACTACTAAATAGTTAAAATGGAGGAATATCAAGGAGTATTAGTCAATATGAGTTTATAATGGAGATTAAAAGTAAATTTTATAAAATATTAATTAGGCCGACCATTTTGTATGAACCCAAATGTTTAGTAGTAAAACAATTATTGAAAGCTAAGCTATGTACGAAAAAAATTGAGAATGTGAAAATAGATATGTCACAAAATAATATGGATAGAAGTTGTTCAAAACAATCAACAAAGAATAAGCTTAGCACTTCAGGACACTCAGGGCATTTCACATTCTATTAAAACCAATACAAAAAATATTTTGACTCGCTGCTAATTCTTTAATGAAATATTATTATAATTAGAAACTCTTTTGTTACTTCATAATTATTTCTAATGCTAATTAGAGCTTCATCAATAGAGATATTCTTGGTGCAAGCATTATAAAAAGGCTATAAAGAAAAGATGATGAAAACTTCATGGCAACCTACAAAACAAAAATTGAACAAAATTATGAGGTCAAACACAAGAGCATAGATATGCATATATTAATACATATGAAAGAATGTAGTACTAAAGATTGCTTGTTGAGCGTCATAAAGAAGAAATAAAGAAGTTGAAAAACCTGCCAATATAAGTTGAAAAACTTGCTAATATTGTTGTAAAAAATACTTACAACAGGTATTTGTACTCTAGCTAGCATTCTCAGGTTTACCTCCTCTTCCCAGGCTTTTAATGTCTTAAAGATGCTCATTACTAGCTCCTAAATTATGATTTAGGAGCTATAGATTATATATCCAACCCTGCCCAAAAATATATTTCATATGCTTATGTCCTAGCAAAACAAATTTTTAGCTTCATGACAACAATGTAAATTTTGGAATGAAGGATGACTCATGTGTTGACCATTATATATGAGACATGATTTGATTTCATATTGAGCAAAATTTGGATAGGTCGATTTAGCTCTCAAAATTTTGATAGAGGTTATGTTGAAACCCTAGGAGTAGCTATGGGTTGATATAATTCCTTGTTTTGCATGACAAGATAGACAATAGAAGTATGGTTGTGGTGCCTCATGCATCATAGTATCCACATCTTTTTTGGTGTGGTGCGATAGCTTAGCTCACCTTTTTATTGGCCTCCTCGTAGGAGTGGTGGATTTTTAAACCATGAAAAAACATTATTATCACACTTTGTTTTCTTCACTAGCATTTGTATGTATGTCAAAAAAAGAAAAAAGAAAAAAAAGACATGCTTTTCTAGGCTCAATAGAAGTCTTTTTTCCTTGATATTGTGCACCATGCATAGGTGTCTTCATTGGTGTGAAAGAATATGCAACAAAAATATATTTGTGGTGCATTCTATAACATGCTATACATGTTTTTTGTAGTTTGGTGGGATGGCCCAACATACTCTTTACTATCACCCTCATGGCGGTGACAAGAAAATATTTTCTAGAGTCCTAGTAAGTTCCCTAAATCAAGCCCTTGATGGAGAACATACAAACTAAGTGGTTTGAATATGTTCAAACATTCATATTCATTAAATGAACGATTATAAAATAACCTAAATAATGGCTAAAAAAAATGTCTTATGTGACAATGCAAAGAGTAAAAATACTTATAAAGTCAACTATTTTAACTTTAACATACTCTTCATCTTGAACTAGATAGAACTTGGACACAAAATGCCTTATGTGATAATGTAAAGAAACAAAATACTTTAAAGTCAACTTTTTGAATTTTAATATCATCATGAACTAGATAAAAACTTGGACACAAGCCAAGGCATAAGTGCGACAACCCCAACCCCCCCCCCCCAATGCACACGCGCACACACACCCCTCTATCTAAATTAAATACGTTTAAGCATTATGCACGCCAAACTAGTCTAAGAGATCAAAAAATGAGGTGTCTGATTTTTTAAAGAACGAATATAATATGGTCTTTTTTTAAAGCACAAATATAGTTTATTCTTTCTTAAAGCAATATATATATATATATATATATATATATATATATATATATATATATATATATATATATATATATATATATATATATATATATCAGTGTGTGTGTGCGCGCACGCGCCGCAGGAAGCGTCTGGGTTTGTGGTCCTTCTCCTCCACCATTGTCCATCCTTTATCCTAGCCAACACCCACCTCCTCTCCTCCTCGCCGCCGGCCCAACACCAACCTCCCCTCCTCCTAGCAGCTGGCCCAAAGCCTTCTTCTGCCGCCTAACCGTCAGCCTCCACCTCTCCTCCCTTCCAACCACCAGCCCAAAGCCCCTCCCTACTCCTAGCTGTTGGCCACAAGGGCCCCTCCCCTCCTCATAGCCGCCGCCCCAAACCTAAACTCTAATCCCCTTCCTAGCCGCCGACTCTAACCATAATCTCCTCTTAGCCGCCGGCCACATCTCCCCTGCTTTGCATCCAAATTTCAAATCCCTAATTGATTACTTTCTTTATGTGATGCATCTTAAATTAGGAAGGTTTTAATTTCAGATTTTAATTCAATTTGAATTTGAAATTCTTTCCTAAAATAAATTAAGTTATATTAGGGAAGTCCCTCGAATCAAGGTCTTTTAAATCCAAATTTAATTTAGAGAGACAATTGCATTAAAGCGTCTTTCTCCATTTAGATTGGCCTCCCACATCCCCTCCCCACTCCCATAGCTCCCCCCCCATTCTCTCTCCCACTTTTCCTCTTTGCTCCCTCCAATTAACCCCCCCTCCCCAATCAACCCCGCCCAAATTAATTTTAGATTTCTCATTGTTGTTCCTACCATACATCCACATAATTTGAAATTACTTGTTATGCTTCCTCCTTTGTTGAATGGCTAATTCGGAGCTTGATAACGACTTCGTGTTCGACGACCAAGGGTTCATTGACATCCACCGATCTTTTTTCTGTTGCAAATCTATTTTTTCATGGCTTATGTTTTGATGATTGACAAACACTACTTCTCTTGGACTACTTGTTGCTTCTAACTTTTCAGGAATCGAAGACCGGACGATCATGAAGAAGCCAAGTTCAGAATTGCGTAGGTTTAGGGTTCAGTCAGTCTATATTTTTGTTTTTCTCTTTTTGAGTCTACTTGTAATGGTCAAAGAGACTGATGCTAAGTAACCCTACACACACACACACTTGAGAGACTTAGAATTTCTATTTTTTCCCACATCGGCCCGGCCGATATTTATATCGTCCGGGACGATCAGCTTAAAACAGAAAATCTAATTAAGGATTCTTAATTAAGGCAGCCGACATTAACATATCGGCCTGGACGATACGTGTATCGGCCAGGACGATAAGCTCAAAACAGAAAGAAGTAGCCGCCTTAGACAGTTAAGGTATACTGTATTTTTAAATTATCGACCAGGACGATCCCCGTATCGGCCTGGACGAAATTACCAAATTATGCCTTAATTGATCAGGAACTCAAGGGAGTAATTAAGGATGATTGATACGATCATATCGTCCTGGACGATCGCAGGATCGGCCAGGACGATACATTCAAAATCCTTGAGTTGCTTCAGGACGATAAATATCGGCCAGGTCATAAACAGGGCGATGCTCAGGATGATTTGCATCTGATTTGAACTAATCGGCCAGGACGATAGTTTATCGTCCTGGACGATCAAGCCAAATTTCAATCGTCCAGGACTGTTCCCAGGGCGATACTCTGGCCGATCTTCTTTGATTTGTACTGATCGGCCAGGCCGATGTCCAGATCGGCCGGGACGATAAAGTCGGCTACTTACAATTAATGAGCTCCTTGAGAGCTCTTCTATTTAAGAGCTCTTGTTCAAACGTTTTAAAAGACCTTTTGCTGCTGCCTTGACCTGAGAAGACCTTGAGGAGAGAAAGAGAGAGAGGGAGAGAGAGAGGATCTTGTGAGGGGGAGCTTGTGAGGGGGATTCACAAGGGTTGCTTCAAGGATCGCTCTGCTTGTCTTTCGTCTGGAGTTTCTCGTCCGTGGAAGGGTCGGTAGAGGTAAGGAGTTTGCTTTTGGTTGTGGTTCTCTGCCAGCTTCAAGAGGAAGCAAAAGGAGGTAGGTTCTCTGCCTTGCCGGGGTGGCAAAAAGGAGGTTCTTGTAAGGGCTTCTCCGCCTAGCCGTGGGGGCTAAAGGAGAGTCACGTTTTGTAGTGCAATACTTGGAGGGTTCCTCCAAGGAGTGGACGTAGGTCGAGTCGACCGAACCACTATAAATCTTGTGTTCGTATTTTTGCTTCCGCACTTTTTAATTTCGCATTAATTTCTTGTGGTGTGATTTGGTTTGTGATTTTATTTCTTTGTCTTAAAAGTTTTTTAAATACCAATTCACCCCCCCTTTTGATTAGCTTGGGACTAAGTTTATAGGGCTTAATATCCCGAACGAACTTTCAAGTGGTATCAGAGCGGGATTCGAAAATTTAAGTTTGAAAACTTTTTGAATTTGATCAATGGCTAACATTGGGAATCGTAACACTACGGAAGGGTATTCCATTACCCGACCTCCCCTGTTCGATAACCTACCTTTTGATTTTTGGAAAACCCGCATGTCAACATTTTTACAATCTACTGATTATCGCATGTGGATGCTTATTCAAGAAGGTTATTCTCCACCTTCTCGTGAAATTAATGGTATTAAAACTGAAGTTGCTTTTACTGAATGAACTTTCGATGAACGTGATTTGGCTCAATTAAATGCAAAGTGTTTGAACTGTTTTTTCTGTGCTTTGAAATCTGAGGATTACATGCGTGTTTCAACTTGCAAAACTGGTAAAGAGATTTGGGATAAATTATGCATCACCTATGAAGGTACTTATGAAGTTAAGCAATCCCGTTTAAACATTCTCTTGCATGACTACGAACTTTTTCGTATGAAACCTCATGAATCGATTTCTGACATGTACATTAGGTTTACTCAGATTGTTACTTCATTGCATGCACTAGGAAAAGAGCTTTCAAATTATGAAAAAGTTAACAAGATTTTGAGATGCTTGCCTTCGTCTTATGATGCAAAAATTACTGCCATTACTGAATCTAAAGATTTGAACACCTATTCTATTGATAACTTACTTGGCTCACTCATTGCTTACGAGCAAGGGGTGAATCAAAGAAATCTTGATGCAGGTGAGAAGAAAAAGGAGAAAATAATCGCACTGAAGGCGCACAAATCGGATTCTGAATCTTCCGAGTATGAAAGCGATGATGTTGCCTTCATCACAAGGCAATTCAAAAGCTTTCTAAGGAAGAAACAAAAGCATCATCAAAGTTGGAGGAAAGGTAAGGATCACAAATATGTTAAGGGATCTTCTGATGTTGTTTGTTTTGAATGCAGGAAACCTAGATATGTGAAAGCCGATTGCCCTACACTTCAAAATCATTCAAGCAAAGAAAAGGAAAACGGTGAGGAGAAAGCCAAGTCAAGAAAGGACAAGAAGAAAATCCAAAGAGGTTTTTGGGCAGAATCTGGTACTGATTCCTCTGAGACTGAACCAGAGGAAGAGACTACGAATTTGTGTTTCATGGGAAAAAATCAAAATGATGAGAAAGAGGTATGTAAACCAACCTATGATGAATTGTTTGAAATTTGTGAAAAAATTCATGCATTATACAAAAAATTTAAGAAGACTCATGCTAGCCTAAAATTAGAACATTCAAATTTACAAAAAGAGCATGAAGTTTTTCTCAAAGATCATGCAACGATTGATTCAAATCACATGGCTCTTCTTGATGAATTTGATGAGTTGAACAAAAAGCATTTGGAATTAGTTGATGAACATAATGCATTAAAAGCTTCACACACCTCACTTAAGGTTGATCTTAAGAAATCTAAAGAGATTGAGAAAAATTTGAGGATTGAGATTGATGCATTAAAAAGAACAAATTTGAGGATTCAAAATGATTTGGAAACATGCAAGAAAGCTAGGATGACACCAACTACTAATTAAAAGCCAGATCCTAGGAAGAAGCATTTTTACCCTAACCATTTAAGAAAACCTTTTCCTGGAGTTCAATGTTTTTCTTGTGGCATGTTAGGACACATCTCACACACTTGCACAGTTTATCGTAGTACACAATGGGTGTGGAGACCAAAATTAAATAAAGCACAGCATGACACACAAGCATCACCTTCTACTTTTCATAAGATGGATCTCAAACCTGTTTGGGTTCCTAAATCTGACTGCTGTTGAGTTTTGCAGGAGTGCTCTCACCAAAGACCTCGTGGGAGCATAGGATAACTGGACATAAGGAGGCTTGCAGCTCAAAATTGCTTAAACTCGCTGCTTTATCACTTGCTTGAAATTTTTAGTTTTTTGTGTGTCTTTTATTTATTTTTTTGTGCTAATTTTTGTGCTCTCTTTGTGTTGATTTTAGTTTGCTTTATTTTTATTTGTTTTGTTTTGTTTTGTTTTGTCTACACGTTGCTCTTTAAATATGGCCTTCCATATGATTAATCCTTTCATGCTTCTAGATTTTGGAGTTTTTGGAGATAGTGTTTAGCTTTTCAAAATTGGTTAAAGGGAGTTTACTGTTGATGTTTTCCCTCCTTCTGACTTTATTTAGTGATATGATTTTCTTCTCTAAAACAAAAGTCTAAACTCGGTTTAACCAATGGCCTGTTATTTAAGATCTTTTTCTTATCTTGCTACATTAATTTATCTTATGCATAATAGCCAAAGTTTTTAGATATCATTCAAGCTTTTAAAATCTTGCCATTGCATTCATCACATGATTTTGATTTTGTGTTGTGGATTGTTCTTCCCTATGTTAGAGTGAGAGTTCCTATTCTCTAATATTTGGAGGATATACTCACAACTAAGTTTTTTTTAAGGGTATATTAAAGAGTTTCTAGCTTGCAAGAATTAAAAAGGAAAGAGGCCAATGAAGCCAAATTGAAAAAGAAGCTATATACACAAAAGTGTATGAAAGAATCAAAAGATGCTCAAAAGAGCCAATCAAAATGACAAGAGGCATAAAATGAGCCCAATAGATGCAAGCTATCCTCTCTTTGGTAAAACTCTTAAAACTTAGAAAACTCATTGATTATGTGATGCTTTCAAAGACTTGACTTCAATTTCCATGATTGAGAAAAATTACTTTGAGTTATGAGATATTTTTTTTGTAAACAAGTCTTGAATGGATCTTATTATCCTATTTAGTTATTCTGAGTTGGATTTTTGTTTTCCAAAAGAATTTTGTACCCTAAAGGATGTCCGATCTAGGGTTAACAGAATCAGATGTTCTATCTTCTTCTGATTGAGATTTGTTAAACTTCCTGATCTCTTGGAACTCTAAAAGTTTAACTTTTTGAAAAGAATTCTCATATGATGCCTCCATAAATATTAAAAAAAAAAAATTAAAATCCAAAAATATTCATTTTTTCCCTTGTGTTCCTTGTTTTTATTTTTCTGTGTTTTGATTGTTTTTCTTTTGTTTTATTTTTTGAGGGTCTTGATCATCAGCCTTCATCTCTTGATTTCAATTTCAAGTCACATCGTCCTGGCCGATACCTGTATCGTCCTGGACGATATGACAAATTCTGTTCAAAATCCATCTGCTGACCTATTTCTGTGCTTGCTATAACTCATCGTCCCGAACGATCCTATATCGTCCTGGACGATTTGATCGAACTCTGGTGATAGTCCTGGCCGATAGTATATTTCGTTTGGCCGATGCATTTTATATGCATCGTCCTGGCCGATACACTGGATCGTCCTGGACGATCCACGTGTCAACACGTTTTGATCTTTAAATTCGGCCCCAGACGATCCATTATTGGACAATCGTCCGGGCCGATCCACTGTTCGTCCTGGACGATACACGTGGCAGTGATTTAAAACATTTTAACTTCGGCCGGTACGATCAATTATTGTGCATCGTCCTTGACGATACACCTAATCGGCCCGGACGATCTGTTTTTTCAACAGTCGTTCGGCCTGACTCCTCGGGCCGATCGCCTGTGTTTGATCGGCCTGGCCGATATCTGATCGGCCTGGACGATCGGACCGCCTTTTTGACCAATCGGCCTGTACGTAATTATTGAACCATATCGGCCTGGACGATTCTGCGATCGGCCAGGACGATATGGTCGTTTCTTTAAATACAGGCCAATTCCAGCCATATTTTCTCACCCTCCACTCTTCTTCCTTTGTGTTTTCTTGTTAAAACCTTCTTCTATGGCTGGTGGGAAGCGTGTTCGTCAGGCGTCTGGGAGTTCTTCGAGGTCGACTTTGGATCCTCGATTCAGGGAGGCAGAAGATCAGGCTGCCTACCGTCGCTACAAAGAGTGTAGCATCACCCTCTCCCGGACAATTAATCCTACCCATCTCTCATATCCGGTAATGAATCTTTTCGCCCACACCTCTCTTTGTTTTATACTCACTCTTGCCGTCCCTTTCTCTTCCGAACTCCTCTATGAATTTTATGCCAGCCTGCGCATTAACCGCTCCTTCACAGCCCTGACCTCCTATGTGAATCGACGCCCTGTCGAAATCACATATCAGGATTGTGTTGATCTTTTACAGCTATCCACCACCGGGGATAAGCTGCACCTAATAGTCTCTGATCCTGATTTTGACTGGTCCACGGCAAATCACTTCCTTCGCCAGACCAATGCACCTTTCCATGTTGGAGAGACTAGCTCTTTAGTCAAAGATGCTAAGACTATCCAACATGTCCTTCGCACCTCCATAATTCCAAAAGCCGGGGATCGGATCCACATCATACCGCTACTTTCCCTCACTACTTTTTACATTATGGCCCAAAGAGAATTCAATGCCACTGATATACTCTTTCGCTAGATCGATCATCTAACCACAATCCGTGATCCAGGCCACAAAAGGAAACCCAATCTAGCCTTAGGACACATCATAGCTTATGTCCTTGAAACCAAATACCAACTTCAGTATCCTATTCCACCAAACCTCCCAACTCCCTTCTACTCAAACAATTCCTTCACTGTCCTTCATAGTACTCGTCTCCACCCAGGAGATGGGGAATGTCGGGGGGCTAGAGAGGAGGAGGCTCCCGCTCCCGTTCCTGATCCTGTCCCTCTCCACCAGCACTCACCAGTTGACCAGTTGATTGAGAGGTTTGATCGTTGGGAGACTCGGTTTGACGCCTACGTGGCTGCACAGGAGCAGCAACACTTTGAGGATATTACCCGCTACGAGCAGCACCGCGCTGAGGATTTAGCCCGATTTGACAGTTTCGTTACTCAGCAGCAGCAGCATGACCAGGACATCACCTGGTTCAATACTCAGTTCACCACACTTGCCACCTACTTTCAGCAGCCACCTCCACCACCTCCATCTGATGATCTAGATCCCTCGTTATTTTAGTCTGTACTTTGTGTTGTTTTGTTTCCTTTCTTTTTGTAGTTTGCTTCTTGGTCTTTTGTGATGTTTTTCTTTTGTTTCTGAACCCTCTTTTTGTGATGACAAAAGGGGGAGTAGGGTGTAGGAAAAAGTTGTTTGGTCTTGGGTTTGTAACCTTGATGTTTTAATGAAAATTTTCCTACTTGTGTTTGCCATCATCAAAAAGGGGGAGATTGTTGCAAATCTATTTTTTCATGGCTTATGTTTTGATGATTGACAAACACTACTTCTCTTGGACTACTTGTTGCTTCTAACTTTTCAGGAATCGAAGACCGGACGATCATGAAGAAGCCAAGTTCAGAATTGCGTAGGTTTAGGGTTGAGTCAGTTTATACTTTTGTTTTTCTCTTTTTGAGTCTACTTGTAATGGTCAAAGAGACTGATGCTAAGTAACCCTACACACACACACTTGAGAGGTTTAGAATTTCTGTTTTTTCCCACATCGGCCCGGCCGATATTTATATCGTCCGGGACGATCAGCTTAAAACAGAAAGTCTAATTAAAGATTCTTAATTAAGGCAGCCGACATTAACATATCGGCCTGGACGATACATGTATCGGCCAGGACGATAAGCTCAAAACAGAAAGAAGTAGCCGCCTTAGACAGTTAAGGTATACTGTATTTTTAAATTATCGGCCAGGACGATCCCCGTATCGGCCTGGACGAAATTACCAAATTATGTCTTAATTGATCAGGAACTCAAGGGAGTAATTAAGGATGATTGATACGATCCTATCGTCCTGGACGATCGCAGGATTGGCCAGGACGATACATTCAAAATCCTTGAGTTGCTTCAGGACGATAAATATCGGCCAGGTCATAAACAGGGCGATGCTCAGGACGATTTGCATCTGATTTGAACTAATCGGCCAGGACGATAATATTATCGTCCTGGACGATCAAGCCAAATTTCAATCGTTCAGGACTGTTCCCAGGGCGATGCTCTGGCCGATCTTCTTTGATTTGTACTGATCGGCCAGGCCGATGTCCAGATCGGCCGGGACGATAAAGTCGGCTACTTGCAATTAATGAGCTCCTTGAGAGCTCTTCTATTTAAGAGCTCTTGTTCAAACGTTTTAAAAGACCTTTTGCTGCTGCCTTGACCTGAGAAGACCTTGAGGAGAGAAAGAGAGAGAGGGAGAGAGAGAGGATCTTGTGAGGGGGAGCTTGTGAGGGGGATTCACAAGGGTTGCTTCAAGGATCGCTCTGCTTGTCTTTCGTCTGGAGTTTCTCGTCCGTGGAAGGGTCGGTAGAGGTAAGGAGTTTGTTTTTGGTTGTGGTTCTCTGCCAGCTTCAGAAGGAAGCAAAAGGAGGTAGGTTCTCTGCCTTGCCGGGGTGGCAAAAAGGAGGTTCTTGTAAGGGCTTCTCCGCCTAGCCGTAGGGGCTAAAGGAGAGTCACATTTTGTAGTGCAATACTTGGAGGGTGCCTCCAAGGAGTGGACGTAGGTCGAGTCGATCGAACCACTATAAATCTTGTGTTCGTATTTTTGCTTCCGCACTTTTTAATTCCGCATTAATTTCTTGTGGTGTGATTTGGTTTGTGATTTTATTTCTTTGTCTTAAAAGTTTTTTAAATACCAATTCACCCCCCCTTTTGGTTAGCTTGGGACTAAGTTCATAGGCTTAATATCCCGAACGAACTTTCACTTTCTTCGAGATTGGCCTAGAGAACGATCTCTCCGTTGAAGATTACGTGGAAAGAATCCTCTTCTCCCTCGCTACCGCCTAACACTATCGATCAACGACAACCTCCCGTTCAGTGGCAGCTTACTTCCAAATCCTAACAAAGGTGAACTCTCTTCTGAATCTTATTTCTTCTGAGTCCTCAATTATGGCATCTCAAAGATTTTGCTAGCTTTTTCTGCTTAACCAGTTATTAAGAGTGAGAGTGAGGGATCTTAAATAGTGACTATTCTAAATGTTAATTAAGGGATTTCTTTCAAAAACCCCCACATTAAGCAAAATCTTATTTGGTTGGTTATTTTGTGCTCTAAATCTTTATCTTGTATTCTATTGCTTGAACTAAATTATTACTTTAGTGTTTTCATTCATCGTTTAAATCATTGAGAGTGACTAATTGTTCTTGTTCTTTAATAAATGTATAATTTCAAAGGTAAAATATCAACAAACATATTTAGTCCTACATCATCTGATATCAGAGCATGGTTGCATTTAGGTGTCTATTAGGATTTCTTTCTTACATGTTTTAGCATTTAAATCGCATCCGACACGCATTAAAATTACTTGCATGTTATCATATTATTTTTCTTTCAAATCTGCATAATTCTCAGTTACCCTTAGATATAGGATGGACCCAGAACAAATTCACAGGACATTAGATCTGTTGGTAGGACAAATGAACACAATCAGCCAACAACTTAGATAAAATCAAGCCGACATAGCTGAACTCTATCGCCGTACGACTGAGCGGCTTGATACACTAGATCGAGTTAAGAATCACCCTACACCTTACACACTTTCCAGGCCTCCTTCTATGTATGGGGACGACACCTTACCAGATAAGGGACACCCCTGTGTCCCTTATCGAGCTCCCTAATACGGTCATGACCTTAATAACGATCCTGATACACCTTTGTTAAAAAAACATTAAGATCGATGCTCCAACCTTTGACGGTACTCTTGATCCTCAGCTCTTTTTAGGCTGGATCAAGGGCATGAAGAACTTTTTTAAATGTTACAACATTTCTGAGGCTAGAAAAGTTAGATTCGCTGAAATAAAACTCACTGGTCATGCTAACCTAGAAAGCCTTAGGGAATCCCACAACGAATAGCCCATCACTAATTAGCATTTAAGGAAACACGAGCTAAAACAAAAGTATTTGCCTCCCTCGTACTTCCCTAGGCTCTTGGATAGGTGGAACAGGTTAACCTAAGGCAATAAACCGATAAAGGAATACATTGCAGCCTTTGACGACTACCTGATTCGCTGCAAGGGGGAGACCTCTACTACCCCCACTCAAATTCTATCTATGTTCTATACTACGTTGCGCGATGACCTACACAACGAACTGTTTTCCCGTAGTGTTATGACTCATGAAAATGCGTACAACCTAGTTTTAAATCTTGAGGAGACCCGTCCCCAAAACCCTAGTCACACCAGGATTCTAACCCTCCTACAGACCCCTCCAGTGGATCGGCCCCTCACCACTCCACTTCCCGTCCGACTCCAGGTAACTCTAACCGACCACCTTCTAGTCCTCCCACCCCCCGCCCTGACTTTAGGGGCAAGCCTTCAGCCCCTGATACTCTGAGGTCCCATCCAGGGACCAAGGGCTTTTGATGCCAGGGGTATGAGCATATATCTTCTTAGTGTTCTAGTCCTTATAAAGTCACCATTATTGAGGAGAACACTGAAGATGAACTTGAGCCTGAGGCTGATCAAATTCACCAAGTTGAAGATGATGGTGAATTCTTTGAGGATGACGATGACGATGACACTACTGTCATTCACAGTAAACAGAAAGTAGATACCTCTCCTATCTGCATGGTGAGATATGCATTGTCATAACCTGTTGCCGCTGATAATTGGCGTAGGACTTCAATCTTTCACACTTACACCAAAATTATAGATAAATACTGTAAAGTCATAGTGGCAGTTGTATCAATGTTGTCTCCTCCAGCATGGTGTCTAAACTTAGTCTGTCTGTCGTTCCTCACCTTAAACCCTACAAGATAGCTTGGGTCAACACCACCACCTTAGAGGTGAAGGAACGAAGCCTCATCCCCATCTCCTTCGTTGACTATAAGGAGAACGTGTGGTGTGATGTTCTGGTGATGGATGTTGGACAAATCATCTTAGGGCATCCTTGACTTTTTGATAATGATGTCCACATCTATGGGCGTTCAAATACGCAGGTGTTTGAACATGCGGGCAAAAAGATCAAACTTCTGCCAACGCAACCTAGGGTTATGGATGACCCTAAATTCAATCCTGTCAAGCCCAAGAAGGGGTTGAACCTTATGACAGCCTAGGTCTTGGATTTTGAAATTGCACAAGGCGCACCTTTGTATGCTTTGGTTGGTTGTGAGATTTCATCTGAGTCTAATGAGCCTATTCCTCATGAGGTCCAACCCATACTGAGTGACTTTGCTGATGTCTTCCTTGATGATCTCCCTGATCAACTTCCTCCATTAAGAGACACCCAGCATGCTATTGATCTTGTCCTCGGTGTTTCACTTCCCAACTTACCCTACTATCGCAAGAACCCTATGGAACATCCTGAGCTTAAAAGGCTAGTGGATGAGTTACTACAACGGGGCTACATCAAAGAAAGTCTCAGCCCTTTTGTTGTACCATCTCTTCTTACACCGAAGAAGGATGGTACTTAGAGAATGTGCGTTGATAGCCGCATCATAAACAAAATAACTATTAAATATCATTTTCCTATCCCGAGGTTAGATGATATGCTTGACATGAAGATATGAGCCACTCTTTTCTTTAAGATTGACCTTAAGAGTGGGTACCATCAGATCTGGATCCGGCCTAGTGATGAGTGAAAGACTGCCTTTAAGACTAAGGGTGATTTGTTCGAGTGGATGGTCATGCCTTTCGGGTTGAGTAATGCCCCAAGTACTTCATGAGAGTCATGACCCAAGTGCTGCGTCTTTTCATGTGAAGGTTTGTCGTTGTCTACTTTGACGACATCCTTATCTATAGCTAATCCGTGAGTCAGCACTTAGACCACTTGTGGTAGGTCTGTGAAGTCTTAAGAAATAAACAGCTTTACGCCAATCCTAAGAAATGCACATTCCTTGTTGACCGAGTAGTTTTTCTGGGCTTTATTGTGTCTGCCCAAGGGATTTTTGCAGACCTCGAGAAGGTGAAGGCCATTCTAGAATGGTCTGTTCCTCGGAACATCCGGGAAGTCCGCAGCTTCCACGGCTTAGCCACTTTCTGTAAGAGATTCATAAAAAATTTTAGCACTTGTGTCTTCTATTATTGATTATTTAAAGAAAGGGGGTTTTCACTAGACCCCAGTTGCCAACAAAGCCTTTAAGGAAATAAATAAAAGAATGGTGGAAGCTCCAGTGATGAGACTTCCTGACTTCCCCCAGGTCTTTGAAGTTACCTGCGATGCTTCGGGGGTTGGAAATGGAGGAGTGTTGTCCCAGGAAGGTCACCTTGTTGCATATTTCAATGAAAACCTGAATGACACCCGACAACGGTATTCCACGTACAACAAAGAGTTCTATCCGATGATTCAGTCCCTTCGATATTGGCGACACTACTTGCTCCCGCAAGAGTTCATCATCTTTTTGGATCACGAGACTCTTCGTTATATCAACTCCCAGAAAAAGCTGAATGCGCGCCATGGCCGTTTGGTAGAATTCTTACAAAATTACAGTTACACCCTTAAGCACAAAGCGAGAGATGAAAACAAAGCTGTCGATGCCCTCAGTCATTGTATGATGACTACCACCGAAATGAGTGCAGAAGTTGTTGGGTTTAAACAAGTCAAAGAGGACTAATTGGAATGCCCCGACTTCAAGGAGATTTACTCCCTTTTGACCACAAGTAACACGCGCCTTGTGGATGATTTTCTCATTGAAGATGGATACGTTTTCAAAGCCCAAAAGCTTTGTGTCCCTAGCACTTCCCTTAGGGAATTCCTCGTTTGAGAGCTTTACGCCGGAGGTCTCGCTGGACGCTTCGATCGTGATAAAACTATTGAGGTTGTAGCATGGTTTAAAATTGCACAATAAGAGGCGCGCCTTGAGGCGTGCCTCAGCGCAATTTCATCCTTTTAAGCCTCAAAGCCTATGCAATGCGTTCAAGATTTGAGGCGTACGCCTCAAGTTTACTGAGGCGCGCCTCGCCTCACAGTTGAGAGGCGTTCGCCTCTAAAATTAAAAAAAAGCTAACATAATATATATTTGTTCGGTTCGGACCCCCCAACCCCGGTGCGGTCTTCCGTCATTTCTCGAAAACAGATTTTCTCCCTTCTTCTTCAAGCGACCTTTTTCCCTCTTCATTTGGCGCCAGCGTCCTTCCACATTGAGTCATTCTTCGTTTATTCCTTGGAGTTATCTTCTACCGCGAGTTGGGTTGGAGCTATCTTCTACCATGACCTTTTTCCCTCTTCGTTCGGCGTCTACTTCCTTCCATATTGAGACCGCTATGTATATACTCGGTACCCCTCGGTACAACAATGTTTGGTACCACTAGGTACATGCTCGGTACCGCTCAGTAGATGCTCTCGGTACCGAGCCAATACCGGTCGGTACCGAGCAGGTATATGCTCGGTACCGAGCCAGTACCTCTCGGTACCATTCTGTATCAAGCATGTATATGCTCAGTACTGGGCGGTACATGCTCGGTACCCGGTATCTTTTCATACAAATAACTTACGAACTTTAAAAACAAGCAGAACTTCAAAATTACTCATACAATAAAATTTTGTTCAGGGGGCGTTGCCCCCGGAAACCCCCTTGACCCCGCGACCTGATAGGGAAGGTCGAACCCCGCCAGGGGGCAGTGCCCCCTTGGACCCCCGGTAGACCGGTATACTGTTGTATTCATCATTTTTAGTAGTAATTGTTATGTTTAGGGGTTTGATATATTGCACTAATATATTCTTCTCATAAAGGATGGTCAGAAGTAAGGATAAATTTGCGTTAGGTCATAGAAAATATCCAGCATGGAAATATAGCACTCAGGTGGATGTAGGGGGAAGTGATTAAATGATGCATTCATGATTTTTGTATTTTTATTATCAAACATTTAACATTAGTTTTTCATTTAGTTTTATATTTTTTTAGCTATCCAATGATGGAAGGCCTCCAATGATCATGGTAGGTTATGCTTGGGCTTGGTAGACCTTGGTTTGCTAGCTTGTTTGGGTCCCTTGGGCTGCTGCTGGTTCTCGGGTTGGGCTTATGGTTCTCGGTTTTGAGCTAGTGTTGATGTTGGGACGTGATGGTTGCTTTGGTGTTGAGCTATATTTTCAAAAGTGCTAGCTCATTATTTTTGAGCTCTTGGTTAGCTCATAATGAGCTGAAGTTTAGCTCATTTATTTAAGATTAGTGGAAGCTCATTATGGTGGAACTTGTCCATTTCCCTTCCCCATGCTGCCTCTCGGTTTCCTCCTTGTCTCCTCGGTTTCTCTTGGGCTTTTGATGTTCTCGTGGCCCTGGTTGTTTTTTCTGTGCCTGCGGTTCATTCTCTGTGCTGGCTTTTTGGGACCCCTACTGGCTGGGTTTCCCGTGGCTTCCAGCTATGCTTCCATGGCCTTTTTGCTCTGATTCCTTGGCCGGCTTGGGAGCTGTTGTTTTGTGGCTGTTGGCCTTTCATTTCCCTAAATCTAATTGGTTTAGTTGGAGCTGTTATGTCTGTTTAGTTCTCCTCTCTTGCCTATAAATAGAAGATGTTTTGGAAGGAAAAGGTTGTTGAATATTGTTGAGCAAAGTCTCTAAAACCTGAGGGTTTTCTCTTATTCTTGGAAAAGCTTGAGAGCTTGTTCCACTTCTTTCTCTTCTCTTTTTCGTTTGAGCTTTTTACCTCTTCTTCTCTACGCAAGTTCCACCTCACCTATATCTTTCTTCTTGAGCTTCCTAGTGTTGTTGGTTGGCTGATTTGGGAGCATTTGCCGGAGGAGTTTGGTTGGACAGTTGGACCTTCTTGCTGTGGTGGACCATCGGTTTGCTAGCCCTACTAAGCATATACTTTACTTTACCTACATTTCGATGCATGTGAGGAAACCGTTCTGTCGGTTGTTTTGAGGATAGTGTTCTTTTATTTTTTCTTTTGTTTCGTTTGATTTCAATTCTTGTTTTGTCCATTGGTTTTGTGTTTTGGATGATTGCTACTATTTGAATCGAGTTTGATTTTGTGTTGCCCATCGTTCTTCTTATCTGGCTTTTCTTTCTAGTTTGCCTACATCATAAAATATATATCTATCTAAAATGCAATTACTGTGATAAAGTTGTGAAGGGTGGTGTGACTAGGATGAAAGATCACTTTTCAGGGTCTCACAAGAATATTGTTCAATGCTCCAAAGTTTCTGATATTGTAATGGAGGAGATAAAGTCATACATGAATAAGTCTACCATGTCAAAACATCTTGCACAGAAGCAATTTGAAAATAGAGTTGATGTTGGCTCTTACTACGGGAGTGAGCGCTGCGTTAGGGATTCATTTTCTTCGATGAAGCCCATTTCATCTAGGGGTGCTAGAGGGCTTATGGATCATTATATGGTGGTCACATCAGAGGATATGTATTTTGCTGTGAAGGTTTTGGGCTTGACATGCTTTTCATCTGGTTGTGAAAGAAATTAAAGTACCTACAACCAAGTAGGAGAAATCGCTTGTCCACATTAAGGATGAATTCACTGGTATACATTATGTATAATAGGCGACTCAAAGATAGGAATTTGAAGAAAAAAGAATTAATGGATGATGAAGATTCTTTGCTTTGCGAGGATGTGGCATCTGATGATGAGTGGTTTGTAGATGATGAAGTTAAAGTGATGCCGTCTGAATTACAAGATGAAGATTTAAATGTTGATTTCTTTGATGATCTTAAAGCATCTACATCCATCACAACTCAATAACAAATCAAAAAAGGTATATAAATAATAAAGTTTTCTTAGACTTTTATTAATATATTACACTATTATTTATTTTGAGATTGTTCAAAAATATTTAGGGAGGAGGAAGATAATTGATATTGAGGAAAGACCTGATTGGGAGACATTGGACTCTATAGGAGAGAAGGGGAGAGAGCAGTTCATCATACTGATGATTCAAATGAAGACCCCCTTAGTGATGACAGTGCTGATGACTTATGAGTTCTTATGTGACATATCATTGCTATTTATTTTTGGAATTATATGTTAATGAAAAGAATACTGTGATTTGGGAAAGATAGAGTTTGAGTTGAACTATATTTCATATTGTCTTATTATTGGTATATTTTGATTTCACTTCATATATTGTGCATTTTTATGTTTTATATATTATTTACTCATTTGTATATACAAAAATTTATCATTTTATGTTTACGCAATTTTTTGATTTTGAGGCTTATGCCTCAAAACGCCTTGAGGCTTATGCCTCAAAACGCCTTGAGGCTTATGCCTCAAAACGCCTTGAGGCTTACGCTTCGCTTCACGAACGAAAAACGCCTCAATACCCGATTACGCAATTTTAAACATTGGGTTGTAGAGTACCGTTTCTTTTGGCCCAACCTCAAGAAAGATATGGGTAAAATGGTCAGTAGGTGCCACACTTGTCAACTGGCCAAACAACGAAAGCAGAGCACGTCTTTACAAGCCCTTACCAGTTCCTAGCTGTCAATGGCAAGATGTCAGCATGGACTTCGTCCTAAGTTTGCCTAAAACTTTTCGTAGGAATGATGCCGTATGTGTCACAGTTGACCACTTCTCCAAGGTGGCACATTTTCTACTCTGTTCTAAAACATCTGATGCCCCCCATATTGCCAAACTGTACTTTAATGAGGTCCTCAGATTACATGATTTATGCAAGACCATTGTATCTGATAGGGATGTCAAATTCACTAGCTACTTTTGGAAAACTCTCTGGATGAAAATGGGCATCAAACTACAATTCCTCATAGCCATTCATCCTCTGACTGATGGCCAAATTGAAGTGGTCAATAGGAGTTCAGGTAACTTGTTGAGATCCTTAGTGGGTGAGCACATTAAATATTGGGATTCCAAACTCCTCACTGCTGAATTTGCTTATAACAATTATGTAAATCGCTCCACTGGTTTGTGTCATACTGAAGTTGTATATGGGTACATGTCTAGACAACCTTTAGATCTCAAACACATGTGTCTTAAGTATATAATTTATGAGTCTGCATCTTCATTTGCATCACATCTGCATAAATTATATAAAGAAATTATACGCCGAATTGAACAGAGTAATTCAAGTTATAAGCTTCACGCTGATCTTAAACGCAGATTGAAAATATTCAAAGTTGGTGATTCAGTGATGGTCGGGATTCATCTGGAACGGTTTTTGAAAGAGACCGTTAAGAAGTTACATGTCAAAAGTGCTGAACCATTCAAAAAAATCAAAAAAATCAATGATAATGCCTATGTGGTGGGTCTATAAAGGTCCAGAGTTTAAACCACCGAATTCACTACAAACTGAGCCTTGTGTAACCCCACCCTGTGAGAACCCAAGCCTTCCTCCACTTCCAAATATTCTCAAAATACGTATCACGGAGAAAGTTGACATGATTCTGAGTGATGAAATCATTTCTACAAAAGAGGGTGGATTAAGAATATATTTGATAAGATGTAGAGGGAAGCCAGAGTCAGAGGACACTTGGCTAGAGCACGCTGAGCTATAGTAGATTGATCCAGATGCACTAGAGATTATGAGAGCACCTGGGATGCGTACTCGACGGAGTCGAGCTCTTTTCCGCCCAGGGAGAACGATGAGGATATCCTATCATGGAGAGTCTACCAGAGAAGGGTTGACGATCTACGACCACAATCGCTCCACTTTATTTTTGAGTTATCATTTGTATTAGGTTTATTATTATATGTGTTTGATTTATTATCGCAATTTTTCTGTTTTTACCCTCACTCGAAGGAGTAGTTGTTTGTGACCCTTAGGGGCACTTTTGTCATTTATCTTGCTATTGTATTTTGGCTAATTAAAGCCCCCTCCTCTTCCTTTTGAGGGGATGATGGATATTATTAAAACAATTTCTGCAATTGTGTTTTGAGAGCTTAGAGTTCTTGTGAGAGGTTGAAGTCCCTAGATGAGGGCAAAGTACTACCCATAAACTGCAGGAAGCGTCCGGACATTTTAATTCAATTTGAATTTGAAATTCTTTCCTTAAATAAGAGAAGTTATATTAGGGAAGTCCCTCCAAATCAAGGCCTTTTAAATCCAAATTTAATTTAGAGAGACAATTGTAATAAAGCCTCTTCCTCCATTTAGATTGGCTTTGATTGACAATCTATCTCAATCCTTTAATTCCCTCCCACATCCCCTCCCCACTCCCATAGCCGTCGCCCTCTCTCTCTCTCTCTCTCTCTCTCTCTCTCCCCCTCCCTCTTTCTCTCTTTGCTCCCTCCAATTAACTCTCCCCCAATCAACCCAGATTTTCTATTTGCTGGAATTAATTTCAGATTTCTAATTGTTGTTTCCCTTACCATACATCCACAAAATCTGAAAATACTTGTTATGCTTCCTCCTTCGTTGAATGATTGATCCGTAACTTGATCACGGCTTTATATTCGACTACCAAGGGTTCGTTGACATCCACCGATCTCCTTTCTTCGACATTGACCTAGAGAACGATCTCTCTATTGAAGATTATGTGGAAAGAATCCTCTTCTCCCTCGCTACTACTATCGATCAACGACAACCTCCCGTTCAGTGACAATATACTTCTGAATCCTGACAAAGGTGAACTCTCTTCTGAATCTTTTTTCTTCCAAGTTTCTCTCAATTGTGGACTCTTAAAGATCTTGCAAGTTTTCTCCGGTAAACCAGTTATTAAGAGTGGGAATGAGGGATCTTTGTGGGCTCCGAAAAATTCCCATTTTATATTGTGACCCCGGCCTCTCTGCGCCATCCGTCTATTTTTATTTTAAGTGTTTGTGTGACGACGACAGAGAGTTTTAACTAGATTAGGTTCCGGTGGAATTTTTAGAAGGCAGATTGGGTTTTAGATAAGACACTTCCCAGAGATTTTCGCTCTCATTTGGTGAGGACTTTTTGATCTGAGTTCTGGTTTCCTATAGGCGCAAGCCCCTATAGTTAATTACACCTCATGATTACAGGAGAGAACTTTCGATTAAGGCTAGTCGTTAAGGATATCGAATAGGTTATAAACCTATCGTATAATAACAATAGTTTTAGGGTTTAAATTTTGAATTTGAATTTTGAAGTTTAGATTTTAGAGTTTATCAGCATAAATTTAAAACTTGTGGTGGGGGGAATGAAGACGAGCCCGATCAAGATCCCATGGTTCCGTCGTCCCGGGTTGTCATGTTCCCTGGTCTACTTAGTCAGAGGAGGTAGTCGACCCAACCTGACAGAAGGTACCTTGTCCGCAGCCATGGATTGCTTCGTCTAAGGATATCTCGTAGACCTGGGTTGATATTTGTCTAAGGAGATATATTTGAATCCACCTTAGCTCACAGAGGGCTTTATGCCTATTGAATATACCCTATGATTCTAACTCAAGGGTTTGACGCCTTTAGGGAACATACGGGCTTTGGCCGTGATCGTAATATAATGGTGTCATTTCGCAGCAAAACCACCCGATCAGAGGGCACGTGCCACGTCCCTATTGGCAAGAGACTATTTGAGGATGAACCTTAGTGATACACCCGACATGCATTCGCTCTTTGTGAACTGAGGTTAATTTTAGATTTATCACCCCCGATAAACGATTGCGGGAGGTGGATGATTTTTAGTTTTGAGTTTTTAGATGATTGATTTTATTTCAAGAATTTGGACTTTTGTTTGATTTGAGATTTGACCCCTCCGGTTGAGATTTCCGATCAACACGGCCATCATCGGGGTGAAGTTAAGGTTGCTTATATTTTTGTAGAATTTTGGGAGGCATTTTGTTATTCAAGTCATGTCGACTCCAGTCCTTTTGAGGAGGAGGATGAAACTTGAATATTTAACTCGCACAGCATTCTCGGATCGTTGGATTTGGCATTTATATTCGACGATCAGAGCACACGCGGGTTATATCATTTGACCCTGCGCAGCATTCTCGATTATTTGTATTTGTACTTTAATAGATTTATCGGAGCACATGCAGGGGTGAATTTAGTTTAAGGGATCATATTTACTACATAAGGGGGCATTTTAAAATATTTAAATACGATCCATTTGTGATAGTGGTTTTATTTAGGAAATGCCCAAAATTTCATTTAAGGGGCTTACGAACGCCTTATGTCCGCTTGTACGTATGTTGCGGATTCGGTGGCGTTGAGAGGATTTGTAGTATTTATTGCACTAGGTTTATACATATTTGTAGATATCACTAGTGTTATCATTGATCGGAGATTTGCATTTCAAAGTGTTTCCTCAATTGTTATTTAAGGACATATCATGTTCAATGTGGAAAGAGGTCTATCAAGGTCCAAAGAACTCCCATTATATGGCTTTGTAGTCAAGTTATTCTCCTAAAAGAAGCTTTTGTTTCTTGCAAATAAATTATAATTACAAATCCTTTGTCTTTAAAGATGGTTCAATGTGTATGATGGATTTGATCATTCAAGTCAAGTTCTTTATATTTTAGTTTAAATTCAATTCCAAATGGCTCATTGAAGTTCAAGTTCTTATAGTCATGTTGAGTGTAAGTATGGTTCGAGTTCAAATTTGAGTCCGATTCGAGTTTAAATTTAAGTCCAATATTATTTGATCGAATTTTAATTTAAAATTGATTTTATGTTTGAATTTTGTTCAAATCAATTTTTTAATTTTTTGTCCAAGTCTTGTATTGTTCAATGAAAATTTCGGCAACCTCCCAGCATCTCCTCCCCACCGAGGGAGAAATCGGGATGGCATCTGTCGAAATTTCTTCCTACCCGGACCTAAGGTCAACGGCATAGGGTCTTTGATTTCAAACCATCTTATCAGGATCTAAGATCGACTGCGTGAGTTCTTCAAATTGTGTTTCATCCCGCCCAGATTTAAGAACAATGGCGCGAGGGCTTCAAAATTTTAAAACCATCTGCCCGGATTAAAAATCAACGGCGCAGGTCTTCAATTTCAAACCATCCCGGTCGGACCTAAGGTACGACGGCCGGGGTCTTCGACACCTGTTTGAAAATCCTTCTCTTCACTCCTCTCTTTTTTCTTCTTCTCTCTCTCTTTTTTTTAATTATACATATAATAATAATAATAATAATAATAATAACAATAATAATAAAAATAAAATATTTTTATTATTATATAATATCATATATATTATATTATATAATATATTATACTCTATGTTATATAATATCATATATAATATTATATTATATTATAACATTATGTTATATAATATTATACTATATATAAGATAATACAAATATATTATATAATATAATATAATATAATAAAAACTGAGAGGGGAAAGTATCGGGCATAGCCCCGATCAGGCTAGGTCGGAGACCAGGGAGGGATCACTCATGACGGGAGGTCGGAGCAGGCTTCATCGGCGGCTAGGTCAGCCGGAGGCAGGTTGGCCGGAGAGGGAAGAGGCAGCGATTGGTGTGCTCGATAGAGGGCGTCAATTGTGTGTATGGACTCAGACGAATGGAGGGTTGGCGGGTTCGGCTTGGTTCGGTCGGAGGAGGCCGGCGTCGGGGAAGATGGAGGCTAGAGGGGGCTTCGATTGAGTTCGATGAGAGTAGATCGAGCGGATCTAGGGCACGACGATGAGCATCCTTCGTCTTCGGTCAGTTTTCGTAAATCCTCCCTCTCCCTTTTGTTTCTCGGTGCGTATCTGTCCGTCAATGAGCGAATGAGAGAGGGCTTTATTTTTATTTCGCGAGTATGTCGGTGAAGGAGCGGATGTGTCGTTTGGGTTTATCGGTGGGTTTTGCTGACAGTTATAGGTCAACAATCTTAAATAGTGACTATTCTAAATGTTAATTAAGGGATTTCTTTCGAAAACCCCCACATTAAGCAAAATCTGATTTGGTTGGTTATTTTGTACTCTAAATCATTATCATGTATTCTTTTGCTTGAACTAAATCATTACTTTAGTGTTTTCATTCATCGTTTAAGTCGTTGGAAGAGACTAATTGTTCTTGCTATTTCAAAAACGTATAATTTCAAAGGTAAAATATCAACAAACACATTTAGTCCTACATCCTATAATTCCATGAACACTTAGTCTCTTATGATATTATTCTGAAATTTATATTTTATTAGTAATTTATATGGACCCTTGTTTATAGAGCCTTTTTTTGCATCAGACACTATTCATACTCTTGTTGGTTGAATTTTAAATTGATTTAGGATTGACATTGTTTGAATTAAACTATTTCTTACTCTGTTTTGCTTCACCTCTCGATTCCCACAACTCATTGATTTTCACCTGAATTATCCAATTTTATGATCTCTTATGAATAGATGATACTATCATGAAATTTATATACTACTAATAAATTTTTGCGGGACTTCCAAAACTCCCTCTTCTTCAAAAACTCAACAACAACAACAACATCAAGCCTTTATCCCACTATGTGGGGTCGGCTACATGAATCCTTTTTCTCCATTGTGTTTTATTAAAAGTCAAATTTTCGTTTAAATCTAATAAAGAAAGGTCATTCCTAATATTTTCTAACCAAGTCTTTTTAGGTTTACCCCTACCTTTCTTAACATAAGTCAAATCTAATACCTCTACTCTCCTAATCGTGTCATCGGAAGGCCGCCGTTTTATGTGACCAAACCATCTAAGACGACTCTCTCTAATCTTATCTTCTACTGGAGCTACTCCAACCTTTTCACGTATATGCTCATTTCGTATCCTATCTCTAAGGGTAAAGCCACTCATCCACCTGAGTATCCTCGTCTCTGCCACACTTAACTTAGTATTTTGCTTCTCTTTTAATGGCCAACATTCGGCACCATAAAGCATTGCAGGCCTCACTACCATCTTATAGAATTTTCCCTTAAGTTTGAGGGGTACATTTCTATCACATAACAAGCCTGATGAATTCCTCCACTTCAACCATCCAACTTGAATTCTGCTGATAATATCCCCATCTATTTTACCATCACTCTGAACAATAGATCCAAGATATCTAAAACGTGTACTCTTATTAATGACTTGATCGCCCAAAGTCACAATCCCCTCACTAGGTCCATTACTACTAAAATTACACTATATATATTCCGTTTTAGATCTACTCAAGCGAAAACCTTTAGACTCTAAGGTTGACCTCCATAATTCAAGTTTACCTTCAACTCTCTCTCTAGTCTTATCAACAAGAAGAATATCATCAGCAAAAAACATACACCAAGGTACATTCTCTTGCAAATGTCTAGTGAGAACATCCATGATTAAAGCAAAAAGATATGGGCTTAAGGCTGATCCTTGATGTAACCCAACCGAAATAGGGAAATACTTGGTCAATCCACCTTGTGTTTGAATACAAGTAATAGCTCCTGTATACATATCTTTAATGATTTGAATATAAGCATTATTGACTCTTTTCTTTTCAAGAACTCTCCATAGCACTTCTCTTGGAACTTTATTATATGCTTTTTCTAAATCAATAAATATCATATGTAGATCCTCCTTTTGGCTTCCATAGTCCACCTACCTGGCATGAATCCAAATTGATTTTGAGAAACATTAGTATCACGCCGCAACCTATGCTCCATAACTCGCTCCCATAGTTTTAAAGTATGACACATTAACTTAATACCTCTATAATTCGCACAATCTTGTGCATCACCTTTATTCTTAAAAATAGGAATTAACACACTCATTCTCCACTCATCTGTCATTTTTTTAGTCTTCAAAATAGTATTAAAAAGTTTAGTAAGCCAAGAAATTCCTTCATCTCCTAAGCATTTCCACACCTCTATTTGAATATCATCAGGTCCAACAGCTTTTCCACCCTTCATTTTCTTTAAAGCCTCTCTAACTTCAATTTTCCTAATACGTCGATAAAAACTTAATTTTTTTTAAAGCCTCTTCTTCAAAAACTCATTGAAAAAAAATCTAATTTTAGCTCAAAAAACCATGAAAATTAACAGGGTGTGTCCTCTTATCAACTTCAGCCTTGAGCGCCGTATCAAATTTGATTTTTTTAATTTATCTTAGTTCTCTTGCTCTTGCCTTTATTTTTCCACTGAAAAAAAATTATGGAAATTGGTATTTTGATCACATCAATTAAATATTCCAAAACTCCTTCAGCTTTAAAAATTCATGTAGTATCATTGAAGCCCAAAAATCATGAAAATAAAGGGTAATATCCTCTCATCAACAAGAACTTACAGATAAAAATCGTAATTCCAAATTCCAGAATTCTCATAATGTTGCCTCTATTTTTCCACCTAGAAAACTATAAAAAAATAAGAAGATATTTCTAAATTTTAGTTGCATGCACCAATGAAACCAAGCCCAATTGACATGGGTTATGTAAATTCTCAATATTATGCGTATCAAAAATATTTTAAATATCTAAATGCTTATCCAAATTGGGTTACTAAAAATAGCCAAAAATTGGGTAAAATCAAGGGCAATATAGAAATGCATTATCAAATCTCAAGAGATTAACAAGACCGGAGAGCAAGCATAGATCTTAGATTAAATTAATGTTTTACTCGATCATACTAGCTAACCTGCCATGGAGCTAGATCAACCCAATCCAATCATGATTGATTGAGCAAGATGAGCTATTCAATCAAAATCATACTTTAATAGAGAAAAATATACAGTAACACAAAAACCCCATTAATCTGCTATCAAAATACATGGAAATTTGGGTTGAAATTTTTATTGTATGTTGATATGGTTAAATGGGAAGTTTCCATAAAAATTTCCTGATTTGTGAGCTCTCTACTTTCTTAACATTAATTTAATACGAGCGACATGTTGATAATTTTGTCTAGTTTGAAGGAAGGGGTGATGGGTGGTGTGTGTTGAGGGGGAAGGGGTTTGCAAAATGGTATTTGAGATCCCCTTCTTATCTCAAAAGGTTGATGCTACCGGAAATATCATATTTCTTTGATTTTTGTTTTGGGAACTTCGATAAATTTGGGAAGTTTTGGACACAAGTTATCAAATTTGATCAAGTTATGCTATGATTTAGTTGTGTAGATTTTGACATTGTTTCAAAAGTATAGATATATGAAAATCGAAGGAATATTGGTGATAGGAGTTAGATTTTTTGCACTAACTTGAGAATTTAAAACATGATTCCCCGTCCCAAAAAAAAAAAAAAAAAAAAAAACTTTTCATCAGGTGGTTTCAAGAGCAAAGGTTATGTTTAGCTTTTTAAGTTCTTTCAACTCACAGGCTGAAAATAGAGCTGAAAAAGTGGTAAAAAGCTTGTCTAGATGTAAAAAATTTCTCTTTAGGTTTAGGCTTAACTTAGTCATGCAAGAGCTTTGTTTTAGGCTTAGATTTGAATGGACATAAGGAGGGTTAAATGTATGAATTCAACGCTTTCTGTAGTTGTAATTCAAAGCTTATATTTTCCAGGTGTCAAGAGCATCTTTTACTGTTACTATTAGGGATTGATCTGTATTGGCTTGATGTTTTATTAAGCCATTTTACATGTATTCTTTGATCTCCATTTCATCAAGTTGGTCGTTCAGTACTATATGGAGGATTTTACAAAAGTAGTCTGATGTGACACGTTCATTCATTCTAGCTTTTTCCTCCCTTCACTCCATCATTCTTGACTTGAGACGAATATGGTGAAATAGTGATGGTTTAAAGTTTGATAGCATTTCATACCTAGTTGTTCATGCTTCTTCATGCGCAGGTGTTGGTGGCAGCTAAGGTTTGCCACCAGCAAAAAACATCTCCATAATAAGCCATTGATCGGCATACATAGCTTCCATTTGACTCTAGAGTTTCATAGTTAATGCAGTAACTTAGGTCCTAAGTAAGTCTTGTATATCCTATGGCAGTGATGGCAAATTGCTTACTGTCTATGATGGTGTTGTAAAAATTGCACTACCATGAGACCCCTCTGACAGGCTTTTACTACTGCTATTGCTATTAGCTTATGCAAATACAAAGTTTCATTCTTTAGCTTACACATGCTACTTAGTTTTCTAATGAAAGTTTGATTTTTTATGTTGTAAGTCCTGTTTAAAGCAAATGCACATTGCGTGAGAAGAATGTCGATCCCACGATGAACAAACTAGAAATATCGTAAGTTTACTTTGCTACTGCCAGGTAATTCTGAAAATATGTTATGGTTAATCTAATTGCAGTTTACACTAGTCCCGTAGCTTAGAATCTAATAAGAATGGGAACTCAGATATTCTCAGCAAGTTAGCAACTAGTTGCCACATCTGTTTCCAGTTAATCTTGGTTGACGATTCAATTTCTCAATTTTATTTAAAAAAATGAATCTTTATTACGTCTAAAGACATGATCAATAGGCAAGAATTGTTTGTGATAATCAAATTAAGTATTCATTTCACCATATTTTAAAGTAAAAACCTTTGTCAGCTCCATGCAATAAGGACATGCTAATTTACCAATTTTAGTTCATCTAGATAACATACCATTTGCAAGAATTATCTACATTAATAATTCTTTCATAATATAGTTTTTTTTTCTTAAGATTTCATATATGAGCACACTATCATTCCATGGAATTTTTAACTCCTCAGTCAAAAGTTGCAGGAATATGTCAATTTTAAAAAACATGGAGTTGTAGGGAATAATTCTGGTGGCAAGTTTTAATGAGTAACAATGATCAGCTGACAGGAATACAGACTAACTGCTTGATTATATGGTGTAAAATCATGGGTGCAATAACGTAATCTGATATTTCATGCATCAGATGTAAAATCTAAAGAAGTTCGATCAAAATGGCTTTATTTGCTTCACATCAGGAGAGTGACATAATATCTACTTCACATTAACGATATTTATGCCATCTCATATGACATTCTTAGTTTATGTATTAATGGCAAGTAGTGCATTGTCTTTTGAGGAATTTCTTGGTAATTCTAATGTGTTATGTATCGATTTAGGTCATAAAATTTACAATATTTGTAAATTAATATCTTTGTTGTAGAAAATCATGCACTCGTTCATGCAACAGTCTATTTTTATTGCATCTAAAACCAAATTTGTTGTTTTGTTGTAATTATCAGGAACCAAATTCTCAGCTAGAGTAGTCTCCATTATTAGTTCACAAAATTGATTAAAAGCAGTCTAAGGCACATTATACTCAGATTTAATATTGAGCATTCTAACAATTACGGATATCTCTGTATGGCTACTACAATCGGCCTAAATAGGTTGCTATGCAGCACTTAATTAATCATAAAACTTTTGAGCTTTGCTATTTGGTTGCTCCTATATTTCATTAGTTGGAAAATCTTCATCATTAGTCTAATCTCTATATTTCAAAATTTTGCAGGCCTAGAACCATATATTCAATTTTATTCCTTTGATCACTTGGTTTATTGGTAAAACTAATTGATGCCTTTCCATGTTGTGTATTTGTATGGTTTTTATGATCATACTCGTTGTGAGATGTCCAATACTGATAATTGAGTAAAAAACTCATAAATATTAATTAATACATAGTTCATCAATTAACTATAAAATTTAATTCTTATGATTCAAACATAGACATCTAATTTTACATTTCTAAAAAATTTGTTTCTAGCATACAAAGCCTATAAAGGACTCGACTCCATATAGAAATTCATATGTTAATCTCTTATTCAAGGATATAATCTATTGTATATCAAAATTGTGATATATTATGATATCCATTTTATTTTTGTAATTAAAGCAAAATTATGATAAATCTAGTTTGCTCAGGTAGTCACAATCACCCCATCTTTAATAAATTATGAAGACTCATTCCCTCCATCAAAAACTAACATATGGAGTTATGCTCGCTCAATTCCCTGCAAATATATGAAGTCATAGTCGCTCTATCATCTATCGCAAAATTATAGAATCACTTTTGCTTCATCTAAAACAAACCTATGAGGTCTTAATCACTCTATCTATCACAAACCTATGGGATCACAATTGCTCCAACTATCACAAACCTATGGGATCACAATCGATCCCTTTACCACAAACATTTGTAATCACAATCACTCAAACTATCACAAACCTGTGAACTCACAGTCGCTCCATCCAAATAAGAAATAAATTAAGAGTGATGAAAATGTATGCTTTAAATTTGTTCTCTTGAGCTTCTATTAATGCCATCACAATGATCATCTGTAAATTATCAAATAATTACATTTATCAAATTTCTAGACCAATTCATTAGCCATAATAAATGTTAATAGTTTAATTTATGCCTTTAATGTTTGCTTGAGGGAGCCAGTGTGGGGACCTCGGTTATGCAAGACGACGGGTGAGAAAAACTAAGTGTATAAGTGAGTTAAGCTGACTTGTGAGCCGGCTAGAGCTTGACTTGATAATAGTTTGTGAGCCGAACTTAATGAGCTAATGAGCCAAGCGTTGGCCAGCCCTAAATCGGCTTGTTAGCTTGCGAGCTAGCTCATTTTAAAAATATTAATTTAAAATGTACTTACAATGCATTATCATCCAAGATTTTAAGTATAAAATTATTTAAAATATCTAAATTTAGTGATTCATTTTTTTATATTAAGTGATTTTTTTTCTAATTTCTCATTTTTTGTCATTTTATTATAATAATTTCTTGGTTCATAATTAATTTCTCTCTTTCATAATAAACAATCCGGCTCGTGAGCCGGCTTGAACTTTTAAAATAAAGCTCGAGCTTGAACTCAATTAATTAATCAAGCTCAAGCTCAAGTTAGAGATGCCTTGAGCTCGACTCAACTTGTTTACACCCCTCAGAGTAGCATTCCTCTGTCAATGGTGATCGATGACGTAGCAGTGGCAAGTCCAGGAAGAGAGAAAGAGTGGTGGAGGCATTGAGGAATCAAGGTAGATCCGACAAAGGTAGGGAAGCAAGGGAGAGTAATTTGATTTTGTTTTGTGGGGGGGGGGTGTGCGGGTTGGAGAGGGAGAGGGGAGGTGGTGAGGGGTGAAAGAGAGATGAAGAGTAGGGCAATGGTAGGAGTTGAGAGAAAGAGAGAGGGAGAGGGGTTGATGAGGGCAAAGAGGAGGTGATGAGGATAGAGAAAGAGGGAGAATGGCAGTGATTGGAGCTAAGAGAAAGATAGGGAGAAAAGCAGCGTTAGAGGGGATGGTGAAGGTGTTGGAGAGAGCGAGATTGATGTGGAAGAGGGGGCAATGGGGGGAGCAAGGAGAGAGCAGGAGAGCAGGTAGTGGAGAGAGAAAGGAGAAACGAGAGAGGGAGAGGGGGTGTTGGAGTGACTGGGTGAGAGAGAGAGAGAGAGAGAGAGAGAGGGAGGGAAGGAAAGGGGGGATTGGGTTGCGTCCTAATGGCAACCTATCAATGGATTACTGGCGATTTTTCATTATAATTATTTACGATGAAAATTGGTAGTAATTTTTTGAATTCTATTCATTGTTGGCGGATTTTCTGTCAGTATGATCAGCGTTAATCTTGCTATGGAAAATTTCCATCACAATATTTCATTTGTAATATCTGGTGTTCTTGTAGTGCTCCATATAGATAACTATGCTTCAAGCTCGCTCTAACCTTGGCTCTACGGGGTCGTTAGAGGCACACAATGAACTTGTGGTTGAAACCATGGAAACATTTTGTTCAATGACTAATCTCCATGTAGATAACTACGCTTCAATAATAATTATGAATATTGGCTTTCACATTCGCGATCCATGTGAGAAGCTTCCAATTTATAATAGGAGTGTCTTACATGCTTATAAATGCACTTTCACATCAGTATAATGTAAGATGTGATTACTATATGAGTCGAAGAGATTGGAGGTAGAAGACATGAGTTTAGAGCACTTTCTTCTACTTAGATTGAGTGGACAATAAGTGGAACATCATGAGATTTGGTTATGGAGTTGATGGTATGTAGTTTGAAGAGTGCTGGTGTGTTATTGGAGGAGTTGGGTTACTTAGAGAGGTGTAGGAGGACTAAATGTGGCATTAATTCAACTGATCACATTTAATGTGAGGCAATTTCCTATAGAAATATAGCAACAGCCAGCTAAAAACTACAAGAAAACTGGTGGATTGCCATGGTTCAACCACTGGTTATGATCCAGCTATCATCGGGTTGTATGAGCATGATTGGCTGTTGATCGCTAACACAACAGGGCCCATCATGCTGCACTTGGCCTACTAACGAGCAGGCAAGTTTAGAGGCATAAGACTTTTCTAAAAAATCTATTTTAATTGTCATTTGAAGCACTGGTTTATGCCATAAGAGACCCTTTTCTCAAGCTGGTGATATGGGTGTCACCATGGGCACTCAAAATGTGGCAAGTATGGTGACTACAAAATGTGATATCATTTGAGTGTAATGATGGGTTGACAATAAATTGATCGAAGGTTGATCGAGGTGAATTAGAGATGACCGGGGCTGTCATGTTTGGCCAAATTGACTACATTTGATTGGGTCCAATCATGGCCAACAAAAAATGATCAGAACTACTCATGTTGAAATTGATTTGACTGTTCATTGATAGGTTGGGCAAGGTTGACAAATCACTAATCAGGTTTTATTTGAGCCAACCAATTGTCTACTGGGCTATAGCAAGGTTGTTCGGATAGACATTGTGCTAATTGGTGTTTGATTGATTTGATTTATAGTTGTTTGACCTTGGCTGGGTTGATTTTGAGCTTATTAGTGTTTGATTAGGTTAACTGGCAGCATTGGTTGAGTTGAATTTGAGTCAACCTATGTTTGATTGAGTAGGATTTAGGTTGATCGATATGTGATGGGGTGTACTAAATTGATCAGTCTCGGTCGAATAGATTTTGTGGGCTCTGAAAATTCAGCCCCGGCCTCCCCGCCGCGCTATTTCTTTTTTATTCGGCGAGGGGAGTTTTAACTGAATAAGTTCCGGGGTAAATTTTGGAAGGCAGATGAGTTTGTAGATAAGACACTACCCAGAGATTTCGCCCTCATTTTGCGAGGACTTTATGATCTGAGTTCTGGTTTCCTATAGGCGCAAGCCCCTATAGTTAATTACCCCTCCCGATCATGAGAGAGAACTTTCGATTAAGGCTAGTCGTCAATCAGATACGTAGAGAATACATGTATCTGGCATATAGTAGCAGCAATAGGTTTGAGATTTGGAAGTGTTTGGAAGTTTGAGAATTTGGGAAATTTGATATTTGAAAATCTGAAGGTTTTTTTTTTGATATTTAAAATAGAAATTTTCACCATCTCGTCCTCAAAGCGGATGGTGGGGGAATGGATGATAGACCCGATCAAGATCCCATGGTTCCGTCGTCCCGGGCCATCGTGGTCCCTGGTCTACTTAGTCAGAGGAGGTAGTCGACCCAACCTGACAGAAGGATCCTTGTCGGCAGCCATGGGTTGCTTCGTCCAAGGGGACCTTGTAGACCGGGGGTGAATGTTTGTCTAAGGGGACAAATTTGAATCCACCTTAGCTTACAGAGGGCTTTGTGCCCTATCGATCATATCCTATTGATTCATATCTCAAGGATTTAACGCCGCTAAGGAGCGTATTGGCTCTGGCCATAACCGCTATCTGTGGTGCCATTTGGCGGCAAAACCACTCGGTTCAGAGGGCCCCGGGTCATAACGGTTTACCTGCAGTGCCATTTGGCGGCAAAACTGCCTGTTAGAGGACACGTACCATGTCCTTACTGGCAAGAGATTGTTTGAGAATGGATCCTAGTGATATTTTCGACTAGGCATTTGGCTCTTTGTGAGCTAGAGTAAATTTCAATTTGTCCGCCTCTGCAAACTGTTGCGGAGGGCAGATGGATTTTGCTTTAAATGTTTGATAGTTAGATTTTCATCTTTAAATATTTTTGAAATTTTCTGGATTCTGGATGATCTTTGAAATTTTTTGGGTTTTTTTGGATTTGAACTTTGTGGAGTTTAGATTTTCAGGCATTTGGATGGAATTTGAAAGTATTTGTGAACCCCTCCGGTTGAGATAACCAATCAATACGGCCATCATCGGGGTGTTTGGGGTCATTTCTCTTTATGGATTGAACCTTGTCACTCTGTCGGGCTGTCGACAGAGGATCGGGTTTCGTAGGCTTTATGCCCTTTGATAGTGAATTCTCGTTGTTATAGGCCTTGAAGGCCTAATATGGATGTTTTGAGACAAATATAACGGTCGCCACAACCGTATATTTGTTTGTTGGTTCGAACCCTGTCGACTTCTATTGACCCGTATAGAAGGATCGGTTTCGAACCTGAATTCACTTATAAACCCACGCAGCATCCCTAGACGTCACGTGTGTACCAATAACACGCTCGCTGGGGCCCATGCGGGTTTTATAATTGTTTTTACCCCTTTTAGTGTTCATATGTGTATACAATTTATAGTGCACGTGCAGGGGTACTCTTGGAATAGACGCATTCTGTCTGCTTGTACGAATGTTGCAGATCTGGTGGCGTGACGTAGCAGCTTCTGGATAGAATTGTTCGCTGCTTCGTACAGGTAGACTGTCGTGCACTATTGTTGCTTTCTGCAGGTGGATCGTAGTGCACCAACTAATCTCCTGCCTTATCATAGATAATTACAGTTATCACGAGCTTCTGCGATGGCTCGTAGTCACTTGTATTCGATTACATTTTGTTGGGGATGATATGTTGAACATACAATAAGTTTCCTATGACCATTCATAGGAACTTATATCCATTGTACATCTTTCATCTTCACTTGTAGTGAATCAATGTGTTTATTAACCATTTGAATGGTAGTTAATCATAGGAGTGTTGTAACTTTCACTATCTTCGGTTATGATAACTTGTAAGAATGTAGGTATTTCGTTCACACAACAGACATATAGTCTTTACATACGAATAACAAGTCCTATAAATTCCTACACTCTTCAGGATCCTTTGCATTCATTCAATGTTAAATCCTTTTACTTGCAGGGGGGTTGATGTATTTGCTTAGCATCAGACTGTTTGTTGACCATAGGAGTATCGTAACATTCACGTATATTGCACTGAGTGTGTTGAATTTGGGATAAGTCTCTCACAGCATCATTAGACTCTTCCGTTTGTAATAGAATAATGTATTCATATACCATAGGCAATTACATTTCATTATCGACTTCTCCACATATGATGTTCTTTCTTTTTTTTTATTTGTAGATGGACCACTGTAAGCATGTGAAAGAGTCTTCCATCATCGCCAACATATATCTACATCCATCATATGTTGATCACCATTGCTTGCAAGGGTTGAATACTTTTGCTTGTATTTGGACACTGCTTGCAAGGGAGATGTATCAGTTATTGCCTCCTACATGGTATGTAGTGTTTGTGTTCGTTGCATGTCTCTTAATATTCACAAGAGATTGTCACATGTGTTTGTCAATTAATGATTGCTTGGTGTCAAGGAGATTATTTTCTTCACAACTCTCTTGTTTTACTTGTGAGCATATATGATGGCTAACATGTTATCATATCCATCACACACTTCTAATTGCATGCATCCAAATAACTTTTTAATAATTGCCCCTCATTCATGTATGATTTACACCGTATGCCATAAGTCTTTGCTTGTATTTTAGTTTTCACTCGTTATAGGTTTATGCATGAATTATGAAACACATTTGAAGCTTTCTCCATCACGAGTCCCCTGCTGTATATGATTCTTACTTGATTCAATCAAGTTCATGTCATTCATAGTTTGTTCAAGTCCGGCGAAGTTTCAATATAAGTCCTTTGTTCATTTGGTTTAGTGTCCAAAAGATTTATGTTATACTTACTTAGTATTCCAGTCAAGTTCAAGTATGAACTCATTTCATTTAGATCCAAGTATTTTGTTTAATCATTTAGTGCTCAAATGTTCAACTGGCAAGCTCAAGTCCTTGCTCAAATTGTTCAATCTCAAGTCCCAAATCAAAGTCCCCTGTGATCTTGTAGAGTCCAAGTTTGAGTTCATGTTCACAGTTCTTTGTTCAACTCATGTGAGTTCAAATTCATTACCCTTGCTATCCTTTGAGTTCGTGTCCGAGCTCAACATGAGTTCAATCAAGTTCTCTTGTTTCAAGTCCAAACTTATATTGCCTTTCAAGTTCACAATTGATGAAGTTTGAACCAAGTTCTCATTCCTTACAACATTACTTGATTGAGCTTGATTTTGTTTTAAATTATGCCAAGTTAAGTTCATTTGATTTGAGTTCTGAGCATATTCCCAAGTCCTTGGTTGTTCAAATGTTTCCAAACCTTTATTTTCTTTGAGTTCAAAAAAGGTCCGAGTGTAGCAACATTTTCACCCGAAATTTCGGCAGCCTTCCGGCGTCTCCCCCGTTTAGGGGAAAACTACGAAAAATTGGGCCTTTCCCACCACGCTAAGAAAAGCGTGTATGGTAGGTGCCCTCTTTCGAGGTCACCACGGCCGTGTAATTTTCGATCCCCCACCACGCTAAGAAAAGCGTGCATGGGTGTTTTTACAAAAAAATATTTTTTTTTTTGAAAATATTTTGTAAGCAAGGCAGTTGTTTCCCCGCAAGCGGGTACTTATGGGTATCCCCGCTTCGTCGTGCGCATCGTACCGGGATCCCTTCCCACAACGCTAAGAAAAGCGTGCATAGGCGGGGTTTCCAAGGCGATACGAACTTCGAAGAAGGAATTTAGGTGATTACCCGCTTCGTCACAAACGTCGTGACGCACTCCCGCCCACCACGCTAAGAAAAGTTTGTATAGGTGGTCGTTTTGTCTCGACGAATGTGTTGAAACGAGTTCTCAGAGTTTTATGGTTTAGAAGTTATACCTTGGCGGTCGTCGGCGTTGGCTCAAGGATCTTAGTAAGAGAGTTCTCTTTTCTTCTTTTTTTTAAATTAATTAATTATAATTAGGCAATTATAATTAATTAATTAAATAATTATAGTTAATTATAATTAATTAAAATAATTAGTTATAGGTTATTAAAATTAATTAAAATAATTAGTTATAATTAGCTTTAATTATAACTAATAAATATTAATTTTAACAACTTATAATTAATTAATAGTAATTAATAATAATTATAAATTATAATTAATTAAATTTATTCTAATTAAATTAATCATAATTAATTAGATTAATTATAACTATTTAATTAAAATATGATTAATTATAATAATCATATTTAAAATTAATTTAAATTAATTTTAATCAAAATTAATTTAAATTAATTAAACTCTCTCCCTCTCTCTCTCTCGGTTAGGCTCGGCAGGTTCACGGGATTTGGCCGAATGGAGCGCGCATAAGGGAGAAAGCTACCTTCAAAGCCAGCGAGCTCGTGATGTTGCTTCCGATCGAAATGGCGTATCTCCCGATCCGACAGAAAGGGCACGTCGTCGAGGGAGCTGAGTCGGGAAACCACGACGGAGAAGACGGAGAGGGGCTCGGGTTCGGCCGAAGGGAGGTCGGCTAGGGCAAGGTATGTAACGAACCTTCTCTTCTCCCTCTCCCTCTCTCTATATCTCTCGGTTTGGGCTGAAGGAGGTGTGGAGGTGAGGAGCTCGGGATGGAGGAGGCTAGAGGTCGGGATGTGCTACGGGGGAAATGAGCGAGGAAGGAGCCGCGATCGTCAGTCCAAGAACCTTCATCTCATTCGGCTTTTAAAGGCGAGAGGAGTGTCCAGCTGGAACGGGATTTGGGCAGGAAACACGGGGAAGCGATGGATTTGGCGTCGTTCGCAGAGATAGGACTGTAGCAGCGGGATTTCGGCAAGGATTTGATCGCGAATCAGAGCAGAGTGTCAGAAAATCAACGGGATTTCCGGGATTTCTTCGATCGAACGAGGTATGCAGAAATTTTTTGTTCGTTTGGTTGTTACATAGAGGTCAACAGATTTATCGAGCTGTTTGCCTGATTTTAGTAGTGAAATAATCCTTGATGCATTTTGGGATATTCCCTATTATTGTCTCACCTAGGGGTATCGACATGGACCCCCTTTCGGTAAAACAACCCTAGTTAATCTCATACCTGTCAAACTAATTCCTATTTAAGATATTTTTTTGCAAGTGGGAAGCAGTTACAAAACAATAGAAGACACCCCACTGCTCTCAGAATGGAAGTGGATAATGATGTGCTATGTGTAGTGCATCGCTGGTAATCTAAAAATCCTCCTTTGTTTGATTGCAAATGAACTCGGCATATGTTATCTAACATGCCAAAACTATTGATAGTTCCCAAAGCTAAGTATTTTTGCTACCTCTTCTTGATAGATTGCTCTGCAATCTCCAAAGGCATGCTTAATTTATACAAAAACAATGAGATTTAATTTAGCATAGCATGATTTAGTATCTATTTTAGCTATTAATTCTGTCACCTTTTTCTTTAATTCAGAAAACGTAATCATCTCATGGCTTTTCTAGGTAAGGGGACCAGCTTGTGCACAAACATTTGTAGATTACCTATCCAAGATGAATGAGGATCCCGGGATTAAGGAGGTGATGGTTTTGGAGCGTGGTTTTAATGGCTGGCAAGCTTCTGGAAGAGTAGTCTGCAACTGCACTGATGTCCCCTGCAAGTCTGAAAGTGCATAGCTAACTTGCTTTAATTTACAACTGAAACTACTTAATTTCAACTACAAGCTTTCATCATTATTTTGGAGCTATGCTATATTATGACATACTAATAATGATCAATTTCGGTTCCGGCCATCGTGCTTAAGATTGAGTGCTGGCATTGATGTGAGTATTACCATTAAATTCTCTCAAAATGTCTCATTATGATAATCAAATGATCAGCCATGAGGATCTATCAACTTGTTGAATGAGGAGTTTGAATTCCTGGAATCTGAATATGTACTTTTGACACTGAACAAAATAATAATATTGCAATTGCTTAATATTTTTATTAATTTTATTTTATGTAGATTGAGGGCATGTTTTATCAGAAATAACTTCTAATCAATGTTGATGGATAGGTTAATAATGGTTATTTGTTTTGTAAAATTGGGGGTGTGCTGCTTGATCTTATCATGAAGATGGTATTAGATTGGACTTGTTTTTGGAATGTTATGCCATTATATTTCATGAAACTACCATCTTTTAGTAGTGAAAATAATGATTTTATTTAGTTGATTATTTGATAAACTTGCTATATCATATTCCCTACAGTGAAGAGAATTCTAATACCATTGTGAAGTAGAAAACTTCTCAAAGAAATAAAGTGGAAACTAACCATTGCAAGGGTTTAGCTTTAGCCTCAAAGAAAATAGATTGGTCTCAAAAGGATGAACGAACTTTATTGGAAGCATACTCCTAATTGCAGCTCTCACCAGTCTTCGCTATCACTTGTGATAAATTTGTTTAGCATGCTTCTACATCCCAAAATTTTCCACCAAATCTTTGGATAGAATAATTAAAAGCGAAGGACATGCTTCTAAAGTGGAACATTGTTATATATGATAAATGTGGATTTTGTGAATGTAATAGTTAAAAAGTCATGATTATATTTATCTTAAATACAATATCTTAATGGTCATTATTTTGAATATCCTTGTGTTGCAATCTTACTCATTGCACAGCTCTCAACCTTCATGATGCTAATTATTTTAACTTGGCTCATATGAGATGGAAGAAGGAAATTAAAAAGTTCAGATTTTGCTAGTACTTATCGTATAAGATGCCTCTTTCTAAGGTACATTTTTAGCTGGTCATCATTGTCGCCTACCAATTATCAGCTCTATTAATCATTATATAAAAATAGCATTCAACTTTTTGGCAGTAACACGGCTAATGCTTAGTAATTGTGGACACTTTTATTATGTCGAGTAGACTCCAATTGAGTTAAATCCGATCCGATCGTCTTTGATTGAATTAAATCAACTCATTTGAAGTGACTTCGGATCCAATTTGACTCAAATTGACATCTATTCAAGTTTAATTTCCTCAAATTAACTCGACCGAGCCGCTTTGAACTTAAATTGATTCAAATTGAGTTAGATAAATTCAAACATGATCAACCCAATTGATTCAAATCAGGTCCAAATTGATTTTTCAAATCAAATTCTGCGTACGACGGCTCCGATCTTTCATGATTTTTTTTCCTTTTGCGCGATTCTTTTCGTCAAATCCCATGGCAGACGATCGAGACCGGTAAATTTTCACAAAACCACGAAATTTGGATACGAGCGGGCTATCTTTTTTCCTTCCATACGAAATCGAGCAAGGCGCTTCATTCGGCTTCACGTCCAGGTCTTCCGTTTGGTCTTCTCTAGTTTTGGTTTCTTGCGTGCTTCCTTCCAGTCGACGACAGAGAGCTGAAAGATGGAGAAATGGAGAAAAGCTGTTCGGATCCTGCGTGCGTCCGTCTGTCCGTTCAGCTGAGAGAGAGCGGAGGTCGTCCAGAAGAGGAAATCGAGCGGGGAGGAGTTAGCGGGATCCTTCGGTGTGCCTTGCCCGAGCACTACCGAGTGGCCTACAGCCGCTATCCCTGTGTTTTCTTCTAGACCGACAGGGAGGCGGAGCCAGGGCATAATGTGTGCGTGTGCTGGAGCCGAGTCGAATAGGGATCGACCGGCTTTTGTGGTTTTTGTCCGGTGTCTTCCAAACAGAAGAGTGTAGCCTGGGTTTCTTCTCATTTCTGTGTGTGAAGGAGCAGCAGTCGATCTACTTCCTCTACGAGTCGAGGGAATTTGAAAGTCGGGGTGTGTGCAGCTAGAAGAAGACAGATTCGGGGAGTTTCCATTCGCAGTTGCTACTGTTGGTACCATTTTTGCTACTCTAGGAGAGTTCACAACCGAACACATCGTTGTGATCGGATTCCACACAGAATAATTTCTCCTGCTAAACACAATTTTAGCAAGGCGACAGCGGAGGCCACTTCCGGAGACATTCAAACAGCAAGTTCTCCTTCCATTCATCCGTTTTCTCAGGCCAGAGGATATGGGGTCGTACGGTTACTTTGGTGAGGAAAAATATGAAAAACTTAGGAAATCTCATAGGTCTCTAAACCCTGTGATGTGGTTGATGCTCCAAACCCCTTAGGTCCTAGAAACCCTTTTCTAAGCCCCAAAATAAATCTTATTTTTGTTGTCCTCTTCGCAAAAAGTGGAAATCCGACGATTTCCACTCGATTGCTCTCATGTGAGAGTCCGAGAAGTATGCTGAAGCGTGGAGCTGTTGGATCGGCATTCAATAACATCCAAATTCTTGTGTCACATTCATATTGCATGCCTTGTCGTCGCCAACAAATGATCCATAGGTTAAACAATGTTGTTTGACTCCTAATTAAATGGCAATTTGTAGGTTTTCAAGTGCTACTAGTTACAAATTGCATCTCTCTATTTTAAACCATATTTCATGATAAAATTGACATATATTTAGGGGAGTTTGCACATGTTAAAAGTTATGATAGACAAGAATTTGGTGAATGATTATGATGAATTTGTTTGATATATATATATATAACGAGATTTCTCATACTCCCTCAAATGCTTATGTGTAAATCTCACAATGCATATGATCAACCAAGTTCATGATCGACATTTGTGGGCTCCGAAAATTTTGCGCACTCAGACTTCTCCGCACCATCTCTTTTCTTTTTTATTGATGGCAGAGAGTTTTAACGAGTTTAAGTTCCGGATGAATTTTCAGAAGGCAGATTAGGTTTTAGATAAGACACTACATATAGATTTCACCTTTATTTTTGTGAGGACTTTATGATATGAGTTTTGGTTTCCTATCGGCGCAAGCTCCTATATTTAATTACCCCTCTCGATAACAAGAGAGAACTTTCGATTAAGGCTAGTTGTTAAGTAGGTCGCATAGATCGTAAATCTTGTGTATAATAACAATAGTTTTAGGGTTCTGATTTTGGATGTAAATTTTGTAGTTTAAGATTTAAAATTTATCATCATAAACTTAAAACTGGTGATGGGGGAATGGAAATGAGCCTGATCAAAATCCCATGTTTCCGTTGTCCCGGGCTGTCATGTTTCCTGATCTAGTTAGTTAGAGGAGGTAGTCGACCTAATCAGACAGAAGACATCTTATCGACAATCTTGAATTGCTTCGTCCAAGAATACCTTGTAGACTTGGGGTGGTGTTTGTTCTAAGGGGATATATATGAATCCACCTTATCTGACAGAGGGCTTTATGGCAATCGAATATATCCTATGATTCATTACTCAAGGGTTTGACGTCGTTAGGGAAGATAGGAGCTTTGTTCGTGATGGTAATATAATGGTGCCATTTTGCGGCAAATTCACCTGATCAGAGGGTACGTGCCATGCCCCTACTGTTAAGAGATTATTTGAGGATGAATCTTAGTGATACATTTGACACAAAATTTGCTCTTAGTGAGCTGAGGTCTATTTCAAATTTATCACACTCGATAAACAGTCGCAGGAAATGGATGGTTTTTAATTTTAAGTTTTTTAGATGATAGTTTTCATTTTAAGGATTTTGATTTTTATTGGATTTGGGGGTGACGTTAAAATCACTTTTATTTTGTAGGAATTTGGGAGGCATTTTATGATTCAAGTCATGTCGACTCCAGTCCTTTCATGGAGGAGGATGAAGCTTGAACATTTGATACGCGTAGTATTCTCAGATATTGGCATTTGCAAATTTATCATAATTATCGGAGCACATGTAGATTTTGTTTAGTTTGAAAATAGAATGTTATATTAATGAATATATGGCCCTGCGTAGCATTCTCATACATTTATGTTTGTGACTTTAACACGTTTATCGGAGCACATACATGATATGTTTTAATATATAGATTATAGTTATTATAGAGATATAGCTTTTTGTCTGCTCGTACGAGTATTGTGGATTCGGTGGCATATATTATCAGTGAATTTTGCTTCAGAAAAGATGCATTTTAGAATTTCAAATAATTTATCTTTTTCATGGTCATTTATGATTCTATTATTTTTATACCCCAATAATTTGTACTTATCCTCATTTTTGCTAGTAAGTCTTCACGTATGCTGCTTTCAATAACTTTTTTGTTATTCAACACTACAATTGTGCGGGCATTACTAATTACGAATCGCCTACGTGCTATCATAATTGTTATCCTTTCAATGCATTTTATATCAATCACTCTGATTCGTAGTCCAGTGCACTAGTTTCTTGTGCATAGTGCATCGTGGTACCTGGAAGGCTTAAACCACCATCACTTGAACACTTCTAAATTTCTATTTTTTTTTTGTTGAAGTTCATTCACTAAGAAAATCTCACAATCATTAATTGTAGATCTTTGTCATCCGAATATATATCTCATACTTGATGTCCTCTATAATGTGAGATATTTGGAAGAGGTCATTAAAAACTTTGCTGTCAATTTCAACGTCTTTAGCAGATCCAATTTCTGGTCCTTATATATAATACATTTTGCCAGAATTGCCATTATAATTCTAGAAATCTCTTACCATGAGCCATTGATAGCTGCAATTGTTGGAAAAAGTCAGTATTAATTTATCAGCTTATTTTGTTGTTATTAACTTGCTTATGGTTCTTTTCCACCCAAGTTAGCAAAATTCCGAATAATCATTAATTGAATTTTATGAACTAATTTGTCAGATGCAATTTCTCTGAATCTCGTAAAAATATTGAAAATCTAATAGTTTCAGTAATATATTAACATCAAGCTTTAATAGCTCAGGACAACATAAACCAAAAGAGAACAATTCCATAGCCTGAATGCTGCTGATGACTTGCGCAACTTAAAGTAACTTTGAAATGTTAAAATAGGACAATTTTGCTACAAAGAATAACATGATTATAAAATCTGAACTTGTTTTCTTCATGTTCTTGTGTGTTATGTAGCATATGACTCTACTAGCATTGTGAATCTCTATTATACATTTTAACCTTATGGAAATCATTAATAGGTGTTATTATTATTATTTTAATTATTATTTTATATTTTTTAAATCATTTAAAATAACAATTTGATTGTGTGTGGGTTCCATTTTATTTAGTTTTAATTTTAGCAGCCTCATGGTGTCCCCTCCCTGCGACGAGAGGTAGGGAGGGCACTTGCCTTTTTGGCTTGACTCAACCGGATAAAATCAACGGCGAGTTTGATGGAGCGAATCGAACCCGGTATTGGTCTTCGACGATCCTTGTTACGCACAACCTGTTAATTAAGCGAATTGTTTAAAAATTTTTTTTTTATTCCCATCGAAAATCTGACAACCTTCTGACGCCTCTCATTGTGAGGGGAGAGACTGGGTGACCTTTTGGCTTGACTCGAACGAATTAAATCAACAGTGAAGAGTTTGGGGGAGCGAATTGACCCCGTCAATATCTTCAAGTCTTCAATCTATTCGGCTGATCAGATCGACAACTAAGGGTTTCGAAAGACTGTATCAACCCTGAGACTTCCTTTAAATAATTTCATGCTGTGGTGCTTTTTTGAAAATCTCCTTTTTTTCTTATTTTATTTCATTTTTTAATGTATATATATATATATATATATATAGACCAGGGAGGCGGGCTTTGACAATGGGTCAGGGCATGCCGGCTAGTTAGGCTAAAGCCAGAGGCGACTAGCTTGCTCAGCGAAGAGCAGGATGTGGTCGGAGTGGGAGGTGGGTCAGTTAGGTCGGCGCTTGATCGTCTAGGGCATGGAGGGTACAGCTTGGATTGTCGAGGTTGGCACTGAGTAGTTCAAGATTGTGAAGATTGGAGGCTAGGTCAGCGTCAGCTTCGGCGAAGTTTGGCAGGAGTTTGGCTCGGCTATTAGAGGCTTACGGGTTAACGTAATGCGGCTGGAGGTTGGATGGAGGTTAGGTTGGCAAGATCGACAACTGAGTGAGAGCAGGCTTTGTTTGTGTATATTTTTTCAAGTTTCCAAGTCTTTCATGTTTGAATGCTTACCTTTAATTATGCCATTTGAAGGTTTTTGTTTTCGTAGACGTGGTTGTTGTGTAATCGTGGAGGGAGTGGGGAATGGGATTGTGGGTGGTTTGTCGGTGGTTGAGTCGTGTGTGGATTACATGTCTGCAGTCAACAAATCTTTTCCAACAAATATGATATGCGCTTTATAGCCGATCATACTTGTTGCAAGCTAGTTGACCCTGATTTATCTTCTCGATTTGGTAGGAATAAGGTATATCTTACCTAGCTTCTTAGTTTGGCGGGCTTGGTGAAGGATCCATATTTGTGCTCTAAATCCTTTAGATTTATATTCGGTCTGTGGAAAATAGTTATTTGTCCAAAGCTTTAAGCATGACATACTTTGATGATGAAAATATTCTCTTAATTTGATCTACAACTTTATAAGAATTGTGGGATGACTTCTTCGATCCCGAGCTTTGTGATTTATCAGACATGCTGAAGAAGAGAACTCTATTGATCTTAGCTTTGTGTTTGATAGATTTATTAAATGAATAATGTCTCTAATTTGATAAAAGTTTTGATTGTAGCTTAGTGTCTTTGAGTTGGATGAGAATCATCTTCTAGATTTTATATCAATTCATTTATTAGTTGAGAAAATCTTCGAAATCTGAATTACTTTAATTTGTTAAATTTGATGAACATTAAACTTGATAGTATTTATCATCGGGGTAACAAAACAAATGCTTTCTTATTACGACCTCTTATTATAGATTGTTGAGTAGGTAAAACTATCAGTGACTCAGTCGCATATAGGTTTATTGAGATTTATATTATACCAGTTTGGACACTGGATTTGTATTATAAAAGCTTCATTTTTTTTAAAAACTTGATTTGTTTCATGCTTTTTTAAACTTGATTTGTTGAGGTTATCATACCAAAAGTTTCTTCATTTAAACTCTAGGATTTTGACAAATTTGAAAAATTAATCTTCAATTTTTGTAATGATCACGTATTTGTTTGCTTGAAAGCATTGACTTTTGCCTTGTATTTATGCAGTGATAACATCATGAATGATTTAAATATTTATTTGGGAATTAATGTTAACTTAAATAAATATTTAAAATGTCCCATGTTTTAAATAGAAATTTCAACTGTCATTAGATTTTTGGCATTTTAAAAACTTTAAAAAATAGCCCATATTTTGTAGGAGAATTTTAAAGATATCTTAGAAATATTTTCTTTTTTTTTATATGGGTATGATCTTAAACTTGATTTTTTAGAATGATATTTCTTCAGATATCTTCCATTGATCGGGGCATAGGTCGTTGACCTTCCATATCGATGAGTTGATAAGTTGATCCTTGATACAACTTCTCGATGATAAAAGGGCCTTCTCAATTTGGTTCAAATTTATCACAAATTTTTTGGTGTGGGATAATTCGTATTCTTAGCACTATGACCAATTTTTCTTCATGAAATGCTCGATGACATACCATACGATTGAAATATTTTATCATTCTTGCTTGATAAAATTTTAAATTTTATTGAGCTTGGAGCCTGACTTCATTCAGTGCATCAAGCTCTTCCATTTATAGGCGAACATTTTGTTCTTCCATGAGGTTGTACTGAATAACTATTTAAAGTAATGACAATTCAACTTCAAGTGACAACACAGCTTTAGCTTCAATACCAATACATAAGGAGTTGCTTTTGTTGGTGTCTTGTACGTAGTTTGATATGCCCATAATGCTTCTGCTAACTTAGAATGTTATTCTTTTTTATTTTTTCTTAAAATTTTCTTGAGCATCTTTACCAGTATTTTGTTGAAGGCTTTTGCTAATCCATTTACTCTTGAATTATAAGTAAAAAAATATCGTCAATAAATTTTATGTCGCTAATTGAATATGTAAATTTTATTACTTTTAAAAGATGGACCATTATCTGAGATTATGCGGCGCGACACACCAAATCTATAGATAAAATTATGAGTAAAGAAGTTAATGATAATCCTCTTAGAGGATGCTTTATAGAACCGCTTTGTATTAGAACGCACTAAGTTGATGACCTGAAAATGGATGCACCTGAATTTGAATTTTCTTTCAATTCAAGTACTAATTCCGTTGAAGATTTCCTTTATAAACCATGAAATCTTTCCAGTTGTTTGATCATCTTTATTATTTTTTTGGAGGTTGCAGTTTGTCATTCTTCTTTTTTTAGTATCATTTTTCTCTTCACTTTATCTTCTTTCTTAGTTGGTGGTATAGGAGAAGACATGATTTCCTTACAATTTTTTTAGGTGAACTAAAATGCTATTTTATAGTATGAATTCACCATCTCTATATTTCTTTTCAAGCTAGTCTTTGAAGATATAACAATCTTCGATAAGATGGTTGATAATTTGCTGATACGGGCAATAATTTGGATTTTCATTCTGATCAACTTCTTTGGATCTTTTTTGCTCTTGTAATTCAAGACCAACATTAAGTGCTTGCTTGAATAGTTTTGCTACACTTTTCTTTTTAAAAAATATTCTCTATTCTTTTTTTTTTAAGGGATGTGATGTGATCACCAGTTCTTGGTTTTAAATATTCTCCTCCACCATGTGTTGGACACCGAAGAGCCTTTGGGATATGACACCTAATTATACTCGACTGGATATAGGATACAATTGCTCACAAATTTCTCTACATGCTCTAAGGTGATGACAGCTTTAATTTTTTCATTGATGATTGATTATAACTTGGAGTCATCACCGGCTTGGATATACTTACGACATTTTGGTGAGTTTGCATATGAACAAGTCGATTGGCATCATTTCTCTCTTTATTTATAGTTCGCATTCCATACATCTAGGGTATTGGGTTGTTTGGCAAATTAGTAAGAACACTACTCGATATTTGATGTTTAGTTGGCTGACTTGATGTCTGATGATCAATTCTCTGAGCAAGTACATGATTAGTAATGATATTTTTTTGAATTAATTGCATCATCACAGTTATCTATGTCATCATTTATGTCATTTTGTTATTCAACTATGATATCTCTTTATCTTTTTCTTTCATTTTGTGTTTTATATGCCTTTGTACTTGTGCTAGTGTCTCAGCAAGCAATTCTTCTTTGATCATCATTTTGTTCATCACTTTATTATTCTTCTTCTGACTGCTCGTATTAAGCTTGCTGTTCTTGAGGGGTTGTTGTTTTGGAAGAAGTTGGCTCCACTTCATTGTTTCGTCGGTAGCCATGTGATGGAGGCGGCTCATGACCATGCCCCACCATATAGAAGGAGCCCGACGGCTAGGATCAGAGACTAGGGAGGTGGGCGTCAGCAGTGGGTTAGGGCACGACGACTAGTCAGGCTGAAGGCAGAGGTAACTGCTTGGTCGGCAAAGAGCAGGATGTGGCCGGAGTGGGAGTTGGGTCAGCTAGGTCGGCGTTTGGCCATTAAGGGCATGTCAGGTGCAGCTTGGATTGTCGAGGTTGGCACTGAGGAGTTCGAGATTGTGAAGATCGGAGGCTAGGTCGGTGTCGCCTTCGACAGAGATTGGCAGCAGTTTGGCTCGATAGATGGAGGCTTGCTGGTTATTAAAGTGCAGTTGGAGGCTGAACGGAGATCGGGTTGGCAACATCGGCAGTCGAGCGAGTGCAGAATTTGTTTGTCTATCTCTATAAGTTTCCAAGTCTTTCACGTTTGAATGCCTACCTTCAATTATGTTGTGTGAGGGTTTTTGTTTTTGTATACGTGGTTGTTGTGTGATCGTGGAGGGAGTGGGGTATGGAATCGTGGGTGGTTTGCTGGAAATTGAGTCGTGCATTAGGGCTACAGTCAACAACATTCTCACCAAATTTAGAGCACTAATGTGTCAATCATCATTTGCTTGAAACATCCTCAATCATTGGGATATTAGAAGATAACTAAATAGGCTCATTTAATTATGAAATAAACTTGAGATGGTTGAACCCTCAAAGGCCCATGAGCCCTCATATTTCAGAATTATTTAACCCTATTTTGTAACTTTTAAATTGGGTTGTTGAAGTGGAATCCTTAAAACTTGTAAAATGCACATCACATGCATACACTTCTAAGTTCCTTAGATCAAATCAAATTGATCTAAAAACCCCTTAGAAGTTATAGTCAATTAATCCTATTAAAAATGAGGCCAAAGAACTTAAATAAAAATTAGGAGCTCTCTTTCAAATGCCTTTGCCCTAATGTATTACATTTTGGAGCCTCCCCAAGGCACCAAATATCTCATTACATGGCTCATTGGAGTGTTGAAATCAAATTCTAAGTCATTTGCCCCATTTGTCGTAACATAAAAAATGATCAAATAATCTCCGTGCTTGTTGCTTCCTAAGCCTAAATAGGTTTCCAAATGACATCTAAAGAGCCTAAAAGAGCACTAGAAATTCTTTGGATCAAATCCAAAGTTCCCTTAGCCTAATTGTTGAATCCAAAATTAACAGTTGACTATCTAGACATGGGATTCAAAATTTAATCTCCCCCATTTGCTTAGCCCTAAATTAGGCAAATGAATATTCCTCTTAGAACACCAAAAGTTCAAAGAACCTCTTGTAATTTGTAACCCCTAAGTTACAAATTGATTTTCTTTTTCTATAACTTAACCAATGTTGAGTAAATCAAACCTACACCCAATCAATTTATTTGTCGAGTCAAAATCAACAAATAATCTCAGCCTAAGCTTAGGAATCAAAGTCCTAGCTTCCTCTCATTTACTTAACCCAAATTAGGTGAATGAACATCTCTCTTTGGAAACTCAAAAGTCCAAAGAACTTCTCTTGATTTGTAGCCCCAAAATTACAAGTCTTCTCTTACTTCTATGGGTTCCAAAAGCCTTAGAAGATTTGACCTTAGCTCAAAAGTAATATATCTCATGTAGGAAACTTCTCTCTCCTTACCTCCAAAACTAAAGAGAAGTCTCCAACTCTTAGCTCCAAAGCTGTGGGTCTTTTATTTTTATTTACTTGATCCTCAATCAAGTGAATGATCTTTAGCCATAGGAATCAAAGCCATAGCTCTTCTATTGGACCCAAACCTAATAGGACCTTCCTCCTCTCTGGCCTCAAAGACAAAGCCTATCCATTTGGCCCAAATCAAATGGATAATCCCCCTACTTCAACCTAAACTCTAAGTAATCCTTCATTTAACAAAGTAAGTTATTCCTCCTCTTATGACATTTAAAATATAATCCTTAGATATCTTTTAGGAGTTTTCTTATATTGAAATTCACTTTATCCAATTTGGTGAATTTTACAAAGTTCTAGCCAAACTATTAGGCTTGTTTATCTTACAAAATTAGGTAAACAACTTTATCTATTAGGTAAACATCTTTCTCTTATCCAAACATTAAGAGAACCCTAAAAATCTAGAAAATTACTTAGGTTTCTTTTAATAAAATGATTAATCATTTCATCCAAAGGTGGAATGCCTACATTTGATCTGAGGAGGTTCATAAGTTGCAGCTTACCTCAAAGTAAGCAGTGGTCACTTTATAAGTTCTTTATAAACCTTCTAAATATGAAATAATTAGAAATAAAATAAAAGCTTCAAGTTACAAACAACTTAAAGTGAAATCACCTATGGATTAAAATTAAACATCTCTATTCCTCAATAAAATAAAATATCATTTGTAGTGTGACATACTACATAGCCGACAAATACTTAGGTGCACAACTCTTAAACATACTAGGATTAAAATTTTCTTTTATGGGAATGTGATTGATGTTTTAATGTGATGCTTTGGATTGTCTGTGTTGTGGGCATACCCTTAAGTGGATTGGATATATATTTATGTTCTTTTCTATTGATAGACATGTCCAAGATGGGTTTAAATCATAATTATAAAAAAATATTTTTTAAGTTGCTGATTAAAACCTGCCAAGGATGTATGACTAATATGACAAAAACAGAGCTTGACACTTTAAGTGTCGGACAATTCAAAGATGTTTCTTTTTGTCATATAAATTGCTTTATAACCCTCTTATGTTTTGCAAATTTAAGTCTTTATTTTTAAAAATATATTTGTTAGAATTAGGAAGTATTGTAAGACTCTAGGATATTGTTACAAGAGAGATGAACTGTAAGGATAAATCCTCATATGTGATGCTCTCAATATATCTAGAAGCTAAAGCTTGAAGACCCCATAGGTTGAGTATGTAAAATTTGACTAGGCTATATTATAACAGGCAACTCAGCTGCCAATTATAATTATAATAATTAGACTCTATACTATATTTTGCTATTGGTTATATATATATATATATATTTATGGATTAGGCTAAATGGTAAACGATATGAGCTACACACAGAGCTAGCGTGTAATCTGAATATGTTTGGATTTTGTTTGACATAAAAATAATGAAAGCTCACTAAATATTCAAATATACGTGACGTTCAAGTAATACAATGACAAAGAAGAGTGTTGATTCAACAAAAAGTATTCAGCTTAATTACAATTAAACTATTACTATTTAATATAGATGCATAATTTATCCTACTAAATATAAAATGGATGTTCTAAGTTTTTTCTACTTAATGAAACTTGTAAGAAAACTTGATACTATTGCACATAAAGTGTTTTACACCAATGAATGTAAAACTACATAATTTTTCTAATGAGACTCAATTTTAGATGTGGATCAGAGTATATGTATCTCTAGATCTCTGTAGAGTTTGTAGGGATGAAAATGGAGGTTTATGGCCTTCATATAATTATAATATTTCCATAAAAATCTAGAATTTTAACATTCTATATCTAAATATGCCAATATTTCATTTTAATACTTCTATTAGTTCTAATATTCTTCCGTCGAGGTAATACATCACACTGGATATTAACTATATATATGATCATTATATACATTAAATGAAGAACGAGAGATATTGAAAACATCTATAAAGCAATCCAAAGCATAAAAGTCAATATTAGTACTTATTATGTATTTACATCATTAACCTGAAACTCAGAGATTTAGTCATTCATGAATAACACAAAAAAAAAAACTTATTCATTTCATTCAAATACGAAAAAGATATAAGAGAATTAATAAGATAAATGTCACCCGAAAGGATCAATTGGTATTCTCCATTCTCCTTCCTCTAACAATAGAATTATTTACACAATATTGGCTAATGTCTCCAAATGAAAGTATATTATACATTTCTAGCCTCTCTGAGATTTTACTCTAAGAGGGAATTAAAGGAAGACGCTCAAAAGTTTAAGACTCCACTCAAAATGACAGAACTCTAACATAAGAATTGAAAATTTATCTATACAAGTGCATAAATGAGTTTAGGTGTTATGGCACTCAACATGTTTATGCTGCAACAGTATAAAATGAACTAGCATATCGGCGTTGTAATGCTTGCTCCATTGTGGCTCTAGGCTAACCTGGAATAGTTAATGTTTGAACTAGCGCATCTTTGGGCTAAGTCGACAAGATATTCTTTTTGGAAACTACTTCGCCATGATGTTGCAAAAGTTGAGTGCTACGACGCTTAAAAGAACAATCAGACATTATGGTGTTGGAATGCTCAGGGCTCATCTTCCCAAGACTCTAGTGCTGCGATGCTCATGTTAGGTGCAACAGCATTGACTTTGGCTACTCTGTAATGTTGGCTGTTCCTTATATTCTAGAGAGGCCAGTGTTGCAATGTCTGAATTAGACGCTGGGGCGTTGTAGATGACAATGCTATGGTGTTGGATTTGTGGGCATTGTGACGCTTATTCAATACTTATGAATTTTTCCTTCTCTTAAATATTTTTTGCACAAACAAAACTAGAATAATATATTTTTATTTAATTTTAATACAATAAATAATACACAATTTATATTTTACAATTTTTTTTCCAACTTAAAGTTTTGCTTATCCTCAAGCAATAGTGAAATCATTTATTGATTAACTTAATAGTCAAAATAAAAATTGATAATTTAAAATTGCTAAAATGTAAGATAATACATCATAATCTAGAAGTAATTTAGAATGATCAAAGTTATAATTCTAATTTGAAAGATTATAACAATTATTCCATATAGTCATCCTTCTTATTGCTTGTATTAAACATATCCACTATGAGTGTAAGTGTAAGATTGACTTCTGATTTTGAAAATGAATAATTTATTATTTAGAAATTAGTTGAGTTTGTAGTTAATTCATTAATCCATAATTATATATATTAATTCACATACCTTATCCTATTTTATAAATTTTCTACATATGTGTATTTTAAGATAAATATGCCTGAAGAATTGCCAGAAAGAATGGCTAGGCCATATACAAAAACAAAAATGAATAAGGGGAATAAGTCTAAGCAACTGCATCATATTTTGCATTTGGTCTAACAAGAGGTAGATAAAATTGTATGTATGGAAAAGTGTTCTACTAGCAGTGGACCTAGATCTGAATTTGACAGTGAAGTTGATTGACATTTAAAATTATTTCAGACTTTTAAACTGCTAGCCTTCAAAGGTGCAACTGATCCAATAATAGCTGAAGAATGGTTGTTAAAGATAGGAAAGATCTTGGATGGTATGATTTGTGCTGAGAACATGAGGGTAGTATTAACCGCATTTGTTCTAGAAGGAGATGCTGAAAGATGGTGGCAAACACAACATAAAGTGAAATTTGACTTGATGCCTCTCACTAGCATATAGTGGGATGATTTTGTGAGGGATTCAGAGACTAGTTTATTCTTTATTCAGTCAGACTAGCTATGTAAGACAAATTCTTCAATCTAACTATGGATTTGAAGACAATTATGTATTATAGTAGTAGAATCCAGCTCAACCTGAGAAACCTCTACGTGATTAGTGCGGGAAGAGACATTTTAGCCTATGTTTAGAGGGTTCTAGAAGATTATTTAGATGCTATTAGTTGGGTCATCACAAGTTTGACTTCCCTCTAGAGAGAAGAAGCAATGTCAAGTCACAGGGATATCAGGAGTATAAGAAGCATGGACACTATAGGAGATATCTAGAAAGAAATCAAGCAAAAAAAACTTAATTTCAGGGAAAGTCAATAGTGCAAGGGTAACCATCAGTTCAGTTAAAAGGAGAAGCATTAGATATTAATGATAATCAACCCGTGGAAGCTTGAGTGTCTGACATCATTATATACATACTTTTGATTTTCAACAAGTTTGGAAAGTTCTTTTTAATTCTAGTGTGTTCCATTCATTTATTTCTAAAGAATTTTATTTTGATTTATCTATTGAGACCATATGTTTTACTTCTGCCATGTGTGTTATGATGTAGATGGGAGATAGTTTACATGCCAATAAAATGCATTTTATGAATCTGGATATTGAGGGCCATAAATTTTCAACAATAGTGATTTTAGTGCCTATTAAACTTTTGATATCATTTTGGGAATGAATTGACTAGTTAAACATTTTGCCAATTGAATGTTAAAAGAAAAGAATAAAGTTTAGTTTGCGAAATGAGAAGACCTTCTATTTTTCTGTGAGAAGAATGCAGCATCCTCTCTTATTAGTGGAGTGAATATGGATAAATATCTTAGGGAGGGTGAGTTGGTGTTCTTAGCAAAAATGGAAGTGTTCAATAAAGATGTTCAAGCATTACATAATATTTCAATTGTTTCAAAATTTTTATACGTATTTTGTAAAGAATTAACAGGATTACTACTGGAAAGATAAGTTTGCTTTGGCATCAAATTGCAACCAGAAACATAAGCAATCTACAAATCCTCCTATAGAATGGCTCCAAATGAATTGTGGGAGTTGAAAGCTCAATTATAGGAATTAATGGATAAGGGATTTATTAGAACTAATAACTTACCCTAGAGTGCACCTATACTTTTTGTTAAGAAGAAAGATGGATCCATGTGAATGTGTGTTGACTACAAAAATTTGAAAACGTGACCATCAAGAATAAATATCCACTCCCACACATAGATGACTTATTTGATTGGTTGGTAGGTGACACAATATTTTCCAAAATTAATTTAAGATCAAGATATCAACAAGTTAGGGTGCAAGAAGTAGATATAAGTAAGACAACTTTCGGGATTGGATATGATCATTTTGAATTTGTAGTAAAGCATTTTGGGTTAATAAATGCTCATGCTATTTTTATAGATTTGATGAATCAGAATTTTAAGGAGTATATAGATTAGTTTGTGATTATTTTCAATTATAATATTATGGTATACTAAAAAATTGATGATGAGCATACTGAGCATTTAAGTCTAGTTTTTGAAACTTTGAGAAATAGTTAGTTGTATGTAAAATATTGAAAAGAATTTTGGCTGACTATTGCCTTTTTTAAGCATATTATTAAGGGTGAAATAATTTTAGTGGATGCACAGAAGGTGAAAACAATTTTGGAATGGCCTACACTAAAGAATGTTATTAAGGTTCATAACTTTTTCGAATTGGCTGGATATTACATAAGGTTTGTTAAAGGATTCTCATAAATTGCTATATCATTACCCAAGCTGATGAGGAAGGATGTTAAATTTGAATGGACTACAGAATATGAGAAAAGCTTTTAGGCATTGATTATGAATCTATCTACAGCACCAATGTTTACACTTCCTTCATGAATAGAAGGATTTCAAATTTACAACGATACTTGAAAGATTTAGGATGTGTTTTAAAGCAAAACAGAAAAGTCATTGTATATGCATTGAAATAATTGAAGCCACATGAAAGAAATTATCCTACTCATGATCCAAAGCTGGCTACAGTGATGTTTGCTTTGAAGATTTAAAGGCATTACTTATATGAGATAAGATGTGAAATCTTTACTGATTATCGAAGCTTAAAATATATAATTTCATAGAAATAACTCAATTTGAGATAGAAGAAGATGTTCATCAAGGATTATGATGTGGATGTTCAATATTATCCTAGAAAATTTAATATGGTCGTTGATGTTGTGAGTCATAAATCTACAGAAATGATGAAGTGGATGATTACTTAAGAGATTTAGTTGATCAAGGAAATAGACAACTTGCAATTGGAGGTTAGAGACTTTTCAAATGTGGATTACTTATATCAGATGACCGTAAAGCTAACCTTAACAAATTTTTTTAAAGAGGCTTAAAAAGTTGATAATGAGTTTTTAAAGTTAATGTTACAGGCCCAATCAAAATAAAGACAAGATCTTTTTGTTGATGCAGATAAAATTATTAAACATAAATTTTAATTATGGGTACCTAATAATCCAAACTTAAGAAAAGAAAATTTGCATGAAGCTCATCACTTAGGCTACACCATTCATCCAAGTAGTACAAAGATGTATAAAGATTTAAAATTATTATTTTGGTGGCTAGGTATGAAGAAAGATGTTGGTGAATATATATAGCTAAGTGTGAAGCATGCAAAGTTATGAAAGCTAAACATCAGTGGCATATTAGATTATTGTAATCCCTACCTATCCCTGAGTGGAAGGGGGAAGATGTTGTAATGAATTTTGTTATGGGATTTATCAGATCCAGATAGGGACATTACAGTATTTACGTGATTGCATGACATTCTTAAAGTTTTTATTTTAGACAAAGAAGGTAGATTCACTTCTAGGCTCTAGAAAAGTATTCATGCTAGTTTGGGCATAAATCCGCACTTTAGCTTAGTTTTTCATCCTCAGACTAATGGTCAATGTGAAAGAACAATTCAAGTATTGGAAGACCTAATGATATTATGTGTTTTGGATCTTGGAGGTAGTTGGGAAGACCACATCCCATTATTAGAATTTACTTACAATAATAATTACCAATCAAGTATATAAATGACACAATGTGAAACACTTTATGGTATAAAGTGCAGAACTCTCTTAACTTGGGTTAAAATAGGCAAAAGATAATTAAGGGGCCCAAAGTTAGTTGATGAAGCAACATAGAAAATTAGATTAATCAAAGACATATTAAAACTAGCTCAGGATCGCTAGCAATAATATTATGATCCCAAGCATAGAGCAGTTGACTTTAAAGTTGGTGAATTTATATTTTTGAAATTTAAACATGTGAAAGGTACAACCAAATTTGGGCAAGGAGGAAAGTTGAGTCTTAGGTATATATGACATTTTGAAATTATTAAAAGGATTGATAAAGTTGCTTACAGGCCTTCTCTTCCAACGGACATGTAAGATATTTACAATATTTTTCATGTGTCACTGTTAAGTAAATGGGTTATAGATACTCATCAGAGAATTTCACATGATGAAACTAATCTACATAAAAATATGATGTATACTAAGGAACTAGAAAGAATACTAGACTTTGATTTTAAAGAGCTTTAGAATCGTCAGATTTCTTATGTTAAAGTAAAATGAAAATAAAGACTAGAACAATAGACAACTTGGGAGAAGAAGATATTAGATCACAATTCCCTCATTTTTTTTGGTGGCCGCTAAGACAATGTTTGATGATGAAATTCCAATAATGAGGGGTGGATTATATTACCCAAAAATTTCAAGAATTTAAGCAGTAATTTTTTTTTCAAACATCTACCCATTTAAAAGTTATTTTTATTAAACATTATTTTAAATTTGAAGCATATTGATATATAGAAATACAACTAAATTACAAACCATTTATATGCATTTAATAGTATTTAAAAAATAGTAAATAATAATTGAAATGGTTAATCAAACTTTATACTATAGCTATATCAGTCATTTAATGCAGCATTTAATACATCTTGCCATTGCTTAACCACTAAGCTAAGCATGCAAGGATGGATGGTAGATCATGCGACTGAGGTAAGCTAAGTTGGTTAGTGGAATGTGGTTCTGTATATTAATTAAGTTATAATGTGTAAGTGTTAAGCCTTTGCATTCCTTCATTTCTCCCTAATTAGCCATAGTTTTTGTAGAAGTTCTAAAGCAGGCCGTGGGCAGAAGCTGGGTGGGCGGGCGGATCCGTTAGGGATGTTGGTGATGTTAGCTGCTGTTGTGATTGTTCAAATGTGGTAAGGCAGTAGTGTGTTGAAATTAGGAATTTTGAAATTTATCTTGATGCTGGTGATACTAGCTACTGCTGTAGTTGCAGAAAGTTAATTAAGGGTTGAACTGCTTGCATGTTAAAATTTGTGTGTACTAAATTTAATTTCGGGAATTTAAAATAGATGCTGATTTAATTATTGAAATCAATGTAGTTATACTGAAATTATGTTGTGTGCTGAAATCAATAAAGGGAGAGATTAAGGAAACTGTAAGTTGAAGAAATCATCTGTAATTGTTGAAATCAATAAGAAAAAGGAAGAGGAAAAGCTAAGAGCATGTAAGGGCATTGTTGTTTGTTGATAGTAAGTAATGGTGGTTGTTGAATTTTGCTAAAATGCTACTGCAATTGTTAAAAATACCAGCTAAACATAATAAGGAGACAGATTTAGTGGGTTGTTGATGATATCAGGAAAGAAAAAGAGAAGAAAAGAAGGGAAGTGAGCGGAGAACTCAGAAGAGTAAAAAATGAAAGTTTAGGTTGAATGAATCTTTAGGTAAAACTATAAGAATTTTCATATAACTTGTATAATTTTATTAAGAATGAATGGATGCATAAAGAAAGAAAATTTATGTTTTAGGTTGTATATAGAAGGAAAGAGGTCATGGTATTTTAGGTGAACCAAGTTGCCCAATTAGCCCAGGAAATGATGTGAGATACTCAAACTATGATATAAGAAATAATAATACTTTATATAATTTTAACTCATATTCTATATGATTATGATAATATTAATCTCAATTTCATTACATATTTAGTTATTGTTTATCCAATATTTATTGAAATAACATTTTTTAATAAAATGTGACTTGTATTAAAAAGGTAAATAAAAAATGTATGAGTAAGTCATATATGGGGGATAGACCTTCACAAGTAAAGGTGAAAGACCTGACAAGGTAAGCCTTAGGGAAGCCATATAGAAGGTGTAATATTCTCTCAATTCTAAAAATTAAGAATTCAGATCCAGCCTTGAATGAGAGGGAAACTCTTAATTCTAAAAGTTAAGAATATGGACCCAATCTTCAATTAGAGAGTTGTAAGTGTGCAAAAGCCTATAATCATCATATGAATTGCCTAAAAGTATTGAATTCCAAATAGAATATGACATGATGTTTTTGGCCTTTAATAATCCCTTTTGGCCTTTAATAAACAAACACTTTAAAGTCATGCAACTTAAGCATTAAACTCCTATATGACATATCAAAGCCCACAACCTCCTTCACACACTTAGATGGTTTGCTAGGATAACCAACTCTAGCTTGGGTTAGGCGTTGGTTTAAATTGCTTGATGGGTATTTTGCTTAGAGAGTTCCTTGTGTTTATTTATTTATATTTTTGTAACTCTAAATGTCATGCATTTTAATTTCAATTGGTGCACTTAGGCTTTTTAAGGACGGCATTAGAAACATTAGGATGTTACACAACTGCTCTGCATATTCTATATTTCTATATGTTTATTACATTTTATACAGTCATTTACATTCTTGTAAGAGTTAAAGTAGAATGTACTTAAAAATGATGTACATATATGAGTTATTGTAAATATAAAATGTATATAGATCAAGTTGTACAATATCTTGAGTTGTAAAAGAGTTAAATAAACCTACTTGTATATGCAAATGGGGATCCAAAAGACAATATCCTCTCCTTTAGAGGATAATCTCTTTTGAAGTTCTATAGAGGACTTCGAGCTCAAAGACCTTAAGTTGATATATTTGAGTCTATATATATGGTAGGCTTATAAACCCAGGTTTATTTTGGTGGAGCCTAGCCACCTCAGTTTCTTGCAAAGTCTGAGTCTTCTGTAAATATTTGAATCAATAAATGAATAAATTTTTTTTATATTATGCAGTCATTTCTTTACTACATTGCATCATTTGAGTGCTAGCTTGCATTAGTGGGTAGAATTTTCTTAGGCTTTTCTCGGTGTATATGTTTCAGACTTTATAGGAACATATATACTAGTTCTAAGATAATACAATACTGAGTGCTGGGTATACCAACCCCTTTGCTTACTAATGCATACATGCATGCATTTTTATTTGTACAACGTACATTAAGCCAAAACACTTATGCCCGATGGGGGAAATATAGTGGGGTCCTCATGCGCTCGGAGGGTGCAATCACTTTTCCTGTATGTATAGGGTTGTTACAATAAAACTAATAACATCAAGCCTGTGAAAGCCAGTTTTTTTCCATGTTAAGTTTTCCTTCCAGGTTCTTCCGGACGAAGGGAGGTTCATCCGGGATGAATAGTTGAGAGCTTGGTGATAGAGAGCATTGTCCTAGGACGATCATAATTATCGTCTGTACGAAGGCAACCCGAGGGCATCGTCCAGGGACGTAAGAAATGTTTGTCTAAATGATTGGAGTCCAGAGGAGATCATCCCGGGTCGATTGGGGCATATCATCCGGACGATCGAGTTTGATAAATATCCGAATAGTGATATTTTTGAAGAGAGAGAACGAAGGGAAAAGAAGGAAATTCGTGTTTTGGATGTCATCAGTCCATTTTTGTCCGTCGTTGTAGTTGGGAAAGTTGACCAACTAGAGGTAAGGCATATTATGTCTTTCTCAATTTTCAGAAATGTGATTTTTGATGATTTTTCTGTTTAAAATTTTGTTTCCGCTAGCAAAAAACGGGTATATCTTTGCACCGGTAAAACTTTTACCGCGTAACTTTTGGTATGTTTTAGATATTATGATTTTACATGTTTTGAATATTTTTTGGAGAATTTTCACTGGATATTTTAAATTATGTGGAGTTTTTATCGAATAATAAATTATCTAGTTGTTGAAAAATATTATTTCAGTACAAGAAAAGTCTTGAAGTGATGTTTTACACTATCTCTGATAATTTGGTGATTTTCTGAAACTGTGAATTTCTAATTCGTTGAATTTCTGATTGTCTGCCATTATACTCTCTAACGATTTTCTAATACGAATCTGATTTCTCTGAATATGATATGATTTAATATTTGATGTGATGTGAATGATACAGAAGGGAGTTATAAGGTGCCGGAATCCTTTGAGATTCTATCTCTGTTAGGGAAGGGAGGCATAAGGGGCCAGAATCCTTTGAGATTCTGTCTGTGTCAGGGAAGGGAGACATAAGGGGTCAGAATCTTTGAGATTTTATCTGTGTCTGGGAATATGAAAATGAATTCTGATCTGATAATTCTGTATATCTGATATATTCTGGTGCTGTAAGCATAAAGGGAGGTATATGGGGCGATAATCCTTTGAGATTCTATTTGTGTCAGGGAAGGGAGGCATAAAGGGTCAGAATCCTTTAAGATTTTGTCTGGGTCAGGGATATGTGATTTGAAATATGCTTTGAATTCTGATTTTAAATGTGATTCTGGAATGTGATTTGAATGATTATGTAGTACGAATTTGATTCAGCTTTTCTGTATATGCTATTTGATTTTTATTTGAGCATTCGATCTGTATGAATATCTGAAGTCTTTTATTTTATCTTTTCTGTTTTGGATGATTATCTGAGTGATGTCTGATATTTGATATTATATGATTTATGTATGATTATCTGATTATGTACAGCCATTTGTGTAATCTATTTTTGTGAGTATTTTGATATGAGAGTTTCTGAAGATTTTGATCGGCTAGTGTAGTCTTGCTGAGCTGTTAGGTCATTGTGGTTATCTTCATGGTTTTCAGGTTTTGGAAAAGAGAAGGAGGTTTTGGACTAGCTATTATGTATCTTATCTAAGATTAAGTATTTTGTACTTTTGATTTTTGTACAGTCATGACTTTTCTGTTCTGTTATGTACTTTCTATTTATAGCCATGCACTGTAATGTATATGATTATTTTGATGAAAGAAAGAAGAAAATGTTGGATGAGTTTTTCTATATATTTGGATGTTTATAGTAGCTTTTTGTTTTTGTAGTCCTATGTATATTGGAAGAAAGTATGTAAACAAATTTCAAAGCTAGATCCTGGATTTATGCTTCGTGACTCAACACGATGGGATTCATTCCGATCGGGTTGGATCGTGACAATCAAAGTGGTATCAAACCTGTAATTTTGGAATTTGGATTGTAAAATAGAGCTATAGAAATTGGTCTGTAAGTTTGGTGGGGTAGTTTCAGTCTGTTTGAGTTTTTATTATTTTTATTTTATGTGCATAGTTGCTTTCTGCATGATTATGGATATACCAGACCTAGATATGACTGATGGGTAGAGTGCTAGTCAGGCAGCTCCTGTGAATAGTTCTGCCAGTAGTTGGTTCAGATACAGTTTCACAGTTTGCTATGTTGGTTGCTCAGATGATGAGCGAGACACAGAATAGAGTTTCTGATGTTAGATCTGAAGATGTAGATAAACATCTACAAATGTTTCTGAGATTGAAGCCTCCAAGGTTTGAGGGCATTGTTGAGCCCAGAGCAACAGAGGATTGGTTGATGAGATTGAAAAAGACATTTGATTGTATACAATATCCTCATGATAGAAAGGTATAGTTAGCTCTATTGGACGGTGAAGCAGAGTGCTGGTGGATGGGCCAATATGAGGAGAAATTCCAAGGCAAACTAAACTCCTTGATTTCTTGGGAAGAATTTTCTGAAGTGTTTAGATCTTGGTTTGTACGCCCTTCTGCAATATAGTAAATACAGGAGACTTTTATGAGATTGGTTCAAAAAAGCAAGATAGTTATGTAGTATGAGGTAGAGTTTACTGCTTTGGCAAGATATGCTCCTCAGTTGGTCAGTACTTCTGTAAAGAAGTGTTATAGATTTCTGAGGGGACTACGAGATAGTCTGAGAAAACCCCTGGTATCAATTTATATTTCTAATTTCTCTGAGCTTGTGGAGAGAGCTCGATTAATAGAGAATGATTTGATGGCTACTAAATAGCGGTGGACTGCTAGTAGAAAGAGATTCAGTGGAGATGCATCTGACAGTAGTTTTTCTAGAAAGAAGAACAGATTTGTATCTGGAGATTCCAAGAGGAGTGGACAGTCAGCATCTGCTACAATTTTTGGTAGTGGAAGTGTGGCCAGTTCTGGTTCAGTTAGTGGGGCACCGGTGTGCCAGAATTATGGACGGCGACATTTTGGCCAGTGTTACAGGATGACTGGTCAGTATTTCAGATGTGGTCAGCCAGGACATCGAATAGCTGAGTGTCCACAAGCCGGATTTGATCGACGATCTGAGTCCAGATCATAGAGCTTTGTTAGACCAGCGGGAAGGCCGAGGACAGCTCCTTCCCATACTATTTCTGAAGGATCATCTGGTAAAGTTGGTGGTTCAGGTTCTGTGGCAAGGAGGCCACCTAGTGGTAATCTGAGGGAGCCCAGTAGTTCTGTAGCTCTAGCTCTAGTTCAGCCCCGTATGTATAGTTTGAATCAGTAAGAGGCTCAAGATGCTCCAGATGTGGTGATAGATACGGTTTACATTTATAAACATCCATGTTGTATTTTATTTGATTTTGGAGCTAGTCATTTGTTTATTTCTGAAAACTATTTTGATGCTTTGCAACTGGCTTCCATTACGTTACCTGTTTCGCTTTCTGTTATTTTGCCAGCTGTAAATAATTTGATAGCCCAGAAGTTTTGCTTATGTGAGATTGAAATTTCTGGAAAGAAGTGGAAGGCATATTTGATTTTGCTGCCGATTTCTTCGTATGATATTATTTTGGGTATGAATTGGCTGAGTTTGTATGAGGCTCAGATTGATTGTCTGAAGAAGCAAGTTACATTGTTTATGGACGGTGAAAGTTATGTATTCCAAGGATTAAGAGGTGTTTTATCCTGTTTGATTTCTGTGTTAGAAGTAAGAAGATTGTGGAAGAAGGGCTGTATGGTATTTCTGGCCTCAATACGAGATATGAATATAGATGCGGGTTCTATTTTTGATATCCCAGTTGTACGAGATTTTTCAGATGTATTTCTTGAGTTGGTTGGTTTACCTTTGGATAGAGATGTTGGGTTATGTATTGATGTATTTTTGGGTACAGCTCCAATATCTAAAGCTCCGTACAGGATGGCCCCCAAAGAACTCGCAGAGTTGAAAGTTTAACTCCAGGAGTTGGTGGATAGAGGATTTGTCCATTTGAGTGTCTCTTCTTCGGGAGCACCTGTTCTGTTTGTGAAGAAGAAGGATGGTACAATGCGTATGTTTGTTGATTATAGAGAATTGAATAAAATCACAATCAAGAATAAGTATCCGTTGTCACGAATTGATGATCTATTTGATCAGCTTGCTAGATCTTCTATATTCTCAAAGTTTGATTTGAGATCTGGTTACTATTAGGTTAAGGTGAGAGAAGCTGATGTGATTGAAATAGCTTTTAGTACTCGGTATGGGCACTACGAGTTTTTGGTTATGCCATTTGGGGTAATCAACGCACCAGCTATTTTTATGGACCTGATGAATAGAGTATTCAAAGATTATCTGGATCAGTTTGTGATCGTCTTCATAGATGATATTCTTGTATATTCTGCTTCTGAGGAAGAGCATGCCAGACATTTGAGAAGTGTGTTGGAGACGTTGAGACGACACCAGTTGTATGCAAAATTCTCCAAGTGTGAATTCTGGCTGAAAAGCATTTCTTTTCTGGGACATGTAGTAAGCGGTGAAGGTATTTCTATCGATTCCCAGAAAATTCAAGCAGTTGCTAATTGGCCAAGGCCTACTACGGTGTTTGAGATACGTAGTTTCTTGGGCATGGCTGGATATTATAGAAAGTTTGTAAAGGGATTTTCTCAGATTTCTGTACCTCTGAAGAGATTGACTCAGAAGTCAGTAACTTTTATTTGGATACCGGAGTGTTAAGTTAGTTTTCAGAAGTTGAAGGATTGTTTGACTTATGCTCAAATGTTAGCACTTCCCTATGGTATGGAAGGATTTCAAGCCTTCAGTGACGCTTTACTGAAAGGTTTGGGATGTGTTTTGTTGCAGCATGGTCAGGTAATAGCTTATGCTTCGAGACAGTTGAAACCACATGAAAAGAACTACCCGATGCATGATTTAGAATTGGTCGTTGTTGTATTTGGTTTGAAGATTTGGCGTCATTACTAGTATGGCGTTAGGTGTGAGATCTTCACGGATCATAAGTGTTTGAAGTATATATTCACTCAAAAGGATCTAAATTTTAGGCAAAGAAGATGGCTTGAGTTGATCAAGGACTATGATTTGACTATTCAGTATCATCCTGGTAAGGCTAATGTGATGGCAGATGCTTTAAGCAGGAAGTCTTCTGGATTATCTTGTTTACAGCTCACTTCTGATGAGTATCTAATACGAGCAGTTGGAGGTATTATCTCCTACTGATTCTGGAATAATAACTCAGATGAGTATTCAGCCCTCTTTGGAAGAGAAGATTCATGAAGCTCAGAAGCTAGATGCCGAATATTTGAAGTTGATTGATCAGATCAAATATGGTAAGAAACATGAACTACGAATTTCTGATTATGGTATTATTTTTGTAAGAATAGGCTGTGGATTCCTATGTCTGGAGATCTGAGGAAAGAAATTCTGCATGAAGCTCATTATTCAAGCTATACTATTCATCCAGGAAGTGGTAAGATGTACGGAGATATGAAAAGCTTATTTTGGTGGCCTGGAATGAAAAATGACATAACTGAATTTGTTTCAAAATGCGAAGCCTGCCAGTTAGTGAAGGCAGAACATCAGCGACTGGAAGGTCTTTTGCAGCCGTTGCCTATCCCTGAGTGGAAGTGGGAAGAGGTAACAATGGATTTTGCTATGAGATTTCCCAGATCATGGCAAGGGCATGATGCTATTTGGGTGATTGTTGATTGGTTGACAAAGTCTGCACATTTTCTTTCCATTAGATAGACCTATCCGGTGGATAAGTTAGCTCAGTTCTATGTCAAAGAAATTGTCAGATTACATGGTGTGCAGAAGTGATTATATCTGATCGAGATGGAAGGTTTACTTTTAGACTTTGGAGAGGTATTCAACAAGGATAGGGTACGAAGTTGCATTTTAATACTGCTTTTCATCCGCAAACTGATGGATAGTCTGAGAGGACTATTCAGGTACTGGAAGATCTTTTGAGATTATGTGTTCTGGATTTTGGAGGCAGTTGGGAAGATCATATCCCACTGATAGAATTTGCATATAATAATAGTTATCAGTCATGTATTGGTATGGCACCTTACAAAGCTCTGTATGGTAGAAAGTGTAGAACTCCGTTGACTTTGACTGAGGTGGGAGATATACAAGTGATGGGTTCAACTTTTGTGGATATACTATAATAAAGATCAATCTAATTAAAGAAAGGTTGAAATCTGCACAAGACAGACAACAAAAGTATTACAATCAGAAGCATAGACTGGTTGAATTTTAGGTTGGTGACTTTGTGTATGTTAAAATCAGTCTGATGAAAGGTGTTGGCAGATTTGGAAGAGTGAGCAAACCCAGTCCAAGGTATGTCGGACCTTTTGAGATCATTGAAAGGGTTGGTAATTCTGCTTACAGGTTGTTATTGCCTGATCGAAGTCTGATATACACAACGTGTTTCACGTATCCTCTTTAAGAAAGTGGAGATCTGACTCTAGAAAGAAACTTAAGCTGATGATATTGAGGTTCAGGCGAATCTACAGTACAGAGAAGAGCCTAAAAAGATTTTGGCTTATGATGTAAGGAAGTTGAGAAGTAAATAGATTTCGATGGTTAAGATACAGTGGAAGCATAGAACGATAAGAGAGGCTACTTGGGAGAAGGAGTCGGATATGAGACAGTTGTATCCAAGTCTATTCTGACTCTATTTTGCTTTTTGGGAATGTCGAGGACGACATTATTTTGAAGGTGGGGAAATTATGAAAGCCAGTTTTCTTCCATGTTAAGTTTTCCTTCCAGGTTCGTCCGGATGAAGGGAGGTTCGTTCGGGGCGAATAGTTGAGAGCTTGGTGACAGAGAGCATCGTCCCAGGACGATCATAATTATCATTCGTACGAAGGCAACCCGAGGGCACCGTCTAGGGACGTAAGCAATTTTTGTCTAAATGATTGAAGTCCAGAGGAGATCGTCCCGGGATGATTGGGGCATATCGTCTGGACGATCGAGTATGATAAATATCCGAATAGTGATATTTTTGAAGAGAGAGAAGGACAGGAGAGAGAAAATGAAGGGAAAAGAAGGAAATTTGCATTTTGTACGTCATCAGTCCGTTTTCGTCCGTCGCTGTACTTGGGAAAGTTGACCGACTCGAGGTAAGGTACATTATGCCTTTCTTAATTTTTAGAAATGTGATTTTTGACCAATTTTTTGTTTAAAATTTTGTTTCCGTTAGCGAAAAACTGGTATATCTTTGCACCGGTAAAACTTTTACCGCGTAACTTTTGGTATGTTTTAGATATTATGATTTTACATGTTTTGAATATTTTTTGTAGAATTTTCACCGGATATTTTGAATGATGTGGAGTTTTTATCGAAAAGTAAATTATCTGGTTGTTGAAAAATATTATTTCAGTACAAGAAAAGTCTTGAAATGATATTTTACACTATCTCTGATAATTTGGTGATTTTCTGAAACTGTGAATTTCTGATCTGTTGAATTTTTGATTGTCTGCCGTTATACTCTCTGACGATTTTCTGATACAAATCTGATTTCTCTGAATCTAATATGATTTAATGTTTGATGTGATGTGAATGATATCAAAAGGTAGTTATAAAGGGCCGAAATCTTTTGAGATTCTGTCTATGTCAGGGAAGGGAGGCATAAGGGGCCAGAATCCTTTGAGATTCTATCTGTGTCAGGGAAGGCAGGCATAAGGGGTCAGAATTCTTTGAGATTCTATTTGTGTCCGGGAATATGAAAATGAATTCTGATCTGATAATTCTATATATTTGATATATTCTGGTGCTGTGAGCACAAAGGGAGGCATAAGGGGTCAGAATCCTTTGAGATTCTGTCTGTGTCAGGGAAGGGAGGCATAAGGGGCCAGAATCTTTTGAGATTTTGTCTGGTTCAAGGATATGTGATTTGAAATATGCTTTGAATTCTAATTTGAAATGTGATCCTGGAATGTGATTTGAATGATTATGTTGTACAAATTTGATTCAGCTTTTCTGTATATGATATTTAATTTTTATTTGAGCATCCGATCTGTATGAATATCCGAAGTCTGTTATTTTATCTGTTCTATTCTGGATGAATATTTGAGTTATGTCTGATATTTGATATTATATGATTTTTGTACGATTATCTGAATTATATATGACCATTTATGTAATCTATTTTTGTGAGTATTTTGATATGAGAGTTTCTGGAGATTTTGATCGGCTAGTGTAGTCTTGCTGAGCTGTTAGGTCACTGTGGTTATCTTCATGGTTTTTAGTTTTTGGGAAAGGGAAGGAGGTTTTGGACTAGCTGTTCTGTATCTGATCTAAGATTAGGTATTTTGTACTTTTGATTTTTGTACAGTCATGGCTTTTCTATTATGTTATGTACTTTCTATTTATAGACATGCACTGTAATGTATATGATTATTTTGATGAAAAAAAGAAGAAAATATTGGATGAGCTTTTCTGTATATTTGGATGTTTATAGTAGCTCTGTATTTCTATAGTCTTGTGTATATTGGAAGAAAGTCTATAAACAAATTCCAAAGCTAGACCTTGGATTCATCCGTCGCGACTCAACATGATGGGATTCGTTCCAATCAGGTTGGGTTGTGACAAAGCCTTTATCCCACTATGGGGTTGGCTACATGAATCCTTTTCTCCATTATGTCCTATCAAAAGTTAAATTCTAATTTAAATCTAATAAAGAAAGGCCATTTTTAATATTTTCTAATAAAGTCTTTTTAGGTCTACCTCTACCTTTCTTAACAAAAGCAAAATCTAATAGTTCTACTTTCCTAACTGGGACATCGAAAAGCTACCATTTTAAGTGACTAAACCATTTAAGGCGACTCTCTCTAATCTTATATTCCACTAGAGTCACTCTACCTTTTCACGTATATGCTCATTGGTATAAGATTGTTAGAGTTAAAAAATTTAGTTAAGATAATTAAATATGAGAAAATATAGAGTTCTTTGCGAGTTGTCATATCAACATAATTTGAACATAAAGTTAAAAAATTATTCATCTCAAGTCATTGATTTAGAATCTGATTCATCCTTTGATCTCATAGGATACAGCTAATTTTATCACATACTACATCTAGGACGATTGCTTGTGTATTATATTGTTAGCTGGCAGCATATTCTAAGCAAGTGTAAGCCCAGAGGTATTTGCACACTTGAAATTGCTTTCCATAAAAAGTATAAAGAATTTAAGGATATTTTGTAAAATTTAAATATATATTTGAATGAATATTTGATATTTTTAAAATATGTAAGGCAACCCTCTTATGCTTTAAATCTAGAATGAGTTTAATCTCCATTTTAATCAAAAAGTTTCTCTTTGGAGATGTAATTAATTGTAGGAGCCTGCCTCTATATAAACTCAAGATCCCAGTATAAAATAAACTGTCTTAATTCACTGAGATAGGTGAAAAATCTTCTGGATGTTGATTAAAGCTAATCCTAGGTTAATTTCATGTTTGAAATGATAGGTGCATGTGAAGAATTTCCTTTGGAATGAATTTCATATCCCTGTGCCGAATTTTAATATGAAAATAAATTATGTTCTTTCCTTAAGTTGATAATGTGGTGTTAGTTTATCTTTCGAGATAATTAATACTAATTATGCATATTTATTTAAAGAAATACTAAAAGCAAATCAGAGGTCAATCATCATTAAGTTTTGTCCATAATTATAACTTAATTAATATCCACTAACACAATCCACTAACTTAGTAAAGTTACCTCAGTCGCACGTGAAAGTTCGTTAGGGATGTTAGGCCCTATGAAGTAGTCCCGAGGCTAACCAAGAGGGGGGGGGGGGGGGGGTTGAATTGGTATTTTAAAAAATTCTTTAAAACCAAAAGAACGATTATCACAAACCAAAATTACCATGGAAAAACAAGTGCGAAAAAAGTAAAGTGCGGAAGCAGTAAAAAGAACACAAGGGTTTATAGTTGTTTAGTCAACTTGACCTACGTCCACTCTCTGGAGGTGCCCTCCAAGTATTGCACTACCAACGTGACTCTCCTTTAGCCTCCACAGCTAGGCAGAGAAGCCCTTACAGAAACACCTCCTTTTTGCCACACCCGACAAGGCAGAGAACCCAACTCCTTTTGCTTCCTCCTGAAGCAGGCAGAGAACCACGATCACTTGCTGAAACTTACCTCTCCCAACCCTTCCAAGTATAAGAGACTCTAGGGAAGAAGAAGTGGGACAATGCTTGGAGCAACCCTTGTGAACCCCCTCACAAGCTCCCCCTCACAAGATCCTCTCTCTCTCTCTCTCTCTCCCTCCCTCTCTCTCTCCTCTTTAGGTTTTCTCAGGTCAAGACAACAGCCAAGGATGTTCAAAAATATTAAACAAGAGCTCTTAAATAGAAGAGCTTCAAAGGAGCTCATTAATTGTAAGTTGCCAAACTTATCGTCCAGGACGATATGGAAATCATCCTGGTCGATTAGTACAAATCTCATAAGATTGGCCAGAGCATCGCCCTGAATGCAAACTGGATGATTGAAAATTTGATTGACCGTCCTGGTCAAATCAGAGGAAAATTGTCCAGAGCATCGCCCTGAATCTGAGTTGTCCGATCCAAATCGGCCAGAGCATCGTTCTGAATTTGTACTGGCTGATATTTATCATCCAAGAGCGACCGACCAAGGATTTCTGAATGGATAGTCCAGGCCGATCATGCGATCGTCCAGGATGATGTGATCATATCAATCATCCTTAATTACTCCCATGATTGTCGGATCAATTTATGCATAATTATATAATATCGTCCAGGCCGATCAAAAAATCGTCCTGGCATATTTCCAAAAATACAGAATATCTAAATTGATCATGGCGGCAATTTCTTTCTGTATTGAGCATATCATCGTGGCCGATACAGGTATCGTCTAGGCCGATCAGTTAATTACGACTGCCTTAACTAAGAAATCCTGATTAGATCTTATGTTTTGAACTCGATCGTCCAGGACGATATACATATATTCCGGGCCGATGTGAGTAAAAACACAAGTAAAAATCTCTCAAGTGTGTGTGTGTGTAGGGTTTCTTAACATCAATCACTTCAAACAATTACAATTAACTCAGGAAAGAAAAAAAAATTACAGACTAACTCAACCCTAATCTATCCAATATTGAGCTAATTCCGATTTCCATCAGATCTTTGAATCCTGAAAATGTCAGCAGTAAAGGCAGTCGAAAAGAAGCAAGAGTGTTTGCTAATCATCAAAACATAATTCATGGAATCTGTAACAATCTCCCCCTTTTTGATGATGGTAAACACTTTGACAATTAATCCAAAAATAGTAGTGTAAAACATGAAAATGGAAAGTGCAAGCATGCAAAAGTACCCCTCTCCCCCTTTTGACATCTCAAAAAGGAGGAGGAAACTAAGAAACAAATCAAAAGACCCCTTTCTTTTTTTTTAACCAAGGCATGAACATGATGTAGTACTCCATGTGATTGATTTGTAAAAAATTTGTGAGCTAATGAATCAACATAAAAAAAATCCATAAAATGGTATAATATCTGATCATGATTACCCTTAGCTCGGACTTTCTTTTAGGGTAGAATTGTCTTTGGAAATTAATGACCTAACTCAAAGAAATCAATTGGATAGAAAAAAGGATCCATTCATTACTTATTTCCAGAAAAAAATCTCTTATAGAATAATGAACCAAAGTGAATTTGTCACAATCGCAATCGCAAAACAATCGAAATCAAGCCTTTGATATATGAAATCTTCTAAGTTTTAAAAGATTTGAAAGGAGAGGAGAGCTTGCTTTTGGTGGGCTCATTTTATGCCTCTTGTCAATTGATACACTTTGTGTATATGATTTTTTTTAATTTTGGCGTCATTGCGTATCTTTTGTTAGCATATTGGCCAAATTTTTTATTGTTGCAAGCTTCATTCTCTTTCAAAAACTTTTAAAAATAATCTTAGTTGTGAGTATATCTTCTAGATATTAGAGAATAGGAGCTCTCTCTCTAACATAGGGAAGAACAATTCACAAAACAGAATTGATAACCAATGACAAGAGTAACGAGGAATCTTGATGTGCCAAAAAGACTTTGATCATTATAAATACAAGATAGATTTGCTTTAGCAAGGTTGAAAACGATCTTAATTTCACGCATAATTATTAATTTGAAATAGATTTTTGATTAGAAAAGAAAACTGTGCCACTAAAATAGATTAGAAAAAGAGTCATAATTAACGGTATATTTTTACCATCTAATAGATTTAAGAGATGTAAAATATTGACTACAAATTTTCAAAACCAAGGACAAGGCATACGATATCATTTTAGCGATGATTTTGAAAACCAAATTAAAAGAACATGAAAGTAAAATAAATCAAATAAAAAACTGAAAGTAAAGCAAAAAGAAGAAAAGAACAACAAAGTGTAAAAAGGAAAAGCAAATCAAAAATAAAAAGAACAAAAGCAAAAGGAAGAAAGTAAAAGATCAAGTTCATGCATTTATGTCAATCACACCTAATCTGGTCCTTAAAGAGCTGTAAGTGTCGAAGGCCAGTGGTTTAGTAAAGATGTCAGCCAGTTGATTTTCAGTTATCACATGGTGTAAATCAATGTCTCCCTTAGTCACATGATTCTAATAAAGTGATGCCTAATGTCAATGTGTCTTGTCCTTGAATGTTGGATAGGATTATTAAAAATTCATATGGCACTAGTGTTGTCACAAAAGATTGAGATTGTGCCTACAGGTAATCCTAAATCCAATACCTGTTATTTCAACCAAAGGACATGGGCCACACATCTCCCCAAGGCAATGTACTCAGCTTCAGTAGTGGAAAGTGCAACAGAGTTTTACTTTATACTAGACTATGAGACTAAAGATTGTCCTATGAATTGACAAGTTCCTGAAGTTCTTTTTCTATCCACCTTGCATCCTGCAAAATCAGAGTCAGAAAATCCAATTATCTCAAAAGAAGTGCTATATACCAAATCCCTAAGCTTTGGGTCCCCAAAAGGTATCTAAAAATTATCTTAATAGCAGTCAGGTGGGATTCCTTGGGTCAATTTGAAACCTGGCACAAAGGCAAACACTAAATATAATATCAGGTCGTCTAGCAGTCAGGTAAAGTAAGGATCCAATCATGCCTCTATACTTCTTTTGATCAACAGACTTACCACTTGGGTCCTTATCTAATGGAACACTAGAAGTCATGGGAGTATTAATTGGTTTAGCTTTATCTATCTCATACTTCTTCAAAATGTGCTTTATATATTTTGTTTAATTTAAAAAGGTTCCATCATCCAATTGCTTTATGCTAAAACCCAAAAAGTAGGACAACTCTCCCATCAAACTCATCTCAAACTCTTTACTCATTGTTTTAGAGAACTCATCATAAAGCTTTTTATTAGAAGATCCAAAAAGTATATCATCTACATAAATTTAAACAATAAGCAAATCATCTCCAACTTTTCTAAGAAAAAGGGTGGTGTCTACGCTTCCCTTAACAAACTCCCTTTCTAGTAAAAATGTGCTAAGCCTCTCATACCAAGCTCTTGGTGCATGCTTTAACCCATACAAAGCCTTTTTTAATTTAAAAACATGATTTGGACATTGGGAGCTCTCAAAATCTGGGGGTTGTTCTACAAACACATCCTCTTTTATTTCTCCATTTAAAAATGCACTCTTAACATCCATTTGAAAAAGATTAAATCCTTTATAACAGACAAAGGCTAATAGCACTCTAATGGCTTCCAATCTAGCTACAGGGGAAAAAGTCTCCTCAAAGTCTATCCCTTCTATTTGGTTATACCCCTTAGCCACTAATCTTGCTTTATTCCTAACCGCTACTCCAGAATCATTCACCTTATTCTTAAAGACCCACTTTATTCCAACTACACTTTGTCCCTTAGGTCTTTATACAAGCTCCCAAACATCATTCCTAACAAATTGATTCAACTCCTCTTGCATGGCTAAAATCCAAAACTCATCGGTAAGGGCTTGGTTTATGTTGGTGGGTTCAGCCATTGACATGAAGGCAGAGTGGTTCACCTCCTTCCTAAGTCCATGTCTAGTCCTAACTCCATCAGAAGGATCTCCTACGATCAAATCCTTTGGGTGACTTGCAGAGTATCTCCAATCTCTATGCAAGGTGTGAGAAGGTCCAACCCTTTCCTCCAAAATCTATATTTTCTACTCCTTGGGTGACATCTCCTACTCCTTCAATATTTTGGTGACCTACTCCCTTCTCCAAATTTTTTACTCCAGTGGTAACCTCTCCAACATCATCATCATCCTCAACTCTAGGCTTTTTAGGATCAGACTCATCAAATACTACATGTGTAGTCTCTTCCACCATCAAAGTCCTCTTGTTAAACACCCTAAAAGACTTCCCAATACTAGAATATCCCAAGAACACTCCTTAATCAGATTTAGGATCAAATTTGCCCAAGTGAGACTTCCCATTATTGTGAATGAAAACCTTACAACCAAAGACATGAAGGTGGGAAAGATTGGGTGTTCTACCCTTAAGGATCTCATAGGGTGTCTTATCTAATTTGGCTCTAACATTCACCCTATTAAACGCATAACAAGCTGTTTTAATTGCTTCAGCTCAAAAGTATTTAGGAAGTGAATACTCAGCAAGCATGGCTCTAGCGGCTTCCACTAAGGTCTGGTTCTTCCTTTCAGCTACCCCGTTCTGCTGAGGGGTCCTAGGAGCTGAGAAGTTGTGGCTAATCCCCTTGTCCTCATAAAAATCTCCAAATCTTTCATTCTCAAACTCTCCCCCCCTGGTCACTATGGATGGTCAAGATCTCACAACCTAGCTTTTTCTGAATCCAAATAGAAAATGTTCTAAACTCCTCAAAAGACTCATGTTTATGTGAAAGAAATCTAGTCCAAGTGAACCTCGAGTAGTCATCAACAATCACCAAACCATAGACTTTCCCTCCCAAGCTGGCAGTGCTAATGGGTCCAAACAAATCCATGTGAAGGACTTCTAAAGATCTAGAGGTGCTAATGTCCTTATTGGGGTGAAAAGTGGAGTGGACTTGCTTTCCTAGTTGGCAGGCATCACAAAGGTGGTCTTTTGAAAACTTGAGTTTGGGGACACCTCTAACTAGGTCTTTTTGGATCACTTTCCTAAGGGTTTTCATACTTTTATGACATAATCTTCAGTGCCATAACCATGAATCATCAACAACTATTTTTAAGAAAAATGAAGCAGCGCATTCAATGTTATTTAAATCAAGCATGTAGACGTTGTTGATCCTTTTTCCCTGCAAAATAGTATTGTTACTTAAACTTACAATGCATGAATTTGCAAAGAATTGTACGATGAAGCCTCTGTCACAAAGTTGACTGATGCTGAGCAGGTTGTGCTTTAATCCATCTACAAGCAAAATATTTTCAATCATAAGGTTCTTGGAATTACCAATTATACCCGAGCCTACCATCTTCCTGGTGGTGTTGTCTCCAAGAGTAACCTTGCCTCCAGTCCTGGACTCCAGCGAAATAAATTGATTGGCATCACCAATCATATGTCGAGAGCATCTGCTGTCCAAGTACCACATACTCTCACGAGGCCTTTTGTGAGAGCCCACCTACAAAATTATCAAATGTCAGATATAGGAACCCAAACAGGTTTGGGTCCCTTCTTATAAAAAGTAGAATGCAATGCATGTATGGTATGCTGTAAATCATGCACCTTTAGTCTCCACACCCAATGTGTACTATGGTGAACAGTGCAAGTGTGTGAGATGTGTCCTAGCATGCCACATGAAAAAACATCTAATACATGGAAAAGGATTTCTTAAATGGTTTGAGTTATAATGCCTTTTCCTAGGTTTTGGCTTTTGATCAAGTGTTGGTGTCAGCCTAGTTTTCTTAAATGTATTCAATTCATTTTGAATCCTCAAGTTAGTAAATTTTAAGGCATCATTATCAATCCTCAAAATTTTCTCCATCTCTTTAGACTTCTTAAAAACAGATTCAAGTGAGGTGTGTGTGACTTTTAGTGACTCATGCTCTTCAATTAATTCACAATGCTTTTTGTTTAACTCATCAAATTCATCAAGTAGAGTCATGTGATTTGAATCAATCGTAGAATGATCTTTGAGAATAACTTCATGCTCTTTTTGTAAATTCAAAAATTCCAATTTCAAGCTAGCGTATTTTCTTAAGTTTTCTATATGATGCATGAATTTTTTCAGAAACTTCAAGGAGTTGATCGTAGGAAAGTTCACATACCTCTTCTTGATCAAGATTATCGTTTGCCATTAAGCACAAGTTTATTGTCTCATCTTCTGGTTCCGTCTCCGATGATTCTGATGCAGAATCCGCCCAAAATGTATTTTGAAGTCTCTTTTTGTCTTTCCTGAGCTTGGGTTTTTCCTCACCCTTTTCTTTGCTTGTGTGATCTTTGAAGCGTAGGACAATCCGCTTTGACATATCCAGGCTTCCTGCATTCAAAGCAAACAACATCAGAAGATCTTTTAGAATATTTGTTATCCTTATCTTTTCTCTAATTTTTATGATGCTTTTGCTTCTTCCTTAGAAAGCTTTTGAATTGCCTTGTGATAAAGGCAATGTCATCGCTCTCAGACCCGGAAGAATCAGAGTCAGATTTGTGCGCCTTTAGTGCCACTATTTTCTCCTTCTTTTTCTCACCTGCATCAAGATTTCTTTGATTCACCCATTGCTTGTAAGCAATGAGTGAGCCAAGTAAGTTATCAATCGAATAGGTGTTTAAATCCTTAGATTCAGTTATAGTAGTGATTTTGGCATCAAAAGAGGAAGGCAAGCATCTTAAGATTTTGTTTACTTTTTTATAGTTTGAAAGTTCTATTCCTAGGGCATGCAAAGAAGTTACAATTTGAGTAAACCATGTATACATATCAGAAATTGATTTAGAAGGTTTCATATGAAAAAATTTGTAGTCATGCAAGAGAATATTCAAACGAGATTATTTCACTTCATTGGTTCCTTCATAAGTAATGCACAACTTATCCCAAATCTCTTTTCCAGTAGAGCAAGTAGAAACACGCATGTAATCCTCATACTTTAAAGCACAAAAAAAATAGTTCAAACACTTCGCATTCAATTAAGCTAAATATCTTTCATCGGTAGTCCATTCAGTAAAAGCAACTTTAGTTTTAATTCCGTTAACTTCATGAGTAGGTGGAGAATATCCTTCTTTAATAAGCATCCACATGCGATAGTCAGTTGATTGCAAAAAAGTAGCCATGGGAGTTTTCCAAAAATCAAAAGGAAGGTTGTCAAACAAGGGAGGTCGTGTAATAGAATATCCTTCAGTTGTATTACGATTCCCAAAGTTAGCCATGAATCAAAATTCAAAAAGTTTTCAAACTTAGTTTTTATGAATCCTGCTTTGATACCACTTGAAAGTTCGTTAGGGAAGTTAGGCCTAATGAACTAGTCCCGAGGCTAACTAAGAAGGGAGGGGGGGGGGTGAATTGGTATTTTTAAAAAAATTCTTTAAAACCAAAAGAACGATTATCACAAACCAAAATCACCACAAAAAAACAAGTGCGAAAAAATTAAAATACTGAAGTAGTAAAAAGAACACAAGGGTTTATAGTGGTTCGGTCAACTTGACCTACGTCCACTCCCCGGAGGTGCCCTCCGAGTATTGCACTACCAACGTGACTCTCCTTTAGCCCCCACAGCTAGGCGGAGAAGCCCTTACACAAATACCACCTTTTTGCCACACCTGACAAGGCAGAGAACCCAACTCCTTTTGCTTCCTCCTGAAGCAGGCAGAGAACCACGATCACTTGCTAAAACTTACCTCTCCTAACCCTTCCAAGGACAAGAGACTCTAGGGAAGAAGAAGTGGAACAATGCTTGGAGCAACCCTTGTGAACCCTCTCACAAGCTCCCCCTCATAAGATCCTCTCTCTCTCTCTCCCTCTCTCTCTCTCTCTCTCTCTCTCTCTCTCTCTCTCTCTCTCTCTCTCTCTCTCTCTCTCTCTCCTTTAGGTTTTCTCAGGTCAAGATAGTAGCCAAGGATGTTAAAAAATGTTGAACAAGAGCTCTTAAATAGAACAGCTTCAAAGGAGCTCATTAATTGTAAGTTGCCGACTTTATTGTCCAGGATGATATGGAAATCGTCCTGGCCAACAGTACAAATCTCATAAGATCGGCTAGAGCATTACCCTGAATGAAAACTGGACGATTAAAAATTTGCTTGATCGTCTCGGACGATATCACGATCGTCCCGGCCGATCAGTTCAAATCAGAGGAAAATCGTCCAGAGCATCGCCCTGAATCTGAGCTGTCCGATCCAAATCAGCCAGAACATCGCCCTGAATTTGTACTGGCTGATATTTATCGTCCAAGAGCGACCAAGGGTTTCTGAATGGATCATCTAGGCCGATCTTGCGATCGTCCAGGATGATATGACCGTATCAATCATCCTTAATTACTCCCATGATTGTCGGATCAATTTAGGCATAATTATATAATATCGTCCAGGCCGATCAAAGAATCGTTCTGGCCGATTTCCAAAAATATAGAATACCTAAATTGATCATGGCGGCAACTTTTTTTTGTATTAAGCATATCGTCATGGCTAATACAGGTATCATCCAGGCCGATCAGTTAATTACGGCTGCCTTAACTAAGAAATCCTGATTAGATCTTTTATTTTGAACTCGATCGTCTAGAACGATATACATATCATCCAGGCTGATGTGAGTAAAAACACAAGTTCTAAATCTCTCAAGTGTGTGTGTGTAGGGTTACTTAATATCAGTCACTTCAAATAATTACAATTGACTCAGGAAAGAAAAAAGAAAATTACAGACTGACTCACCCTAATCTACCCAGTCTTGAGCTGATTCTGATTTCCGTCCGATCTTTGAATCCTGAAAATGTAAGCAGTAAAGGCAGTCAAAAAGAAGCAAGAGTGTTTGCTAATCATCAAAACATAATTCATGGAATCTGCAACAGCACGATCTACCATCCACCCTTGCATGCTTAGCTTAGTGGTTTAACAATAACATGATGCATTAAATGTTGCATTAAATGACTGATATAGCTACAGTATAAAGTTTAATTAACCTTTTAAATTACTATTTATTGTTTATTAAATACTACTATATGCGTTTAGATAGTTTGTAATTTAGTTATATTTCTATATATCAACATGCTTCAAATTTTAAATAAGATTTAATGAAAATAACTTTGAAATGGGCAGATGTTTGAACAAAATCATGCTTACATTCTTGAAAATTTTGGGTATTATAATATCTTTGACTCTTTAAAAAAGAGTTTTGAGAATGCCCGACTCTATAGCAAGTTAATTTTATGATTTTAGAAAGGACTCGACTGAAGGATCGGGGGGATTTCTAGAGAGAGAAGATGTGGGAATTTCTAGAGAGAGAATCTTCTTCTTGATTTTGATTTTGTTTTCGCGGGCTTTCTGCGATTGGAACTTCCAAGGAGTATGGTGATTCCGGACCGTCGGTAGCGGATTGCCGGCGGTAATCCTACTTCTGATCCTTCTCGTAACGTTCCATTCAAAGCTTCTGATCACAAAATCAATAAAACTTGTAGTGATGATCAAGGAGCAGTAAGAACTTCTTCTAATCTAGATATTAAAGAAGGATATAGACCTCCTTTGAGGTTAGAACCTTTAGTGGAAGGTAAAGGAAAAGGAATTCTTGATGATCGAAACATTGTGGAAATTGTAAAACCAATTTTGTTTGAAAACCTGGTTACAGAGCCTACTTCGTCTTCAAATTTAGTTCTGAAGGTTAATAAATTCACAGGTATGCAAGAATCAAAAATTCAGAAACAAGTTAATAAAAATCTCTCGATTACTTTTGAGCAAGATGGTGATGTTGCGGATGTTGCTGTTGAATTAAATGCCAAACCTGTTCCTCGAAACAATTTCACTTCGGCATGGCAAAAGACTCAACATATCAAGTTGAGTTTTAACAAAAATTCTACTCAGTTATCTGAAGATGGAATGACAGTCAAGCTTAATCCAGAGAAGGAATTAGCAAATTCTTAAGTTTTAAAGAAATCACTGATAATTAAGGTGCTTGGACAGGATATCCCTTTTTCTGTTTGTAGCCAAGAACTTAGATAACAATGGAGTAGGTATGGCAGTTTTCACCTAATTACATTGGGACGTAACTGGATTCTATGTTCTTTTTCTAACATTGAATCCATGGAGGAAGTGTTTAGTGGGGGTCCATGGTATATTGGAAATCACATTATCGGAATGGATAGATGGCCTTCCTCCTTCTCCATAGAATCTTTAAAAGGTATTACTTCTCCGGAGTGGATTCGATTTCCGGGTCTACCCTTAAGCTGTTGGGATGAGGAAAATAATCCTTTGATTGCTTCCATGATTGGAACTCCTATGTTACTTGATGGGAACTCTTTCAAATGGGGGAAAAGGGAATATGCTCGATGCTGTGTTCGTATTGATCTGGAAAGAAAACTTCCCAAGGGAGTGTGGATAGAAGGACTACATGGGAGATCATTTCAAAAAGTGGAGTATGAGAAGTTAACTTCTCTTTGTTATCAACGTGGAAGAGTTGGACACAGCAAAACTATATGTCCAGAAGTTATTTCAGAACAAGCTAAGGGGAAGAATTCACATGAAGCAAGGGAAGTATTGAAACAAAGTTGTAATGTGAATGATGAAGGTTTAAAACAACAAGAAAATGATGAATATGGCCTATGGATTCATGTTAATTTCAGAAATAGAAGATTCAGGAATGCAAAAAGAAACAATGGATCAAATGCTCAAGTTAGACAAGTGTTTAAACCTGTTGGTAATGTGAAACAAATTCAAGATGATGTTCTGTTAAGAGATCTAGTAATTTCAGAAGAACTGCAAGGCAATTCTAATATTCTAGAAGGTGTAATTGATGCTGTTGGGAATCAGATTCAGGAATTCCCCACTGTTTGGAATAAATTTCAAATTCAGGAAAACGAACTTGAGGAAGGAGAAGTCATAGAGATGGCTAGTACTGAAATGCATAATGAATCAAAAACGGAGGTTTCTGCTGATGTTGCTATTAATCTAGATATGATTTCTTCTACTACATTGTAAGATACGGGGACCAATTGATATCTTTAACAAATTTAGGCAAATTCAAATTATCCAAGGAATTGAGATCCTTGGGACCAATGGAAGCAGATCAAAGAAAGAGGAGAGGTGAGAAGAAAAACAACAAAATGATAGGGGATAATTCCCCTATTGTTTCTTAATGGCTTCCATTATTTTTTGGAATTGTTGAGGGGCTAGAAAGAGAGAGGCCTCCTTTTATCTTAGGGAGATTGTGAAAGATAATGAGGGTTTTTTTGTTGGTCTAACTGAAACAAAGATGTCTTCTCTAGATAGAAATGATATCAATTTGATAATTAGAAATGAATGGGATTATTTGCATCATCCTGCGGTTGGTAATTTGGGTGGTATCCTGGTGTTGTGGAAAAAAGCTATGGCGTCTTTTGAAGTCATTGAGCATTCTTCCAAATTGATAATGGGATCTCTTAACATCAATACTTTGGGAAAGTGGAATGTTGCAACTGTTTATGGAGGGAGGGATGTTCAAACTCGTAGAAATCTTTGGCAAGCTCTTGAAGGTTGTATGATTGGTGATGTACCAGCTATCATTGGAGGAGATTTTAATTGCATCCTCTCTAAGGAGGATAAGAAGGGTGGGAAGAGGTTCCATTTTTCTAATGGTCCTAAAGAGATGAAGACGTTTTTAACAAATAATGACTTCCATGATATTGGTTTTGTGGGCCCAAGCTTTACTTGGTGTAATAACAAAGAAGGCACTTCAAGAATTTGGGAGAGATTAGATAGATGTTTATTAAATTCTGCAGCTCTTCACAAAATCCCAATGGCTAAGGTTCGTCACTTATCTAGAGTTGCTTCGGATCATGCTCTCATCTCTCTTAATATGGTTGAGACTCAAAATCAGAAATCTAAATTTTTTAGATTTGAAGACACTTGGAAATCTTATCCGGCTACTTGGAACATTGCTTTAAAGGCATGGAAGAAATCTGATTTTGGCACTAATGCTGAAATCCTTCAAAGAAAGTTAAGAGGAACATTGAAAGCTCTCTATTTTTTGAATAAAAATAAGTGCAAAGAACTGAATTTACTAAAAAATGAGTTGAAAAGGGATATCCTACAGCTGCAGTTTGAAGAATCCAATGAAGGACTCACGGCAGACAAGCTGAAACATTTGAGAAACAAAATCCATGAGCTAAATGTGACTTTGGGAAGACTGTCTATTTGGTGGAATCAAAGAGCAAAAAGTAGATGGCAGCAAGAAGGTGATACGAATTCCAGATACTTTCATCAGTATGCTTCAGCCAAGAGGAACGCTAATCTGATTTGGCAAATCAGAGATGAGAATGATACCGTAGTAGAAGATTTTGATCAAATAGAAGCTGTGTTATGTAATTTTTTTCAGAAAAAATGGAAAGCTAAGGAGTGCAAACTGACTGGATGGCTTTTAATTCCTGAAAATCTGAAAATTTCTCATGAAGATGCAATTCTTTTGGATGCTGAATTCACTAAAGAAGAGATGGTCAAAGCTGTTTTATGTCAAGATAACAACAAATCCCTTGGTTTAGATGGCATCACAACTTCTTTTTTCAAATTTTATTGGAAGATTAAAGAGGAGGACAATTGGAAGGCTATTGATAGTTTTTTTAAAACTGGTTGTATGCATAATGATTGGAAGGATACACTAATTGTTCTAATTCCTAAAATCAATAAGCCTATTGTTCCTTCCAACTTTAGGCCTATAAGTTTGTGTCAAACAGCTTATAGGATTGTGGCAACCATGATTTTAAATAGAATGAAAAGTTATATTTCCAAATGTATCACTGAAGAACAAGGTGCATTTCTTAATGGTAGATCAATGTCTGATCATTGTCTACTAGCTCATGAGATTTTTCACAAGCTTAGAATTTCGAAAAGCAAAAAAGGTTTAATGGCGGTTAAGCTTGATATGGAATAAGCTTACGATACTTTGAGTTGGGATTCATTAGCTCAAGTCTTAGAAATGTTTGGCATGCCGTGGAAAATATCTATGCTTATTATGGAATGTGTTAGAAATGATAGATTCTCCTTTATTATTAATGGTAGAGCTTCTAAATGGATTACTGCAGAAAATGGCTTTCGGCAAGGATGCCCTCTATCGCCATATTTTTATATTCTTTGTTCTCAGTTTTTCTCTTTAGTAATGTCACAAAGAGGTCATGATTTGGGAATTCAAGTTTCACATAGAGCTCATAAGGTGAGCCATTTGCTGTTTGCCGATGACGTGTTGATATTCTCTGAAGCTACAAAACATCTGGCTGTCAAATTGAAAAGCATTGTGCTGGAATTCTGCTCCTGGACAGGTTTAAAAGTTAATAACTCCAAATCTCAAATTTTGTTTTAGTAAGGGAATGAGTAGAGCTGACATTTCTCGAGTGAAGATAATTCTGGAATTCAAAACTGTTAAAGAATTGCAGTATTTAGGCGTTAAATTGATGTTGAGAAGACCTATGAGATCTGATTTTCAATTTCTGCTGGATAAAATGATGCAAAAGCTGAACCCATGGGGAAGTAAATGTCTATCTTTGGCGGGTAAGGTTACACTTGCTAAGACTTCTCTTTTAATTCTTCCAAATTTCGCTTCTACACATAGTTTGTTCCCAAGGAAGGTGCTACAAGAGGTTGATACATGTTGTAGAAATTTTATTTGGCATAAGGGGAATAGAAAGAGGAGTATGCATTACAATGGTTGGAAAACTCTTTGCAAATCAAAAGTAGAAGGAGGTTTGAATTTTCACTTGGCGGTTAGTAGAGCTGGACCTCTTAAAGCAAGGTTGTCTTGGAGATTCCTACAAAACCATGATTCTTTACTATATCAAGTTATTATAGCTAAATATGGAGATAACTTGTGGAAAGCTAAAAGCAGGAATGGTAGTTCAATTGCCTAGAAGATTTTGGTTGAAGGTGCCCAATACTAAAACCTTTATTAAGGTGGAACGTTGTTAATGGAAAGAAAATTGATATTCTTAATGATATTTGGCTGTTAGACAAATGTTTGAATGAATGGCCAATCACTGCAAATTGTTTGGGTTTGGAAGGGTTAAAACTCAGCCATTTCATTAATGAGAACGGTTGCTGGGATCTTCATGAATTGCATTGCTTTTTCCAAGAAGATCTTATCGCTACCATCTTACAGATTCTGATTGAGAGAAATGCAAATGAGGATTACTTGGAAAAGATTTGTTGTCTTTCTGGCAAATCTATTACTGCCCGTGCATTTGAAGCATACAGCTCGGGTAGAACTTTTTTGGTAGAGAATGAGTAAAGTTGTCATCCCAAAAAATGAATTCTTAAAATATAGGAAGCTTACAAATGAGGATTTATGTGCTAGGGGCTGTCAAGAAGCCAAAAATCTGGAGCACATTGCTGTCCGGTGCATTCATCTGCAGGATGTCATTAGAAAGATTCAAGAATGGGGGTTTTACATCCCTATTTTTAATTCTCTGGTTGAGTGTTTATGGGAACTGAGGACTCTATCTAGCTTTGCACCTAATATAGTCAGTCTTAACTGCAACACGGTATACTTAAATTGGAGGAATAGAAATGATGTTAATCACGAAAAAACTGCAAGTTCTATTGTAGTTACAGTAGCTAATGTGATGTCTTCAGCTTTTAAATTATCTAATCCACTCATAGATAGCTGGGGTGCTAATCTCCCTAGGGAGTTTGAAAACATTTGGTACCCTCCACCGCTTGGTTGGATTAAGATCAATGTTGATGCATCTCTCCTAACTTCTTATAATGCTGGAATTGGAGGTTGCTTTCGTGACTATAAAGGGAGATTATTGATTGCATTTGGTGAAAAAAGTTCACGTTGGGATATAGCTCATCTTGAATTGAGTTTAGCATTAATTCTACTCAATTTGCCTAAATCCTTCATAACTTATTTTTAATTTTTTATAAATAATTAATTATATTTAATTAAAATTAATTATGATTTAATATTTTAGTTATTTTTAATTATTATTAATAATGATTAGTTTTAATTAAAATAGATTATAATTAATTTTTATCATGATTACAATTAATTATATTTTTAATAATTAACTATAATTAGTTAAAATTAATTATAATTATTTATTTTAAATTAAATAAATCATTATTATTTATAATTAATTATGGCTAATTATTAATTTTAATTAATTATCCTTAAATGATAATTACTTATTATTAAATATAATAATTATATAATTATTAACTGTTTAATAAAAAAAGTGAAAGGGAGGTTTTTTGTGCATTTCACTATCATCGCTAACCTTCACGAAGGTATGAATTTTCAACTCAGATTCTTGTTTTGGCGTTCGCGGTGCACCGACAAACTGCCAATACATGCTTTTTTTAGCATGGTGGGGGATGAAAAAAAATATGGTCGCGGTGTCCTCATTCGAGGACCCCTACCAAACACACTTTTTTTAGAGTGGTGGCAAGGCCCAGTTTCTCGTAGTTTGCCCCTAAACGGGGGAGATGTTGGGAGGCTGCCAAAATTTTGGGTAAATGTAAGACTGCATTGGGATCTGGTTTGAACTCAAAAGAACAAGAACTTGGACTCAAAGGAATAGTGAACTTGTGAACTTTGAACTCGAGTTATACAAACACATAGAAAATTGAACTCAAATTCAAACTATACTCAAGCTCAAATGAGCATTGAACTAATGATTTAAGTTAAAAGTCCAACATCCAAAGTGAGAACCATGAATGTTAATCAATGAATTTGATCATGCAAGTAAAAAAAAAAAAGGATGAACAAGAGATTTATATTTCAAAAAGGGGTGAATTGTTGATTCATTCGAAAGGAATAAAGCAAGCTCCCGATGAACTTGATGACTTACCAATGGCCAATACAAAGAATATGTAGTGATTGTGACCATTCACATGCAAACATATGCTGAAGACTTGTGGTGGACAGAATAATGCACCTATAAGCGATATTGAACTCAAATTGAACATCATTCAAACTTGCAAGCATTGAAGTTAAGCTTGAACAATCACTTACATTTGAACGAAATGCAGAAAATAAGAACCTGAATGAACTACATTGAATCAAACTTTAATGCAATAAATGCACTATGAAATCAAATGTAAAAATCCTAAGTGATGATTTAGAGCTTTCAAATGAACACCAACATGTAATGCAAGCAAAGGACTCATAATGGTCCACTTACAAACAACCACAAAAAAGCTTGTGGATATTCGTGGATGACTATAAATGATGATGGGAATTATTGAAACTACAACATTTGAACCATTACAAGAAAATATATCAAGCAATAGAGGAGTTCCAATGCACACAAGGAGTATCCATGAGTGAAGCACGAAGAATATGTGACTAGCTACAGTCCAGGTTGCATATTATAAAAAAGCATGATATGATGAATCTTCTATAAGCATGAAATAGAAGGTTGTAATAAACACAAGTAGATACATACCCTTGCAATATACTTGTCATACACACTAGAAATCATCCTCGAGCAAAATGTCAAAGGACTACAGTTGATGCAAATTCTTACGACTCATTCTGGGAAACTTATTATACACATAGCACACTATCTGCAAGCAAATATGAAAGAACTATAATAAATTCAAAGCATCAACAAGCAGAAAGCAGAAGATTCTTTAGTGCACTACAATTTACCTACAGAAAGAGATAAGTAGTGTACGACAATCTACCTGTACAAAATATCAAACAACTCAATCTAGAAGCTACTACAATAAGCCACCGGATTCACAATATTTATGCAAGCGGATAGAAGGCATTTACAAATATTCCAAGAATTCCCCTGCACATGCACCGTAGTTTGTATATACATAAGTACACAAGGGGTAAGTATAATCAAAACCTGCATGGGCCTCGGTGAGCATGTTATTGGTACAAATGTGACGTCTAGGGATGTTGTACGGGTTATTAAGTATGAACCCGATCCTCCTAAGTAGGTAAAAAAGAGTCGACAGGTACAATTATAAAATACTCCCAAACACAAGTATGGGCCCCAACGAGCATGTTATTGGTAGACAAGTGATGTCTAGGGATGCTACGCAAGTTGATAAGTGAATTCAAGTTCGAACCTAATCCTTCCATGCGAATCAATAGGAGTCGATAGGGTTCAAACCATCAAACGAATATACGGTTATGTTGACCGATATATTTGTCTTAATACATTCATATTAGGCCTTCAAGGCCTATAATAATGAGAATTCACTAATAAGTGCATGAAGCCTATGAAACCCGATCCGCTGTCAATAACTCAATATAGTCAACTAGGTATGTATATAAAATGCAAATATTTTCAAATGAAAATGCCCCAAACACCCGTATGGGCCCATACGAGTGTATTATTAGCATACACGTGACACCTAGGGATGCTATGTGGGTCAAATGGTGAGTCCAAGTTTGGGCTCGATCCTTCTATACGGGTAAATATGAGTCGACAATGCTTGAACCATTAAATAAATATGCGGTCGTGAGGTCGATTGGGATATTTATTTTATATATTAATATTAGGCCTTCAATAAAGAAAACTCACTAGAAAAGTCATAAATCCTATAAAACCCAATCCTGTGTCGATAACTTGACGGAGTCGACAAGGTTCAAGATATAAATGGAAATGAACCTTAAAACCCTGATGATGGCTGTGTTGAATATGAATCTCAACCGGAGGGGTTAATCTCAAATATTTCAAAACGGCCTCAGATATTCACAAAATTCAAATATTTTTTAGTGATCTCTTGAACACCCCGATGATGACTGTGTTGAATGAAAATCTCAACCGGAGGGGTTCACAAATATTTTAAAATGTCACTAAATTACTCCAAAATCCAAAATCCCAAAAATCCTAAATTTTAATATATTTAAAATTGAAATCCAACCCATTAAGTACTTAAAGTAAAATCCAACCACACTACGTAACAGTTTGTTGAGGCGAATAAATTAAAATTTACTTCAGCTCAAAAAGAGCTAATACCTAGTCAAAAATATCACTATGATCCATTTTCAAATAATCTCCTACCAATAAGGACATGGTACGTGTCATCTAACTGGCAGTTTTGTCGCCAAATGGCACCACAGGATAAACGATTATGACTCGGGGCCCTCTGAACAGAGTGGTTTTGCCACTAAATGGAACCACAAAATATCGGTTATGGCCAGAGCCAATACGTTCATTAGTGGCATCAAATCATTGAGATATGAATTAATATGATATGATTAATAGGGCTCAAAGTCCTCTATTAGCTAAGGTGGATTCAAATTTATCCTATTAGACAAACATTCACCCTAGGTCTATAAGGTCCTCTTAGACGATGCAACCCATGGCTGCCGATAAGTATCCTTCTATCAGGTTGGGTCTACTACCTCCTCTTACTAAGTAGACCAAGGACCATGATGGCCCGGGATGACGGAACCATGTGATCTTGATCGAGTCCATCATACATTCCCCCACCATCCGCTTTAAGTGCAAGATGGTGAAATTTCTAATTTTAAATATCAAATATTCCAACCTTCCAATTTTCACATTATCCAAGCCCATACTGCTACTATATGCTAGATGCATTTATCTTTATGTATCTAATTGATGACTAGCCTTAATCGAAAGCTCTCTCTCATTATCGGGAGAGGTAGTTAACTATAGGGGCTTATGCCTATAGGAAACCAGAACTCAGATCATAAAGTCCTCGCTAAATTAGGGTGAAATCTCTGGGTTGTGTCTTATCTACAAACCCATATACTATCCAAAATTCACCCATGATATTAATTCGTTAAAACTCCCCTGAGAAGAAAAGCAAAAGCGGGCGGAGGCCGGGGCTGAATTTTTGGAGCCTATAGATGTCTCGCGACTTCGCTGGGGGGTTTGTTTCCCTTTCCATCTTTGTCTAGTCGTTTAATTACTATAGTAGCAGCAAAAAAATAATAATGATAATACTAAACTCTATACGATGAACATCAGAACATGACACTTGGTCCTTATGTCTAAAAAGTTATAACTGAAAGGTCTCGATAGAGGGAAATCAACCATCCATTATGATGGTAGAGCAAAGAAATAATAAAGATATGTACGGTAAGCATTGGGGTGTGACACTTGGACGCATATCTAAGAATCCACCACTGAAAGGTCCTGGCATAAAGGAAAAATAAATATGGAGACCAACATCTCTAGAAAAATATATGTAAAGTAATGATGTGACATCTAGTGTGTACCACTAAAAATCTACCATTAAAGAAACTCATCAAAAGTGGGTCCCAAAGATGACCCTTATAGATAATGTTCTCGATGGTTGACATCTTGAAGAGTTCTCTAAGAGATCCCATTGCTTTTCAGCTAGATCCTCTCAGATTGAAGAAGTTCTTCACCCGACCTTCATCAGTGTCGTTCTACTAGAAGAACAAATAAAAAAAATATAAGAACTTATCTGTGAATTCAAGGACTATTTTTCCTTGACATATTCTGAGATGTTTGACTTATCCCATGATGTAGCAGTTTACATATTAGCCATTAAACCAGATGCAACAACCGTCAAACAAGCTACAAGGAGAATAAGATTAGAGATTAAAGAACATGTGATTGCAAAGATGAAGAAGCTGATAGATGTGGGCTTTATTTGAGAAGAAAAATATGCTGACTTGATCACCAATATTGTCTAGGTGAAAAAGAAGAACGGTCAGATTCGTATATGTATTGACTTTCAGGACCTCAACAAGGCGTGTCCAAAAGATGATTTTCCACTCCCTATATCTGAACTCCTGGTGGATAATACGTACAACTACGACATATTCTCCTTCATGGATGGGTCATCGGGATAAAATCAAATCAAGATGGTGCTTGAGGATCAAAATCACACATTGTTCATAATGTCCATCATCATTTTCTGCTATACGCTCATGCCATTTAGCCTGAAGAATGCTGGAGCCACTTATCAATGGGAAATGATGCGTATATTCGATGAGTTAATACATAAAAAGGTCGAGTGCTACGTGGACAATCTCGTCGTCAAGAGCATAGATCGCAAAGACCACCTAAGTGATCTAAGAATTGTATTTGAGAGAATTAGAAAGTTTGATCTGAAGATGAATCCCCTCAAGTGTGCTTTTGGGGTATCCTCTGACAAATTTCTGGGGTACATTGTTCGACATTGCGGCATCGAAGTCGACCCCAATAAAACAAAAGCATTTATGAAGATGCTGCATCCCAAAAATCTCCTCTAATTTTGTTCTTTATAAGGATAATTTCCTTTCATTCGATGATTCATATCAAATCTGTCAGGTAGGTGCCAACCATTTTTGAAGCTCATGAAGAAAGATGTTTGTTTCAAATGGGACAAAGAGTGCTAAGAAGCATTTGATAGTATTAAAAGATACTTATTAAATCCGCCCATTCTCACAGCTCCAATTCTGGGGAAGCCTCTTGTATTGTACACGACAGCACTAAAAGAGTCCCTCGGAGCATTATTGGACAAACATAATGAAGAAGGCAAGGACAATGCACTCTATTATATTAGTCGGAGGTTGATAGGAGCAGAAGTTCGCTATTCTCTAATTGAGAAGCATTGCCTAGCATTGATTTTTGTAGTTCAGAAACTCCGCCACTACATGCTATTTCACAAAATCATGCTGATATCAAAGATCTATCTGTTGAAATTCTTGATGACAAGATTAGTGTTGACAGCTCACTTAGCTAGGTGGGTAGTATTATTACTGCAATTTGATATCATGTACATACCACAAAAGGCAATGAAGAGACAAGCCTTGGCATATTTTCTTGCTGTGCATCCTATCCTAGTAGACTCCCTGCTTAATGATGATTTGCCTGATGAGCAAATCATGCATGTCGAGGAAGATGAAAAGTTACAATTTTGGGAGATGTACTTCGACGGTGCATCATTGATTAAACTTGTTCGACCTCTGAATATTATAAGAGCCTGACTCAACATCGGTTTTATTTTTGTAGCACCAGAGGGTAGAATAATGAGGTTTTCATTCAATTTGAATGAACCCCGAAGCAATAATGAAGCAGAGTATGAAGCTCTAATAGTAGGACTGGAGATCACGGTAGATGTCAGAATCTAAAATCTCCAAAATTTTGGTGGTTCTCAACTTGTGATAAATCAGGTCCTTGGCATTTACAAGGTTGGCAAACTTGAATTTGTCCATTACCACCAGAGAACTCTCGAGCTTCTGAAGTAAGTGTCAAATATTAAAATAGCCTGAGTTCCTCGAGGTCAGAATGCTAAGGAAAATTGATTAGCTAACTTATCCAAGGATGTGGTGAATACCGATAAGGAGATGTCTATACCAATTATGGTTCACGGCCGTCTATTCTTAGAGCCAGCAATCTTATGATTCTCACAAGTAGAGGGAATACCATATTCAAGCCAACAGGATACAACCCCAGTTGATCCTCAACGCTCCAAACAAATCATTATTGAAAATCAACCAGAAGAATGTCATGTAGTCAAGAGATGTAAAACCAGCAGGTGCTTAGAGTCGTGGCTACATTATTTAGACATTGAGGAAGGGAATGACTGGAGGCAACCCTTCATCGATGATTTCAAAGAAAATAAACTCCTAATAGATAAATCTCTAGCCGCACAAATCCAAAAAAGAGCAGTACGATATGTTTTGTTAACAACACGCTATATCGTTGAGCTTTTGACCAAATGTGGCTAAGGTGCCTAGGAACCAGTGAAGCTGATAAAGTGGTATCAGAAGTTCATGATGAACTTTGTGGTGCACATCAGTCAGGTCCCAAAATGGCCATTAAAATCAAGAGAATGGGTTACTATTGGTCAACCATGGTCAGAAATTATATTGACCACACAAGGAGGTGCCACGAATGCCAGATTCACGATGATGTTATACATCAGCTGCCAAATCCTCTGCACCCAACACTAGCATCATGAACATTTGAATGCTATGGTACATATATAATTGGTCCGATAGATCTGCCATCTTTGGTTGGACACCACTTTATTCTGGCAGCAGCAGACTACTTCTCGAAGTAGGCAGAAGCGGCTCTATTCAAAAAGGTCACATTTGAGCATGCGATCAATTTCTTTACTCACAACATTTTCTACATATTTGGTGTGCCACGCCACATAATCTCAGACAACGACACTGTATTTAAAAGTATAAAAATTTACAAGTTCACTGATCGGCACAAAATCGATTGGCGGTATTCATCCATATATAATCCAAGGGCAAATGACTTGGTAGAGGCCTTCAATAAGATGATGGTGAAATTATTGAAGACTATCTTTACCAAGAACAAAAGAGAGTGGCATATGAAGATGGTAGAGGCACTATGAGCATACCGTAGAACCTATAAAATGCCAACCAAAGCTACTCCTTATTCATTAGTGTTCAGAGTTGAAGCAGTGTTGCCACTAGAAGTTGAACTACCACCACTCCGGGTAGCAATCCAAAATGATCTCACTCAAGAGCAAAATGCTCGCTTGAGAATAGAAGAGCTCGACCCACTTGATGAACTCAGGTTACAAGCTCAATGAAATCTGGAAATTTATTGAGGAAGAATGACAAAATCCTTCAATCGTATGGTGTGTCTTTGGGCATTTCAAGAAGGGGAATTGGTCATGATACTGAGAAGACCAATCATCCCACACCAAAAAATTGGTGGCAAATTTGTATCCAACTGGGATGGCCACCTTTGTCATCGAGAAGGTGTTTCAAGGTGGAGCTTATCTGTTAATCGACCTGGAAGGTCAGAGACCTATGTCGCCGATCAATGACTGATACCTAAAGAAGTACCACACATAAAATTGCCTAAGAAAATGCTATGTTTAATATGTTATGTATTTCGTGCATATTTACAATATATATACATTTGCATTTTAAAATTCTCTTGTGTAGCAAGAATGCATTTCAAAATCTCCCTATCTGATTGGGGGCATTTTAAATATTTATTTGGATCAATATCACACTACGTGCCAAAATCCCTGAATAAATATTTAAAATCTCAAAATATAAAGCCTATCCAAAATCTCCCTACAAGATAGGGGACATTTTAAATATTTATTTGGATTAACATCGTGCTATACGTCAAGATCTCCAAATAAATATTTAAGATCTTAAAATCCAAAATTTATTCTATTCTAGAATATCCCTGTGAGATAGGGGGTATTTAAATATTTATTTGGGTCGACATCGAGCCGCATACCGAGATCCCTGAATAAATATTTAAAATTATCAATATAAATATTCTTTTATGCTGAAGAATATAATGATTTCTTTTTCAAAGTATATACAGGTGATCTTTCAAAAGTTTAAGACACCAACTTTTCCAACGTACCAAGGTTCAAAAATCAAGAAAGAGATTTTTATGACTACTCACTCCAAAAATTTGTGCCAGAATAGCTTGAAGTCTTTCAACAGCCGAAGCTTAAGGTTTGCATGGGTGTAAAAGGCCGAATCCAACACTTTAAAATATGGCCGGATCGATGGAAGCTCTGTTTACTCAACAAGCTATAAGAAAGGTCATAGTAGCGAAACCCCCACTTAGTCAACCCGTTAGTAAGAAATGTAAGAAGCACGAAGGCTAATTTAATTCGACAAGTTCAAGTGATTGTAGTCTATTAAATTCTCCTAATTGATCAGAGAATAAAAGTTCCAGTGGAAGGGAGGAGTCACGAACAACTATCAAATGTTAGTAGGCTCAAAATCTTTAACCACAATTAAATCTATAAACTTCAGTAAAATTAATATTAGGAAGCACATTTCCCATAGCTCAAGTTTGAAGTCTGAATGGGTGTAAAAGGTCAGATCTAACACACCCAAATATGGATGAATCATTGGCAGTTCCTACTCAATAAGCCATAAAAAAGGTCGTAGTAGAGGAACCCCCATCTCAGCAACTAGAGGACAAAGAGCTATCAAATCCTAACTCTCCCGATCTGATGAACTCAAGTGACTCAGATTAAAGTCTTCTCAAGTAATTAAGGATCAAGATACTACCTATTTTTTGGTACTATCAATCAAATCCAAAACCTATAAATCCTTCATCAAATCCGTAAAGCACAAAGCAAATCAAAGGAATTTTTCTTCAATAAGTCTGCCAAAGTACAAAGCAAAGGACTGAAGAAAATTATCCCAAAGTTTACACAAAGAATAAGGCTGAACTAAGTGGATTATGTCATCAATAAGTATGTTATGCACAAAGCTCTGGACCGATGACTTCGCACCATCGACCTAGTATAATCCTAAATGGTTCTAGGTCAACGACATATACCCCTTCACCAAGCTCGCCAAAGCTAGAAGAAAAGGGAAAAAGGCATACAAATCTCCTGATAAATCACTATTGATAAATCATGTAATCCTCCAATGTCTGCAGCATAAAGCATAGGGCAGAAGAAATCAAAATCTCAGGACTCAATCCAAAGCCATCAAAAGAGTACCCTGGATGACTTCTACAAATCCCCATATAGATTAGGGGCATTTTAAATATTTATTTGGGTTGACATCATGCCGTATGCCAAGATCCCAAATAAATATTTAAAATTTTGCCAAGATACAACCAGATGATTAAAGAATGTTGAGCATATACAAAAATGCTATAAACTAAAATGATCGTGGGGATTAAAGAGAATAAATGGTGGCGATGCTATCCACTAGCGTCAATCTACATAGCAATTCTCTAGGGACCTGAGTCTTATGGATTTCATATGGATCTCTACTTAACCAAGGGAAAATATATACACTATAATGAAAATTACAAATGCATCTAAACATCCATGAAGGCATAAAGATCAACTCTTGAAGATCGATGGAATGAAAATCTTAGTGTGACATCCAAGCAAATTTTTGGAGATCCACTAAATGAAAACTTGTGTGTGACATCTAAAACAAACATCTAGAGATCCACAAGGTCAATCAGCATACAAAAAATATGGTTCGCTTTAGACGTGTACAACATTTATTGGGGGGCATTTATTGTCCTCTGTATAAAAGAAAAAATAAAATAAAAATCATGTATACATACTTAAAACCCATCAGATCCTCAAATCCTACCAAATTACGCCAATTCGATGTAGTCCACGATCACTTCCCAGATATCTCGCGATTCTACAGCAGCTTGATCGCTACTCTTCGACATTTTTAAATACCAAACCAACCTAAGGCTTTCGGTAGCTCTTCCCCATCGAAAGCCTCTCTTCCTTCTCCCGACCTCCTCTTTCCCACACAAAAATCTATCCCAAGACCTCCTACGCATGCAAAAGTTCCAATCCTTCTTTGCATCTCTTAGTTAACTAGATCCAACCCACGACAAGCATCTAACTTGCAATCTACGATCCTTCCCATCCTGACCTCTTTCTTCTCTGACCTAGTGAGAGAGCGAGAGAGAGAGAGAGAGATGAGAAGCAAACATATCTTGCTCCTCCAAAGCCAAATCCCCCATCTACCGAGCTCCATAACCCTAGCCAAAAACATCCTCGTCGCTCCTTATCCGCCTCCTTCAGCGTTCCTTCCAGTATGATTGGAAGCAACAACCGGGAGCTCGATTGCTGTGAAGTTAACTTTCTCCCTACCGTGCTCTTCTTCGCCTAAATCCCGTGAAGCCGTCGACTCTAATGAGGGTAATAAAGATTTAACTAAATATGAGAGTTAACAGTGCCTAAATCCTATTTAATTGAGTTTAGCATTAATCCTACTCAATTTGCATAAATTCTGTATAACTTCTTTTTAATTTTTTTTATTAATTAGTTTTATTAATAATTAATTATATTTAATTAAAATTAATTATGATTTAATATTTTAGTTATATTTAATTATTATTAATAATGATTAGTTTTAATTAAAATAGATTATAATTAATTTTTATCATGATTGTAGTTAATTATATTATTAATGATTAACTATAATTAGTCAAAATTAATTATAATTATTTATTTTAAATTAAAATAATCATTATTATTTATATTTAATTATGGCTAATTATTAATTATAATTAATTATCCTTAAATGATAATTAATTATTATTAAATATAATTAATTAATTAATTATTATTAACTAATTAATAAAAAAAGAGAAAGGGAGGTTTTTGTGCATCTCACTATCATCGCCAACCTTCGCGAAGGTATGAATTTCTAACTCAGATTCTCGTTTTGTCATTCACGGCACACCTACAAACTGCCCATACACACTTTTCTTAGCGTGGTAGGGGACAAAAAAATATGATTAGGGTGTCCTCGTTCAAGAACACCTACCATACATGCTTTTTTAGTGTGGTGGGAAGGTCCAGTTTCCCGTAGTTTACCCCTAAACGGGGGAGACGCTGGGAGGTCGAATTTCGGATAAATGTAAGACTGCATTTGGATATGGTTTGAACTCCAAACAATAAGAACTTGGACTCAAATGAATAGTGAACTTGTGAACTTTGAACTCGAGCTATACAAACACATAGAAATTTGAATTCAAATTCAAACTAGACTTAAGCTTAAATGGGCATTGAACTAATGATTTAAGTTAAAAGTCCAACATCCAAAGTGAGAGCCATGAATGTTAAACAATGAATTTGATCATGCAAGTAAAAAAAAAACATGGATGAACAAGAGACTTATATTTCAAAAAGGGATGAATTGTTGATTCATTCGCAAGGAATAAAGCAAGCTCACGATCAACTTGATGACTTACCAATGGCCATATACAAAGAATATGTAGTGATTGTGACCATTCACATGCAAACACATGCTGAAGACTTGTGGTGGATAGAATAATGCACCTATAAGTGATATTGAACTCAAATTGAACATCAGTCAAACTTGCAACCATTGAAGTTAAGCTTGAACAGTCACTTACACTTGAACGAAATGCAGAAGACAAGCACCTGAATGAACTACATTGAATAAGACTTCAATGCAATAAATACACTATGAAATCAAATGTAAAAATCCTAAGTAATGATTCAGAGCTTTCAAATGAACACCAAAATGTAATGCAAACAAAGGACTTATAATGGTCCACTTAAAAACAACCACAAAAAGCTTGTAGATATTCATGGATGGCTACAAATGATGATGGGAATTATTGAACCTGCAACATTTGAACCATTACAAGAAAAGAAATCAAGCAATACAGGAGTTCCAATGCACACAAGGAGTATCCATGAGTGAAGCACGAAGAATATGTGACTAGTTACAATGCAGGTTGCATATTATGAAAAAGCACGATGTGATGAATCTTTTATAAGTATGAAATAGAAGATTGTAGTAAACACAAGTACATACATACCCTTGCAATATACTTATCATACACACTATAAATCATCCACAAGCAAAATGTCAAAGGACTACAGTAGATGCAAATTCCTACGAGTCATTCTGGTACACATAACACACTATCTGCAAGTAAATATGAAAGAACTACAATGAATGCAAAGCTTCAATAAGAAGAAAGCAGGAGATTCGTTAGTGCGCTGCAATCCACCTATAGAAAGAGACAAGTAGTGTACGACAATCTACCTGTACAAAGCAATAAATAACTCAATCCAGAAGCTGCTATAATACGCCACCAAATCCGCAACATATATGCAAGCGGACAGAAGGTTTTTACAACATTCCAAGAATACCCCTGCACATGCACCGTAGTTTGTATACACATAGGTACACAAGAGATAAGTGTAATCAAAACTAGCATGGGCCCTAGAGAGCGTGTTATATGTATACATGTGACATCTATGGATGTTGCATGGGTTAAATCTGAACCCGATCCTCCTAAGTAGGTAAAAAGGAGTTGGTAGGGTATAATTATAAAATACCCCCAAATCCCTGTATGGGCCCTAACAATCATGTTATTGGTACACACGTGAGGTCTAGAGGTGGTGCGCGGGTTGATAAGTGAATTTATGTTCGAACCTAATCCTTTTAACGGATCAATAGTAGTCGACAGTGTTCAAACCATCAAATGAATATATGGTTGTGGCGACCGATTTATTTATCTTAATACATTAATATTAGGCCTTCATAGCTTATAATAATTAGAGTTCACTAATAAGGGCATGAAGCCTATGAAACCTAATCCTCTATCGATAACTCGATAGAGCCGATAAGGTCTCTATATAAAATGCAAATATTTTCAAATTAAAATGACCCCAAACACCTGCATGGGCCCCGACGAGTGTGTTATTGGTACACACGTGAAGCCTAGGGATGCTTCGTGGGTCAAATGGTGAGTCCAAGTTCGAGCCCGATCCTTCTATGCGGGTAAATGGGAGTCGATAAGGCTCGAACCATTAAATAAATATGCGATCGCGAGATCGATCAAGATATTTATTTTATACATTCATATTAGGCCTTCAATAAAGAAAACTCACTAGCAAAGGCATAAAGCTTATGAAACCCGATCCTCTGTCGATAACTTGACGGAGTCAACAAGGTTCAAGCTATAAATGGAAATGACCCTTAAAACCCTGATGATGGCCACGTTGAATGTGAATCTCAATTGAAGGGGTTAAATCTAAAATATTTCAAAATGCCGTCAAATATCCACAAAATTTAAATATTTTTTTAATGATCTACTGAACACCCTGATGATGGCCATGTTGAATGAAGATCTCAACTAGAGGGGTTCACAAATATTTTAAAATGCCACTTAATTACTCCAAAATCCCAAAAAATCCTAAATTTCAATGTATTTAGAATTGAAATCCAACCCATTAAATACTTAAAGCAAAATCCATCCTCCCTCTATAACAGATTACCGAGGTGGACAAATTGAAATTTACTTCAGCTCATAATGAGCTAATGACTTATTAGAAATATCACTAGGATCCATTCTAAAAAAATCTCGTGCTAATAAGCATGTGGTATGTGTCCTCTAACCAGTGGTTTTGGTTGCCAAATGGCACTGCAGGATAAATGGTTATGACTCGGGGCCCTTTGAACCAAGTAGTTTTGCCACCAAATGGCACCACATAATACCGATTATGGCCATAGCCAATACGCTTTTTAGTGGCATCAATTCCTTGAGATATGAATTAATAGGATATAATCAATAGGGCACAAAGCCCTCTATTAGCTAAGGTAGATTCAAATTTGTCCCCTTAGACAAACATTCACCCAATGTCTATAAGGTCCCCTTGGTCGAAGTAACCCATGGCTACCGACAAGGATCCTTCTGTCAGGTTAGGTCAACTACCTCCTCTAACTAAGTAGAATAGGGACCACAATAGCTCGGGATGACGGAACCAAGGGATCTTGATCGGGTCCATCATATATTCCCCCACCATACACTTTAAGTGCAAGATGGTGAAATTTCTAATTTTAAATATCAAATCTTTTAACCTTCCAATTTTCACATTATCCAAGCCCATGCTGCTTCTATATACCAGATGCATGTATCTCTATGTATCTGATTGATGACTAGCCTTAATCAAAAGTTCTCTCTCATTATCAAGAAAGGTAATTAATTATAAGGGCTTGCGCCTATTGGAGACTAAAACTTAGATCATAAAGTCATCGCAAAATGAGGGCAAAATCTCTAGGTAGTGTCTTATCTACAAACCCATCTTCCTTCCAAAATTTACCCTGAAACGTAATTCGTTAAAACTCCCTTGAAAAGAAAAGTAAAAGCGGGCGGAGGCTGGGGCCAAATTTTTGGAGCCCAAATATTTCTGGCGACTCCGCTGGGGGTTAGTTTCTCTTTCCATCTTTGACTAGTCATCTAATTGCTATAGTAACAGCAAAAAATAATAATGATAATACTAAGCTTTATACGGTAAACATCAGGACATGACACTTGGTCCTTATATCAAAAAAGTCATAATTGAAAGGTCCCGATTGAGGGAAAGCAACCATCCATTATGATGGTAGAGCAAAGAAACCATAAGGATATATAAGGTGAGCATTGGGGTGTGACACTTGGATGCATATTTAAGAAACCACTTCCAAAAGGTCTTGGCATAAAGGAAAAATAAATATAGAGACCAACATCTCTAGAAAAATATATGTAAAATAATGGTATGATATCTAGTGTCCCTAGAGATCTACCATTAAAAAAATTCATCAAAAGTGGTTCCCAAAGATGGCCTTTACAGATAATGTTCTCGATGGTCAACATATTGAAGAATTCTCCAAGATATCCCATTGACTACAACAACAACCAAAAAAAAAAAAAAAACAAAATCAAGCAAAAAATCCATGTAATCCCAAAATTTTGTTGAAATCCCGTTACCTGACTGTTCGGCACCGCTGGCGTCGCTTCTCCATGATTCCTGCAGGAGTTCCAGTGAATCGTACTCTTTTCACATCGTTAAATAGGAGATGAAGATACCTCCATTCACTGCTGCTCTCTCCCATGACACTTCCGCATCCATCTCCTTCAGCCTCTTCGAGTCCTTCCCGTACTCCAGCTCGTAACCATCACACCTACCCTTCAAACCTTCAGAGTTGTTGACTCTAATGCCTGGATTTTCTCTGAATTCCATCCAGTTCTTCTCCTACAGGCCAACCGACCCCAAGCCGAGAGAGAGAGAGAAAGAGAGAAAGTTTTTTGCATACCTACCCAAGTCCCTTCTGCCTCTGAAGCCCGAACCTCTCTCCTGATCTCTAAGCCACCAAACTCCTCAAGCCCTAATCGCATCCTTCGTCTCCTTAGCATGTAACCCACGACCCGAAGCCTCCTTTGGTGATGCCCCTTTCTTATCAGATTCGAAGTCACGACATTTTAATTGGAGTGAGAACGAGAGCTCATTGTGTGAGGGTAACTTTCTCCCTTTCCGCACAGTTATTCGGCCAAATCCATTAGAAGTGTCGAACTATAGAAACAGGAGAGGGGAGGGATTTTTTAAATATATTATAATTAATTATAATAATTATTATTTATAATTAATTATAGTTAATAAATTAAGTATAATTAATTACTGATTAATACTAAATTATAATTATCTATTGGATTATAATTAATTAATTATAATTATAACTTATGAATTAATAATTAATGATTGATTATTAATTATAATTATTTAATCAATTATAATTAATCATTATTAATTATAATTGATTATTTATTATAATTACAATACTTAACTATTAATTAATTATAATTGATTATTATTAACTATGATTAAATTTGGTTAATTATATTTAATTATAATTAAGTTATAATTAATTTTAAATAATTATAATTAAAATGCAAGTGCCTCCTCTTCCCTTGACATGCGTGCCGATGCCATCGATGACCCCGCGCATATATAACCCCTTAACCCTAAAACTTAGAGAGCTTGTTTTCATTGTTTGCGGCGGATCAGAAAATTGCCTATACACGTCTTTATTATGCGTGGTGGGATGAGACCCTAGTGCGGTGTCTATAACAAGGCAGATAATCACCTAAAGCCCCATTTCAAAGTTCGTGGCGCACCAAAAAATTACGTATACACACTTTTATTGCGCGTGGTGGAATGGGACCCCAGTGCAAGTCCTATGGCGAGGCGAGGTTACTTATAAGTACCCTCGAGCGGGGGGGGGGGATAAACTTTCTTTTTTAAATAGGTATCGTCAAAGATCCCATACACGCATTTATTATGCATGGTGGGAATAAAGATCACATCCGCCGTGTCCTTGTCTGAGGACACCTACCATACACTCCTTTATTATGTGTGGTGGGAAGCCTAGTTTCTCATAGTTTTCCCCTAAATGGGGAGACGCCGGGAGGCTGCCAAAATTTTGGATGAACATGGGGCACTTGTACTTGGACTTTTGAACAAAATCTAAGTGAATTAATAAGCAATTGAACTAAAATAAAAAATGTGCAAGAGGCTTAAATTGAACTGAAATCAAACTTGAATCAACTTCAGATCACAATGGACTTTTGAATATTCAAATTGAATTTAAACAAGGACTTAGACAAGTTGACAACGAACTTGTGAACTTGATTGGACCAAATTGACTTAAGTGAACTCAAACTCAAATGAACTAAGTATTGTGGACATAAACTCAATTTGAACTCAAACTTGGACTCTACAAGATCACAGGGGACTTTGATTTGAACTTGAGCTTGAACAACATAGCAAAGGAATATGTTGAGGACTTGAACAAAAAATGGGACTTGCACTTGAGCTTAAAGCTAACAAATGACTTGAACTTGAGTGCTAAGTAAACTAATTTCAAATTTGAATAATCAAGTTAAAGATTTGATACAAAACTTGATCAAGAAAGGTTGAATTTGATTGAGCATGAAAACTTGAATCAACCTTGAACTATATGATATTTGAATCAACCTTGAACTATAAGGGACTCGAATCAAACTTTAACAACATGAACTATAAAAAAATTGGATGGTATACAAAGAACTAGACTTTGGATGAATTAGAAAATCAAAGCCTAAATGCATCCTAATGAACAACAAGTACTTAACTACCATGATGAATTTCCTTGATTAGCCATATGTAGTCTAGTTGCAAGTGGAGGCATAATGATATTTGAATGAACCTTACAATACATGTGCAAGATGAGTTATTCACCATTGAAGATGAAAACCAAGTAATCATCAACAAGAAGAAAGAGGGACTTGTGGATCCAAACTTGAACTATAGTTAGAGAATCAAATTTTAATTCAATGGGTGTATGATTATTTCAAGATCGCAAGTATCGATAATTAAATTTGACAAGCATGTAAAAATAAGGAGTTCGCGATCATACCCTATCTAAAAACAATTCATCTCAATAATGAAGGACACACAGTGGATATGACGGGTCCTTCACATAACTACAGTGTGTTGTCTACAAATGAAGGAAGCCAAAATGACAAATATAAACAAGCAACGAATGTAACAGCCTCCTCACATTCAATATCATGTAGTCTGTAGATGAACATAGCCACCTGTCAGTCAATGTATATGGGGAGAATATGTAATGAATGCAATTAACCTGGAAGCCAAACATCGATGTACAAATGGGTATACAAACTCATTGACAAATGACAAGTCATAATTAAATACACAGTGCAGCATGTGATGATCATCATGATGGTAGAAGATCTGCATTCAATATTAACATACGAACATGCGCATTTGATCATGCAAGTAATGACGAGTGAATATTGTACACATGCCATATGTACAAGACATCTACATATTTACGAGCTGTCGAAATAGAAGGCAATAAATTCTACGACACCTCTATATTAACATCACTATTCAATGTTAAGCAAACACATTGATTCGCTAAAAGTAGAAATGAAAGATATACAACATATGTAAGCTCCTACAAACTGTCGTAGGAGACTTATTGTATATTAAATGCATTATCCCCAACCAAAGGTAATATGGCTACATCAGGTACAAACAACTACGAGCCACTATGAGAAACTCGTGATGCATTCAATGGGCCATTTACAAGCATCTACCAGTATGAGGTAGGAGATTAGTTAGTGCACTACCATCTACCTGCATAAATCATGCAAGTAGTGCAGGACAGTCTACCTTTATAAAGTAGCGAATAAGTTAATTCAGAAGCTGCTACAACACGCCACCGGATCCGTAATATCGATGCAAGTGGACAGAAGACATTCACAAATATTTTAAAGGGGTAAATAAAATCAAAAACCCGCATGGGCCCTGGTGAGCATGTTATTGATACACATGTGACGCCTAGGGATGCTGCGCGGGTCAAATGGTGAGTCTAAGTCCGAACCTGATCCTCATATATGGGTAGATAAGAGTCGACACGGTTTGACTATTAAATAAATATGCAGTTGTGAGGACAATCAGGATTTTTATTTTATACATTCATATTAGGCCTTCAATAAAGAAAAATCACCAATAAAGGTCTGAAACCTATAAAACCCGATCCTCCTAAGTATGTAAAAAAGAGTTGATAGGGTTTAATTATAAAATGCCCCCAAACACTTGCATGGGCCCAACGAGTGTGTTATTAGTACACACATGATTTCTAGGAAAGCTGCGCGGGCTAAATGATGAATCTAAGTTCAAACCCGATCCTTCTCAACACGGTTTGAACCATTAAATAAATATGTAGTCATGAGGTCGACCGGGATATTTATTTTATATATTCATATTAGGCCTTCAAGGCCCTTTACAAGAAAGATTCATCTACAAAATCATACACCAGCATGGGCCCCATCGAGCATGTTGTAGGAACATACGTGACGCCTAGGATTGCTATATGGGTTAATAAATTTGAACATGATCCTTCTAAGCAGATAGATAGGAGTTGACAAGGTTCAATAAATAATTATAAAATACCCCCTCAAAGACTTGTATGATCCCTGGCGAGCATGTTATTAGTACACACGTGACGTCTTGGGATGTTGTACGGTAATATAAGTGAATTCAAGTTTGAACCCAATCCTTCTATGTGGATAAATAGAAGTCAATAGGATTCGAACCATCAAATAAATATATGGTTATGATGACCGGTATATTTATTTTAATATATTTATATTAGGCCTTTAAGGTCTATAATCAAGAGAATTTACTAAAAAAGGCATAAAGCCTGTGAAACCCGATCCCCTATTTGTAAGTTGATAGGATTGAAAAGGTTCAAACTTTAAATGGAAGTGACCCCGGACACCCCGATGATGGCTGTGTTGAATAAAAATCTCAACCGGAGGGGTTCACAAGTATTTTTAAATGTCTCCCAAATATCAAAATGCCAATCAAAATCTAAACTCCAATAGAAATTTCAATTCCAAATATTTAAAATTCAAAAATCAACCATCCAACCACTTAAAGTAAAATTCATCCACCCTACGCAATAATTTGTTGAGGTGGACAAATTAAAAACTACTTCAGCTCACAAAGAGCTAAAGCCTAGTCAAAAATATCATTAGGATCCATTCTCAAATAATCTCCATCTAGTAAAGATGTGGTACGTTTCCTCAAACTGGTGGTTTTATCACTAAATGACATCATAGGATAAATGTTTATGACCCGGGCCCTTCTGAATTGAGTGGTTTTATTGCTAAATGGCACGATAAAATACCAGTTATGGACAAAGCCAATACGTTCCTTAGTGGCATCAAATCCTTGAGATATGAATCAATAGGAAATGATCGATAGGGTATAAATTCCTATATTAGCTAAGGTGGATTCAAATTTGTCCCCTTAAACAAATATCCCCCCCCAGGTCTACAAGGTCCCCTTGGACGAAGCAACCCATGGCTGCCGACAAGGATCCTTCTATCAGGTTGGGTCGACTACCTCCTCTGACTAAGTAGACCAGGGACCACGATGGTCCAGGATGACGGAATCATGTGATCTTGATCGGGTCTATCATCCATTCCCCCACCATCCATTTTAAGTTCAATTTGGTGAAATTTCTATTTTAAATATTAAATCTTCCAACCCAAATTCCAAACACCCAAACTTTTCAAACACCTATGCCCATGCTACTACTATATGCCATATAATATGTATATTTTATGTATATGATTGATGACTAGCCTTAATCGAAAGTTCTATCTTGTTATCGGAAGTGGTAGTTAACTATAGGGGCTTGTGCCTATAAGAAACCAAAATTCAGATCATAAAGTCCTCGCAAAAATGAGGGAAAAATCTCTAGGTAGTGTCTTATTTATAAATCTATCAGCCTTCCAAATTTTACCCTGAAACTTAATGCGTTAAAACTTCTCCCCCAAGAAAAAGCACAGCGAGCGAAGGTCGAGTCCAAATTTTTGGAGCCCACAGATTTACTCGTAAACTTCAAGTTCCTCTAGTGGTAATTTAAAGAGGGGAGTGAAGAGGGAAAAATAAAAGAGGAAAATATTCTTATAGAAAATTTCAAAACAAGAATCCGTATGTGTGCATATAAATGGACCAAAATCAGAGTTTCCATTTAATGTAAACTACTATAGAAATGAATTATCGAGGACTTGCTTGAATTTTTATAATGACTTTCATCAAACACAATTCCAATATGTATACATTTCCTTAAAACATTGCTTGATCAATTCAACATAATTGTGAAAGAATATATGACCCATGATAACCAAATATGGCATACAAAATATGTTCTCTCGCAATTTATCCAATTTGACCTTAACATTTATTTCCCTTCCAAATGCAACAATTTATTATGTCATAGGCAAAACTGTACTAAATGAAAATAATGACATTTCTATGTTATTGAAACCACACCTTTTTAAGCATGATTATTAAAATAAACTAATTGATAGAGAATTTCATGGCTATATTAGATACATTTTAGAGGAAGTACAAGTGCTTAACTCAACTAGGAGGGGAAATCATCTAGCTTAATACAAAAGAACTCTAGCAACCATTTAACTCAGAAGGTGGAAAACCTATAAATAGTTAGTTCAAAAAGAGAAGAACCTATGTACCCTAGGTCTCAACTCCCAATCTCACACATAAAAATTATTCTCCTGTTTGCTTCCTCTGTGTCTCTCATTCTCTCCTATTTTAGCTAGCTAAGGGATAAACAAGTGGAAAAGGAAATTGTAATGAACAGCTCTTCTCCCACATCCTATCCACCCTTTCTTGTCTTCTTGATAGCATAAGCTGTATATTCCCAATCGAATGGAATGTGCGTAGGCCCTAGTTCAATTGAATGAAAACACATGAACACAATCTTCTGCCCCGTTCTATCTCTCTCCAAGCTGGAAAATTATTAGGTCTGGTCAACGAACCTATCTTTGCATTCGGACACTAATAGAAAGCGGTCATTTGGATGAATACACGCATAATTTTTTTAATATGAGCCTTTTGCTTTAATATATATCAGCCCAACCCGACCCGACCTGGTCCTCTATTTTCTTCTTTTAAACATTGGAACTATTTTAGAAACTCATGCAAGAACTAAATGTTTATTTCTTTTAAAGAAAAAACAAGCTAGAAAATTTCATAAAAGAGATGGAATGCTCTCGGAAAAGAAATGGGGAAGGGGTGCATGAATCGGAAGGGATGCATGAATCGGAAGCAAACTTAGCTGGAACTTCCTCATGTTTCAACATATCGATATGTTTCAATCTCATCTCAAGTTGCATTCTTAAAAAAAGATCTAAAAAGTTGTAAACAAAGCTGTGTTGTGTAGATAAAGGGAATATATTTTAGCTCATTAGAGGCTCAAGCTATTAGATGTTGTTGTTTAGTTTCCATTAGTGTTTTTAGGAAGAATATCATCATTGTTTAGGTGGAAAAATAAAAAAGATCTTAGTTGTTATTGTTTAGCTTTTATTAGTGTTTTCAGGAAGAAGAAAATCATTATTTTTTATGTTGGTAAAGAACAAGATGATGAGCATCTGTTGCGCTTTATGTGTTCTTTATATACGCTTTATGTGTGCTGTAGTTGTGTTTTAGGTGTGCTTTAGGTGCACTTTAGGTACACTTTATATGCAATTTAGTTACGCTTTTGTTGCGCTTTATGTGTGCTTTACAATCTTCTCTTATCATTTGAGGCTATTTATAAAGATGAGAGAGAAGCATATGAATGTTATTATACTTATGCGTATGATTATGGCTTTAGTTTCTGGAAGGATCATCCCAGTTTCTGGCCAAATTCTAGGAAGATAAAATACAAATACTTTGTATGTTCAAAATCTGGTTTCAAGAAAAAAAAAGATCTTAATTTAAGAAAGAGATTTACTAAACAAGATGTTAGAACTGGTTGTCCATCCATGGTGAGGTTTGTAGCTTATGAAGATGGTTATTGGCATGTCAAAAAATTATTAAATCCCATAACCATGAATTGGCTAGCCCAGCCGACCCACACCTTTTGAGATCATGTAGGAATGTTGTTGAGGAAAAAACTTCCATCTTAAAATCAATGACATATGCAGGGATTAAAACTATTGATAAATATACCTACCTTGTAGAGGAAGTTGGAGGATATGAGAATGTTGGATTCTCTAAGAGGGATGCCTACAATTTTATTCAGAAGGAGAAAAGAGCAAGGATTAAATTTGGTGACACTAATTATTTGATTCAATTATTTAAAGATCGACAAGTTCATGATCAAATATTCGCATGGGATGTTCAAATCAATGAGTATGATAGATTGTTAAATTTTTTCTGGGTTGATGGCAGAGGTAGGATATATTATGAATGTTTTGGAGATGTATTAATTTTTTATACTAGCTATAGGCTCAACAAGTATAGTTTTGTATGTGCATCATTTGTTGGTGTTAACAATCATTGGCAAAACATTTTGTTAGGGGTTGCTTTTTTATCAGAAGAAATAATTGAAAGTTTTACATGGTTGTTTAAAAATTTTGTATGAATAATGGATAATAAACATCCAACAATAATATTCACTGATTAGGACCAGGCTATGGCTAGAGCCATAGAAAATGTATTACCTACCACTTGTTATAGATTATGCCAATGGCACATCTTTAAAAAGGTTCCATCAAAATTACCTTTCAATATCAACAATCAAGCCATATGACTCTTCTATAAGTGTATGAGGAAATGTGATTCTGCGGAAGTGTTTGAGGAGGCATGGGATGAAATGATCAATGAAGGGAACCTTCATAATCATGAATGGTTGTAGGATCTTTATAAGATAAGGAGAAAATGGTCAACAACTTTTAATAAGGATTATTTTAGTATGGGCATTTTATCAACGCAATGTAGCGAGTCTACTAATAATGTGTGTCATGGCATTTCAAAGCCAACAAGTTCATTAACTGATTATTTTGTTGCGTTAGAAAAGGTTTTGATGAATTGGCGGCAAAATGAGCAGGATGAAGAGTACTAATACAGTTAGTCTAAAATTGCTCATGTGATAAAGAACAACTCAATATTAAAGCAAGCTACTCAGTTTTACTCAAGAAGACTATATTAATTTTTTGAAGAATAATTTATACATGCTATGGGAGAAATGAGTATAGACTTCATCTCAACTGATTCTACAAAGTTTCTAATCCACTACATAGAGAATAAGGACCAACATCATCCTTGGGTGGTTGACTTTGATGCAACAGAAGGTAATATTCATTGCAGCTGTAGGAAGTATGATACCATGAGATTATTATGTTCTCACTGTATGAGGGTTTTGAAACAGTTGGATACTGCTAAAATCCCTGAGAAGTACCTACTACTGTGATGGTCAGTAAGGGCTCAAAAAGATATTTATTTAGGTAACTTGGGTAATGCTCAAAGAAATAATAACTTTAAAGGTGGTAGGGGATTCATATTCAGAAATCAAGTGAGTAGATTTGCATATCAAATAAGAACAGAAGCTTAAGGGAATGAGGAGGCAGAGGAGTATATTCTTGTCTCAATGAAAGATATGGTTGAAAACTTATACTTAATTCTTGGTGGCAAGAAAAAAAATCAGAAGAATGTTGCAAGATCCTAAGGTGGCAGTGCTCCTCTAACGTTTAGACATAAAGGCTCTAATGCAAGATTGAAAAGCCATTGGAAAAAGAAGAAGTAGCATAAGAGTAAGTTTTAATAACATGTCAATTATATTATTCATTACCTAAGACTAAAGCTGTAGTTTTTAACAAATAAAAAACTTTTAATGGGAGAACAAATAATGGATGATCATTCTTCAATGCAGATGAACTTCTCAAGCATGCCTGAATGTTTCAGTGAGGAATATATAACCAGCCAACCAACAAGCCAACCTGTTGCTGAATACATAAAGTTAATGATGGATTTTATTACTTTGTAGTTGGAATTTAATGAATTTTCATTGTAATAATATTTATTGGGAACTCCTGAATATTTATTGTGATAAGTATTAAATTTTAATAAATAATTTTTATTACTACTATTTATTGTAAGAATATTTCAGTGATTATTTATAATTACAAATGCGCTTTAGTTACGCTTTTTGCACTATTGTTGTGCTTAACTTGTTCTATATCTGCTCTTTATTTGTGTTTTACGTGCGCTTTTCCTACACTCTAATTGTGCTTTACGTGCACTCTTCCTGCGCTTTAGTTGCACTTTAATTATAATTTATAAATCTTCAAAATTTTAAATATACAAAAGTTACAAAATAAATAAAAATTACATATTAACATTTAAATACTAAAATGTTCATATTTATAACTCATGTACAAAATTTACAATTTTTTTATAATAATTTTGCTTCTTAGTAGTAAGAAAAAGAAAATATACTATTTTTTTCCTAAATTTTGGTATATACTTTTGCCAATCTTTGTAAGAAGCCTAGTCCACTTTCCTTCATAGAACGACTTTCTCCATGTATTTACACACGAACATTCCACAGTCAACATCATTAGACTGAGTTGGAATTCCACGAATAGTTTATAAATTCCATTTTGTTATATCGCTTGTAAAGAATCCTTTAGTGTATTCATGCAAGTCTCTAATCTGAACAAATAAACTATTATTTTATTTTATGTTCATATTGAGAAAAGAAAAAAAGTTACTTAAAAACTGAATTTAACTTACAACTTTATGACATATACCCTTGTGTTTTGAATTTGGTAAGGAATCATATAATTTCCAGACTTTCTCTTTCAACCTGCCTATAATCAGTACCTAATGTTTATTGAAAATTATGGGTTAAACAATAAGACTGCATTCTTTAATAGAATCTGGATTAATATGTTGGATAAATATTTCAAAATCTTGATTATACCCCTTGTATACTTGCAATAAGTCAACAATATAAAAAAATTAATGTGATAAATAGATTATAAATAATTATTATACTTACACTGTACAATGTAGAAATGTACAAGTAGCGTTAAAATTTCTATATCATTAGCCTAGTCTTCTCTAATAACAAACAATTAAAAGCATTTACATGGTTGTCACCGAACCATTGATTTGTGAGTAAGTCATCAATATCTGCTCTGTTTATTATTATGTTATTAAAATCAAATATTAAGTTGTCCCTACAAAAAAGACAAAAATTATAGCGCAACTTAAGTGCAATCAAAGCATAATAAAAGCGCAACTTAAGACCCCCACCCACAACGAAAGAATAATAAAAGTGTAATAAAAGCATAATAATGATGCATTACATGCGCTTTTACTACACTTTTGCTGCACCTTTATTTTGCTATCTTTTTATAAAACTGTGCTTTTGTTATGTTTTTCCTGCACTTTTCCTATGCATTATTTTCTCATAATCTGTGTATAACTTTACATAGATTTTTTTACTAATTTTTTAGATTTGCTAACATTAGTGTAATATATGTGTAGAATTTTCATGTCCTCTAGGATATTACTTAGGAGGAAGAAAAAAAATATAAATACTGACTTAACTACTATTGATAACCTCCATATTCAATCTCATGATCAATCTCCTTAATAAATCCACTCACCAACATTAAAGAAAATTTACACTCCTACACCTTAAGACCCCCACCCACACTCTACCCATCAAGACCCCCTCTTATTCAAGGTGAGAATTGAGCTATTGTTCAAAAGAAATTGTTTGGTGCCCTCAAAAAAGTTTGCATCCAAATTGAAGAGAATTTGGAGACCAAGCTTGATCAACTTGAACAAATTTTTATTAACTTGAAGTAAATGTCGATTAGCTTCAATGCAAGTTCATTCACTATATAGCCCAATGTAAATTAGATAAAAAAAGCTCCATCTTTCTCATCCTCATCCATTCCATCTATACATAACCCCCCACCCGAGCTACCCACAAAGCCCATAAAAATGTACATAAAATCTGTATAGTCCCCACCCCTCAGTTGCTACCCAAGTCTCCCATCTGACAATAAACCCCCACCATAGCTATACATCCAAAACTCCCAGCTTCTAACCAAGTCCCACAATTTAAAAATAAAGCCTCCTCCGAAGCTCTAGATCCAGCACTCCCACCAGCCACCCAAGTCCCCCCATATGAAAATAAAGCCCCCACCACAACACCCCCAATGTCAAAGTAAGCCTCACCCCCCCCCCCCCCCCCCCCCCCCCCCCCCCCCCCCCAAGGCCCCCACTTAGACAAAAAGGAAAAAGAAAAAGAGATGAAAAGATAATTATTGTTAATAAAACACCCTCTTTAACTTCACAGCAAGCCCCTCCTGCTGGTGAAATAGTTCGTGTTGATTCAATTGAAGTTAAACGTCGTCCTGCAAATACCATAATAAAATATAATGGCAAGAAATTCCTTAATAAACAATAACTATTATTTTTGGATGATTGCTTCAAAAAAATATTGTTACAAGTAAGTTTCATATGATTTAAATAATGTACTGAAGCACAATAGAAAAAGTACATTTAGAGCGCAACAATAGTATAGCTAAAGGGCATCAAAAGCGTAGTATAATAGGGCATGACTTGTAAAAGAACATAAAAAACATAGTAAAAGTATTGAAAGCACAGTAAAAACACATGACATATAAAGCACATGACTATGCTTTTACTGGGCTTTATAAATTTTTTTTACTAATATTGGCTATTTAATTTTGTTGTTTATCGGGATGATGCTATATTTTTTTGTGGTAACATTGTGATAATGAGAGTTGATATTGATGAACTGGTTATAAATAATTACTTAAATAACGACCATATAGATGCATTTGCATTGTTGTTGTTTGAAAAGAATAAGCTTATAATTGACATGTGTCAACCCTACTTATACATATTTCTAATGCACAAGGTTAGTATTAATGTGATATATAATCTCTTCATCATATGTTTTTCTCAAGTATTAGCATTATCCTTGTTTATTTTCTGCATGTATATAAGGATTACTATCAATTTATGAAGTTATACGTCCAATATATCAATAAGAATTTAGTGAAGGAAAGTAATCTTTAAATCTACCCATCATCTACAATACGCACTGGATCCTACTTGTAGGTAGGTTGAAGGAGAAACTTTAGTAATTTTACAATTCCTTACCCAATCCATAACACAAGAAAATTATTCAATAGGTCATACGTTAGAGCATAATAGTATGTTAATTCTTCTATCGATATGGCCAGTGAAGTAATATTTATTATTTATTTTGTGAGATAAAAGACAGATATGATGACACGAATGAATCTTTAAAAGTAATATAATGAAATGGACTTTACAAAGTGTCTGTGGACTTCCAACCTAGATAAATAATTTTGACTACAGAATGTTTGTCTACAAATATATGGAAAAAGTAATTCTTCAAAGAAAAGTCAATTGGACAAAATATAAAAATTGGCAAGAAGAAATGCCAAAGTTTAGGGTGTAATTTGCATATGCTCTCTTCCTTTTATCAAAGAAATTATAATTTTTGATAAAATTGTACTTCATTAATTAATCTTGTACATTTTGTATTCTTTAATTATAACGTCAGTTATTTGTTTTATTATTATTATTATTATTATTATTATTATTATTTTGTAGTAATAGATTAATAATTGATTTTTAGATAAAGAGCAATAATTGCGCAACAAAAGTAGTGATGGCGCATCAATACTACAGCAAAAGCACAATGATAGCGCATTAATACCTCAGCTAAAGCATAGTAATTACATAATTAAAGTGCAACAAAATGTAAAAAATAAATAATAGTTAATACTTAAAGAGAAGCTAAAGCACAATTATAAAGCAAAAATAACGCACTTAAAGTGCAACACTTTAACCACACTTTTATTGCGCTTTGAGTACGCTATCTCTTTGTTTAATCATTAAGAGAAGTAAAAAATATATATATTTATTACAATAAATTTAACAAACAATCATAGTTATTACAATTAAAATTTATTAGAATTGTAATTATGAAGAAATGAAATCCATCATCATTCTTGTGTACTTGGCCTTCGACTCTCTGGTTGCTACCCCGTTTATGAATTCCTTACTGAAGCATTCAAGCATGCTTGAGATGTTCATATGTGTTAAAGGATTATCTATTTCTTTTATTTTTTTCTTTTAATGCCGATTTCTCTGTTGAAAAATAAGATCAACAAAATCATAGATAATAATAATGATTTAGTAGTACAGAAAAGTGTAATTAAAACACAATTAAAGAACACCTATAGCATAATTAAAGAGCACCTAAATTGTAATAAAAGTGCAGTTAAGGTGCATCTATAGAAAAATTAAAGCACAGTTAAAGCGCATCTAAAGTGCACAAAAAGTACCATTTTTTTCCCAGTGGCCCTTCAAATTATGATTTTAATAAAATAATATATAATATAGAAGAAAATTATGAGGATGTTAAATCTTACTCTTTGGCCTCTTTTTTTTCTAGTGGCCCTTAAATCTTGAATTAGAGATGCCTTTAGGCCTGTGCTTTAGTGGATCTTTCAATTTTGGACTGCCACCCTATGCATTTCTAAAAAACGTATGGTTTTTTATCTTGCCATCAAGAATGAAATTTATATTTTTAGCCATGTCTTTCATTGCAACCAATATGTACTACTCAACCTAAAGACTAGAGTGTTGTAGGAATTAAATGGGGTTTTAAGAATAAAATGAATGACTCTGGTAAAGTAGTAAGACATAAGGCTAGATTAGTAGCCAAAGAATACAATTAGGTTGAAGGAATTAATTTGAAGAGACATCTGCCCCTGTAGTTAGACTAGAATCCATTAGAGTGTTATTAGCCTTTACTTGCTTTAGAGGATTCAAGTTATATCAGATGGATGTTAAGAGTTCCTACCTAAGTGGGGTAATTAAAGAAGATGTAAATAATGAGCACCCCCTAGATTTTGAAAAATCTAAATTTCTAAATCATGTATTCAAACTAAAGAAGGCATTATATGGATTGAAGCAAGCACCTAGAACATGGTATGAAAAGTTGAGCACATTCCTCCTAAATAGAGCTTTTATTAAGGGTAGTGTAGACACCATCCTATTCCTAAATAAAGAAGGAGAAGATATACTCATTATTCAAATTTATATTGATGATATACTGTTTGGGTCGACAAAAAAGAATCTTTGTTATGAATTTTTAAAAATAATGAGTGAGAAGTTTGAGATGAGATAATGGGAGAGCTTACATATTTCCTTAGATTTAGTGTGAATCAAAGGGATGATGAATCTTTTCTCATTTAAACAAAATATATCAAAGATATCCTTAAAAGTTATAAGATGGATAATGCTAAGAAAATCAATATTCCCATGAGCTATACCATTCAATTAAACAAGGACTCAATTGAAAAATTAGTTGACCAAAAGATATACAGAGGGATAATTGGATCACTTCTTTATTTAACTACTACTAGACTTGATATTATATTCAATGTATGTCTCTATGCTAAATTTTAGGTTGATCCCAAAATATCTCATATGAGTGCTGTTAAGATAGTTCTTAGATATCTTTTGGGAATAAAAAATGTAGGAAACTAATATCCAGACATAGTACTTATTTCGAAATTATAGGATATTCTAATTCAGACTTTGAGGATGTATAGTCGAAAGAAAATGTACCTCTATAACCTTTCAATTCATATAACAATCACTAGTCTCTTGATCCAGTAGAAAACAAAACTTTGCAGTGCTATCTACAGCAGAATTAGAATATATAGTTGTAGGAAGTTGTGTTGCTCAAGTCCTATGACTCAAATAACAAATTCTTGACCTTGGACTCCATGTCAGTACTATTCCAATCATGTGTGATAAGACTAGTGTCAATTATATTTCAAAAAATCTAATCCAATGCTCCCAGACTAAGTACATAAATATTAAGTACTATTTAATTAGAGATCATGTAACTAAGGGAGATATAGAGTTACATCATATAGCTACTGAAAATTAACTGGCAAATGCCTTTAAAAATCCCCTGCTTTTAAAACCTTTAGCTCATTTAGAACTAGACTAGGTGTTATAGACATTGATGCTTGAATCATGATAATTTAGAATTAGAAACATAAATATTTTTTGTAATTTGCTTTTGTTATTGTTCATGTTTATTTATTTATGATTTATGATTGTGATCTATTTTTGTGTGATTTTCACTTTTTCTTTTCTTTTTATGAAGTTTTCCAGATCATCACATACAAACTCAAAATTTTTCACATCGCATTATATGATCCCACATCATCCTGTATGATATTCATAAAATCTTGCATCACTTCTCACATTATATCCAATAACTCTGATTGATCAATTATTGGCGATTGTACTGTACGAACACCCAATTTATATTATACGGTACATGTGGCACTCATCGTTGGACAAATTGAATTTGATCGATATGATATTTAATATCATATTGTATTATATGAACATCTATTTGTACTATATGATATGACCAGTTAAAGATCATCCAGGCTGATGCCTCATGATGAATGGCTTCACACTGATCTTCCAGTACGATTGTAATCATATTGTATAATAAGATTAACCTTTTGACTAATTAAACTGGATGAATTAAATTCATTGGATCGTATTATATGATGCTACATCATACTATATGATATGGTTGATTTATATTTAAAGGGAGGAAACCTAAGGATTTTCTTCACTCAAATCCTTTCAGTTATTCTACCTTCCTCCACAAGCTCCTCTTCCTTGAAATGGCCGATGGAAAGCACTCAAGAGCTCTTGTAGGAAGTTCTTCTCGATGCGCTATTGATCCCTGCTTCGTTGAAGCAATTGATGAAGAATCCTATCATTGTTACAAGGCTATCAGGATAGCCCCTTAAAAAATCATAAATCTAAAAGTCCTAACTTTCTAGGTACTTTATCTCTTTGCTCGCACCACCTTTCAATTCATTCTTACTATTGCCTTCCCATTTAACTCCAAACTCCTCTTTAAACATTTTGCTAGCCTTCGTATTAATAGTGAGGGCATTACCCTTCAATCTTTTGTGAATATAAGGCCCGTAGAGATCACCTATCAAGACTTTGACCAAATCCTACACCTTTCCACCACAGGTGAAATGCCCATTATTTAACATTTCTAATAGACTATGATTGAATCCGTATTAACACTACCCTAAGGGAGTCATCCATAAATTACCACGTTCCTCATGTCAACACCTTAGATTAAGATGCCCTACTTATTCAACACATCCTTCGTAATTCAATCATTCCAAAAGCTGGGAATAAGATAAATATCACATATCTTATATCATTCACTACATATTTTATAATGGCTGAAATTGATTTTAATGTAGATGATATAATTATTCATACCTTAAAAATCTTACCTATATTCAAGATCCTATAATAAGAGAAAGCCAAATCTTGCCTTAGGTCATTGCATTGCCTTTATCCTTAAATTTAAATATAATCTTCAATTCAATTCCCTGCACCACCAGACCATCTTTCCTATTTTTTATTCAAATAGCTCTTTCCACATCCTTCATAGTGCTTGTCATAGAAATGTTTACTATGTTAACCCCAAGCTAAAAGAGAAAGAGGGAGGTTCGGTACTAGCACCTGTAAACCATCCTTCTCAATATGAGATGCTGCTTTAGAGATTTAATTAGTGGGAGACTCACTTCAACACTTATGTTGTAGAGTAGGACCAGTAGCATGAGTCAAATATGATGTGGGTTGGAAAGCAGTTCACATTCATTCATCAATATATTTAATAACCACCACCACCACCACTTGATTATAGACCTTATTTTTAAATTGTCTTTTAATAGTTTTTAAACTTATTTTGTTTTATTTTTAATGTTTTACTTAGTCATTCCTCCTTTTTGGTGATGTCAAAAAGAGATGTATATTGTTGTTGGTAGGTTGTATTTTCTTTTTTGTTATGATTAGTCTGCTACTGTGCATTTATTCCCTACTCATACTGTTTTGTTATTTTTATTCCTCATTATTTTTAAAAAAAAAAAAAAATTCCCTATTATAAAAAATTCAACTAGTAAGGAGGAGCTAATGACATAGCAAAAATAAATTTGAAATCATTACCAATAATATTTATCATCATAAAAAAGATGGAGATTATTATAAATCTGGACTCAAGTTTGTGATTTTGATGATAATAAATATTATTGGATTCTCTAGTATGTTATCTATTGTTTTTGTTACTATTTGAATGTTTATTTCTCGTGCACTAATATTTTAGGTTTATCGTACATTATGCAAATTGATCAGTTCAAGACTAGGTTGAATAGGGTTAAGCGTCTTGAAGAATCTATATTTCTACATTTCTTGAGTCAAGCCATATATTTGGTGGATTCTAAACTGGGTGACCTTGCATATACATACTAAAGGGAGTGAAATAGTAAGAAAATTAGAAGAATGATTTTTTGAATTAATTATATTATGCAAATAAATATCGTACTATATAATTAACTATTCAAAAAATCATTAAAATAACTAATTATGATAATTAAAGTTATTTAAACTAATCATAATGTATGATGCCTATCATATAATATGATCAACTAAAATTAAGATCTTAGCCTCAAATCATAATTTATGCAATATTTTAAAAAAAATTTGTACTAATCATACCATATAATAGGTATCATACTATACAATATAATTAAATTTTACCTAAATTAATCCTATAATTAGGAGAAAATTTTGGATTAATTGATCTAGTTAGATTTTATAGGACGATTGGAACCAATCGTACTGTACAACCTAATCTTTCCATAAGATGATATTTATTCATCACCAATCATACAGGATGATAATCCAAGTCATTTGAACTAACCATACTGGATGATGCTTCATATCGTATTGGATGATCTGCTCAATTTTTTGAGAAGATCATACAGTGCCTTACTCTTTGTACAATATTAATAGGGTTATTTGAACTAATAGTATTATATAATCTTGATCATATTATACAATTAGTGTAGACATAATTAAATTTTAGGGATTTTGGTGAGGCCTTATATTTAAGCTATCTAATTAGACTTATTTCAAGTCTTTGGATATTTGGGTTTTCTAAGAGAGAGCTTGGAGAAGAGATCTTGGAGAGCTTAGAGAAGGAGGGAAAAGAAGTTGAGTGCGAGGGAGAATGAGTGTGAGGGATTTTCACACAGTTGCTCTGGGCTAGCTTCAGCCATATTTCATCCAAGTATCTTGCTAGGTTTCTTGGGTGTCTCTGGGAAGAAGATTATCCTTCTGAAGGAGGGTGAAAAAGGAGGTTGAGGTTCACTGCCATCATCAAAGGATAAAAAGGAGGTTGAGGTTCTTTACCTTCACTAAAAGGGTGAAAAAGAGGTCAGGTTCTCTGCTGCACTGGGTTAGTGAGCAGATTATAATGGCTTTTCCACCTAGTTGTGGGGGCTAAAGGAGAGACACTAAAGGTTTAGTGCAATACTTAGAAAGGAGGATTCCAAAGAGTAGACATAGGTCATTGTTTGACTGAATTACTATAAAATTCTGGTGAGCTGATTCTAATTTTTATTTTCTTTAGTTTACTTTTTCTACAATTTATTTCTGTGATAATCGCTTGTTGAAAATATGTGATTGATATTGCATTATGTTGATTAAACTATTATCATCATTATTGTAACTTTTGATAAGTTTATTAGCTTATGCATCAAGTGATAGTATAGCTTTATTTTTTATTATTGAAAAATGTAAAAATATAAGTTTTGTGTTTTAAAGTAATTAATAAGTTATTAAAACTACCAATACAACCCTCCCCCCCCCTCCCCCTTGGTGTGCATAGGTATAATTCAATTTGGATTAACGTCCTACATCAAACTTTCATCTTTACCTTCCAAATCATATCCTATTTGATTTGTAAGATATTGTTTGATCACTATTTGTCAACATCAATATATGTGGCATAGTTTTATTCGTTCTCAACACATATTAGGGGTCCTTTTATTAAAACTTTTATGTCAACTTGACTTCAATCAAGCAAAATCAAACCTGATCAGGTTCGATTGAACCCAATAAACTCATTTGAACCCCTTCAAACCTAATTCGACTCAAATCGATATCAATTAAGTTTAATTTCCTTAAATTAACTTAATCGACCCAATTTAAGCTTAATCTAACTCAAATCAAGTTTGATGAAATTTCAATTTCAAACATGATCAACCCAATTAATTCAATCAAGCCCAAGTTGACTTTCCAAATCAAATTTTGCATCCAATGGGTTTGATCTTCTTGATTTTTTTCTATGCATACGATTCTTTCATTAAAATCTTATATCAGACAATCAAATGCAATAAATCTTTCCAACTCCATGAAACTGGGATACGAGTAATTTATCTTTTTTCTTCCATATGAAATCGAGTAAGGTGCTTCATTCAGCTTCTCATCCAGGTCTTCCATCAATCTTCTTTAGGTTTTTATTTCATGTGTACTTACTTCCATTCAAGAGAGAGCAAAGAGTGGGAGAAGGGAGAAAAGGTGCTTGGCACCTGCATGTGTATGTTTGTTTGTCCATCCTAGAGGAAGTTGAGAAGCCTTACACACGTATAGCTCATCCAAAAGAGGAAATCGATCGGGGAGGACTTTGTGGGATCCTTCATACGTGCCTTGCTCAAGCACATTCAAGTAGCCTACAACCATTATTACTGTGTTTTCTTCCAGTCCAAGAGGTAGATGAAGACAAGGAAACATGTGTTCATGTGCTAGAGCTAGGAAGAACAAGGTTCGATTGGCTTTTATGATTTTTGGTCATTGTCTTCCATATAGAGGAGTGTGGCATGGGTTTCTTTTCATTCTTGCATGTGAAGGAACATCATCTTATCTCCTTCCTTAAAGAGTCGAGGGAACTTGCAATTCGGGGTGTGTGCAGCTAAAAGAAGACAAAGATTTTGGGAGTTTCCATTCATAGTTGCTACTATTGGTACCAATGTTTGCTACTCTAGGAGAGCACAGATGCCTGCTAAATGCTTTTCTTCCTATATGTTCATCAATTTTAGTAAGGAGGCAGCGGAGGAAACTTTCAAAGACAATCAAACAACAAGTTCATCTTCCATTCATCCATTTTCTTATCTTTGCAAGGCGAGAGGATATTGGGTCGCACCATGACTAGCTCGTATGAGGTAAAATCTAAATTGCTTAAGAAATTTCATAGGTCTCTAAGCATTTTAATGTGGTTGACGCTCCAAAAACCCTTAGGTCACTAGAAACCCTTGCATTTTAGTTTCTAAACCCCAAAATAAATCCTATGTTTATTGTCCTCTCCATAAAATGGTGGAAATCCAATGATTTCCACTTGTTTGCAATCATGTGAGAGTCTGAGGAGGATGTTGATACACATGGGATTGTTATATTAGCATATAATAACCTCCAAATGCTTATATTGCATTCATATTGCATGCCTAGCCGTCACCAACAAATGATCCATACGTTAAACATTCTTATTGGACTCCAAATTAAATGATAATGTGTAGGTTTTCAAGTTCTATTAGTTACAAATTGCATCTCTTCTCCATAGTAAACCATATTTCATGACAAAATTGATGTATGTTTAGGGGAGTTTGCACATACTAAAAAAATGATAGCCAAGAGTTTGGTGAATGCTTTATTATATTTATATAAAATCAACTTATCATGAGTTTTCTCATAAACTCTCAAAGCCTTATGTTGTAAATCTCATAGTGCATACAATCAACCAAGTTTATGATTGATGTTCTCACCAAATTTAGGGCACTAAAGTGGCAATCATAATTTGCTTGAAACATCCCAACCCTTGATACTTTGGAAGACAACTAAATAGGCTCGTTTAATTCTGCAATGAACATGAGATGAAGTATGGGCCCTCAAAGGCCCATGAGCCCTCATATTTCAGAATTAGTTAACCCTATTATGTAACTTTTAAATTTGATGGTTGAAGTGGAATCCCTAAAATTCTTAAAATGCACATCATATGCATACACTTTTAGGTTCCTTAGAAAAATAAAATTGATCTTAAAACCTCTTAGAATTTGTTTGAATAAATCACTCCTATTAAAAATGAATCCAAACACTCAAAGAAAAATTAGTAGCTATCTTTCAAATGTTATTTTCCCTTATGTGTGACATTTTGGAGCCTCCTCAAGGCACCAAATGTTCCATTACATGACACATTGGAGCTTACAACCAAATTATATATCATCCACCTCATTTGTTTGGACCCAAAAAAAACAACAAATAATCTTCTTTCTTATTATCTCTTAAGTTTACATAGATGTTCCCAAATGAACACTAAAGAAACCAAAAGGAGCAAATTCTAAGTTATTCTAGCCCAATTAGTGAATCCAAAATAAAAAGTTGACCCTCTAGACATAGGACCCAAATTCTAATATCCCTCATTTGCTTAGCCCCAAATTAGGCAAATGAATGCCCCTATTTATATACCAAAATTGCAAAGAATCGCCTCCAATTTGCAATCCCTAAGTTGGGTATTTCTTATCTTTTTCTATAACTCAAAAGTTGTAAAAATTAAATTACCAAATCCACTTAACCCATGTTGAGTAAATCAAGCCCACACCCAACCAATTTTTTTGTTGAGTCAAAATTAATAAATATTCTCACCCTAAGTTTAGGAATCAAAGTCCTAGTTTTAACTCATTCACTTAACCCAAGTTAGGTGAATGAAACTCTCTCTTTGGACACCCAAAATTTTAAAGAACTCCTATTAATTTTTAGCCCCAAAATTATAAGCCCTCACTTCTATAGGTTCCAAAATCCCTAGAAGATTTTTTACCTTAGCCCCAAAGCTATAGGTCACATCTATTTTAATCCAACCTCTAAGATATAGGAGATTTCCCTTTACCTTAGCTTAAAAACTAAGCAGAATTATCCAACCCTTAGCACCAAATCTTTGGGTCTTTTAGTTTCATTTATTTAATCCACAATCAAGAGAATGATCTTTATCGATATGCCTCTAAATCTTAACTCTTCTTTTGGACCCAAACCCAATAGAAGCTTCTTCTTCTTTGGCCTCAACGAAAAATTATATCCATTTGGCCCAAATCAAATGGAAAATCTCTCTACTTGGATCCAAACTCTAAGTAATTCTTCATTTAACAAAATAAGCGTTTACTCTTCTTATAACATTTAAAGTATAACCTTTAGATGACATTTAGGAGTTTCCTTTTATTTAATTTACCTTACCCAATTATGTGAATTTCATAATGTTCTAAGCTAAACTCTTAAGCATGTTTACCTTACACTATTAGGTAAACATATCCATTTTATTCTAACACTAATACAATCCTAAAAATTCTTAAAAATTACTTAGATTTTCTTATACAATGGTTAATCATTCTGCTAAAAAAGGTTGAATACCGATATTTTTGGATCTTAGGATTCCATGAATAGCACACTTGCCTCATAGTAAGTAATGGCCACTTTATGAGTTCTTCATTAGCTTTTTAAATATTAAATAACTAAAATTCAAATAAAAGCTTCAAAGAATAAACAACTTAAAGTGAAATCATCCCTAGATTAAAATTAAATATCTATATATCTTAATAAAATAAAACACCACTTGTAATGTGATATACCATATAGCTGGCACAAAATTAGGTGCACATCCTCTAGGCATGCTAGGATTAGGTTTTTTATTTTCTATGTACGTGGTAGATATTTTGCTATGATGTCTTGGATTGTTTGTGCTATGGGCACTTTCTTTTAAGAGGATAGGATAGAGATATATGCTCTTTTCTACTGGTGACCATATATCTAGGCAATGAAAATAAAATTATAAAAAAAATGCTTGCTTATTGATGTTACTTAAAATCCCCCAAAGGTGCATAGCCAATAAGATAGAAACAAGGTTTAGCACTTCAAGTGTCCGGTAATTCTGAGGTGTTTCTTTTTTATATATAAATTGCTTTCTAATTTTCTTTTGTTTTATATATTTGAGTATTTTCATTTTTAAAACATATTTGTTAGACTTAAGAAGTATTGTAAGCCTACAGGATATAGTTATAGTAGAGATAAACTAGAAGGATAAACTCTCCTAAGTTAAGCCTATAGACAAAATGTTAATGTGCTACATGATTTGATTTAATATTTCTTTAGACAAATTTGCATAATTAGTATTAATTGACCCAAAAAAACAAACTTGCACCTGCATTATCAATTTGAGAAAAAAATGATTTATTTTAAATTCAAACTCGGAGTAGGGAATGTAACAATTATTCTGAAGTACAAAAGTCACATTTTCCTATCATTTTAAAAATTAAGTTGACCAAGGATTAGTTTGATCGATGTCTAGAGGTTTTTTCCCTCGCTTATTGAAGTAAGAAAGGGTTTATTTTATACTGAGATGTTGGGTTCCTATAGAGGCAAGCCGCTACTTTTGATTATATCTTCTAAGAGAAAACTTTCATTTATAGTGGAGATTAAGTTCTAAAATTATAACGCAATTGTATATATAAGCAATGTATCTTAAATGTTTTGAAAATATCAATCATCCCTTTAAGAATATCATTAAGTTTTGTAGAAAATATATTTATATTTAACATATGTATAAATTTATTATTTATTAGGATAGAAGGTGTACAAATACCATTGGGCTTATGTCTGCTTGGAATGAGCAACCATCTAATAACCTAATACAGACGCAATCATCTTAGATTATCTCTATCCTAAGATATTAAAGGAATAGATCATACTCTATATAGTGACTCGATATGGGATATTTGACTTTAGGTTTAAATGATGCTAACGAGATGACTCGCTAAGAACTCTATATTTTATCTTATTTAATTAACCGAACTAAAATTACTAACCACCAAGCATAACAATCTTATACCAATACGAATAGAGCAACATTCTCTGGATGCAAGAGGATCCCACTACGTTATCGTAGGCTTGTGTGTTGGGTTCCTATACATTACAAAAATAAACTATGTGCATATATGCATGATTGGGAAAAAAGTGTTTGGGTATACATTACCCAGTACCGCATCATCCTAGAACTAGTATATGTGTTCTTATAAAGTATGGAGCACATACACCTAGGAAAACATGGGAATACTGCTACTCACTAATGCCATTTATCACCCATATGATGCAATGCATGTATAGAATGTAATAAAGAAAGAACACAATGTATAAAATAAATTTATTCAATTATTGATTGAAAGACTTACAACAAACTTTGACTTTGTAGAAAAGAAACGCAGTTAGGCACCACCACAACAATCTTTGGTTCTAAGCCTACCATGTATATGGAATTAGATATATCTACTTAGTGCACTCAAGTTCTAAGTCTTCTATGAAATTCCAAAAGAGATTATCCTCCAAAGGAGATGACATCATGTTTTGGAGCCCCATCTATATGTATAAGCAGTTGTATTTGACTATTTTACAACTTAGGATGTTATACAACTCGATCTATATATAAATATACTTTATAGACTCTGATACATGTACATCATACTTCCTAGGTACATTCTGCTTTGACTAATGCAAGAAAATAAAGACATGAAAAGAAAAGCATTAGCATATGATAATAATATGCAATAGTTATGTAATATCCTAATACTTCTAATGCAATCCTTAATGAGCCTAAGTGCACCAACAAAAATTAAAATTTGTGACATTCCAGGGTGTAGAAATATAAATAAACACATACAAGGGGCTCTCCAAGCAAAGCATCTGACAATCAATCCACATCACCAGACTAACTTAGGATATAGTTGGTTATTCTAACAAACCATTTAAGTGTGTGAAATAGGTTGTGTGGATTTAGTATGTCCTATAGGGATTTAGTGTTTAAGATGCAAGTATTTAGGATGTTTGTTTAATAAAGGCAAAAAGGGGAATTTAATTGAAGTTTACGTTTTTTGACTTAAAAAAAAAGAGGGAGAGAACAAAAAAAATTCAAACTAAGCGACATAACGGCCCCACACCACGAAGCGAAGCGATCGTTCGTTAAACAACCGCCCGATCATCTTTTAAAAGTGATGTGCAAGGAACAAAGGAGGTTATTCGCAATCCTCTCTCGCTCGTCTCTTTGTATCGCATAGAGAGAAGAAAGAAAAACCCTCAAATTCCTCTGCTCTCTCACGATGGTTCGCCCGCACCCAACGACCCAGCCTCCACCTGTCTTCGCCTCCCATGCATGAGCCGCCTCCAACGTTGCCGATCCCTTCGTCGTTCGCCTTTTATTCGGCTCCCTGTAGCCATTCAACCTCGCTTCTTGCCGCTTCCCATTACTGTTCGGCGTCATTTCTTTGGCCCCTTGCACGCCGCTGTCCGACTTCGTCAATTCGTGGGAGGTATAGAGATTACATGTGAAGCTCCTTCGACTCCTCCCCTACTCGCGAGTCTCTACCCGGCCGAACCCCCTCCTCTGTGCGTGACTTCCGCCTCCAAGCCATACCTAATTGGGCTCCTTCTCTTTTGTTTATGTGTAACATGTGTATACACATATAATTATAATGTTTGAAAGAAAGAGAGAGAGAGAGAGAGTGAGAGAGAGAGAGAAAGATAAAATTATATATATATATATATATATATATATATATATATATATATTCTTTCAACTAGGTATCGAACACTCTATGCCGTCGACCTTAGGTGCGGGTGGGAAGAAATTACGGCAGTGTCGTTCCGATTTCTCCCTTGGTGGGGAGGAACGCAGGGAGGCTGCCGAAATTTCCTGAAAATCTACTTTGAATTAATTGGAGAAAGGAACGAATTTTAATAAGTTATTTTTCAATTAATGAGAATTATTTAATTAAAAAAATTATTTAGTTGAAACTAATTAAATTAAAACTAATTAAAATTTATTTATTTAAATCAATTGATTGACAAATTAAATTAAATTGGTTATTCGAGAGCATTAAAAAGAAAATTTGAGAGTTTTAAAATAGGAGGACTTTTGTAATTCCGAATGTTTTAAAATCTAAAGCAAATTAAATATAAAAGCAATTTAAAACTTTTGAAAGCATTTTTAACTAAATCAATTGGAGAAATTTTAAAATAAAAATACAATAAATAAAAGGAAAGGGGGAAGGGAAGTTTCCACTAAATGATATGTACAACATTGACCCTCAAAATCGCCAAAACTCTCAAACTCTCCAATATTCTCAAACTGAACTTCTCTGCATGTTCTCCTGTACGAGCTCCTACAACTACTTATGGATTCTATCCCTTGAACTACTGCAAGCACCACTTGCCTACAAACAAACAAAACAAGAGTCAGTACATCATAAATAAATTGAAAGAATGCTGATAAATCTAAACTACAACAGGTAGAATAGAGTACTAGAAAGAAAAAAAGCTGAGTACAAAAAACTAGTAGTGTAACAGTGCTAGAAAGTGCTAGAAAACTAGTAGAGCAGTGACCCACTGTAGTAGGAAAAAGAAAGTACGAGCATAGAACAACCAAAACACTAAGGCAAGTGTCAAACCTCTCAAAATGAAACACTGATGTCAAAACAACAAACACACATTCAAACCCAAACAAAATATTTGGGCAGCCTTGTTTATAAGAACTTGGTTGTAAGACCCACTGCCTGGTAACATTCGTAGGAAAGCTGTAAGCCCGATCTTAGGGGAAAGTTTTAGTTAAAATTGACCTAACTCGTAAACCCCAATTAAAACCCCCAGCCACTTCTAAAAGAAGTCATAAGTCTGACCTCTAAGGGAAACGTTTAGGTGATAATACAGCCCTAGACCCCTCATTTGGGAAGCCTAGTCTATATGGCTTGGTTGTAAGACCCACAACTCGGACCACTTAGCTTAAAGTGTTAGGACGTAAGACCCATCATTAAGCAACTTCTAAGGAAGCAATAAGATCTACCTAACTAAAATATTTGGGCTATCTTCAATTGAGGCCGTAAGTCCCACTAATTCGGACTTATTTCTATGAAAGTTAGAAGTCCCAGTCTAAATTTAAATCATTGGGCATCCTAGTCTATATGATTAGGTTGTAAGACCCATTATTGGGCAAATTCTAATTGAAGTCATAAGCCCCAACATTTTAGGAAAATTACTAAATAAATTGTAATGAACCTAAAACCCAAACAATCAAATTCAAACCTTTTGGCATCTTAATCTAAAGGATTAAGTTGTAAGACCTGCTTTTCAGGCTACTTCCTAAGGGAAGCCATAAGTCCTACCCAAATAATTAAAACCTCCGGGCAGCCTCACTATAGAGTTAGGTTGTAAGACCCATCCTTGGGCCACTCATAGATAGAGTAATAAACCCCAATTTTAAATTCAAATCTTCAGGCTACTTTCTAAGTAAGTTGTAAGTCCCAAACTAAATCTAAATCCCTGGGTTACTTTCTACAAAAGCCATAATCCCAATCTAAATTCAAACTCCTGGGCTACTTCCTAAGGAAGCCGTAAGTCCCACTCCAATCCAAACTCCTAGGTTACTTCTAAATGAAGTTATAAATCCCAAACTAAATCAATATCTTGGTATTCTAATAGATGTAAACCCCAAAATACTTAATTAAATTAAAACCCAGATCTAACCACTTCAATCTACTCGGGATCCTTGAGAGGAAGCAACCCATGGCTGCTAATCAGATTCCCTAGGCACTACGGTCAATGATTGTTAGTGTTGGTAGACTGAAATCTATGATATACCTGGGATGATGAAACCATGGGATCCTTATCGGTTTACCTCCATCTTCCCATGCTTGAGACTAAAATTAACTAAAACTTATTCATCCTTAATCGAGAGTTCTCTTATATATAGTAAGAGGGGTAATTAATTAAGAGTTCTTGCACTCATAGGAAGTAAGGACCCCAGATCTATAAATCCTAACACTACTTTCAGGGGAAATCTGGTTAATTTCAATCTGACTTAAGGGAAGTGGAATCCTACGACTGTAAAGTGGGATTCATGCATTCGTATCATTTTTCTTGTGCCAACATATTTCTAATGACTCCGCTGGGGATTGCTTTTCTCTCCATATTTGGATGAAAAGACAGTTCATGTTTAGTCTCAATTAATAAAATATTTGAAATAATTATAGATATTCATTCTTCACAAGCTTGTGTTTTCTTTTCCAGCAGAATTCAGGTTGACTCTAATCCCTGTAAGTTCTATTGGTAGGTTGATAACATGACACCTGCAAAGTCCTTTAAGACTATGAAACTGGGTGAGAGAGCCAGAGTGCAGTTCCCTCAAGCTATTCTGTACACAAGCTATGCTGGAGAAACCATTCAATTCGAAACTATTTTTGAAGTCATGCAGTTTGAACAGTTCCTTCCTGAGAATCCTATTACCATGCCTACTGCCAAAGCTGTCGTTAAGAAGCCTACTTCTGAAGATATTAATGAGAAGGCTCCTAAGAGGGCCTCTGTAATTTCAAGGCTCTTTATGACACCTACTACTGCTCCAGTAATTCAAAAGAAATTTTCTGATCCCAAGATACAATCTGTTGGTGTGAATACAAATGGTCAGAACATAATTCAGGATGATGTGTCTGAAGAGTACAATGCTGAAGTTCCTGATGTAAGTGTTAAGCTTTCTAGGAAAGCCAGGAGAAAGGACAACGCTCACTTATGAGCTAATAGCTGGGTGCTCGAGACCCTTCAAGAGTCATCATCATATTTAGAGGCAAATGTACTAATCAATAACGATTTTGAACCGTTAAAATGAGTAAAAAGGAACGATGATAAAGGCCACTTAAAGAAGTCTTTTTGGTAGACTCCACATTAGCAACCACTACCACAAAAGAAGGAAGAATCTGCCTCTTCTAAGATATATAAAATACTGAAGGTTGTCAAAGACAGAAATTTACAAAGGAGGCTGAGAAAATCTGTCAATGAAGTCATCTCTTTCAATGCGACAAGACCTCAGAATAGTAAATTTTCAGCAAGACCTTATGAAGAGGAGTTTAAACGTCCTCCCTACTATTGAAAGCAAAAAGAAGTATGTCCTAATATGGGTCAACACTCATATTACATATGAAAACAGTCGGGAGAACCTTCTGATAGTCGACATGTAAAGGGTTATAAACGAAGATATGATGAACGAAGGCCCCAACAATGGTATAATGAATATGTCCATTCAAAGGTACATTGCGATGTTGGTGGTCATCGATATGTGACTCCAAGAAGACAGTAAATTTGTATTCCAAAAAGACCCAAATATCCTTGAGCTCAGAAAGATGACTTCCATAAAAAAATATATAAAGGGCGACTTAAATCTCATGTCCAGAAGTTGTCCCCTAATAAGGAGACTTTTGTTGATATGATTACACCAAAAGATGAAAGCCGTCATGTCAATAAAGAATCCCCCGACTCTCCAGTCATACATTGGAAGCGGTGGTCCCAACTTGGAGAAGATCATGAGTTGGAGGAAAATAATAATTACTATAATAATGAGGAAGAAATGGAAGAGGGTATTGGTCCCATGGACGTTGAAGTTGTCCGGATGGTTGATCATATACCTAATCGAGCTAATCAGCAATATACCAGTAGAAGTGCTGCATTAAATCTGCAAAATGAAGAACAACTATGAGAAGACCAAGAACAAGCAATAGCTGTGAATAGAGCTCCACAACTAGAAGAAGTTGAGGAGGAAGAAGCTGAAGAAATCATAAAGAGGTTGCAAGCAGAAACGCAGTCTATGTAATAGAAGAAAGATCAGGAAATCCATCATTTAAATGCTCGTCTTGATGAGATGAGTAACATGATGAAATAGTTGTTTGGACAATTAGGCATGAGGGCTGCAACTAATTAACCACCTATAACAAATTCTCAAGGGAATGTTCAAATTACTCCTGATGCATTGGTACCTCCTGACAGGATATCAGAAGTGTTATAGGAGCCAAATTTGATAGCTTCTAGGGAAAACGAAATAGTCAGTAAATCTCAAATTGAGAATCTCATCAGTCAAAAGGTTAAAGCAGCTATTGCTTCTGAAGCTATTGAAGCCTTTGTCAGAAAAGGTCATCCATATCTGGTAGAATATGACCAAGAGAAATATCCAAAGGGGTACATAGTGCCAAAGTTCAATTTATTTGACGGTACTGTAAATCCTCGTCAACATCTGGCATAATTCAAAGCTACCTGTAAAAATACATGAGGCAATGATGCTCTGTTACTACGATAATTTGTCAGTAGTTTAACAGGTACAGCTTTTGAATGCTATGTTGAATTACCCAACGACTTAGTGAGAATATTCGCTGAATTAGATACGATGTTCATTAAAAGATTTTCCAGTGCAACAAAGAAGGTGACTATTATTGATCTTGCTCTTGAGAAAAGAAAAAGAGAGGAATCAGTCACCAAGTACATAACCAGGTGAAGAAATCTAAGCATGAAATATGAGCAACAACTCACTGAGAAGCATGCTGTCTAGTTATTATTGGGAAACATATATGATTATATGGATGCATATATGGCGATGGCTACAATCAATACCTTTCAGGAGTTACTTAATCGTGTAACCAAATTTGAAATGTTACATAGGCCTAGAAGTGTTGGTTTTAACTATAACAATAATCCACCAGGGAAAGAAAAATAGATCAAGATCTATGATCCAAAAAGAAGTGAGGTGAATATCACATTCCCTTCTTCCTTAGAGAAGAAAGAAAAAGAATATTCAATGAATCCGTCAAAGATGTTAAAACAAACAAGAGAAAGGCAAAGGCCTCCTACTTTACAGGAGAAAATCAATAAGTCGTATTCTTTCAAAAAAGAATGTACGAGTAAGATTTTCAAGCAAGCCCTAAAAATCGGCCTTCAATTACTAGAATCCTGCCGATCAGAATAGGCTGGCATGACTGATGAACTAAGTTATTGTCTACATCATAGGATCATAAGCCACCTAATCGAAGACTGTTTCATATTCAAAGATTGGGTCAAAAGGAATTATCATAATGGTGAACTTACACTTTCTTGTCAATCCTAAGAGAGAGAAGACCAATGTTATCTCCTCTACACCATGTCTAAGCACAGAGAATGAGAAAGGGAAAACACCCCAGGAAGATGAAGGTGGTTGGGAGACCTTTATCTCTAAGAAAACTAAACAGATGATGAATGTCCTATTGGCCATTGAAGGCATTCATCGTAAGATTGAGTTAGAATTGGAAGTTGATCCAAGACTACTTTCTTCAAAGAACCTAGTCGTAGGAAGGCCTAGTTCAAGCAAGAAGAAACCTTTGAAATATTTCAAAGATAAAAAAGGAAAGAGTAAACCTAAATCAAAATCTCATAAAGAAAAGAAGAAGAAGTTAATAAAGCAGAACACAGTGGTTCAAAAATACATTGACTCCATCGATGAATATCAGCAACCTCTAAGGCATTCTATCAGGTTAGAGGGATATATGGCTGATTTATTTCTTGACTCAGAGTCAAAAAAGGAAGAGAGCATTCCAATAGAGACCTACCGAGTCATAAATCAACGAGGTGGAAGAGCTGCAAGAGGACGCAATGTACCTCTTGCTATATATAAAGCTAATGTGAAAATTCCTTCTAAGGAAGTACATTCTACATCAGCACCTTTCCCTGATTCAGATAAAAAATTATATTTTCCCGATGAAGAAAGTGATCATAAGGGAAAGAACACGCCTAAAGAAAAATGCCCAAAACTCGGAAGTGGCTCAGGCTCCGAGAAAGTTGGTGATATGAAATTTTTAAAGAATTCCCAAGCTGAAGCTAGTTCATTTTCAGAGGTGACACAAATCAAGCTGAGAAGTGGAAAGCAAGTTCCTCCACCTCAAAATAAAATAAAGGATAAGGAGAAGAACATTCAACTCAATGAAGCCATTACTCCACAAGAGCCTCCTAAACCCAAGATGGCCAATGTAAATATGGATTACAACATATTATCACATCTCCGCAAACTACCTGCACTGTTGAGTGTCTATGATGCCCTTTTGATGTCTAAGAACATTCGGGAAACACTTATTAAAGCTTTGCAAAATCCTGAGCAATACGAGACATTATTTGTTGATCAAAACTTGAAAGAAGCTTTGCATACACAGAATACTGATACAATCACTTTCTATGATAGTGATCTACTCCTAGAAACTGTAGATCATAATCGGCCACTATATGTTACTGCGAAAGAGTAACAATATTGAAATAAATATAATTTTGATCGATCCAGGTTCCTCTATTAATCTAATGAGTCTCAAAATGCTCAAAGGATTGGCCCTGGATGTCCTATATTTGAATAGAAGCACGGTGTTTCTACAAGGATTCAATGAACAAGGGCAAAGAACCCTATGATCTTTGGTCTTGCCTTTGAACTTTGGAGAACTTAATACAGAGGAAACATTCCACATCATTGATTCCAACACATCATACAAGGCACTTCTCAGAAGACCATGGCTCCATGAGTATGGTATAGTGCCTTCAATACTTCATCAATGTATGAAATACATTCGAGACAATGAAGAATATCGCATTGATGGGGATGAACAACCATTCTTGGTGCATAAAGTCAAAATCTATGATGATGCCAAGTAGTTTATAGCTCAAAAGTCAAAAGGAAAAGAGGTTTAAAAAATCCAAGCTCTTACACTGGACAAGAAAAAGCTGAAAGATAAAGGCAAGAATAAATCAAAGCAAATTTGTTCAGTACCTCATCTCAGTAGTGATACAGAAGAAGTTGATATCTCTACAACTTTTAAACCATTGATCATTGGGAAAAGAAAGAGTGAACTATCCACCATCCCTTTTGATTATGAAGCTAATCACATAAATAAGGTACAATGTTCAAGCAAACCAACCATTGAAGGAGAAGAAGAATTCGTGTATCAGCACAAGGGTACTACAAAATCTCAGGAGGAAGGGGATCCAAGACTCAGTTCCATATCTAAGAAATTACAGAAAGTATCAATTTCAATGATAAGGGTGTCTAAAGAATAGATATCTGTAGATATCATCAAAATAGTACCTATGCCGGTGGCACATTACAAAACATTAACTGCCTTGCCAAATACAAACATAGAAATGTTAAAAACTTTCTATGTTCCCCCTAAAAGAGGTCTTAACGAACGTGGATCCATTTTCTATGAATCAAGAGTAATACCGCATCACATTACTCATAAAATAGAAAATGAAGATGAATGAGATTATAAAGATATGTGGATTATTATTCCTTGATACCCTTCACCCATTATGAGAAAGTTGATAGAAAGAAGAATCTTCTTCGTGCAAACTTGCAAGCAAGCTTTTTATTTCAAAAAGCTTTGGCATAATAAGCAATCACAAAAGCCTATTGGCAATGGTTTGTCTACAACCTGGGGCCTTGGATATGCTCGACATTCACATCTATATGAGCACCATCCTATCATTATCTGGAGTGCCTTCAATATCTGCATCTTACATATGCAACCTCCTACAATGTTACAGACAAGGAGGGGAGACTATCAGAGTCTGAAAATCAAGCAAAAGATCTAATTGTGGATTTGAAAGAAGCTCCAAAAGAATTTGAAGAAGGTGGCGAAGCTACTGTGGATGAGCTCAAAGAAATAAACTTGGGTGCTGAAGAAGATCCGAAACCTACATTCATCAACTCTGATCTCTCGCAAGATAAAGCAGAGGAGCTAAGAATGTTAGTTCTTGAATATAAAGACTATTTCGCATGGAACTACACTGAAATGCCTGGTTTATTACCATAGGTGGTAGTGCATAAACTCTCTATCGATACAAAAAATACCGCCTGTTAAGCAAGCACCCAGGCGAATGCAACTTGAAATTGAAGAATAAGTCATTACTGAAACCAAGAAGCTTATTGAAACTGGTTTTATTCGAGAAGAGAAGTATGCTAACTGGATCGCTAATATCATTCCAGTGAAGAAGAAGAACGATTAAATTCGTGTCTGTATAGATTACTAGGATTTGAATAAAGCATGCCCAAAAGATGATTTCCTACTGCCTAATGCAGAACTTATGGTCGATAACACATCGAATCATGACATGTTCTCATTCATGGATGGATCATTGGGTTATAATCAAATCAAAATGGATCCGGAGGATGAAAAATATATCTTATTTGAAACTCCCATTAGATTATATTGCTACAAAGTGATGCCATTTGGTTTAAAGAATGCTGGAGCTACCTACCAAAGAGCGATGACTTGAATCTTCAATGATCTTATCCATAAATATGTAGAATGTTATGTTGATGATTTGGTTATAAAAAGCAAAGCTCAACATGAACATATAAATGATCTCAAAACTGTATTCGAAAGAATTCGCAAATTCAATTTAAAAATGAATTCGCTTAAATGTGCTTTTGGTGTGTCATATGGTAAATTTCTTAGATTTATTATACGCCATAAAGGGATCGAAATTGATCCTGATAAAATTCAAGCAATAGTGGAAATGCCACCTCCAAAAACTCTAAGATAACTTCGTTCATTACAAGGAAGATTGGCATATATCCGAAGATTTATATCTAATCTCTCGGGTAGATGCCAACCCTTTTCATGATTGATGAAGAAAGATACTCCATTTATATGGGACGATGCTTACCAAGAGGCATTTAATAGTATAAAGCAATATCTATTAAATCCTCCAATCCTTGCTGCCCCAATCCTAGGGAAACCCCTAATCCTATATACAGCTGCTCTTGAAGAATCACTCGGAGCATTGCTAGCACAAACAAATGAATATAGCAAAAAAAATGTCCTTTATTATATCAGCTTACGATTAATAGGGGTAGAATCTAAATATTCACCAATTGAAAAACAATGCCTAGCATTGATCTTTCCCACTCTAAAACTACGGTATTATATGTTATCCCATAAAATTACTTTAATATCTAAAGTGGATCCATTAAAATTTCTAATGGCTAGACCCACTCTCATTACTAATGCAATTTGACATAACATATATGCCACAAAAAGTGGTGAAAGGATAAGCTCTAGCTGATTTTCTAGCAGCCCATCCTTTACTTGTAGATTTTCCACTCAACGATGAATTACCAGATGAGCAAACACTTGAAGTGGAAGAAGGAAAAAATCTGCAAGAATGGGAGCTCTATTTTGGTGGAGCTTCATCAATAAAACCATCCAAGCCACCTAAATTTCCAACAATCCAAGTGGGCATTAGCCTCATATTCATTACACCGTAAAAAGGAATACTCCGATATTCTTATAGCTTAATAGAACCTCGCACTAATAATGAGGCTGAATTTGAAGCTTTAATAGCTGGTCTTGAGTTGGCAATTAACATGAAGATAGAGAAACTCCATATATATGGAGATTCTTAACTCATAATCAAACAAATAATAGGTGCTTTCAAAATAAATAAGCCTGAACTAATCTCTTATCATGAATATGCACTGAAACTTCTACAACAAATTCCTGAGGTAACACTCACAAGGATTACGCGTAGTGAAAATAGAAAAGCTGATGCGCTGGAAAAGCTAGCTAAAGAACTAGTAAATCCACATAAGGATCCAATTTTTGTAACTATTCAAAACAGGCATGCGTTAACTCCAGCTATCATACAAGCTGATGAAGGAAAGAAATGCAAGAAAGTCTAGCTATAACTAATGAAAATGATTGAAGAGATCCATTCATCAGATATTTTAAGGAAGGGAGATTACCCAAAAATAAATATATGGCTTCTTAAATATCATAAAGAGCATTAAGATATGCTTTTGTGAATAATATATTATATCGTAGATCATTTGATCAAATGTGGCTATGATGTTTGGGTCCTGATGAATCCTAAAAGGTCATAAGTGAAGTTCATGAAGGATTGTAGGGCGCACACCAATCTGGACCAAAAATGAAAATGAAAATCAAATATATGGGATACTATTGGCCAAGTATGATTCAAGACTGCATCAACCATGCTAAAAAGTATCATCAATGTCAAGTGCATGGAGATATCATACATCGACCTCCCAATCTGCTATATCCTATAATAGCATCATGGCCATTTGAAAGCTAGGGCACCAATATAATAGGTCCCATAGAACCATCTTCTTCTTTAGGACATCGGTTTATCCTAGCTGCCACTGATTATTTCTCAAAATGGACTGAAGCAATTCCCTTACGAGAAGTTAAAACAGACAATGTGATGAAATTCTTTCGAGATAACATTGTGTATCGATTTGGAGTGCCATGTCGAGTTATATTTGACAACAGTATAGCCTGTAAAAGCAACAAAATTTATCGATTTATAGAACGCCATAAGATAGACTGGCGTTATTCATCGATATACAATCCAAGAGCCAATGGTTTGGCCTAAGCATTCAACAAAACTTTAGTTAAACTACTCAAGAAGATTCTCTCTAAAAATAAGAGAGAGTGGCACGATAGATTGACAGAAGCTCTCTGGGCATATCGTACTACTTATAAAACTGCGATGCAGGCCACCCCATATTCATTAGTTTTTGGAATCGAGGCAATATTACCCCTGGAGGTTGAGTTGCCATCTCTTCGTATTGTTGTTCAATACAAATTAATGAAAGAAGAAATAATCTTCTACGACTTGAGGAACTTGAAGCTCTTGATGAAACTAGACTTCAAGCTTAGCAAAGTTTAGAATCCTACAAAGCAAGAATGACTAGGGCCCATGATAGAATGGTTCATCCTAGAAGCTTCAAAGAATGTGAGATTATTCTGGTTCGATGAAGACCTATAATCCCTCACCGTCGCCTTGGTGGAAAATTTGATCCAATATGGGAAAGACCCTTCATCATTGAAATAATGTATGAAGGAGGTGCTATCAACTCATAGACCTAAATGGTCAAAGGCCCATGCCACCAATAAATGGTCAATATTTAAAGAAATATCACACATAAAGATATTATGTGTGTAAATTTACCTAAATAGAATCTCAAGCTCCTCCTAAAAGATAGGAGTCAATTTTTATATTCTCCTGCAATGAGAGAAATAAAATTCTCTCCCCTCCTGAAAGACAAGAGACAATTTTTATATTATCTCTAGCAATGCATAAGATAAATTTAATCCCCTCTTAAAAAGTTGGGAGGTAATTTTATCCCCTTTACCAAATAAAAATAAGGGAATTATGAAAATTTTTATGCTCATAAAACCTAAGGGTCGAGCTAAATCCATAAAGTTTAATAAGTCTAAGGGTTGAACTTTGAAAATCTTCTAAGCTCATAAACCTAAGGGTCAAACTAAATTCACAAAGTTCAATAAGCCTAAGAGCCAAACTTTAAAAATCTTCTAAGCTCTTACACCTAAGGGTCGAGCTAAAATCCATAAGGTTCAATAAGCCTAAGGGCCGAACTTTGAAACCGTCTATGGTCATAAACCTAAGGGGTCGAGCTAAAACCAATTGCTTCAACAAGCCTAAGGGCCGAACCTTCAAAAATTCATATGCTCATAAACCTAGGGGTCGAGCTAAAACCCATTGGATCAATAAGCCTAAGGGCTGAACTTTGGAATCTTCTATGCTTATAAACTAAAGGGTCAAGCTAAAACCCATTGGTTCAATAAGCCTAAGGGCCGAACCTTTGAATTTTCTATGCTCATAAACCTAAGGGTCGAGTTAAAACCCATTGGTTCAATAAGCCTAAGGGTCGAACCTTTGAATCTTCTATGCTCATAAACCTAAGGGTCAAGCTAAAACTCATTGGCTCAATAAGCCTAAGGGCCAAACTTTTGAATCTTATATGCTCATAAACGTAAGGGTCAAGCTAAAACCCACTGGTTCAATAAGCCTAAGGGCCGAACTTTGAAATCTTCTATGCTCATAAACCTTAGGGTTGAGCTAAATCCACAAGATTCAATAAGCCTAAGGGTCGAACTTTGAAATATATTATGCTCATAAACCTAATGGTCGAGGTAAATCCATAAAGTTCCACAAGCCTAAGGGTTGAGCTAAAATATATATTCAACAAACCTAATGATTGAATCTCTATAAATTGTATATGCTCATAAACCTAAAGAGAATATGGGAAGAACGAGACCTCAAATATACTGCAACAAATCTATTGTTTAAAAGTCACACAACATATTCGTTGGGAGGCAATTTATTGACTTAAAAGAGAGAGAGAGAGAGAGAGAGAGAGAGAGAGAGAGAGAGAGAGAGAGAGAGAGAGAGAGCGAGAGAAAACGAAAAAATTTCAAAATAAGCGACATACCGGTCCCACACCACGAAGAGAAGCGATTGTTCGCTAAACAACCACCCGATCATCTTTTTAAAGTGATAGACAAAGAACAAAGGAGGACATTCACAATCCTCTCTCGCTCGTCTCTCTATATCGCATAGAGAGAAGAAAGTGAAACCCTTAAATTCCTCCGCTCTCTCCCGCTGGTTTGCCCACACCCGATGACCCAACCTCCGCCTGTCTTCGCCTCCCATGCCCGAGCCAACTCCGACGTTGCCGATCCCGTCATCGATTGGCTTTGATTCGGCTCCCTGTCGCCATTTGACGTCGTTTCTCGCGGCTTCCCGTTGTTGTTCGGTGTCATTTCTTCGGCCCCTTGCCCGCCGCTGTCTGACTTCATCAATTTGCGGGAGGTATAGAGATTGCATGCGAAGCTCCTTGGACTCCTCCCCCGCTCGCAAGTCTCTACCTAGCCAAACCCCCTCCTCTGTGCATGACTTCCGCCTCCAAGCCATGCCCGATCGGGCTCCTCCTCTTTTATTTATGTGTAACATGTGTATACACATATAATTATAATTATAATTATAATGTTTAAAAGATAGAGAGAGAGAGAGAGAGAAAGATAAAAAATATTATATATATTCTTTCCAACAGGTGTCGAAGCACCGACCGTCATACCTTAGGTCCGACCGGGATGGTTTGAAATTGAAGACCTACGCCGTTGATTTTTAATCCGGGCATATGGTTTTAAATTTGAAGACTTCGAGCCGGCATATCTTAGATCCGGCCGGGATGGTTCCAAATTGAAGATCTCACGCAGTCGATCTTAAATCCTGGTGAGATGGTTTAAAATCAAAGGCCCTACGCCGTCGACCTTAGGTCTAGGTGGAAAGAAATTACGGCAGTGCCGTCCCGATTTCTCCCTCGGTGGGGAGGAGACGCCGGGAAGTTTCAACTAAATGATATGTACAACATTGACTCTCAAAATCGCCAAAACTCTCAAACTCTCCAAAACTCTCAAACTCTCCAAAACTCTCAAACTGAACTTCTATACAAGTTCTCTTGTACGAGCTCCTACAACTACTTGTAAATTCTATCCCCTGAACTGCTGCAAGCACCACTTGCCTGCAAATAAACATGACAAGATTCAGTACATCATAAATAACTTGAATGAATACTGATAAATCTAAGCTACAGTAGGTAGAACATAGTACTAGAAAGCAAGAAAGCTGAGTACAAAAAAGCTAGTAGTGTAATAGTGCTAGAAAGTGCTAGAAAATTGGTAGAGCAGCGAACCACTGTAGTAGGAAAAAGAAACTACGAGCATAGAATAACCAAAAAACTAACACAAGTGTCAAACCCCTCAAAATAAAACACTAATGTCAAATCAACAAACACATATTCAAATCCAAACAAAATATTTGGGCAGCCTTGTTTATAAGAACTTGGTTGTAAGATCTACTACCTGACAACTTTCGAAGGAAAGTAGTAAGCCCGATCTTAGGGGAAAGTTTTAGGTAAAATTGACCTAACTCCTAAACCCTAATTAAAACCCCCGGCCACTTTTAATAGAAAGTCTGACCTTTGAGGGAAACGTTTAGGTGATAATATAGCCCTAGACCCCTCATTTGGGCAGCCTAGTCTATAGGGATTGGTTGTAAGACCCATAACTCGGGTCGCTTAGCTTAAAGTGCTAGGTCGTAAGACCCATAATTAGGCAACTTCTAAGGAAGAAATAAGATCTACCTAACTAAAATATTTGGGCTACCTTCAATTTAGGTCGTAAGTCCCACTAATTCAGACTACTTTCTATGAAAGTTATAAGTCCAAATCTAAATTTAAATGATTGGGCATCCTAGTCTATAGGATTAGGATGTAAGACATGTTATTGGGCAAATTCTAATTGAAGTCGTAAGCCCCAACATTTTCGAAAAATTACTAAATAAATTGTAATGAACCTAAAACCCAAATAATCAAATTCAAACCTTTTGGCATCTTAATCTAAAGGTTTAAGTTGTAGGACCTGCTTTTAAGGCTATTTCCTAAGGGAAGCCATAAGTCCTACCCAAATAATTAAAACCTCCGGGCAGCCTCACTATAGAGTTACCCATCCTTGGGCCACTCACAGATAGAGTAATAAGCCCCAATTCCAAATTCAAATCTCTAGGCTACTTTCTATGAAAGTTGTAAGTTCCAAACTAAATCTAAATCCCTGGGTTACTTTCTACGAAAGATGTAAATCCCAATCTAAATTCAAACTTCTGGGCTACTTCCTAAGGAAACCATAAGTCCCGCTCCAATCAAAGCTCCTGGGTTACTTCCAAACAAAGTTATAAATCCCAAACCAAATCAATCTCTAGGTATTCTAATAAATGTAAACCCCAAAATACTTAATTAGGTTTTAATCTAACCACTTCAGTCTACTCAGGATCCCTGAGAGGAGGCAACCCATGGCTGCTAATCAGATTTCCTGGACACTACGATCAATGATTGTTAGTGCTGGTAGGCTAAAATCTATTGTATACCTGGGACAATGGAACCATGAGATCTTGATCGGGTTGACCTCCATCTTCCCACTTTTGAGACTAAAATTAACTAAAGCTTATTCATCCTTAATCGAGAGTTCTCTCTTACGTAGTAAGAGGGGTAATTAACTATGAGTGCTTGCACTCATAGGAAGTAAGGACCCCAGATCTATAAACCCTGACACTACCCTCAGGGGAAATCTGGTTAATTTCAATTTGACTTATGGGAAGTGGAATCCTACTACTGCAAAGCAGGATTCATGCATTTGTGTCATTTTTTTTGAGCCAACAACGTTATAGATTTTATTATTTAGATTTTTAATGGTTGGATATGATTATTTAATTATAAAAAATTTATATATTACTAACCCCAAAGTGAAAGGGATACTAATTTATAAATTCTAGAAGGCTTGCAAATGAAATGCAATCATCCCCATATAGGATAGATGATCACATAAAGCCTTAGAAGAAAATTATTTACAGCTTATTAGGAGTAGAAAGAGGGACCCTTCAATCCAATACACATGCCCTCCAAGTAGAAGTAAGCATGATGTATAGGGTTAGTGTGCTATTTTTGTTTAATTAAGGGTTATAAAAATGTATACATATAGGCCTTCCACTAGTGGAGGCTAGCATGGTATATGAAACCCTAGATTGATTATTAAATTTTATTAAAATCCCTTAATCAAATTATGTGTGTGCTCTCCAATGAAATCAAACTCCACATAAAGGGACCATTGGATAGTTTAGGTGTATCAAAGGCTTCTAAATTTAATGCTAAAATGCTCTCCAAAAGGAATTAAACGTTAAGCATGAAAGCCTTAATATTTAATTGATATTAATTATCAAATTTACTTGATTAAAAATATATTTTAATAAAATAAATTATAAAATTAATTTTATTCTTATTTTTTCTATTTTTCTTGAATTTTTCTATTTTTTATTGAATTATTTGGACTTTTTAATTGATTATTAAATTTAATTAATTTTAATTAATTATTAATTAATTATGATTATATTCAAAATTTTTATTTAAATTTGTATAATTAATCTCTGAATTTTAGTTAATTTTTTATATATTTTTGAATTATTTTTTATATTTAATTAATTATATTAAGAAATTAATTATTTAATGAACTAATATTCAATTTTAATTGAATAGTTTTATTTAAAATGAAATTAATTATCTCTGATTTTATTTTATTTTTATTTAAAACTTTTTATATTTTTTAATTTATTTTTTTATTTTTAATGAATTTATTTGATTAATATTTAATTGAAGGGTAATTAATTATTAATTAAATTATAATGAAATTGATATTTGGATTTTTTATTATAGATGTAATTTGGATTTGATTCAAATTTATTTTATATTTTTATGAATTTTATTTCAATTATTGTGAATTATTGAAGGATTAACCCTCAATGAAGGGTTAATTGATTAATATTGCTATGAGATCAACTAATGTCAAAATGAGGTGTATTTATGCTAAATGGTATGATGTCAATAAGTTTACTAGATTCAAAGTTTTCATCCTTAATGGATGTGTGTATAAATTCCCATGAACTGCCTAAGTTTTCTAGACATTTCTTTGATTGTTGTCCTTAAATATCACTAGTGTTGTATAAGATTGCAATCAATATCTCTAACCTTTATACACATAAATATAAGCATACAACACCAAACATTGTGATCTAATTCTAAGAGAGTTGATAGCCATGAATTTCTAAATATTTAAGTTAAACAATGTCTTAAATATTTGGAGATTGAATAGTTGAACAATCATAGATTAAATAGTCTTAATAACAATATGATGAATCAAAGATGCAGCACAGAATTATGAAGCAAAATTTGAAATGAATCTATTAAGTGTATAAAGAACAATTAGAGAAACTTTGGTAACCAAATTAATATAATTGCATTCAATATAATCAATAGATTTTATTAAATCTATTTTTCTTTGAAAAAGGGTTATTCACTGATTACATGAAATATCTAGATGCAATTATTGAATCATTGTAAAATTAATGATTAATTTCCAAAGATGCAACTCAAATAATGAATCATATATTTGAAAATTCATCTATGAATGAATTTCATTTCAAATAATCATTGAAAAATCAAAGAATATGAATAACATCATCCAATTCATATCATTTAAATTTGAACTTAATTAGATATTTTTTTAATGCATAAGTAAGGAAATTTGAAAATAGATATAACTGAAATTATTTCCTATGAACTAGTTATCAAACACTAATTTTATTTTTAAAAGATAGGGAATTTTATTCTGAAGAGATTGAAGGGTTGTTTGTCAAAATTGGTTAATAATGAAATTTTCTAGGATTATTTGAAGTTTAAAACAAATTTTATAATTTATAATTAATTTTATATTAATGATAAACTGATGACACATTAATTACTAATGATTGCGCCATTGACAATCATTAGAAATTAATGAACAATATTGGGTATAGCTTTACGCGTGACGGTGGTTGATTACCGGAACAATGGCGCACCTACAATGTTAGCTCACTTAAGTGCCACATCAAGTACTCACTTAAGTCAATAATAGAGCAGAGCTGCTCGATCCCATAGTCTCCATCCAAAGGTAGGGATCTTATCCCACAGTAACACTGGATTCAGAATGATCGGACAACTCTGATTCAACCAAAAGGAGACCCATCCATCCTATGATTTTGGCCGCTCGGATCAAGCCGCAGACTCGACAAAATTACAATCATTCAATCAAAATAGAGCGGATCAGACAGTTATGTACTCGTCTTTTACTATGAGGTTGATAGAAACTTTAGTTTCGAAACTCATTTCAAACTTTATTGATAGTAGATTAAATGGCATGAAATATGAGATTAGAGTAGAGAATGTTTGCATAAAGGATGGGGAATAATTCATGGATCTCCATATGGTTTCCCAAATGATCTATTTAAGAATCTAAGTAAAGCCTAAGGTGAGAGAGATACCTTCACACAGTCGATCTCAGAAAGAGTTTATTAGTTCCTTTGCTTCGCCTAGAACTCTTCCGCCACTTTATAGAAGATCTTGAGCTCTAAAAACAAAAAGATGAGAAGTTCAAATCGTTGGTATAGACGATCTTTCGATCACCTCCTCCTCTTGTTGGTGGCAACTTCCAAATGATGGGAAGTCAATCGGTCTCTTCATATGCATTATGACTGAACTATATGGTTTTAAAAGTGCTTAGGTGTGTTTAGCTGGTAGTTCTTTCCAAGTAGGGTTATAAATCCATAGATCAGGATTACTTGTGCCTCATGTGAGGTGTGGGTTTGTAAGTCCATTGTACACCATTAGACATAGATTTGAGACACTATCCCTAAGTAATCTTCACCTTAGCTTTAGGATTTGGCCTCACATTTCATTCACTTTTTTTTAATGTGTTGCTAGAATATAAGATCCAATATTTTAAATCAAATTGATTAACTTAAATAAATATCTAATTTTAAAATATAATGCTCAATATAGAATAGTTTGAGCACTTTGAATTTCTCAGAATCAAGTGCTCTTATATTTCATGTCTTTGGCTCTCATTCCTAAATCTGATTTAAAATTAATCACTTCACCTTTGAAATTTTCAAAAACCAAATCTTTGAACAAGAATATCTCAAAATTAAAAATGAACTAGCCAATTTTTTAATGACACTAAGAAAATTACTAGTTTAATCAAAAAGTGTTTTAAGTAATAAATGTTTAATATGTAATTAACCATAAAGACTTGCCCCTATGAGCATTCGTACCCTAGACTAAAATAAACCATATTCAATATATATTCAATCAAATATGTAATTAACCATAAAGACTTGCCCCTATGAGCATTTGTACCCTAGAATAAAATAAACCATATTCAATATATATTCAATCAAATATTGAATAGAAAAAAATATATGATAAAATACATATTATAATTTTTGGTATTGTGTCCATAGCAAAATAATAATTTTCTCATTGTTGATAATATGTTATTTTCTATGTCGTGCTCGATCATAAAATATCTCAATCCATTGAGGATGACAAAATTTCTCCAAAAATAATAAGCAATGAAATCCTTATATGATATTTCTAAATAACTACCAGCCCCATCTAATTTATGTTATTTTTAATTTCTTTTACATCATGTTCTATAATATAGTTTGAGATGGAGTAAATTTACTTGTGACAGAAAAAATTACATTTGAGGTCTTAACATAAATATAATAAAAATTGCATTATCTTTCAAATACTATTCAATATCAAGTTGTAGCCATTGTGTCTTTTTTTTTAATTATATATCAGATGGCTATTTCTTCTATAGGGGATCCCACCCAAGTATCTTATTATGTTGCAAGATTTTATCATAAGAGTTAATCGATTCATATATCTTGTAAAAGCTTAAGAAAAAAATTGAATTATCTCCAATGTCACACTCAAATAAAAAAAGCTTCAATTATGGGCTCGAGCTAATAGATAAATAAACATAAACTTGTAAATCTTTTTTTTTTTTAAGAAAATTCCATTAGATAAAAAAGGCATTACAACACAAATCCAAAAAAGAGGCCACAGATAAGACAAATACAGTGAGAGGACATAACAGTTAGTGTCCGACCAAACAACCTGAACAAGACAATGAAAAGGAAAAATCCCAGAGCAATTGGACTCAAACTGCCACCTGGTTGCCAAGCTTGGGCCATCCAAGTAGGAAAAGGAGGCCATCACATAGATTCCAAACACATCAGGTTCACCAAAGTAAAAGTCCAAAAAATCTGATAAGGAAAGGACCACCAAGGTTACAAAAAAAGCCATGGCTATCCGCAGGGCATGCAGGGATACTACCTCATCATAGTCCAAAGCCAAATCCAAAACCACAATAGAGCAGGTAAATAACCCAAGCAATCGAGCCATAACTCATCAAAACCAAGCCAAAATGAGCTGCACTAGAACATCCCAACCCAAAAAAAATTGAGAGTAGCACAAGAGAAATAAAAAATAGCTAGCCCTGCAAACGAAAACAAAAGGAGAAAAAAAAAATCTTATCTCCTAGATTTGCATCGATGTTGTTTGCCACCATGACAGAAAGGGGGTTCCAAAGCACGAGAAACCTCCAAGTCATACAAATCCTATATGGCCCCAACGTCACCCCCAAGTCATCCTCCAGATCACACGAAGAGTCCTGAAAATCATCCAACCAATCAATTTGCCTCAAACAGGACTCCCCTGATCTCAACAAAATATGTGACTTAAGAACATTAGGTGAAATTTGTTCGACAGGAACATCAACCAAAGAATCACAAACAACACTCCCCCCAACAAAGGAATGTCTGACCGAAGCACCATGATCCAAAGGACCAACAACATCAACCTCCTCCACTGTAGGAGCAAAAGCAACACAACAATACTCAACCACACTATCTTTAATCAAATTAGCATTCGCTGACTCAAGAAAGCTACATTAGAAGAAACAATATTATCATAATCAAGGCAATCAACATCACCCTCAACCAATGTAGCCTTTTTTTTGCTCCCCAACATTAATTTAGAAGGATCACCCCCATCAACACCATTGTTATCTAAAAGGACATCACCAACACAATGACCCACCCCAACGAAAGCTGGAATATCACCAGCATTTTGCGAAGTATGAGCACCTACCAAAGGTCCCTCCACCACATGAGGGCAAACATCTCTCACATGACCCAAATTAAGAAACAAAACCGATCAAACATCTCTCATATGACCCAAAATTTACAATGAGAGCAATAAGGGAAAAATTCTTCCATCTCTACAAATTGAATGTACCCCACAGAATTAGACCCAAGCCACACTTGATTAAGATAACGTTTAGTAATATCTAACTCAATAAGTATACGAGCTACCAAAGGTCTAGTGGCATTATCAATACGTAAGGGTCTACCAAACAAAGACCCTAACCCATGCAAATGCGAGGAGAAAAGAGATGCAGTGACGGTAGGGAAACGACACTCAAATGGGAATAACAGGAGATTCAACATTCACATAAAAGTGAGGAGACCACTTGAAAAGCTTCATATAATAGTTGTTGACAAAACAAGAACTGCGGGAGAACATCTGACAATAATCCAAATCATTTCTGAGTTTAATTAAAATATTCTTAGGGTTCAACAAAGTAACAAAAAATTCAACAATCAATTCTAGATTCAGAAAAAAAAAATCACAAATGATATCGAGTGGAGGGCAACGAGCAGGGAACTTCCCAACTAAAGCAAACTCAAATGGAGCAACAAGAGAACTCATTTCATCTTCTGAAATCAACAAAGCTATCAAATCATGGCAAGAAGAAGGTTTAAGCAAAGGAAATGTTGGAGAAGCCAACTCACCAGACAAAACCTCACAAAAAGACCGCGATTTATGTTTTACAACCAATAAACCAAGGTCACTCAAGCGATGAGCAGCCATGCCGGTTTTTAGGATTCAAATTGAGAAGAAAAAAAGATTAAGGAAGAAGATGCGAGGTTACCTGACCGACGGAGCCGCGAGTGAAAACCCTAAACATCGTATAAATTTATAAATACTAACAAATAAATAGCCCATAGGGTTATTTCTAAATCATTTTAGAAACATGCATTCTATAATCTCACGCTGCATTTCAGACAAATCTTTCATATATTTATTTTAAAATACATTGCAACATTCTTATGTGGGTATAATTTCTTTTTCAAAAGTTTTAGAGATGATAAAAAGTAATTGACCGTTATAACTACAAGATATTCAATGTCTACCTTTTTCTGAAATAACAAAAAGAGTTCATAATAATGACAATTTAGCTTTCAAAAATTTTGTTCTGTTCATAATTAATTTCATATACATTTATAATCATCTCAAATACCCCCACAATTGTGTACGCACAATACATTCAAAGACATGCAAAAACACAAGATACAAACATTAAGATTTCTTTTGGGTTGACTTTCTATTGCTTATTAAAGCAATTTTTCAATAAAAATTTTAAAATTTTGAACTAAAAAAATTGCTTTATGAAGCAATAAAAAAACCTTTTCAAACAAAGCCTAAATCAAGATAAGGAAACAACTTCATGCAATATATCTTTAACCTCATTCAAATCTTTTGGAAAAGGTTATTAAATGGTTGCATAAGTCAAATGTAACAATGTTACCTTCTTTATATAACAAACAAAGAATTCAAGTACATATGAGAAGTTCCAAACAATATGACTTTCTGTGGTTTGCATGTTTCAAAAAGAAAGTAACGAAAGAAATAAAACAGGCTGTGGCTTTCATTATGAATCTACAAACATTAATTCTATACATTTAAGCACCCTTCTGACATATTTTCCCTCATTTTCACATTAATCTAAGCCATAAGAACTTACAAATACAAGCATTTTCAGTTCATGTAGTCAATCATCTGATGGTTTTGCTGGGGATTGCAGCGACTTCGATGGCTTACTAGAAGAAGTGAGTTGTGGCAAAGAGATCCCATGTTGCTTTTCATACTCTTGTTTGAGCTCTTCTAATCTTTTAGTGACCTGTAAGGAAAAAATAGTGCTAGAAAGAACATTCAAAATGTTTATTATGATTGGCATTGATTTTAATACCTAAAGAGTTCCATAAATATGATTATAGAGATAATATTGAGAGTTTCATAAATATGAACATGGAGATATATTGTGAGTTCTATAAATACGATCATGAAGATAATATTAAGAGTTACATAAATATGGTAATGGAGATAACAGTGACACATCTGGAATAGGGAATGATTAATGAACACTATTCTCCATTGAGAACAGTTGGGAGCTTTGGCGGCTCTCAATTTTTATTTTCCTTCTCATTGCCCTCAAGTTTTGCTCAGGATTTTTGGTAGCCAAAAGTTTGTATAAATTGATGCATGGGAATTTAAAGAGATTGTTGAGCTCCTTGATATGGAAAGTCTAGCAAAAGATCTGATTAATGTATCTTAACTTTGTTATTTCATTTGGAAATAAAAAAAAAAAATTTCACTACCTCACTAATAAACAATAAAATCCTTCTATGGTATTTCAAAATAACCTCCTCTCCCCTTTCTATAGTAATGTTATTTTTAATTTCTTTTCAGATAATGAGCAATAATACAACCTAGGCGCAGTAAATTTACTTGTGAGATGATGTCAAAAAATAAGTTTGTGGTCTTGTATCAGGATAATAAAAATTGCATTATCTTTTAAATAACATTGGATAACCAAGCTATAGCCTTTGTTTTTATTCCAATATTTATAGACTAGATCGCTATTTCTTTTATAGGGCGGATCCCACCCAAGTATTGAAATGTCATATAGCTAATTGATTTATATAGCTTCATAAAAGCTTAAGTGAAAATCAGAAAGTTGCGTCACATTCAAATTTAAAAATAATAATAATAATAATAATAATAACCTCCAAATTTTATAGAAACCAAGTTAACTGACAAATAGACCAAACGGTATAGATCTTAAGATTAACAAATAAATAGCCCATATGGCCAACTGTAAATCTTTTTAGAATCATGCACTCGAGCATCAAAGGATAAATTTTTTACTACCTTTAGTTTAAAAATCATTACCAAACTTCTATTTGGCTATAACTTCTTTTTCAAAGCTTTTGCATTGGAAATAATTTTTCACAACCAAGTCTACTAGAATATAATTCCAACCTCAATAGATATGTTGATATGAGATCGGGGAGATTATTTGGGTTGAAAAGTCATGACTGTCAGATCTTCATGAAATGTTTGCTGCCCACTACTTTCATTTCTCTTCTGGATTCAATATTAAATTTACTGACTGAACTAAGTATCTTCATTAAGGATTTATGTTAATCAAGACTGAATGAAGAAGTTTTGGTCTATACTGAGCATAATATTCCTTTCATTTTGTACAAGCTTGAGAAGATATTTCATTCAGGATTTTTTAACATCATGGAGCATCTGCCTGTGCATTTATCATATGAGGCTAGAGTTAATGAACCTATTCAATATAAGTAGATGTACCCTTTCGAGAGAGAATTTCGTATAGACACAACACATCTAATATTATTAACAAGTTATTATGACATAATCATACATCATTCAAGTATTTAAATAAACTTAAGAGGACAGTAAAGAACAAATTACATCTCTAAGAATTGATATGTGAAGCATACTTAATGTATGAGACTACCTAATTTTGATTATACTACTTCGATCCTGAATTACAATCAACAAGGAATATTGTACCTCAAAATCTAGGCGATACAGATATATGTCAATCTACTAGTAACATATCAGTATTCAATGGATGTGGCAAGCTAGTAAGTGCTTGCACGGTGTACTATTTGATAGAAAAATAGATGAGAGTTATCACGTTGTACACACTACTTAATTGTGCTGACGTTAATCCATATCTCGAGTATGTTTAAGTTAACATTATGTATATTTTTTAGACTCAAACAGAGGCCCTAAATTCAAAACTTTTGTTGTAATTTCGTTAATAGCCTTACTACATCACCACCAGTAGAGAAGGAAGAGAGTCACATATGAATTTTCAAATTGGTTCAAAAGTACGGTATGTATTTTAACAAGTCACTTCTACCTTATATGTAATAATCAATTAACTTAGTGAAAATGATAATAACATAGATACATTTCATGCACCAATCAAGTCCATAATGAAGCTAGAGATGTGCAAGATCAAGGACTAATGAATCTAGCTTGGGGACCTATGAAAGCAATAAAATGTTAGCCAATTTTTAATGTCGATAGTTACAGATTTCAAACCAAAGCTTGGTGTGAAGGTCAAAAAATAAAAAATTATGATGTGTGTAAAAGAGAACAACCATATGAGTAATGACTATGAGTATTATGGGCTCTTACAGGAGGTACTGCAGTTGGAATATCGTAATGAAGGAAACAACTTGTATCTTTTTAATTGTGCTTAGTTTTATCCAGTGCAAAATAGAGGAACAAGAGTGTATCCACTTTATGGTATTAAAGAAGTAAAACAAAATAAATAATATGGAAAGTACGATCCATTTGTTATTGCCAGCTAGGCTAGCCATATTTTCTTTGTTACCTATCCAAGTAGCGTAGGGGATAAACAAGATTGGCTTGTAATTATCAAGACTAAAAGTAATGGATTCATTGAGAATATCACATCAATACGAACAATACATCAAGAAAAGTATATGTTAAACTTTAAAAAGCCTGCTACATATGGATATGATCAAATTATACCTAATGAGATTGATTTGTAGTTAGATGAAGTAGACTTAGACATTGAGGAAAATATTGAAGATGATGTTCGTAGTGAGGATGTGGTCTCATCACATCAGATGGAAGTGAATAACCTAGTGAATAATAGTTAGGAGGTAAATGTGTATTTTTGGCTTACAATCTTTCTTTTATGTATGCATTTTTTTACATATTATTCTCCTTATAGCACATAGTTATTTTTTTCTTATACCAAAGTAGTAGTAAATGCATGTTGTTTTCTTGCAGCATACCAGCAGTTATATTTTTTTCCTTATAGTACAATAGTGGTAAACACATTTTTTTCCAAACAGCATAGCAGTAGTTACATTTTTTTTCCTTATAGCACAATTACTACTTATTTTTTGCATTTTCAGAACTAAGCAACTTTTTATTTTATTTTTTCCAGATAGCTTTTGGTGGTAATGAGGCCAAAAAAATATTTAGGAGCAAGAAGAATACTTGTGGACGATCTAATAGGGGTACAGGTGCTCATGGGGCCTCTTCTTCACAACCAGCCACCCATATCCAGCCGAACCCATCTTTGCCTACATATCCCATAGGGAGTCCTCAATTTTACTCCCTAGACTCCCGCTTTCCGTCACCAGACCCTACGCAAATGACTCCCTTCTAGTCGTACAATGCCTCACCATCTTCTCAGGGAGTCCATTCTACTTATCACTATCCATCACACATTCCGGTATTCTACTACCCACCACCCCCCTGATCCCTCTGTAGTTGGACCTTCCACTTAGGCAGCAGCTGGACCTTCCACCCAAACTGCAGCAGCTTTGACCACAGATGGGCACATGTTGATTCATACTTAGAGTGACACTTATGCAATGCAAATGCATGTTTTATATTACTCAGATATTTGAAAAGTAATATTTTAGCTAAATATTTTGTGAAGGTTTTATCTGTCAAAGCAGCTCACGCACAAGACACGAGACATCAAATTGAACAGGTTTGATACTCCATATATTTCTTAGAAGAAAATTCTAAAGGAAGTGCGCAACATATGGTTTAGAGAGATTGAGATTAGTAAGCTACAGTATTGATAACATATGTCCATTTTTATTAAGCTAATAAAGAATAATCTTCATTCTAATTTGTTATGCACAACAAGATTTCTACTGGTTGTCAGAGCATAGTACATATATTAGAACGAATTTTGATAAATGCAAAGCAACTCGCCTGCGAGAAATGTTCACACACATTAGGAAGATAGGCAAGCAAATGCTATGATTTGGAGAGAATATATGGGTCGACGTCAATAGTGCTTGGAGCAACCCAGATTATACAAAGGGGAGGGAGCAGAATAAACAGAATCAAGCTTCTAACATCAGAGGCTTGGGTAGCTCCCTCCATACTAGGGGCTCAATCCCACACAGTAAGCACAAGCGACGATTGATAAGAATTTTAACAAATTTAAATAATTTATTTGGTTATGCATATCAATCTAAGTATATTGCAAAAGGAGATGCTGGGTAGAGAATCCAGTACAATTGAGTTAAATAGTCACACCCGCAAGTGCCAAGAGCATCAATAATAGGTGGACGAGTGAGGAGAGCCTATATAAGTATATAAGGGTATAATACTTAGAAAAATATTATAAGTGATGATTATACGATGATTAATCTTATGTAATATTTTGTAGGATGAGTATATACGGCTTGGAGAGAGCCAGGCTGCATGTGATGAGGTATCCTTTGAGATTCCACAGATATTTTTGACTACTGCACTTGTGTCTCCAACTACTCTGCAAATAGCCTGAAGAGTTTATAGAGCCAATAGGTGGCTATTTTGACAACAAAACTATGTTCAAAAATCACATGGTCATGAACATGCAAATACTAGATTGAAAGTTCATGAAGGTTGTTAAACCTTAAGGAACTAGCGCAAGACTCACCAAGAATTGGGGGGGGGGGTGAATTAGTAATTAAAAAAACTATTCTTAACTCCAAAACAACGATATCAATATTTTTGAAACAGATTTTAGAAATTAAAAATACCAAATTCTAATTGATGCGGAAGCGAATGAGTTTATCAAAAATATTAATTTTTCTACAATGATTTTTTGATTTACGAAACAAAGTGATAATCACCAAATTTCTCTAGTTATAACATAAATAAAATGCAGGAAATATAAAAGTGTGAAAAGAAAAAAACACACCAGAGATTTTATAGTTGTTCAGTCAACCTCGACTTACATCCACTCTCCGAAGTCCTCCGCTTCGGGTATTGCACTAATCACTAAGTGACTTTCCTTTTGCTCCCACAGCAAGGCGGAGAAGCTCTTATAGACTCACTTTCACCAAACCTAATGCGGCAGAGTGACGGATGCAATGTCACCCTTTCAGTGACGGAAACGAACCTTGACTCATTTTTCTCCCTACTGGAGAAGGCAGAGAACCTCAACTCGTTTTTCTCCCATATAGGTGGTATGCGGATTGCAAAAGGGACGAATTTATGGATTAGGCTCGCAGGCCTACCCATATGAGGGACAGTACTCTTGTGTCTCCAGCTACTCTGCAAATAACCAGAAGAGTTTATAGAGCCAATAGGTGGCTATTTTGACAACAAAACTAGAACATGTTCTAAAATCACATGGTCATGCACATGCAAATACTAGATTGAAAGTTCATGAAGGTTGTTAAACCTTAAGGAACTAGTGCAAGACTCACCAAGAATTGGGGGGGGGGGGGGGGGGGGGGGGGGGGGGGGGGGGGGAGGGAGGGGGAGGGGGTGAATTAGTAATTAAAAAAACTATTCTTAACTCCAAAACAACGATATCAATATTTTTGAAACAGATTTTAGAAATTAAAAATACTAAATTCTAATTTATGCGGAAGCGAATAAGTTTATCAAAAATATTAATTTTTTTACAATGATATTTTGATTTACAAAACAAAGCGATAATCACCAAATTTCTCTAGTTATAACATAAATAAAATGCAGGAAATATAAAAGTGTACAACAACAACAACAACAACAACATCAAGCCTTTATCCCACTACGTGGGGTCGGCTACATGAATCCTTTTTCTCCATTATGTCCTATTAAAAGTCAAATTCTCGTTTAAATCTAATAAAGAAAGGTCATTCTTAATATTTTCTAACCAAGTCTTTTTAGGTCTACCCCTACCTTTCTTAACATAAGTCAAATCTAATACCTCTACTCTCCTAACCGGGTCATCGGAAGGCCGCCGTTTTATGTGACCAAACCATCTAAGGCGACTCTATCTAATCTTATCTTCTACTGGAGCTACTCCAACCTTTTCACGTATATGCTCATTTCGTATCCTATCTCTAAGGGTAAAGCCACTCATCCACCTGAGCATCCTCATCTCTGCCACACTTAACTTAGTATTATGCTTCTCTTTTAATGGCCAACATTCGGCATCATAAAGCATTGCAGGCCTCACTACCATCTTATAAAACTTTCCCTTAAGTTTGAGGGGTACATTTCTATCACATAACAAGCCCGATGCATTCCTCCACTTCAACCATCCAACTTGAATTCTGCTGATAATATCCCCATTTATTTCACCATCACTCTGAACAATAGATCCAAGATATCTAAAACGTGTACTCTTATTAATGACTTGATCGCCCAAAGTCACAATCCCCTCACTAGGTCTATTACTACCAAAATTACACTCCATATATTCCGTTTTAGATCTACTCAAGCGAAAACCTATAGACTCTATGGTTGACCTCCATAATTCAAGTTTACCTTCAACTCCCTTTCTAGTCTTATCAACAAGAAGAATATCATCAGCAAAAAGCATACACCAAGGTACATCCTCTTGCAAATGTCTAGTGAGAACATCCATGACTAAAGCAAAAAGATATGGGCTTAAGGCTGATCCTTGATGTAACCCAACCGAAATAGGGAAATACTTGGTCAAACCACCTTGTGTTTGAACACAAGTAATAGCTCCTGCATACATATCTTTAATGATTTGAATATAAGCATTATTGACTCCTTTCTTTTCAAGAACTCTCCATAGCACTTCTCTTGGAACTTTATCATATGCTTTTTCTAAATCAATAAATATCATATGTAGATCCTTCTTATTTTCTCTATATTTCTCCTTTCTTTTCAGGAAATATAAAAGTGTGAAAAGAAAAAAAACACACCAGAGATTTTTATAGTGGTTCAGTCAACCTCAACTTACATCCACTCTCCGAAGTCCTCCGCTTCGGGTATTGCACTAATCACTAAGTGACTTTCCTTTTGCTCCCACAGCAAGGCGGAGAAGCTATTATAGACTCACTTTCACCAAACCTAATGCGGCAGAGTGACGGATGCTATGTCACCCTTTCGGTGATGGCAACGGACCTTGACTCATTTTTCTCCCTACTGGAGAAGGCAAAGAACCTCAGCTCGTTTTTCTCCCTCATAGAGAAGGCAGAGTACCTCAGCTCGTTTTTCTCCCTTCTGGAGAAGGCAGAGTACCTCGAGGACATGACTTGAAGCTTCTCTCCCTATAGAGCTTCCAAAGACTCACCAAGGCCACATGAGGAGCAAGGGTGTAGCTAGCCTAGAGCAATCGTGTGATTCCCTCGCACTCCTCCCACATGCTCAACATCAGCTTCTCCTTCCTCTCAACCCTTAAATTTCTCAAAAGCTTCCCTCAGAGTCCCTTCAACAGCCACACAATCCTCTTAACATTACTAAGAGAATCTTTAAAACTTGCTTAAGTATTGGGCTTCAAGAAAGCCTAAAAAATCAAGCCGTCACTATTCATAGAGTATGCTTCTAGTTTGTACAGTATGAACCATTCAAAACTAATCCCGTCCAATACCATGTAAACAATCGTTCAAACGAACTGTTCAATTAATTCGAACATATCATACAGTATAATCCATAGATCATTCAGTATGATTTGTTTGATTTCCTCTATTCCTATAGGACGATTCCTAGGATGATTGGAAGTTGTCTCTGTAAATCATCTCGTACTGCTCTCATCGTACAATACGGTTAGTTGATTTCAATTAGGTCAACTAGGTCGTCCAGTATAATATGAATATCGTATCGTACGATTAGTTCAAAAAGCATTGTTTCATTTGGAACGATCTTTGGGACGACCAAATTTCATCTCTGTCGATCATTTGGTATGATTAACATCGTACTGTACGCTCAACATTAGATAGTGCGATCGATTATCATTAATTAAACCATGATTTTATTTACTAATCAGGGGAGTTAATTTAAGCAAGATTTTAAATATACGTACAGAACGATTAGTTTAAAAATTAAATTTCAAAATCTTACTTAAATTAGTTTGGTGGCTAGAGTTTTCAGATCGTAACGAATCGTATAATACGATTAGTTCACATAAACTAATTTTTCAATAAGCCGATAAGCCCTATTCTTTTTATACTTATCATATAATATGATTGTAGGTTGTATAGTACGATTGGTACAAAAATTTTAACTTTTAAAATTTCTCTCCCCTTGTGTGTGTTTGCATGGTTACCCAATTGCATACACTCTTATGTAGCCAGACTTAAGAAATAGAAAATAAAGAAAAATAAAATTACAGACTTAATTTATTTGACATTCCTATTCCACCCATTCTTGAGCATTTAGTAGCCTTGAGCGATGTATGCCTTACCTGCAATGTTAGTAATCACAGACAAAAGAAATATCGAAAATATTTAATGATAAAAGTAACAATTCAATTTAAAATATTTGTCATTATCAAAATAATAGACTAGGGATCCTGGATTGCAAAAAATCTCCCTTTTTTGATGATGTCAAATAATGTTGGTTAATAGGCAAAATAAATATTCTTTTCTTGTAACCTCCCCCTCACTAGGTGATGGATTTAAAAATTAGGGGTTGCAAATTTTTATTATTTTATGTTTTTTAAATGAAAAACAATAATAAATAAAAAAATAGAAAATAAATTAACACAAACACGGGATTCTATTAAAATGAAACATAACAGAACATACATTTTCTCTCCCTTTTGACATTATCAAAAAGATGAGGAACAATCAAACAAATAAAACAGTACAAGAAAAAACAATAACACAAAACAGATAAACACTAAACGTAAGGTGGATCCTGATCAAATGGTGGTTGTGGTTGAAAGTATTGATGAATGGAGGAAAATTGATTGTCAATCGAGGAAAATCTTTCTTCAAACCATCTCATGTCATTCTTATGCTGTTGTTGTTGTTGTTTAATGTGATAATCTAGCCTGATTTCTAACCACTCAAGCAGCTGAAATATGTCATCCTGAGGGTATGCAGGTGCAGGTGGTGGTATTTGTGACAGTGGAGGTCCATCTGTAGGAGCAGCTTCCCCTTCTTCATCAAATTTTGGCTCGGCGTGCTCTTACCCCTGATGGAAATGAATACAGGAGGCATCATATAGAAAATAAGAACATTATCGGGTTGAGTAGGATAATTGACTTGGTATGTTTTGTCTAGAATATATCTTATGATGTGTCCTAAGGAAACATTTTTTCGGCAGGTACTGGGATGTCGAATTTGAGTTATGTTTTGGATATATTCATGAATCATTTGGGCTTCATCAAATTGGGTATTCGACGTTATGAGGTAGGTGACGACAAAAAGAAGTGGGGTTAGGTTAACCCAATCCCCATCTTTGAGTATAATTGAGCTTCTAAGGATATGCTGGATGATACGAGCATTTTGATTTAAAGTATGGAACTAGTGGTTGGTGTTGGTTTATGGTCACATTCCTAATGATCAGGTTGACAGAAGTCCAGTCAAAGTCATTTGAGATAAGGGATTGTGGACGAGGTCTTTCGATACAAAGACCAATATGTTCTGCTAAATTAGCCTTGGTGATTTTTACTTGTTGTCGGCAAATAAAGGAAGTCATGGTTAAGGTTTCCAGATTTAGCCTAAGGTTGACTAAGAATTCATAAAGAAGTTTAGAACTATAGGGAAAAGCAAGTGTGAGAAGAAATTGAAGAGTGATGGAGGCAAAGAGGTTCATCATCTCGAAGTTCATGCCTACTGATTTTAAATTCGAGGAGTGATTTTCACCTTGTTGTACTTGTAATAGGCATCTTCATCCCTTGCTGACATGAAACGATTGTCGAAATGACAAAAGGAGGAGCTCCCCTGAGTCATTCTGTCGCATTTGCTTCCACCGACCATTGGATAGGAAGGTTTAGAGGGTATGAGTTTGAAATATTAGTGAGTTGAATGATTTGAAATGTTCAAATACTTCAAATTTATAAATTTTAGGCAAATCATATAGTACGATCGAGGTTCGTACGGTACGATCAGAGAAGTTAATTCGTCTGGACGACTTGTCGGAAAAAGTGGTCAAATCGTACAATATGATCAGATATCATACTTGACGATCTTAAGAAATTACGATCGTCCCAAGCAGTCGTCAGTGCGGCGTTTGACGAAAAGTATCGTAAAGTACAAACAGGTTTTCGTACAATACAAAACACAATAATTATCGTACCAGACGATTGGTAACAATTTCGTAACAAACGAATTTAATTCCTCAACAGTTAGTTACACGTAGATCGTACAGTAAGAGTAAGAGTTCGTATAGTACGATTATATAACACGGATCTAATCTGGACCGTTGATTAACCTAAAGGTTGTGATATGTGCATATCGTATAGTATGAATGTGGCTCATACATTACAATATAGATAAAAATTTGACACATTTTGTGAGTCAGTGAGGTGTGTGTGATTATAAGGAAACATCTTAAACATAAAAAAAAAATTAATAATATTTTTTTAATCATAGATAACAAACAATAACACATAAACATGCACAAGAACAAATACATACAGGTTAACACATGTGAAAGAATGATTTCAAATAATTTTTTTTTTATTTATCTTAAATTAAACATGAATGTCTATAACACATAGTTTTGTCCAAGGTGCCGAAGGTGTCATGGGCTAGGGGTTTTGTGAAGATGTAGACGCCAATTGATCTCTTGTAACTATATGATGCAATTCTATATCTCTATTGGTTACATGATCTCTTATAAAATGATGTCTAATGTCTATATGTTTTGTGCTGGAGTGTTGAATTGGATTTTTGGATATGCAAATAGCATTATTGTTGTCACACATAATTGGAATGGTTCCTACAAGTAGTCCAAGATTTAAGAGTTGTTGCTTTAATCATAAGACTTGAGTTTAACAATCAACTTTTGAAAGCTTATCAATTCAGCAAGTTGTCATTTAAATTCATCAAATAATGCATGCTCCTTATTGGGAAATTGGAGAACCATTGCAAGGCATGTCCTATAAAATTTTCCTCCACCGTCTTCTAAAAATTTCCCTTAAATTTGAGGGGGACTTTTCTATCACACAACAAGCCCGATGCATTCCTCCACTTCAAAATTTATAATTTGAATTTTGAATTAAAACTAAGAGATATAATTAAAAAAAATTTATAAATCGAATTTTGAATTGAGAGGGTTTTCAAAGGAGAGAGAAGATAAAAAGTCAACTAGAGAAAATAAGAGGAACTTCCCAAACACCATTTAAAAACTTCCTCATCCTATATGATTGACTACCTTATACGAAGAGATGAAAGGAATATTCCCTTAATTTAAGTTAAAATTATCTCATTTTTTTATTTTTGATATCGAGATATGGATGTATCTTATTCATTAGCTTAAATTAATTTTTAAATAGATGTAGTGTTCCATTGGATGAGATTTTCAAAAATTATTCATTCAGTTGGATTATGGATCAATAAGAATTGACAACTGTTTTTCTAAAAATAGGTTCTAGAATGTAACATTCAAGGTAGAAGCAAATAAAATAAATTCATCATTAATATCTCTTCTCTCTCCTAGATTCAACCAAAGAAGCCCTTACCCGAGTACTATCACTTCTCCTCCATTGGCAAGCCATCCAAGGGTGTCCAAAACTCGGGTAGATTAGTCAATTAACCCCATTTTCCAAATCTTACTGAGAATTCCTATTTCTCATGTCCTTGTTTGTCCTGCCGGTTCTATATGTGTTCTACATCCCAATTTCGAATCATATTTTGGTAGAAAGGTGCTAGCTCTAACTCTTTTGGGAATTTTATTGTAAAGAGTAACACTTCAGTTATTACAATTCCACATTAAATAACTTTACCACATTGGTCATTAGACAAATGAAATCATAGAGAATAATTTTGTCCGTAGAAACATGGTTTGCTATGTCTCAAACCTAGATATTCATATTTAAATAACGTAATTACATGCAAACTGACATCAGCTTCATATAGGAAACAACATCTTGAAAATTTCAGGCAAATATCATCACTAAAGGAAAAACTGGCTATATTGGCAGGCTTTCCGGCCAAATTATATCCTCCGGTAATGACAGTAGTGTAATCGGCGAATATTCCACCGATCACTTTCCGGCGGATTTTCTGGCAGATAAATATCCGGTAATTTTCTGGTGGCAAACCCACCAGAAATGCCACCTTTTTCTAAAGCCGGAGGTAACTTCTGGCGAAAAATGCGCCGAAAATTTCTGACGGAGCTACTGGCGGTTTTTCGCCGTCTTACTTAAACACGACAAAATATTTCCGGCGGAAATGCTGCCAAAAATGTTTCTTGCAGAAAATCCACCTGCATTACTGTCGAAAAAGACCTATTTTCCTCCCAGTGTTGTTTGCAATCGTCTTCCTATTCATTTCATTCATGCTCATTCACTGTTCGTGTGAGTCACCTCCCGCCGAATGCCGCCTCCATCGCCTTCGAATTGCTCCGTCGCCATCATTCACCACCTCAGTAGTCGAAACCGCCGTAAGTTGTTCTACCATAAGCCCATTTCTTTTTTGCTTTGGTCATGGATGTTCTCGGTAGACATTTGCAAGAGATTGTACCATGGTATATGCATTTTGTTAATGATATTCTTCTTGTTGATAAGACTAGAGAGGGAGTTGATGGTGAAATAGATGTGTATACTATTAGTAGAATTCAAGTTGGATGGTTAAAGTGGATGAATGCATTCGGCTTATTGTGTGATATAAAATTCCCCTCAAGCTTAAGGGGAAAATTCTATAAGATGTGGTGAGACCTGAATGCTTTATGGTGTTAAATGTTAGTCATTAAAAAAGAAGCATAACATTAAGTTAAGTGTTTGCAAAGATGACAATGCTCATGAGTAGCTTTACTCTTAAAGACAAGATACAAAATGAGTATATATGTTAAAAGGTTGGAGAAGCTCCTATGGAAGATATAAGATTAGAAAGAGTGAAAGAGTCACCTTAGATGGTTTAGTCACATAGAATGGCAGCCTCCCTATAACCCAGTTAGGAAAGTAGAGGTATTTGATTTAGCTTATGTTAAAAAATGTAGAGGAAAACCTAAAAAGACTTGGTCAGAAAATATTACAAATGATCTTTCTTTATTAGATTTAAATGAGAATTTGACTCTTAATAGAACACAATAGAGAAAAAGGACTCATGTAGTCGACCCCATGTACTAGGATAAATGTTTTGATGTTGTTGTTAATTTGTTGACCTTCTAATTAGATTTAAATAAGAATTAATTTGCAAATCAATTTGAATTCAATCTATTTTCCTTTAATAGATGCTATTCCAATCTATAATATCTTCATATTATACATAGCCTAAATTCTTCATATTATGGATGGATATTATAAATCAAATAAGTTGGATGTATAACCGATTGGTGCAAGGACGTTAACACATTAACAGAAGAGTTCATTAATGAGGCGAATTTTTTCATCCAAAAGGTCTGTCAACTACCTAGCTTCATCTCAAATAAAAAGTTTGGATGTCCATGTTCTAAACAAAAAAATCAAGTGTACCTCACACCAAATGACATTATTGTTGATCTATATCGCATAGGGTTCATGCAAGAATGTTGATATTGGACTTCTCATGGTGAGTACGAGCCATATTTTAATTCTCAATGCGACCCTTCTACAAGTTCTAATATAGCTGATGAAGAAAATATCCGACCTCTTGAGGACATAGTTTATGATACAATTGGAGCACAATTTGAATAATATACAGAAGAGTCACCAAATAAAGAGGCACAAAATTTTTATGATTTGTTGCATGCTATCTAGCAATCAATTTGTAATGGGAGTACCACTCACTATAAGTTATATGTTGCTATGAAGATTAGATTTATGCGCAGATGATTTTAATCCATTTAGTCAGTCCGATTCATCTTACTCATGTTGGCCCGTAATACTCACCCCTTATAATTTTCCACCAGAGTTGTGTATAACTACAACTTACATGTTTCTATTGCTGATCATTCCAATGGTACATAATCCAAAAGCAAAGATCGATGTATTATTGCAACCTTTGATCGATGATTTAAATTTATTATGGGAAGAATGAATAAGTACATGTGATACCTCCAAACAAAACTTCATAATGAGAGCAGCATTATTTTGAACAATGGTGACTTACCTCGTACGATAAACTTTCATATTGGAATACTTCCGGCAAATTAGTTTGTCCATATTGCATGGAATTTACAAAATCATTTACTTTAAAGCGGGGAGGGAATTAAGAACACATGGTTCGACGATTTCTACATGTGCTTAACTACAGGTCATCCTTTCAGGCAATATAAGGATGTCTTTATTAAAAATAAAATGGTGTTGTCGTAGTTGTAACATCAGTTTTGCTCCTATCGTCCGGGCCGATCGTGGATTGTCCCGGGACGATCAGTTGAATTTTTGCTCTCGATTTTGTACTGAAGTTACTGGAAAGTTTTCCTGTAAGCATCGTCCGGGCCGATCTGGGATCGTCCCGGGACGATCAGAGCATGGCACAAGTCAGAGAGTAGGCGATTTTATCGTCCAAGGAAATTAATTATCGTCATGATGGGATTTTGTTCAGATCGTCCAGGACGATCGTGCGATCGGCCGGGCCGATCAGAAGGTTATTTAGCTGAAATCAGTCGTTTTGAAGAGAGAGAAAAATCAGATTTTATAAAAATATCATTTTGAGGAGAGAGAAGGTCGAGGGCTAAAGTGGAAAAGTTGATTTTTGGGCAACGCCGGTCCATTTTCGTCCAACGAGACAGTTCAAGAAAGTGGTGTACGCAAGGTAAGGCACATTCCGCCTTTCTCAATTTTCAGATCGGTGAAGTTTGAACGATTTTTCTGTCCGGATTTCGTTTTCGTTAGCGAATTTCGTCCGTATTTTCCGATTGGTTCAGTTTTTACCGCGTAACTTTTGATATGTTTCTGAGGTGTCGAGTGCGCACATTTTGATTATTTTCTGGAGATTTTTGATCGGATAGTTTTGATTTGGCGGCATTTTCTGTTGACTATAAATTTTCACGATGTCTGAAAATGTTGTGGCAGTAGAATAAATATCTTGCAATGTTGTTGTGAACATTCTGTGATAATTTGGTAATTTTTTATTCTTAGGAAATTTTGTGTAAATTCTGTATACTGCCGTTATGCCACCGGATTTTCGTACAATTTCTGAATTTGTCCGGATTTGTTCTGAATTGAATTAATTATTCGTATGCTATTGGGAGCCATAAGGGGAAGGTGCTGTAAGCACAAGGGAGCTATAAGGGGAAGTTCTGAGAAGTTCTGTGAAGTTCTGAAATTCTGTATATCTGTTCTGTTCTGGTGCTATGAGCACAATTGGGAGCTATAAAGGAAAGTTCTGGTGCTGTATGCACAAGGGAGCTATAAGGGGAAGTTCTGGTGCTGTATGCACAAGGGAGACATAAGGGGAAGTTCTGAAATTTGGAAGGAAGATCTGTTCTGAAATATTTGTTCTGATTTGATATGAATTTATGATTTCCGTACGATTCTGTCTGTTTTGATATGACTTCTGATCTGATATGATTTAATCTGATTTCTGATTTCTGTACGTTCTGTCAGCTCTGATGTAATGTATTTCTGATTCTGTTCTGATTTGATCTGATCTGTATGATTCTGTTCTGATTTGATCTAATCTGTATGATTCTGTTCTGATTCAAGTTCTGAAATTATGATTTCTGTGAATTTTGTTCTGTTTTGATTCGATATACGATTCTGTTGATCTGATTTCTGTACGGATTCTTGTCTGAGGTGTTTGATGTGGATTCTGAGGATTTTGATTGTAGGTTTGATGTCTTGCTGAGCTGTTGTAGCTCATCCTTGTTTTCTGCGTGGTTTTCAGGTTCTGGGAAAGGGAAGGAAGTCTTGGAGTAGGAGTTCAAAGTCTGATCTGTTATAGGTATTTTGTACTTTTGATTTTTTGTACAGTCATGACTTTTCTGTTCTGTTTTTCTTTCTGTCTGAAAGCCATGAGCTGTATGTGTATATGATTCCTTTGAGGAAGAAAAAGATAGTTGATCGATTCCGCTGCATTTGATGTTTATAGTAGCTCTGTGTGTGTCTGTTTCTGTCTGTATGTTTGGAAGAAAGTTCTGAAACAAATTCCAAAGCCAGATCCTGGAATCAGTTCAGTCAATTTGAGTTTGGCCACGACCCGATGCGAGCCGGATCCGTCCCGGTCGGGTTGGGTCGTGACAAGCTTTTGGTGGTATCAGAGTAATAGTTTTGGAATTTGGATTGTAAAACACTAGGAAGCGATCTGAGTCTGTCTGGGGTAGTTTTGGTTGTCCGGATTTTTATTGTGTTGTTTTTGTGATTAGTTTTCTGGATTTTCTGAATTTTCTGTATGGATCTGCCAGACCCCGATATGACAGACGGTCAGAGTGCCAGTCAGGCAGCACCAGTGGGTAGTACAGCCCCAGTGGTTGGTGCAGATACACTTTCCCAGTTTGCTACATTGGTTGCTCAGATGATGAGCGAGAGTCACAGTAGAGCCTCTACTGTTCGATCTGAGGATATTGATAGACATCTTCAGATGTTTCTGAGATTGAAACCACCGAGGTTTGAGAGCGCTGTTGAGCCCAGAGCAGCTAAGGAGTGGCTGAGGAGAATAGAGAAGACTTTTGACGGCATGCAGTGTCCGTCAAACAGGAAAGTACCTTTGGCAATTTTTCTGTTAGATGGGGAAGTAGAGCACTGGTGGGTAGGCCAGCAGGAAGCAAAGTTTCAGGGCAGATTGAACTCCGTGATTTCTTGGGAAGAATTTTCTAAGGTATTCCGATCTTGGTTTGTTCCCCCTTCTACACAACAGCAGATGCAGGAGAGTTTTCTGAGGCTGGTTCAAGGGAGCAGGACGGTGATGCAGTACGAGGCAGAGTTTACTGCCTTAGCCCGATATGCTCCGCACCTGGTGAGTACTTCTACTGAGAAGTGCTATCGATTTCTGAGGGGACTACGAGACAGTCTGAGGCAGCCCCTGGTACCATTTCATATTTCTGATTTTTCTGAGCTTGTGGAGAGAGCTCGTCTGATAGAGAATGATCTGATGGCTACTCAGCAGCGGTGGACTGCGAGTAGGAAGAGGTTTGGGGGTGATTCGAGCAGTAGTTCCTCTGGTAAGAGGAGATTTGTTTCTAGTTCTGGAGACTCCAGGAGGAGTGGACAGTCAGGATTTACTGGTACTGCTACGACCAGTACGACTAGCTCTAGATCTGTTAGTGGGGCACCTGTGCGCCAGAGTTGTGGACGACGACATTTTGGCCAGTGCTACAGGATGACTGGTCAGTGCTTCAGATGTGGTCAGCCAGGACATCGGATTGCAGAGTGTCCACAGGCTGGATCTGATCGACGATCTGAGTTCCGATCCGAGAGCTTTGTTAGACCTGCCGGTTCAGCAGGAAGACCGAGGACTGTTCCTCCACGTCCTGTGACTAAGGGATCTGGTAGAGGTGGTGGTTCGAGTTCTGTGCCACGGAGACCACCTACTGCTAGTCAGAGGGAGCCTAGTTCTGTAGCTTCAGCTCCAGCTCCAGTTCAGCCACGAGTGTACAGTCTGAGTCAGCAGGAGGCTCGAGATGCTCCGGATGTGATGACAGGTACGATTTATATTTCTGATCAGCCCTGTCGTGTTTTGTATGATTCTGGAGCCAGTCACTCGTTTCTTTCCGAGCGTTGTTTTGATGCTTTGCATCTGGATTCGATTTTGCTACCGGTTTCTCTTTCTGTGATTTTGCCGGCTGGAAGTAATTTGATTGCTCGGAAGTTTTGTTTTTGTGAGATTGATATTGCTGGCAAGAAGTGAAAATCGAGTTTGATTTTGTTGCCGATTACTTCGTACGATGTGATTTTGGGCATGGATTGGCTGAGTCTGTATGAGGCTCAGATTGACTGTTTGAAGAAGCAAGTGAGCTTGCTTATGTCAGGAGAGAGATGTGTATTCCAAGGCTTACGAGGTGTTCTCTCTTGTTTGATTTCTGTATTGGAAGTGAGAAGAATGTGGAAGAAGGGTTGTCCGGTATTTTTGGCTTCTGTACGGGATATGAACCTGGATGTTGGTTCTGTTTCTGATATCCCAGTGGTACGAGAGTTTGCAGATGTATTTCCTGAGGAGTTGGTTGGTTTACCTCTGGATAGAGATGTGGAGTTCTCTATTGATATTTTTCCGGGTACAGCTCCGATATCAAAAGCTCCATATAGGATGGCACCGAAAGAACTTTCTGAGTTGAAAGTTTAGCTTTAGAAGTTAGTGGATAGAGGATTTGTTCGTTCTAGTGTCTCTCCTTGGGGAGCACCTGTTTTGTTTGTGAGGAAGAAGGACGGAACACTCTGTATGTGTGTTGACTACAGAGATTTGAATAAAGTCATGATCAAGAACAAGTATCCCTTACCACGGATTGATGACTTGTTTGACCAACTTTCTGGTTCTTCTGTGTTTTCAAAAATTGATTTGAGATCTGGATATTATCAGGTAAAGGAAGCTGATGTGATGAAGACAACTTTCAGTACTCGGTACGGACACTACGAGTTCTTGGTTATGCCTTTTGGGATAACCAATGCACCTGCTATTTTTATGGATCTGATGAACAGAGTGTTCAAGGAATATCTAGATCAGTTTGTGATCGTCTTCATCGATGATATTCTGGTGTATTCTGCTTCTGAGAATGATCATGCCAGGCATTTGAGCATGGTGTTGGAGACTCTGAGACGGCATCAGTTGTATGTTAAGTTCTCCAAGTGTGAATTCTTGTTGAAGAGCATTTCATTTCTGGGGCATGTGATTAGCGGTGAAGGTATTTCTATTGATCCCCAGAAGATTCAAGCTGTTGTGGATTGGCCAAGGCCTATTACGGTATTTGAGGTACGTAGTTTCTTAGGCATGACTGGATACTACAGGAAGTTTGTGAAAGAATTTTCTCAGATTGCTACGCCTTTGACGAGACTGACTCAGAAGTCAGTAGCTTTTGTTTGGACACCGGAGTGAGAGGCTAGTTTTCAGAGATTGAAGGATTGTCTGACTTCAGCTCCAATGTTAGAACTTCCGTCAGGTACGAAAGGATTTCAGGTGTTCAGTGATGCTTCACTAAAAGGTTTGGGATGTGTGCTGATACAGAATGGTCAGGTAATTGCTTATGCTTCAAGACAGTTAAAATCACATGAGAAGAATTACCCGACACATGATCTGGAATTAGCTGCAGTTGTTTTTGCCTTGAAGATTTGGCGTCATTATTTGTATGGTGTCAGATGTGAGATTTTCACGGATCACAAGAGTTTGAAGTACATTTTCACTCAGAAGGATCTGAATTTGAGGCAAAGAAGGTGGCTTGAGTTGATCAAGGACTACGATCTGACGATTCAGTATCAGCCTGGTAAGGCTAATGTGGTAGCAGATGCTCTGAGCAGAAAATCTTCTGGATTATCAGGTATTCAGCTCACTTCTGATGATTTTCTGATTCGTGATATGGAACGTTTGCAGTTGGAAGTGATTTCCTCCAGTGGTTTGGATTCTGGAGTATTGACTCAGTTGAGCATTCAGTCTTCTTTGGAAGAAAGGATTCAGGAAATCCAGAAGTTAGATTCTGATTATTCGACATTGATTGCTCAGATTGAATCTAGTAAGAAGCCTGAACTCCGAGTTTCTGATTCTGGTACTATTTTCTGCAAGAACAGGTTATGGATTCCTATGTTTGGAGATCTGAGGAAAGAGATTCTGTATGAATCTCATCATTCCCGGCTACACTGTTCATCCGAGAAGTGGCAAGATGTACGGAGATATGAAGAGTTTGTTCTGGTGGCCGGGAATGAAAAAGGATGTCGCAGATTTTGTTGCTAGATGCGAGGCCTGTCAGTTGGTGAAGGCAGAGCATCAGCGACCAGGAGGACTTTTGCAGTCGTTGCCTATCCCTGAGTGGAAGTGGGAGGAGGTAACGATGGATTTTGCTATGGGTTTTCCTCGATCAAGGCAAGGGCACGATGCCATTTGGGTGATTGTGGATCGATTGACGAAGTCTGCTCATTTTCTTCCGATCAGGCAGACCGATCCGGTGGATCGATTGGCATAGGTATATGTGAAAGAGATTGTCCGATTACACGGTGTGCCTAAGGTGATTGTTTCTGATCGAGATGGACGGTTTACTTCCAGACTTTGGAAGGGTATTCAGCAAGGTTTTGGTACGAAGTTACATTTCAGTATAACTTTTCATCCGCAGACTGACGGACAGTCTGAAAGGACTATTCAGGTACTGGAAGATCTGCTGAGGCTATGTGTTTTAGATTTTGGAGGAAGCTGGGAAGATCACATTCCTCTGATAGAGTTTGCTTACAATAACAGTTTTCAGTCCAGTATTGGTATGACACCTTATGAAGCTCTGTATGGCCGGAAGTGTAGAACTCCTTTGACTCTGACTGAGGTTGGAGATAGACAGGAGATGGGTGCCACTTTTGTAGATGAAACTATTAAGAAAGTCAATTTGATTAAATAAAGGTTGAAAGCTGCACAAGATCGACAGCAGAAATATTACAATCAGAAGCACAGGTTCGTTGAATTTCAAGTTTGTGACTTTGTGTATGTCAAAGTCAGTCCGATGAAGGGTGTGAGCAGATTTGGCAGAGTGAGTAAGCTCAGTTCAAAATATGTTGGACCTTTTGAAATCCTTGAAAGGATTGGTAAATCTGCTTATCGGCTGTTGTTATCTGATCAAATGTCCGATGTTCATTATGTGTTCCACGTATCTACTTTGAGAAAGTGGATATCTGACTCTGGAAAGAAAGTGTCTACTGATGAGATTGAGATTCAGGAGAATCTGAGATATAAAGAAGAACCCGAGTTGATTCTAACTTATGATATTCGTAAGTTGAGAAGTAAACAGATTCCGATGGTTAAGGTGCAGTGGAAGCACCGAACTGCACGAGAAGCGACTTGGGAGAAGGAGTCGGACATGAGGAAGTCGTATCCGTATTTGTTTTGACTGAGTTTTGATTGGACAATGTCGAGGACGACATTTTTTTGAAGTTGGGGAGATTGTAACATCAGTTTTGCTCCTATCGTCCGGGCCGATCGTGGATCGTCCCGGGACGATCAGTTGAATTTTTGCTCCAGATTTTATACTGAAGTTACTGGAAAGTTTTCCTGTAAGCATCGTCCGGGCCGATCTGGGATCGTCCCGGAACGATCAGAGCATGGCACAAATCAGAGAGTAGGGGTTTTTATCGTCCAAGGAAATTAATTATCGTCCTGAGAAATCGTCCCAGGCCGATGGGATTTTGTTCAGATCGTCCAGGACGATCGTGCGATCGACCGGGCCAATCAGAAGGTTATTTAGCTGAAATCAGTCGTTTTGAAGAGAGAGAAAAATCAGGTTTTATAAAAATATCATTTTGAGGAGAGAGAAGGTCGAGGTCCATTTTCGTCCGACGAGACAGATCAAGAAAGTGGTGTTTGCAAGGTAAGGCACATTCCGCCTTTCTCAATTTTCAAAACGGTGAAGTTTGAACGATTTTTCTGTCCGGATTTCATTTTCGTTAGCGAATTTCGTCCGTATTTTCCGATTGGTTCAGTTTTTACCGCGTAACTTTTGATATATTTCTGAGGTGCCGAGTGTGCACATTTTGATTATTTTTTGGAGATTTTTGACCGGATAGTTTTGATTTGGCGACGTTTTCTGTTGACTGTAAATTTTCACGATGTCTGAAAATGTTGTGACAGTAGAATAAATATCTTGCAATGTTGTTGTGAACATTCTGTGATAATTTGGTAATTTTTTATTCTTAGGAAATTTTGTGTAAATTCTGTATACTGCCGTTATGCCGCCGGATTTTCGTACAATTTCTGAATTTGTCCGGATTTGTTCTGAATTGAATTAATTATTCGTATGCTATTGGGAGCCACAAGGGGAAGGTGCTGTAAGCACAAGGGAGCTATAAGGGGAAGTTCTGAGAATTTCTGAAATTCTGTATATCTGTTCTGTTCTGGTGCTATAAGCACAATTGGGAGCTATAAGGGGAAGTTCTGGTGCTGTATGCACAAGGGAGCTATAAGGGGAAGTTCTGGTGCTGTATGCACAAGGGAGATATAAAGGAAAGTTCTGAAATTTGGAAGGACTATCTGTTCTGAAATATTTATTCTAATTTGATATGAATTTATGATTTCCGTACAATTCTGTCTGTTCTGATATGACTTCTGATCTGATATGATTTAATCTGATTTTTTATTTCTGTACGTTCTGTCAGCTCTGATGTAATGTATTTCTGATTCTGTTCTGATTTGATCTGATCTGTATGATTCTGTTCTGATTTGATCTGATCTGTATGATTTTGTTCTGATTCAAGTTCTGAAATTATGATTTCTGTGAATTCTGTTCTGTTCTGATTCGATATACGATTCTGTTGATCTGATTTCTGTACGGATTCTTGTCTGAGGTGTTTGATGTGGATTCTGAGGATTTTGATTGGAGGTTTGATGTCTTGCTGAGCTGTTGTAGCTCATCCTTGTTTTCTGCGTGGTTTTTAAGTTCTAGGAAAGGGAAAGAAGTCTTGGAGTAGGAGTTCAGAGTCTGATCTGTTATAGGTATTTTGTACTTTTGATTTTTTGTACAGTCATGACTTTTCTGTTCTGTTTTTCTTTCTGTCTGAAAGCCATGAGCTGTATGTGTATATGATTCCTTTGAGAAGAAAAAGATAGTTGACCGATTCCGTTGCATTTGATGTTTATAGTAGCTCTGTGTGTGTCTGTTTCTGTCTGTATGTTTGGAAGAAAGTTCTGAAGCAAATTCCAAAGCCAGATCCTGGAATCAGTTCAGTCAATTTGAGTTTGGCCACGACCCGATGCGAGCGGGATCCGTCCCGGTCGGGTTGGGTCGTGACAGTAGTCTCCTCCAAGATATCATGTGTAAATTGATTAATCTTGTATTAACTTTTGTAGGAAGAGTATACACGGCTTTGAGAGAGATAGGCTGGAGCAGGTGAAGGATCTTCTAGGGGATTAGCAGATTATTCTAACTACTGCACTTGGTCGTAAGCAGTAGGTGGAATGCAAAAAAGTCGAGTTTATGATTTAGGCTTGCAAACCTACCATACGAGGGGGAGACATCTGGTGGCTCCAGCTTCTCAACAAACATTTAGGAGTCATTGTACAGCCAATAGGTAGCTGCCCTAACAACAAATCTAGATCAAGTTAGAAAATCACAAGTTAACATGCAAATGCACAACAAAGTCATTTTGTTGGATGAGTTGCAAATATTAAGGGATTAGTTTATTGGAAAGCAGGTAGCATCAGCAGTGGATGAGACATATTCTGATTAAATTTTTTTTTTTTTTTGGTTATTACTGGACATTTCATTTCTATGTTTGAAATTTCATTTTTATGTTTGTATGCTTTAGTGGTCATTTTTCATTACACAACGAACGAACTTTATGTTTCTTTTTTAACTATTTTGTGAATGTTCAATAAAATGTTATATAATATGTTATTATATGATGCATTCATGTATTTAGTTTATTTTTGTGTTAATATATTTTGAACAATATTAGTTGTCTTTTATGTTTTTTTTTAAGCTATCCAATGATGGTGGGCTTCCAATGATCATGGTAGGAAAGTGCTAGGCATGGCAAGCCTTGGGTTTGCTTGCTCTAGGGTCCATTTCATCCTTAGGCTGCTTGTTGATTTCGGTTTGGTGAGGTTGCTGCTCTCGGGTGAGCCTTGGTTGCTTGGTATTGAGCTCAAAATACTGGAATTCTACTTGGTGTTAGCTCATAAATGTTTGAGCTGAAGTTTAGCTCAATGATTGGAGATTAAATACACTTCCTAGTTCATTAATTCAAAAAGGTGTGCTTATGTTTTAAGCTCATTATTGAGGAGCTCAATGGAGTGGACTTGTTCCTTTTCTTCTTTCTTTGTCTTCTCGGTTTCCCCTTGCTGGTTGGTTTCCCGTGATCTGCCCCTTTGTCTCCTGTGCTGGCTCTACGGATCCCTTGCTGGCTAGCTTCCCGTGCTCTGATGCCTTTCCTCCTGTGCTAGCTTTTCGGGTCCATTGCTGACTGGTTTCCCGTGGCTATTTGGGGGGGATTTCGAAGACTTCCTCTTTGTTTTCTGTGCAGTTTTTCTGCTGCAGTTTTTGGCTGTCTTTTGGCCCTCTTCTTGGTGACTTTTGGCCTTTCATTTTCCCATTTCTTATTGGATTTGGTTGGAGGTGTTATGGCTATTTGTTTACCTTCTTTTGCCTATAAAATAGAGATGTTTTGGCATGAAAAAGGTTGTTGAAAATTTGAGAAAAAATCTCTACAAAACCTGAGGGTTTCTTCTTGGAAAATCTTGAGAGCTTGTTTCATCCCCTTTTTCTCATCTATATTTCGTCTTGGCTTCTAACCACTTCTTCTCTACGCAAGTTCCACTCCACTTGTATCCTTCTTCTTGAGCTTTGGAATTATATGTTGGCTAAAATTTGGAGACATTTGTCGGAGGAGTTTAGAAAGGACGTTAGACTCTTTTGCAGTGGTGGACTCTTGATTTACAAGCCTAAGCACAATTTTCTTAAATTTTCCTACTTTCGTTGCATGTGAGGAGACCGCTAGATGGTTATACTGAGGATAGCATTTTTATATTTTTATTTTGTTTTGTTCGATTTGTCTTTTGTTTCTCCTAAGTTTGTTTCGATGTTTACAAACTACATTTGAATCGAGTTTGGTTTAAGTCTTGTCCAGGTGTTCTCCAATTTGTCTCTTTACTATAGTTTTGCTCACATCAAAGTTGGAAATCAGAGCGATTTAGGAAATCCTTGGTTTGTAAGTCGCTTGTTTCTTTTGAGTTCTAAAATGGCTAGGGGGAATGGCAAAATGTAATGCAACAATTAACGGATTTGCAAAATCAGATGAATGAAATGGCTAATACCCTTGCTAATCTTAATATTAATCAACAACATGTTCAAACATCTGAAAGTGAAGAAGAAGTCCTTAGGAATAAAAATAGGCGACAACGAAACAGGGATTTTGGAATTAAAATTAACGTTTAAAACTTTAATGGTAAGTTCTAACTTGATCTATTTCTCGAATAGCTTGATAAAATGAATCAATTTTTCGAATGGAGAGAAATTCCTGAAAATCGGAAAGTAAAATTTGCAAGCTTAATTAAATGGTCATGCTCTTACATGGTGAAAAAATTTGCAAAACAACAGACTTAAGCGTGGTAAAGAAAAAATTCAAAACTGGGAACAGATGAAAGAAAAAATGAGAGGAAAATTTTTACCGTCTGATCACACACAAACTCTATTTCAAGAATTCAATAATTTGCGACAAGGAACTCAAACTGTGGAAGAATATACGGAACTGTTTTGCAAACTTCAATCAAGAAATGATTTAGATGAATCTGAAGGAAAAACTCTTTCAAGATACATTAACGGTCTTAAATGGACAATTCAGGATCAATTGAACTTGCATCATGTAATAAACGTTGACGAGGCATATCGAATGACATTAAAAATTGAAAAACAACATCAAAGAGAAAGAAGTCATAACAAGATAATGGAAACATACAAACGACAATCAACTGGTGGATCTAAGAATCAATCTCAAACTTCTATGGAAACATTGGGGATAAAAATTAAGTCTTTTGAAAATCAAAATATGAATAAAGGAAAGGGAATTATGGGTCCTAAGCCTTCTGAACAACCTAAAATTAAATTAATCGGACCATGCTACAAATGCGGGCTCTATGGCCATCTTTTGGCAACTTGTAGAAAAAATAATCCACTAAGAACTAATTTCATTGAAAACAACGAAGTAGAGGAAGTGGAAGAAAATGAATCTGAAAATGAAAATGACATAGAATTAGAGAAAATTGATATCGAGGGAGATGAAGGAGAAGAAATTTTGGTAATCCGACAAGTCTTAACAACAAAAATTGATAACGGAGACAAGTGGTTTAGAAGAAACATTTTCAAAATAACTTGTACAGTTGGGGGGAAAATCTGCACTCTTATGATAGATAGTGAAAGTTCAGGGAATTTTGTATCTGAACTGATGGATGATAAGCAGAAATTAAAATCCAAACTGCTTGCTAAGTCTTATAAAATCTCTTGGTTTAAAGAGGGAGGTGAGATTCCTATCACAAAGCAATGTGTTGTTAACTTAACAATTGGGGGGTCTTTTAAAGATCAAGTGACTTGTGATGTGCCTCTAGAAGTCTGTCATATTCTGTTGGGTCGACCTTGGCAATTTGATAACAAAACTATTCACAACAGGGAGAAAAACACTCATACTTTGATTCAAAACAAGGAATTCACTCTCTATCCTCAAAAACATGTGTCTGATTCACTTGCTAAAAATAACAAAGTTGTCAAAATAAGCACTCCTGAATAACTTTTGAATGCGAATCATTTGAAACACTCTGATGTAGTTTACTTGATTGATTTTGGGAAAAGAAACTGATTCTGTGCTTCAAATTCCTAAAGAAATTCGATCTTTAATCGATGAGTTTTCTGATTTAACTCCTGAAGAACTACCTGTATGTTTGCCAGCAATGAGAGATATTAAACATCATATTGATTTAATTCCTGGAGCAACATTGCCTAATTTACCTCATTATAGGATGAGTCCAACTGAACATGCTGAACTTTTTAAGCAAGTGACTGATTTGCTAGAAAAAGGTTTGATTAAAGTGTGGGCTCCGAAAATTCGGCCCCGGCCTCCCCGCTCGCTCTTTTCTTTTTTCTTCGGCGAGGGAGTTTTAACATAATAAGTTCCGGGGTAAATTTTGGAAGGCAAATGAGTTTGTAGATAAGACACTACCCAGAGATTTCGCCCTCATTTTGTGAGGACTTTATCATCTGAGTTCTGGTTTCCTATAGGCGCAAGCCCCTATAGTTAATTACCCCTCCCGATCACGAGAGAGAACTTTCGATTAAGGCTAGTCGTCAATCAGATACGTGGTATCTGGCATATAGTAGCAGCAATGGGTATTGAGATAGTTGGAGAATTTGGGAGTTTGGAGGATTAGAAGTTGGGTTTGAAAAGTTTGATATTTAAAATAGAAACTTCACCATCTTGTACTTAAAGCGGATGGTGGGGGAATGAATGATAGACCCGATCAAGATCCCATGGTTCCGTTGTCCCGGGCCATCGTGGTCCCTGGTCTACTTAGTCAGAGGAGGTAGTCGACCCAAACTGACAGAAGGATCCTTGTCGGCAGCCATGGGTTGCTTCGTCCAAGGGGACCTTGTAGACCTGGGTTGAATGTTTGTCTAAGGGGACAAATTTGAATCCACCTTAGCTTACAGAGGGCTTTGTGCCCTATCGATCATATCCTATTGATTCATATCTCAAGAATTTAACACCATTAAGGAGCGTATTGGCTCTGGCCATAACCGCTATCTGTGGTGCCATTTGGCGGCAAAACCACTCGGTTCAGAGGGCCCCGGGTCATAATCGTTTACCTGCAGTGCCATTTAGCGGCGAAACTGCCGGTTAGAGGACACGTACCACGTCCTTATTGGCAAGAGATTGTTTGAGAATGAATCCTAGTGATATTTTCGACTAGGCATTTGGCTCTTTGTGAGCTAGAGTAGTTTTCATTTTTGTCCACCTCGGCAAACTGTTGCGGAGGGCAGATGATTTTTGCTTTATGTGTTTGATGGATTGATTTTTATTTTAAATATCTGGATTTGAATGACTTTGGATTTTGCTGAGCATTAGACTTTGTGGGCTTTTTGGATTTGTGTGGATATTTGAGTGGAATTTGGAATATTGGAAATAGACTTTGGATATTTGGGAGATATTTGAAAATATCTGGGAACCCCTTCGGTTGAAATATGAATTCAACACGGCCATCATCGGGGTGTTTGGGGAGCATTTCCATTTTCTGGATTGAACCTTGTCGACTCTATCTATTGGTCGATAGAGGATCAGGTTTCGTAGGCTTTATGCCCTTGATAGTGAATTCTCATTGTTATAGGCATTGAAGGCCTAATATGAATGTATTAAGACAAATATAACGGTCGCCACAACCGTATATTTGTTTGTTGGTTCGAACCCTGTCGACTTCTATTGAACCGTATAGAAGGATCAGTTTCAAACTTGAATTCACTTGTCAACCCGTGCAGCATCTCTAGACGTCATGTGTGTACCAATAACACGTTCGTCGGGGCCCATGCGTGTATTTGATTACATTTACCCCTTTAAGTCGGGGGTATTCTTGGAATAGACACCTTTTGTCTGCTTGTACGAACGTTGCAGATCCGGTGGCGTGACGTTGTAGTTGTGGACGCCTTCTGTCTGCTTGTACGAATGTTGCAGATCCGGTGGCGTGGCGTAGCAGCTTCTGGATAGAATTGTTCGATGCTTCGTACAGGTAGACTGTCGTGCACTATTTGTTGATTTTTGTAGGCGGGTCATAGTGCACTAACTAATCTCTTGCCTTAACCCGTAGGAGGTTGCTATCTATTATAGTTCCCTTTCATTCTTCTTGTAGATGACATGTTACGAGTATGACGGGTTTCCTATGACTGCTCGTAGGTATCTAAATTTACTGCATATCATTTGCTCTTCCTTGCAGCGAATTGGACAGTCGTATTTGCTGGCCATTGAACGGTGATTGATTTTTGGGGTGTCGTAGCATCCACGACTGTTGTAAGCAGATATATTCATTCTTAGACTGAAGTTAACTACAGGATACTGCATTTACTGTAGTCTTTCTGTATCTACCCATGGGTGGATATTATACATACATTTGATTCGTAGAGAAATTGTATGTATTGCAGATTTTTATACTACTCACAAACATTTGTATTTTCATTTGATGTAATCCCTTAAATATTGAGTTATTGCGCTGGATTTGTGTCTCCCTTGAAAATAACTTGCTATTCGTGTGATGAACTTGTACCGTTGATATTTTCCTTCAGTCAACCACATACCCCTTTCAATCTTCATTATTTACAAACTTTTGCTTGAATATCAATTTGATTCAAAAGTTTAAGTCACCTTGATTCATTATCCTTTGCTTGCAATCAATACCTCCATCATTAGTTTCGATTGAAGAATTATCGCAATATCTTGTACATCATTCTTGTTTGCTTATAATTGATGGTTAATGAGATGTAGGAATCCTCCCTAACCCCACCAAGAATTTGTATGCGTGAGATTTGGAATGGCTCATGTTTCTTAACCAGCACTTGTATTTTGATTGTAAAGATATTGACATTTTGATTATTCTTCAAGAAGTAAAATTCTTCATCATTATCCGTGGCTTGTATCATGTACAATGATATGTATATTTTTTGGAAGTGTCATATTTGCTCATGAGCAAATCATGTCCATTCAAGTTCAAATCAATGTGCAAGTTAAATCCAAGTCCTTTGTAGTATTTGTTCAGTTCAAGTTCTTCTCACTTAGTTCAAATTAAGTTCATCTGAGTTCAAATAAGTTCACTTTGGGTCCATGTCTTGTTCAAGTTCAATGTCCACAAGTTTGAGTTCAAGATCATGTTCATTATGCTTAAGTTATGATTCATTTAGGTTTGAGTTCAATTAAATAGATTGAATCAAGTCCACAAGTCCTTGTCTGTATTTCAGACAAAATTTCGGCAGCCTCCCGGCGTCTCCCCCGTTTAGGGGAAAAAACCAAGAGGCCGCCTACCCGCCATGTCAATAAAGACGTGCACGGTTGGTGTTGGTGAGACACCGCAGCGGTTGTATTTGTGTTTTCTCCCACCACGCGCAATAAAGGCATGCATGGGGTTTTATAAAAAGCATTTTTGAAAAAGCAATTTTTTATTTCCCCCCGCCCGGGGGTACTTAATAAGCGACCCCGCTTCGCCGTACATGCCGCACCAGGGTCCCATCCCACCACGCGCAATAAAGGCGTGCATAGGGCGGTTCTCCGGTTTGCCACAGACATTGAAGCAAGGTTTTGAGTTTAGAAGAATTCATACCTTCGCGGGGTTGTCGTGGTTGACACGTGGATCGAGGGGTCACTCGCCTACCTCGTCGTAGGTGTCGCATCGGGTTCCCTCCTACCACGGCCAATAAAGGCGTGCTTAAGTGGTTTGCTGGTCTGACACGAACGTCGAGGAAAGAGAGTGAAGGGATAGCATTTTTTTATTGTTAATTATTATTATCTTTAATTAATTATGATTAATTATAATCAACAATTATTAATTAATTAAATAAGGATAAATAATTATAATTAAATAATTAATTATAACTATTTATCATTATTAGTGATTAATTATAATTAACATAATTAATTTTGATTAATTAAATTAATTATAAATAATGATAATTAATTAAAATCAAAGATAATTAGTTATAATTAAATAATTAATTATAACTAATTATTATTGTTTAATTAATTAAAATTAAATAATTAACTTTGATTAATTAAAATTAATTATACCATAATAATAATTAATTTCGATTAGAGATAATTAATTATAATTAAATAATTATCATATTTATTAATTAATAATTATTAATTTATAACTAAGTTTAATTAATTAAAATATAATAATAATAAAAACAAAATCCCTCTCCCTCTCACTCGGTTCGACGGACACGGGATTTGGCCGAAGAAGTGCATGTGAGGGAGGAAGTTACCTTCACGATCAAGCGAGCTCCAGTTGTTGCTTCCGATCGGACTCAAAGAGAATATCGGAGGAGCGAAGTCGTCCGACTACAAGGGGTCGGGATCTGGGGTTCGGTCGACTTCTGGATCGGAGGTTGGATTGGCGTCGGGTATGTATGCAGATCTCTCTCTCTCTCTCTCTCTCTCTCTCTCTCTGCGGGATCAAAGGAGGCGGAGGCTGTGAGGGATTTGCGAACTGGAAGCAACTACGAGAGTCGAGAGAGGAACAGAGTTTCGGCGCTGTGAACGAACTGGCCAAGAGAAGCCTCTACCTCTTCATTTTATAGACGCGAGTGGAGGCCGAAGGTCGAGGCTACGTATAGGAATCGCAAGATTTGCGGGATCAGACGCGAACGGCACCGCGTCTACAGTGTTTCAACGGGATATGTGGATCCGACGGGTAAGATGTGTGTATACAGGATTTTTTATCTTCTCCCCTTTATTCCTTTGAGCATTACATGAGGGTCAAAATAAAGAAAGCTTAAGTCCTTGTGCTGTGCTTGCTTTATTAACTCCTAAGAAAGATGGAACGTGGAGAATGTGTGTGGATAGAAGGACAATAAATAAAATCACCATCAAATATCACTTTCCTATTCCTAGGTTGGATGACATGCTAGATATACTAAGCGGTGCAAAAATCTTTATTAAAATTGATTTCAGAAGTGGGTATCACCGAATAAGAATAAGACCTGGAGATGAATGGAAAACTACTTTTAAAATAAAAGAGGGTTTTGTATGAATGGCTTGTGATGCCTTTTGGACTTTCGAATGCTCCGAGCACTTTTATGAGAACTATGAACCATGTTTTGAGACCATTTATTAACAAGTTTGTCGTTGTATATTTTGATGACATTTTGATTCATAGTGTTCACTCTTCTGAGCATCTTAATCATGTGAGACAAGTGTTGCAAACTCTAAGAAAACAAAAACTGTATATCAATCTTAAAAAATGTTCCTTCTTTACTTCAAGCTTAACATTTTTTGGTTTTATTGTTTCTGCTGAAGGAATAAATGTTAATCCAATAAAAATTGAGGCAATTCAAAGTTGGCCCACTCCTAAAAACATAAGTGAGGTGAGGATTTCATGGTTTGGCTTCTTTTTATCGAAGGCCTATTAAGAACTTCAGTTCTCTGATTGCACCTATTACTGATTGTTTGAAAAAGCGGGTGTTTAGGTGGACACGTCAAGCTGAACAAACTTTTGAGTTCATTAAGAAAAAAATGAGTCAAGCTATCATTCTTAGTTTGCCAAATTTTGAAAAAAATTTTGAAGTTGATTGCGATGCTTCTCATATTGGTATTGGTAATACTTTTAGTCAAGAAGGAAAATTTATTACTTTAGTGAAAAACTGAATGACACTCCATCCAAATATTCTTTACGATTTGGAGTTTTATGCTATTGTTCAAGCTTTGAAATCTTGGAGAAGTTTTTTGATTCAACGGGAATTTGTCTTAAATACTGATCATGAAGCACTTCGTTTTCTGGGCTCTCGAAAAAATTTGAATAAAAGACATGCTAAGTGGGTTTCATTTTTGCCAAGATTATATTTTTCATATCAAACATAAAACTGGTGTTTTGAACAAGGTTGCTGATGCTTTAAGTAGGAGATCTCATTTGTTAAGAACTGTTTGTTAAGAGAGTTGCTACTTGCATGTTTTACATTCTTGCAACTTGTCTAGTTTTGATTATTCTAAAAATTATTATTTTAAATTTTGTTATCTCCTAAAACTTTTTGGAAGATTAGTATTTTGCTCTTGTGTGGACTAACATTTCAGAAAAATCATACTCCAGACTAATGAAGACTTCAAATCAAATTCAGCATGACATTGTTTGTAAATTGAAGCTTATATTTTTCTTTGAATTGAATTTGAGAGGGAGTGATTGTAATTGAGTAAATAAGCACACACACACTTAAGAAAATCTTTAAAAAAATTTATACTGATCGTATAGGACGAACTCAGTTCGTAAGGGACGATCAAGTCAGTTATCCCCTCGGAAGAGCAATGGAACGAACAGGAAGTGAGAAAATTTTTTTCTAAGTCCTGAACGTCCAGACGAAATTCCATATTCATCCCTGGACGAACACCTCTGGATTCTAACTTTACACTATTCGTCCAGACGAAATGCATGAATCGTCCCTGGACGAACTCCTCTGGATTTTCACTTTACACTGTTCGTCCAGACGAAATGCATGAATCATCCCTGGACGAACTCCTCTGGATTCTCACTTCATATTATTCGTTCAGACGAAATGCAAGAATCATCCCTGGACGAAATCCTCTGGATTTCCATTTTGTTCTGTTCGTCCAGATGAAGTTCATAGTTCGTCCCTGGACGAACTCCTCTGGACATTGAGTTTAAACTAATCGTCGAGACGAAACAATCTACTCGTCTCTGGACGAAGTCCTCTGGACAAAATTCGTCTAAGATGAACCTACATTCGTCCCAGGACGAAGTGAACCGACTCTTGAAATTTTGGCAACTCCCTGCAGTTGTCGGAACTGACCTATGATATAACCGTTCGTACCGGACGAACTTATTTCGTACGGGACGATGATTGGGTACGAAGTCAGTTCATACCAATATACATTGGATTTGTTTCCAAGTGATTTAAGTAAAATCGTCCAAGACGATCCACGATCGTACGGGACGATCCACTGCCTACAAACTTGAATTTCAGAATTTTTGGACGATTTTTTGTCTTTTCTATATAAAGTCTAATATAAACTGTCACTTAATCTTTTTGCTTACTGATCTTCGTGCCTACTGAAAGGAGAGTCAAGGAGAGAGTGTGAGAGTGTCTGAAGTAGGATTCTTACTACTGGAGCGTGAAGGTTTCTCTTGGTACTCAAAGGTAAGAGTCTCTACTTGTGATTTTTTTATTACTTCACTCTTTTCTCCCGTCCTTCTAGATTTCTTGTGAAGAAGATCTATCAAGGAGATCCGGTTCTCTGCCGACACTTGGAGAGTGTGAACAGACGAAGAGTTCTCTGCCTACACTTGAAGAGTGTGAACAGCCGAAGGGTTCTCTGCCCACACTAGGAGAGTGCGAAAGAACAAAGGATTTTCTGCCTACACCGGGAGAGTGTGAAAGGACGGACGATTCTCTATCAACACTGGGAAGAGTGTAAAAGGACGACAGTTCTCTACCAACACTAGGAAGAGTGTAAAAGGACGACGGTTCTCTGCCGCACCGGGTAGTGGTGGAAGAGAGTTTTGTAAAGTCTTCTCTGCCTTGCTGTGGGTGCAAAAGGAGAGCCACTAGTGGTATTAGTGCAATACTCGTACGGTGCCTCCGGGGAGTGGATGTAGGTCGTGTTTGACCGAACCACTATAAATCTTGTGTCTTTTATTTTTCCGCTGCTTTTATTTTTATCGTTATTAACCTGTGGTTGAAAAATCTATTTCCACAAAATTCATTAAAGTTTATTTTTGGTTTAAAATTTTAAAAAGAGGGATTGAGTTTTTAATTACCAATTCACCCTCACTCTTGGTTAGCCACTGGGACATAAGCTTAGGTTTAACAACCTAATTCATATTGAACAAGTCTCAACAAGTGATATCAGAGCTTTGTTTCAAAATCATAAGTTCAGACTACTTTTTGATTAACATAGATGGCTACATTTGGAAACCGAAATACACCTAAGGGTTACTGATGCGGGCAAAAGATACAGGGAAGCCTATACCCTTCGCTCGCAAAGGACACGACGGACTTCTAAAGACGAAAATAACTAAAAGACGAGAAAAGAGACGAACAAACAGGGAAGAACAAACTCTTACATTTCAATTTTAAAACCAAATAAAAAAGACTATGACGACGACTTACAACCAACACGACATACACCCTAAAGTTGCTGCACTTTGAGAAGAAGGATACAGATGGAGCGGCACTTTCGGAGAGACGAAAGAGATTAGAAGCCCGAGAAGAAAGGGTGGAAAGAGCCCGCAGGATTTCCGGAGGGGATGAGAAAAGAAGGTTGGAAAGAGCCCGCAGGATTTCCAAGCAACCCGCAGGTTAACAGATTTTTTTCCAAAAATCAAATTTCATAACTTCACTATTTCAAATAATACATAACCCCCCATATTTATAAATATGAAAGGGGAATACAAAAGGACACAAACACTTAATTAACACATAATTAAAAGCATAGAAATCTCCCCACAAAGCTCTCGGTTTACACCCAAACCAGGAACCAAGCAGACGGCCACGGGAGACGAAGGGAACCACACGGACCGAGAGCCACAGCCGCGGGAAACGAAGGAACCGCACGGAGGAAGGAGCCCAGCCGTGAGATCCCAAGGGGCATACACATAAAACTAAAAAGCAATGGTGGAAACCAAAGAGCCACCATGGGAAAAGACATCTTGGAATTACAAAGGTCGGTTTGGAATTCCAAGAGACAAACATAAAAGCAAACATAAAAAGCATAAAACTATATTAATTAAAAGATAATAAATGAACTAAAATGTTAGCTCATAATGAGCTAACCCTTAGTTCAATAAATGAACTAAAGTTCAGCTCATAAATGAACTAAAAGTTTAGCTCAAATATGAAAAACTACTAGACTCAAGGGAAGCCAAAATATGATTTATTTTGGACATGGGTTGACCCCTCCTATGTCTACATCAGTTACTCTATAACTAGACCTCCATAGTTCAATAATATTCCTTTTGATTTTTGAAAAACACGCATGCCTACATTTTTACAATCACTTGATTACCGTATGTGGATCTTAGTTCAGGAAGGGTATACAAAACCAACTAGACTAGTTAACGGAGTTAGAGTTGAAACATCTTTTGTGGACTGGACAGTAGAAGAACGTGACTTAGCACAACTAAATGCCAAATGCTTGAATAATTTCTTTTGTGCACTTAAATTAGAAGATTACATGCAGATTTCTACTTGCAAGAGTGGAAAGGACATATGTGATAGACTTTGTATAACATATGAGGGGACTAATGAGGTTAAACAATCTAGACTTAATATCTTGTTGCATGATTATGAACTATTTCGCATGAAACCAAATGAATCCATTTATGATATGTACACAAAATTCACACAAATAGTCACCTCTTTACATGTATTGGGTAGGGAACTAACGAATACTGGAATGATTAATAAGATTTTTCGTTATTTGCCTACTGCTTATGATGTTAAAATTACTGCAATTACAGAGTATAAAGATTTAAACATTTACTCAATTGACAATCTTCTTGGTTCGCTAATTGCTTACGAGCAAGGAGTTAGCCAACGAAAGATTGATGTAGCTGAACCACGAAGGGAAAAGAACATAGCACTAAATGTGGAGGAATCTAAGAGTGAACACTCACAACCTGAGGATGAAGATGACATCGCATTAATGACTAGACAATTCAGAAGCTTTCTGAAGAGGAAGCAGAAGAGACGCCAACAATGAAATCGAGGTAAATTTAATAGGAATGTCAAAGTCTCAAATGATGTTATTTTCTATGAGTGCAGAAAACCTGGACATATTAAGACAGCCCGCCCAAAACTCAAAGCCACTCCTAGCAAGGAGAAAGTAGAGAAGAAACCAATTGTGAAGAAGGGCAAGAAGAAATTCCAAAGAGCTTTCTGGACGGACTCAGCTTTGGACTCGTCAGAGACGGAAAAGGAAGAGGAAGTCACTAATCTGTGCTTAATGACCAATAAACTTGATCAGTCAGATCATGAAGAGGTATGTGACTTATCTTATAATGAACTTTTTGAAGTTTCTACATATATGCATGATGCATATAGGAAAATGAAGAAAATGCATACCAGTCTGAGTTTAGAATTTGAGGAACTACAAAAGGAACATGAAATCCTTAGAAAAGATCATGCTTTAATTGATGACAACCATATGAAATTACTTGATGAGTTTGATGACTTGAATAAAAATCATGAAAGTTTGAAATCATCTTATGCAGAACTTGAAAAAGAATTTTAAAATTTTAAGAATGAATCTGAGAGCAAAATTTATAGAATCAATTATACAAATCGAATTTTAGAAGATATGAATTCATTTTACAAATTAACGATAAAAGCTCTCGAGGATAATAGGATACCCCTAAACTTGAAGATTTCACTAATCATATTTTGTATCTTAAATATATGCAATCCCTAAATAGACAAATGAAAAGTAATAGACTTAGGAATCCTTTTCCAAAAGTCAAATGTAATAATTGTGGATTGATTGGACACATAGCTTACACCTGTACTTTGAAGAAAAAAACTTATTTGATGTGGAAACCTAAGATGCATAGACCTAGACATATCATACATGCATCTCTTTATAAATTATCAAAAGGAGAACCCAAACTTGTTTTAGTTCCCAGGTCTAATGTTTGATAATCTTGCAGGATCGCTCTTACACAAGAACTCGTGAGAGCATAAGGTACCTGGACAGTGGATGTTCAAAGCATATGACTAGAGATACTGCATAATTCATATTGCTGGAAGCCAGGAATGGAGGCAATGTTACACTTGGAGATAGCACCACAAGGAAGGTGATTGGGACATCTATGATTGAAAATTTTAAGAATTTTTATATTGAAAATGTGTTATTGGTAGAAGACTTAAAGCATAATTTGTTAAGTATAAGTCAGCTATATGACAAAAGATATTGTGTAAAAAATTTTCCTACTAGCTGCATTTTAAGCCTAAATGAAAATGATGTTTTAAATGGTAAAAGAATAAACAATGTTTATATGCTAGACTTGAATTGCATTCATTCTCCTACTGCATTTTGTTTAAAAACTATTTCTGATGAGTCATGGCTTTGGCATAGGAGACTTTGTCATTCTAGCATGAAAAACCTTAGGAGGATTACCCAAAAGAACCTAGTGAGAGGTATACCAAAACTATACTTTACTAAGGACCACCTTTTTGATGCATTTCAATTAGGAAAATAAGTGAAATCCTCTTTTCAGTCCAATAAGGATCTTAGAACTAGTAAATCATTGAAAATTTTGTATATGGATCTTTTTGGACCAGTTAGAACTATAAGTCTATGAGGGAAGGTATACGGATTTGTGATTGTGGATGATTACTCAAGATTCATATGAGTTAGATTTCTATTTCATAAGAATAAATCATTTGAGGAATTTAGAAATTTTTCGACTTGGATTCAAAGAAAGCTAGGGTGTGAAATAATGACTATACAAAGTGATCATGGAGGAGAATTTGAAAATGAAAGATTTGACAATTTTTATAAGGATAAAGGAATTGATCACAACTTTTCTGCACCTAGAACCCCTCAGCAGAATGGGGTAGTCGAAAGAAAAAACAGAACATTAATAGAAGTCGCCCGAGCAATGTTGGCAAAATACTCACTTCCTAAATATTTTTAGACTGAGGCGGTTAGCATTGCATGTTATGTTCTGAATAGGGTGAATGTGAGATCTAAATTAAATAAAACACCATATGAGTTGCTAAAAGGTAGAACACCTAATTTGTCTTATTTGCATGTTTTTTATTGCAAGATGTTTATTCATAACAATGAAAAATCTGCCTTAGGAAAATTTGATCTAAAATCAGATAAATGAATTTTTGTTGGATACTCAAATGTTGGAAAATCTTATAGGTATTCAATAGAAGAACTTTGGTAATTGAGGAAACCACACATGTTATTTTTTATGAATCTGGAATATTGGAAGATCCAAATGTTGTAGAAGAAGAGATTGAGGTTACTCTCAAAAGATTGATAAAATGAATTTGGAAGAAAACTTAAAAGAAAATGTGGAAGAAAATTTGGAGATAGAAAACACTTTGCCTAGAGATTTGAGATTTTCTAAAAACCACCCAAATAAGTTGATAATTGGTGAACCTAGTGAGGGTATAAGGACTAGGCGTGGATTAAACAAAGAAGTCAATCATTCAACCTTTATTTCAATTGTAGAACCCGCAAATATTGCTCAAGCACTTTTAGATAAGTTTTGGATTTTGGCTATGCAAGAAGAGTTAAATCAATTTGTAAGAAATAAAGTTTGGGAATTAACTACAAGGCCAAAGGATCAAAATGTAATTGGAACTAAGTAGGTATTCAAAAAGAAAATGAATGACTCAGGAGTAGTCATTAGAAATAAGACTAGATTAGTTGCAAAGGGGTATAATCAGATTGAAGGGAATGATTTTGAGGAGACTTTTGCCCCTGTAGCTAGACTTGAAACAATTAGAGTTTTGTTAGCCTATGCCTGTTTTAGAGGATTTAAACTATATCAAATGAATGTAAAAAGTATATTTTTAAATGGGATAATTCAAGAGGATGTCTTTGTAGAACAACCTCCAGATTTTGAAAATTCTAAATACCCAAATCATGTTCTCAAATTAAAAAAGGCATTATATGGTTTGAAACAGGCACCTAAGGCTTGGTATGAGAGATTGAGCACCTTCCTACCTGAAAGATCATTTGAAAAAGGAAGTGTTGATACAACTCTCTTTTTGAAGAAAGTTGGAAAGGATATACTCAATGTACAAATTTATGTGGATGACATCATCTTTGGATCTTCAAATAAAAATCTTTGTGATATTTTTTCTAAAACAATGAGTCGAGAATTTGAAATGAGTCTAATGGGAGATTTAAGCTACTTTCTAGGCTTTAGCATTAAGCAAATTGAAGATGGTACATTTCTTAGTCAGTCAAAGTATGTTAAGGACATCCTCAAAAAATATGAAATGGACAATGCTAAACCTATTAGTACACCTATGAGTTCCTCAGTTCAGTTAGATAAGGACCCTAAGGGAAAATCTGTTGATAAAAAAAATTTAGAGGGATATTTGGATCTTTGCTTTACTTGACAGCTAGTCAGCCCGATATCATGTTTAGTGTTTGTTTGTGTGCTAGATTTCAATCTGATCCAAAAGAATCACATTTGACAGCAGTAAAAAGGATTTTAAGATATCTGTTAGGAACTCAGAACTTAGGAATTTGGTATCCTAAGTTTAGCTCTTCATTTGAAATAATTGATTATTCAGATTCTGATTTTTCAGGTTGTAGGGTGGATAAAAAGAGCACTTCTGGAACATGTCAGTTCATTGAAAATTCTTTAGTTTCTTGGTCCAGTAGAAAACAAAATTCAGTAGCCCTATCTACTGCAGAAGCTGAATACATTGCATTAAGAAGTTGTGTGGCACAAATACTTTCGTTGAAGCAACAGTTGCTTGATTTAGGATTAACTATAGGCACTATTCCAATTTATTGTGATAACACTAGTGTTATTTATATTTCTAAAAATCTTATTCAACATTCAAGAACCAAACATATAAACATCAGGCATCATTTCATAAGGGATCATGTATCCAAAGGAGAAATTGAACTCACTCATGTTTCTACTAAAAATGAACTTGCAGACATTTTTACAAAATTTTTAGCCTTTAATACTTCCAGTGCATTAAGAACGAGGCTTTGTGTGATCAATTTGAATGCATAATTAAAATGTTTCTGCAACATTAATGGGTGTTTTTATTAGTATTTTTTGTGTGTATCCTTATGTTTGTAATTTTTTGTGTATTTTGAGTTTGTGTTTTCATTTTTTATTTGTGTTTTTGTTATGTTTGTGTTTCAGTTTTGATTGAGTGCATGTTTTAAAAAATTTGAGTGAAAATCGTCCAGGAAGAAAATATTTCGTACAGGAGGAATTGTGTAGTATGTCAAACTGTCGAATTTGAACCTTTTGCGTGCAGGTTTTCAGTTTTTAATTTTTACTTCGTCTGCACGATCGTAACGATCGTCCAGGACAATTTTTTCGAACGATGGGACGATTGAATGGCAGTTAAACGGATAAGGTCGTTTTTAAGACAGAATTCGTATGTACGAACCTTTGGTTCGTCCGGACGAACACATTGTGATTCGGTGTGGGGGACGGTTTCAACTGCAATTAAAACGATCATAATTTTATGATCGTCTGGGACGAACACGTGTTCGTCTGTACGATCGTTTGATCAAAAGTCTATACGAAAGGATGCTTCGTAAGTTGTGTGATTACGAAAAGTCATTTTATTTTGGACTCATTCATTCATCCATACGAAACTTATTCGTACGGGACGAACTGAATTTCGTACGAGACAAAAGTAGTTTCGTCTGTACGAACAGTCATTTTTCAATAAATTGGCGGGCTTTTGAACTCAATAGTCATCACTCACACATCACTTTCAAAATCTTTCTTCCTTTAGATCTTTTCAAATGGCAAGTTCAAGCAAACGTCAAAAGATTCTAGCCAAGGGTCCACCCAAAAACTCTTCCGATAACTTTCTGTCCAAATCCAATAAAGAGTCTTTTCCCAGATTTGTGTCCGCTAAGATCACACCCTCTAGAGTTATCCTTCAGGAACAATTAACCTTTAAGGTACTGAACTTGTTTGCCTCTACTCAATTTGGTTTCATCCTCACTTTAGTCCACTTCTTCAGCAAAGAAACCTTTTACTATTTCCTGAAAAATATGTCTTTTAACTCCGACCATACTGTTATCAAGTCCTTTGTTTTTAAAAAGAAAATAGAGATCACCAAGGCTGACCTAGGTATCTTTTTGAACTTAATGACAGAAGGAATTAGAGCACACACCATGACTACCACTCCTGTTTTTTATTGGACTGAAATTAATCGAGTGATTAGAGAAGTTAGATATAAGGAACATTTACCTAAGGTAGCGACTTCAGTTCGTGATGTCGTATCACCCAGCATGTTCTTAGAACTTGTATAATTCCTAAAGCTAGTGATAGAGTAAACATAACTCTTCTTTCTACTGTTACCTACTTGATTATGACCAAACAACCTATAGATGAGACCCAACTCTTCAATGACTATATTTATGGACTCTCTGAAATTGGTCATGTCGCCCATAAAAGAAAGAAGAACATTGCCTTAAGACATCTAGTTGCCTACATTCTAGAGAAGAAGTACGATTTGGTTCATCCAGACCAAGAATTTGAAGAACCGCTCTATTACAACAACGGATCCTTTAGAGCAATCTTCAATAAAGAAGAACCACGAAAAACTTATGTTGTTCTTAGTGAATCAGAGGAGGAAGCTGATCCTGCATTTGCTAATGAACCAAATTACTATAATTTGGTTCAAAGATTTGACCATTTAGAGACTCACTTTGATCAAAAGTTTGGTCAAATTGAAGCTCATATGCAGCAGCAGGATGTACAATACAATTAAGATATGAGATTTATGCGAGAACAGATAAACGATATAAATTCCAATATGCTTATGATAAGTAGTTATTTCAACTTCTTCGGTACTGTACCTCCTCCAGATCAGGGTCCATCAGAATGAATTCATGTACTTGATTATGTTTTAGTTTTCTTTAGTTGATGTGTTTGTATTGTGATGTGTTAGATTGTTATGTACTTTGTTTTAGTTGTGTTGCTTTTTATTTGATGTCTTTGTATTTGAAGTTTATCTCATATTGATATCATTTGCTTAGATTGTAATATCCCTTATTTTGATATCAATATAAGTTATCTAGTTTTATTTTTTATATCTTGTTTTGAAATGTGTGTGATAGGAACCCCTTGGATTTCCAAGTGTCTCTCACCAAAAACAAATAGATCCAAGATGAAAACTGCTGTCCACAGCAGTAAAACAGCCAAAAACAGTAGAAAAATAGGGAGAAATTCTTGGAAAACAATAGAAACGATTGTATTCCACTAGTAGACAAACAAAACCAAAGCAAGATACAATGTTCTTCAATTCGAGAGGAAGAACAACTCTCCAACAATCTCCGGCAACGCCAAGAGCCCAAGCAAGAAACCCTAGAACACCAAACTCTTTTCAAAAACAAGATGATGACCTAATTCCCCTCATAACTCCCTATTAAAACAATCTAATACAAAATAAAAGCAAAAGGACTTTCTACCCTTCCTTCTCCCTCCAAAAACACTTAAACCATGTTTGAATTTCAAGTGGACCCCACCCCAGCCCCCTTTGAATCCTCCGCCTGATCCCTGGCCCGTCTCCGCCTGGAGAAAACCCGGACCGGTTGGGCCGGTCCAGGTTGAGCCGGTCCATGCTGGACCGGCATAACATTACCCCCCTCCCAAAGTACCACCTTGTCCTCAAGGTGGAAGGCAGGAAACTGCACTGCAATCCTCTCCAATGGCTCCCATGTGGCCTCATAATCTGGGAGGCCGCTCCACCTAATCTTCACTTCCTTTTCCCCCTTTTCATTGATGCGCACTCCTTCGACTGCTAGAGGCTCCAGTGTCACTTCCATGTCTTCCCTCAATGTGCTGGGCAGCTCTGGGCTTACTGCGTGCTCCCCCACCACTTTCCTCAACTGTGATACATGAAAAACGGGGTGTATTCTGGCTGTTGGAGGAAGCCTCAATCTGTATGCCACCTCCCCGATTTTCTCCTCCACTTCGAAAGGGCCAAAATATCTTGCTGCTAGCTTCTCATTTCTCCTTTGGGCTATAGTCCTCTGCCTGTATGGTCGGAGCTTCAAGTAGACCTTGTCTCCAACTCCAAATTGTATATCCCTCCTTTTACTGTCTGCCTGTTTCTTCATAATCTGTTGGGCTCTGAGAAGATGCCTCTTGAGGTCGTCCAACACTTGATCTCTTTCCTTCAGATGCTGATCTACTGCCGATACTGGAGTACTCCCATGGCCGTAGTGTACCAGGAGTGGGGGGTCTCTTCCATATAACACCTTGAAAGGTGTCATCTTGGTAGCCGAGTGAGAGGAGGTGTTGTACCAGTATTCTGCCCAGGCCAGCCATTTGGCCCACTGCTTCGGTGTCTCAGACACAAAGCATCTTAAGTATGTCTCCAAGCTTCTATTCACCACCTCCATCTGCCCATCAGTCTGTGGGTGGTATGCTGTGCTCCTCTTCAATACTGTGCCCTGCATCCTAAATAACTCCCTCCAAAAATGGCTCAGGAACACCTTGTCCCTATCCGAAACAATAGACTCTGGTACCCCATGCAGGCGGACTATCTCTCACAAAAGCTGCTGCTACTGATACTGCAGTGTATGGGTGTCTCAAGGGAATGAAATGAGCATATTTGCTCAATCTGTCAACCACTACAAATATGACCGTGTACCCTTCTGATTTTGGAAGCCCATCAATAAAATCCATAGTAATCTCTTCCCAAACCTTCTCTGGTAGGGCCAGAGGCTGTAGTAATCCCCCTGGTGCCATCGTCATGTACTTGCTCCGCTGGCAGGTGTCACACTTAGCCACCATCTCCTCTATGTCTTTCCTCATCCCTTTCCAGTACAATTCAGCAGCAATTCGGCTATAAGTTTTCTGCACTCCTGAATGCCCTCCTATGGCACTCCCATGAAACTCCTATAGCAGTTGGGGAATATGAATGGAAGACCTAGGGATCACACTCCTTCCCTGATAGTACAGTCTTTCTCCCACCACTGAGTAGCCTGGGTGGCTGTTTTCATCTGATAGCACCTCTTCTTTGATTCTCCTTAGCTCCTCATTCTGGATGCTCTCCTCTTTTGATGGCTCCCCAATCTATCAGAACAGGTACTGATACCGCCATCCCCTGGAACTCCTCCATACAGCGTGATAAGGCATCCGCTGCCTTATTCTCTAGCCCTGGCCGATAGTGGATCTCAAAATCATATCCCAACAGCTTGGATAACCACCTCTGATGCTCCTCTGTGACCATCCTCTGCTCCAACAAGTACTTCAGGCTTCTCTGATCAGTTCTGACAATAAAGTGTCTGCCTAAAAGATAAGGTCTCCACTTTTGGATGGCCAGTACAATAGCCATCAGCTCTCTCTCATATACCGACTTCAGCCTAGCCCGGGATGACAATATCTGACTGAAGTAAGCTATGGCTCTATGGTTCTGCATCAACACTGCTCCCAATCCATAGCCTGAAGCATCTGTCTCCAACACAAACACCTGATTGAAGTCTGGCAGAGCAAGTACTGGCACCGTCGTCATGGCCTTCTTCAGCTTCTCAAAAGCCTCAGAAGCTGCTTCCCCCCATAAAAAATTATCCATCTTCAGCAGCTCTGTCAGTGGTTCTGCTATGGTGCTGTATCCTCTCACGAACCTCCTGTAGTAGCCGGTCAGTCCCAAAAATCCTCTGAGCCCCTTCAAGGTCTTGGGTTGAGGCCAGGCCAGCATTGCCTCTATCTTGGATTGATCCGCAGCCACTCCCTCCTGGGATATCACGTGTCCCAGATACTCCACTTGTGCCTGAGCAAAGTCGCACTTCTTGAAATTGGCCTTCAGCTGATGCTCCCTCAGCACCCCCAAAACCACTCTCAGGTGCTCCAGGTGTTCCTCCTCAGTCCTGCTATAGATGAGAATGTCATCAAAAAATACCAACACAAACCTGCGAAGGTGTGGCCTGAAGATCCGGTTCATCAATGCCTGGAATGTAGCTGGTGCATTGGTGAGGCCAAAAGGCATCACCAGAAACTCGTAGTGGCCTTCATGAGTCCTGAAGGCTGTCTTCTGCACATCTTCCTTCCTCATCCTGATCTGATGATAGCCTGACTTCAGATCAATCTTGGTGAACAAAGCAGCTCCATGCAGCTCATCCATCAACTCGTCAATCACAGGGATGGGAAACTTATTAGGCACTGTCTCTTTGTTGAGAGCTCTGTAGTCAACACAGAACCTCCAACTCCCATCCTTCTTTTTCACCAGCAGAACTGGGCTAGAGAAAGGGCTCACACTGGGCTGAATGATCCCTCCTTCTAGCATTTCCCCCACCAATTTCTCAATCTCATCCTTTTGCACCTGAGGGTATCTGTAAGGTCTCACACTGATAGGGGAGACTCCCTCTTTCAGAATGATCTGATGCTCCCGCTCTCTGTCAGGTAGGAGTCCCACCGGAGGTTGGAACACATCCTCGAACTCCTGCAGGAAAGGCTGAACCAACGCCGGGATGGGTTTATCGTCCCCCTCCGGCTGATCCTCCAAGCTTTGCAACTCCACCAGGAAACCCCCTCCTTCCTCATGGATAATCTTCACCATCGATCGGAGTGGCACTCCAGCTCTGGACAATCCTGGTTCCCCCTTCAGCTTCACTCTCTTGCCTTCTACCATCAGTTCCATCACCATGGTTCCCCAGTTCACCTTGGTTTCACCCAAGGTCTGTAGCCATTTCATGCCCAAAATGACATCCGTGCTACCCAATCTCAGGGGTAGGAAATCCTCCACCACCCTGATTTCCTGTAGGCTCATCTCCACCCCTTTGCAGATCCCCGTGCTAGACTCAATCTTTCCTGTCCCCATCATCACCCCATAACTGCCTGTCTCAGTAGGCTCCATCCCCAGCTCCTCCGCCACCTGAGTGGATATGAAATTGTGGGTTGCCCCACTATCGATCAGTACTACTACCTCCCTCCCATGGATTTTCCCCTTCACCTTCATGGTATGACTAGGAGTAAATCCCATCACTGAATTGAGGGATACCTCGGCCACCTACAACTGGAGGTCACTCTGCTCCTCCTCAGAATCATCACCCTCCTCAGGCGCCTCGTCTATATAGACGGTGAGAGCCCGAAGAGCGCGATCCTTGCATCTGTGCCCTGGAACAAACTTCTCCTCACATCTGAAACAAAGGCCCTTAGCCCTCTTCTCCTGCATCTCCTCCTCAGTCAATTTCTTGAAGCTTCCTGCAGTTCTAGTCACCCCGCTCTTCTCCTTTCCACTCTCTCTAGGGATACTAGGGCTTGGCCCTTTTGGAGCCAAGTAAGTGGTAGTGGTCCTGGTGGGACCTCCTGAGTGGTTGTTCCTCCAACTTCGAGCGTTGGTCTTCTGGTTCTCCACCAGCTGAGCCAACTCCATTGCCTCCCTCAGGTCTCTCGGTCTCATGACCTTCACAGCATCTCTAATTTCTGGCTTGAGCCCCTTCATGAAGTTCCCACCCAACGTGCTGTTCGATAAGCCCTCCATGTCTCCCACCAGACTCTCAAATTTCTTTCTGTATTCCTCCACTGTTCCCTCCTGAGTGAGGGCATAGAACTGCTCGGAGATCTCCCATGGGCTGCCCCCCCTGAATCTCTCTCTGATGGCCTCCTTGAAATCCCTCCAAGTTCTCACCGGATCCCACTTATCCATGTACTTGAACCAGGCAAAAGCCGCCCCTTCCAAGCACATGCTAGCAGCCATCAATCTCTCCTCCTCCATAAGGCCATTCACTGCAAAATACCTTTCCACCTTGTGGATCCACTCATCCACGTTTCCCTCTTCGAAGACAGGCATTTTCAGCTTCCTGGCCCTAGTGTCCATCCCATATGCTCTGTTCCCCCCATGGCCTCCTCTGTCCCAGGCAATGGGGTCTTCCCAAGTTCCTCTTTCTCCATATCGGGGCTCATCCTCCCTCCTCGGCCGCCGATAGCCATCTTCCCCTCGCGCTCCGCCATGGTGGTTATGGATCCCCCATGGTCGGTCCACTGGATCGGGCCTCCGACGACGCCAATCCTCCTCTCTGTCTTCCCTGAAGTCTCTCCTTCTATCATGCTCTTCCCTCCTGATGGATTCCCTATGTAGCATTCTTCCGTTGCTACCAAGCAGTTCCATCTCCTCTTCTTCTTTCGAATTTGCCTTCTCCTTACCCTTGCTCCCACTACCTTCTCCTCTTTCCTCCGCTGGCACAGCCCTAGTTTGCCCTTCCAACAATTTCTTCATCATCTCCTCCAAAGCCATGAATTTCCCTTCCATATTCTCACTCAACGTCGCCATCTTCTCCTCCAGATCCGCCTTAAATTGACCCACTTCGGTCTCCAAGACTTCTACACGTTTAGATGCCATGGGAACCAAAAAATGGTCTCCGGATCCCTTCCGAAACGCAAAAATCTGCAGCGAAACAGTGGAAAACAGCCCCCCACCGTCCGGATCTTCGCTCTGATACCAATTTGATAGGAACCCCTTGGATTTCCAAGTGTCTCTCACCAAAAACAAATAGATCCAAGATGAAAACTGCTGTCCACAGCAGTAAAACAGCCAAAAACAGTAGAAAAATAGGGAGAAATTCTTGGAAAACAATAGAAACGATTGTATTCCACTAGTAGACAAACAAAACCAAAGCAAGATACAATGTTCTTCAATTCGAGAGGAAGAACAACTCTCCAACAATCTCCGGCAACGCCAAGAGCCCAAGCAAGAAACCCTAGAACACCAAACTCTTTTCAAAAACAAGATGATGACCTAATTCCCCTCATAACTCCCTATTAAAACAATCTAATACAAAATAAAAGCAAAAGGACTTCTCTACCCTTCCTTCTCCCTCCAAAAACACTTAAACCATGTTTGAATTTCAAGTGGACCCCACCCCAGCCCCCTTTGAATCCTCCGCCTGATCCCTGGCCCGTCTCCGCCTGGAGAAAACCCGGACCGGCTGGGCCGGTCCAGGTTGAGCCTGTCCATGCTGGACCGGCATAACAGTGTGTTAGCCCATATGATAATCTTTAAAAATTTTTGATCTTAAGAATATTATACATTGAAGTGTAACTTAAAATTGAATTCATTAGAAAATCAAATTTTTTAAAATTTAAGTTTTGTTTATAACTTAATATAATTAAAATTATCAATTTCATGTCTTTTATTAGACTACATTAATGTTTAATATTATTATTGCAATTGTGATCTTTTCTTATTTTGTATTTTACTTATCAATAAATATTGATGCACTTAGAAAAATTTGAAATTTTTTATTATTGATTTTGGAAAGATCAAGATTACTCTTGAAAATTGTACAAAAGTACAAAAATCAAAAGGAATGCGCAATGGTTCATAATTTGAAAAAGTGGCACAAAATAAACCAACAAGTTAAAAGATGCACAAAAATGTGCCAAAAATATTGAAGAAGATACGCAAAGCGCTACATGTGGTAGTCATTTCTTTCCACAATCTTTTAATCTCTTAATTCAAATTGATCCTCTGTACATTTCTATTTCGTATTGACATTTGAAATATACAAATTTTATATTAATCCTTTTTTATGTAATGATATTCTTTATCTTAGTGCCTAATTTGATTCATGTTTTTTATATATACTTTTTATTATCGATGTTATATCACTTCTTAAATTCTATGAATCATTTTGATTTGCCTAATAATTTAATTTTATTTGCAAAATTTATTTCAATCACTTTCAAGGATCAATTATCACAGGATTATCATATGACTGCTTACATTTTTGGCCTTTTTCTTCTTCTCTTTTTGTTATTATCAAAAAGGGGGAGAAAATATTATTTGTTCGTATCTTTTTGTATCTTTGTTCTTTTTGTATCTTTGTTCTGTACGTATTTTTGTTTCGTATTGTTTATGTTGTATTTTACGTATTTTTATTTCATATTGTTTCTGTTGTATTTTAAAATTAAAAAAAAAAAGAAAAAGATAAAATTATTGTGCAATACCTCCTTATATTCATATGTTCATTAATTCACAGGAAGATTAGGAGATTCTTAGAATTTGTAATTTATACAAACAATAATTATTTTGCCATCATCAAAAAGGGGGAGATTGTTAAGAGAGTTGTTATTTACATGTTTTACATGCTTGCAACTTGTATAGTTTTGATGATTCAAAAAATTATTGTTTTAAATTTTGTTATCTCCTAAAAGTTTTTAGAAGATTTGTATTTTGCTCTTGTGTGGACTAACATTTCAGGAAAATCAAACTACAGACTAATGAAGACTTCAAATCAAATTCAGCATGAGATTGTTTGTAAATTGAAGCTTGTACTTTTCTTTGAATTGAGTTTGAGAGGGAGTGATTGTCATTGAGTAAAAAAAGACACACACACTTGGGAAAATCTTTAAAAAAATTTATACTGATCGTACGGACAAACTTAGTTCATACGGGACGATCAAGTCAGTTATCCCCTCGGAAGGGCAATGGAAATCATCCCTGAATGAACTCCTCTGGATTCTCACTTTACACAGTTCGTCCAGACGAAATGCAAGAATCATCCCTGGACGAACTCCTCTGGATTCTCACTTTACACTGTTCGTCCAGACGAAATAGATGAATCGTCCCTGGACGAACTTCTCTGGATTCTCACTTCATACTGTTCGTCCAGACGAAAGGCAAGAAACGTCCCTGGACGAAATCCTCTGGATTTCCATTTTGTTATGTTCATCCAGACGAAGTTCATAGTTCGTCCCTGGACGAACTCCTCTGGACATTGAGTTTAAACTAATCGTCGAGACGAAACAATCTACTCGTCTCTAGACGATGTCCTCTAGACAAAATTTGTCCAAGACGAACCTACATTCGTTCCAGGACGAAGTAAACCGACTCTTGAAATTTTGGCAACTCCCTGCAGTTGTCAGAACTGACCTATGGTATAACCGTTCGTACCGGACAAACTTATTTCGTACGGGACGATGATCGGGTACGAAGTCAGTTCATACCAATATACATTGGATTCATTTCCAAGTGATTTAAGTAAAATCGTCCAGGACGATCCATGATCGTACGGGACGATCCACTGCCTACAGACTTGAATTTCATAAATTTTTGGAAGGTTTTTAATGTCTTTCCTATATAAAGTCTAATATAAACTGCCACTTAATCTTTTTGCTTACTGATCTTCGTGCCTACCGAAAGGAGAGCAAGGAGAGAGTGTGAGAGTGTCTGAAGGAGGATTCTTACTATGGAGCGTGAAGATTTCTCTTGGTACTCAAAGGTAAGAGTCTATACTTGTGATTTTTTTATTACTTCATTCTTTTCTCTCGTTCTTCTATATTTCTTGTGAAGAAGATCTGTCAATGAGATCCGATTCTCTGCCGACATTTGGAGAGTGTGAACAAACGAAGGGTTTTCTACCTACACTTGGAATTTGTGAACAGCCGAAGGGTTCTCTGCCTACACTAGGAGAGTGTGAAAGGACAAAGGATTCTCTGCCTACACCAGGAGAGTGTGAAAGGACTGACGGTTCTCTGCCAATACTGGGAAGAGTGTAAAAGGATGACGGTTCTCTACCAACACTGGGAAGAGTGTAAAAGGACGACGGTTCTCTGCCGCACCGGGCAGTGGTGGAAGAGAGTTTTGTAAAGGCTTCTCTGCCTTGCTGTGGGTGCAAAAGGAGAGCCACTAGTGGTATTAGTGCAATACTCGGACGGTGCCTCCGGGGAGTGGGAGTGGATGTAGGTCATGTTTGACCTAACCACTATAATCTTGTATCTTTTATTTTTCCGCTGCTTTTATTTTTATCGTTATTAACGTGTGGTTGAAAAATCTATTTTAACAAAATTCATTAAAGTTTATTTTCGGTTTAAAATTTTAAAAAGAGGGATTATGTTTTAAATTACCAATTCACCCCCCCCCCCCCTCTTGGTTAGCCACTGGGACATAAGCTTAGGTTTAACAACTTAATTCATATTGAACAAGTCTCAACACTGTTTACCCGACTATTACTACTTTTGATTTTTTAAAAGATACTTATGCAAGTGACCCTGATTTCAAAAACATTTGGGATTCTTATCTTGCTTCTAAAACTAATCCTTCTGCTCAGTTTGTTATTCATAAAGGGTTCTTATTTAAGGGATCTAGACTTTGCATAAGAAATAATTCTTTAAGAAAACAACTTGTGCATGAACTTCATAGTGGGGGATTGAGTGGACATTTTGGGCAGGGAAAAACTGTGGCTTTGGTAGAGAAAAAATATTTCTGGCCTCATATGAGAAAACAAATTGCTACGCTGGTGAAATAATGTAAAATTTGTCAGTTTTTAAAGTGACTTCTTAAAATGCTTGTTTATATACTCCTCTTTTAATTCCAAATAAACCTTGGGATGATATCTCTATGGATTTTGTTTTGGGATAGCCTGCTACTTTTAGAAAGTTTGATTCCATTTTTGTCGTAGTAGATCAATTTTGCAAAATAGCACATTTTGTTGATTGCAAGAAAACTTCTGATGCTTCATATTTTGCTGATTTGTTATTAAAAGTAATTGTTCGTCTTCATGGTGTTCATCGCACTTTTACTTCTGATAGAGATACTAGATTTTTGAGTCATTTTTTGAGAACACTTTGGGCAAAATTAGGAATTACTCTTCAGTTTAGCAGTGCTTATCATCCACAAACTGACTGACAAACTGAAGTTGTAAATTGAAGTTTGAGAAACTTGTTGAGGTGCCTAGCAGGTGAAAAATCATCCCAATGGGATTTGATTTTGCCCCAAGCTGAATTTGCTTATAATAATTCTGTCAATCGCTCTACTGGTAAAACTCCATTTGAAATCATTTATGGCCAGCATATACCTCACATTTTAGATAGAAACTGTTTGCCTTGCCAAAAAAATTAGTGTTGAAGCTCCTGAAACGTTTGATCATATTAAAATTGTCCAACAACAAGTTCTTGAAAAATTCTGAATAGCTAACGTGAAGTACAAAACTGATGCTGACAAACACCGTAGAGAGGTTTCTTTCAAAGAAGGAGATTTGGTTATGACTTACTTTCATCGCCAACGATTTCCTGTTGGTACTTTTGGGAAATTAAGCAGGAAGAAATTTGGGTCATTTTGTGTTCTAAAAAAATTGGGCTCAAATGCTTATCTTTTGGATCTTCCTTCTACTATTGGCACTTCTTCTGTGTTTAATGTTTCTGATCTTTCTTTATATGAAGGACATACTGACGATCATGTGTAACTTGAAACTTTACCACTCTTCACATCTGTTTTGAGTTTAAATGAGCAGGTTGAAGATATTATGGATGTTAAAACTACTAAGACTTGGCATGGTGAACACATGAAGTTCTTAGCAAAATGGAAAAATCACCCTTTGACGGATTGTACTTGGATAGATGCAAAAGAAGAACTTGAAAAGCGTCATCCGAAGCTTTATAAAAGAGTTGTGTAAGCTTTCTCATCAAGAGATGAGATTTTCCCACCAGGGGAGAATTGATGCATTCATGTTTATAGTTTATTTTTGTGTTAATGTATTTTAAATAATATTAGTTGTGTTTTATGCTTTTTTAAAAAGCTATTCAATGATGGTGGGCTTCCAATGATCATGGTAGGAAAGTGCTAGGCATGGCAAGCCTTGGGTTTGCTTGCTCTTGGGTCCATTTCGTCCTTAGGCTGCTTGTTGATTTCAGTTTGGTGAGGTTGTTGCTCTCGGGTGAGCCTTGGTTGCTTGGTATTAAGCTCAAAATGCTGGAATTATATTTGGTGTTAGCTCATAAATATTTGACCTAATGTTTATCTCAATGATTGGAGATTAAATGCACTTCCTAGCTCATTAATTCAAAAATGTATGCTTATGTTTTAAGCTTGTTGCGTCCTGGAATATTCGCGGCGGTAGAGAAATATATGGTTTAACGTCTTAACATTGTACGAAGATCCAGCACACAAGCAGATAAGAGAGGGGGTGAAACATTCATAAGAGACACCAAAGTTTTTACGTGGAAAACCCCTGAAAATGGGGAAAAACCACGAGGCCTGGCCCAGTTTGAATGAATCCACTAGTATTTATAGTCGATTACAAATGAGGCCCTTCCTTAGGAGAAGGCCTTGGATTGATGTAGCAAATGTACATCATATAGATTGCATTACATGGTAGGAGTTACATATACAGGTTTGTTTGGCCTGAAGGACCGTAGTCGGCAGGAGACTGTAGTCGGCAGGAGACCGGGGTCAGAAAGACCGTTGTCTGTTGATGGAGGTCGGAAGGACCATAGTAGGCGACGAAGGCCTGAAGGATTGTAGTCGATAGAAAACTGGGGTCTGAAAGACCGTTGTCTGGTGATGTAGGTCGAACAGACCGTAGTAGGTGATGAAGGCCTGAAGGACTGTAGGCGGTAGGAGACTGGGGTCTGAAAGACCGTTGTCTGTGATGGAGGTCGGAAGGACTGTAGTAGGCGACGTAGACCTGAAGGACCGTAGTCGGTAGGAGACTAGGGTCTGGAAGACCGTTGTCTGGTGATGGAGGTCGGACGGACCGTAGTAGGCAACAGAGGTCAGAAGGACCGTAGGCGGTAGGAGACAAGGAGTCAGGTGTTAGTCCCAGTGTCACTTGGAAGATCGGATGTTGATGGTCTGGCCTTGAGTAGGACGTCGGGTCTTAAGCAGGACGTCAGGTCTTCAGCAGGACGTCGGGTCTTCAGCAGGACGTCGGAACTGAACGTCGGACCTTAAGGCAGTGGTGCAATGAAACTCCGGCGGTGGTCCGGCGAGGCTTCGGTGGTGGTCCGGTGAGGTTCCTGCAACGGTCCGGCGGAGGTCCGGCGGTGCTTCTGCGGTGGTCCGGCGGCCGTCGAGGAGGAGCTTCCTCCTTCTCTTCTTGCTTCGACCTCTTGCTTGGATCCTTTCTTATGAAGAATGAGGGCTCTATTTATAGATTTTTTGGAGTGGCATGGCCCGTAAATAGGTGTGAGATCAAGGGCGAATAGGGAGTGGTTGAATGGACGGCTGATATTGAATCCTTCGATCGTGCACCGTTCATTGGACATTTGAATGCCTTAGTGATGTCGGAATTCAGCGATCTTGGGCTCGTTGGATTCGTCTCGTCGAGCCGTTCGATTCGAGTATAAGCTCGTCAAAATCGGAGACCGTTTGGTAACTCAAATTGCGGTTTGAACCTTCCAAAAGAGCTTCTGGTCCTTGATTCGGACCCATTTGGACTCGGATTGGGTCGAATTTGGTGTCGTTGGATTCGTATTTCCGAGACGCTCAGTTTGACTGTAAGTTCGCTGAAATCGGAGTTCAGGTGCTTCCGGATTTAATTTTTTAAGTTTCCAACTTGATTTTTGCCTCGAGATTCGTGCCCGATCAAGTTAATTTTCGCATGGCGTATCAATTGCCCCCCTATTTTCGGATGTCGAAGCTCCAGGAATCCGAAAATATATACGTCGACAATTTGTTTTAGCCGAAACGCAAAAAATTGCATCCCAAAAATTAAATGCTTGCTCAAACTTGATCGTAGAGGCCCCGTTGAGTTCCGAAAGTGTCAAAATTGAGTCCGGAACGTCGAAAAACGTGTCCGGGGACCCCAAAAACGTCCGAATCGAACCGTCCGGGCCGAAAATCGGCCCCGGACACGCGTAGGCTGCCGAACCGGCCGGCCGCCGGCCGTCGCCTGCCGGCGAGCTGCCGCGCGAACAGGCTCGCCTTTCCTGGGCGCGCAGTTTGGCTGAGGCGGTTCCATTTTTTTGATTTTTTTTTTTTTGTAGGGCCCGCATGAAATTTTTTAACTTAAAAAATTCCGAAAAAATCCTAGAAAATTCCAAAAAATTCTGAAAAATTCATAAAAATTCAAAAATTTTTTTACAATTCTAGAAAACTCTAGAAATTTCCCCTCTTCTCTCACAAAAACTATAAATAGGCCCCCTAGGCCTTTAGAAAAATTGCTCCTCTCCTCTTCTATTTCTTTTCTTCTCTTCTTCTCTTTTCTTCTTCTCTTCCTCTCCCTCTGTCCTTACTATTGAGGCATTCCCTCGATTTTTCGAGGCCCCTCTCTTGGCAAGGAAGTCCGGAGATTTCCCCTTCTTCTCTTCTCCCTCTGTCCTTACTATTGAGGCCTTCCCTCGATTTTTCGAGGCCCCTCTCTTGGCAAGGAAGTCCGGAGATTCCCCCTTCTTCTCTTCTCTCTCAGTCCTTACTATTGAGGCCTTCCCTCGGCTTTTCGAGGCCCCACTCTTGGCAAGGAAGTCCGGAGATTCTCCCTTCTTCTTCGAGAGATCCTACGGAGGTCTGATGTTAATTAGTTGGTTAGAGATAAAGGTTGGAGAGACCGTTGTAAGGAGGGAGGTTGAAATGACGGGCATACTTCCAACGTCGGGGAGAAGTATGATGACAGGTAGGAATTCAACGTCGGGTAGTCATACAGCGTCGGGCAGAAGACCTACGAAAGTCTATTAACTGGTAGAAGTCCGACACCCGGTAGAAGTACGAAGTCGGGTAGAGGTGCAGCTTCGGGTAGAAGACCGACAAAGGTTTGTCGACGGGCAGAAGTCCGCTGACGAGCAGAAGTCCGACAACAGGGAGAAGTCCGACGTTGTGTAGAAGTACGGCCTCGAGCAGAAGACCGATGAAAGTTCCTCGACGAACAGAAGTCCGACGGCAGGCAGAAGTCCGCAGTCGGGTAGAGGACTGACGAAAGTTCGTCGACGAGCAGAAGTCCGACGACGAGTAGATGTTCGCTAACGAGCAGAAGTCCGACGTCGAGTAGAAGTCCGCTGACGAGCAGAAGTCCGACGTCGGGTAGAAGTCCATCAGTTAGAAGACCGACGAAAGTTCGTTGACGGGCAGAAGTCCGCTAACGAGCAGAAGTCCGACGTCGAGTAGAAGTCCGCTAACGAGCAGAAGTCCGACGTCGAGTAGAAGTCCGCTGACGAGCAGAAGTCCGACGTCGGGTAGAAGTCCGCTAACAAGCAGAAGTCCGACGTTGAGTAGAAGTCTGCTGACGAGCAGAAGTCCGACGTCGGGTAGAAGTCCGCTGACGAGCAGAAGTCCGACGTCGGGTAGAAGTCCGCTGACGAGCAGAAGTCCGACAACAGGGAGAAGTCCGACGTCGTGTAGAAGTACCGCCTCGGGCAGAAGACCGATGAAAGTTCCTCGACGAGCAGAAGTCCGACGACGGTTAGTAGTCCGACGGCAGGCAGAAGTCCGCTAACGAGCAGAAGTCCGACATCGAGTAGAAGTCCGCTGACGAGCAGAAGTCCGACGTCGGGTAGAAGTCCGTCAGTTAGAAGACCGACGAAAGTTCGTTGACGGGCAGAAGTCCGCTAACGAGCAGAAATCCGACGTCAAGTAGAAGTCCGCTAACGAGCAGAAGTCCGACGTCGAGTAGAAGTCCGCTGACGAGCAGAAGTCTGACGTCGGGTAGAAGTCCGCTAACAAGCAGAAGTCCGACGTTGAGTAGAAATCCGCTGACGAGCAGAAGTCCGACGTCGGGTAGAAGTCCGCTGACGAGCAGAAGTCCGACGTCGGGTAGAAGTCCGCTAACGAGCAGAAGTCCTACGTCAAGGAGAAGTCCACTGAGGAGCAAAAGTCCGACGTCGGGTAGAAGAGCGACGAAGGTTTGTCGACGAGCAGGAGTTCGACGACGAGTAGAAGTCTGCTAGCGAGCAGAAGTCTGACGTCGGGTAGAAGTCCGTCGAAAGTCCTGCAAGGCAAAAGTTCAGCGACAGAAGAAAATTCAAAATCGGGTAGAATTTTAACATTATGGAGAAGTCAGATAGAAGTCTATTGACGACATTTTAGCGACGTTAACCAAGGACGTGAGACTTTTCCGAGGTTGTAAGTCGGAGCCCTGCTCGACAACGTTAACCTGTGTGGAAGAGGTCAGGAGAATCCACTAAGGATGTGAGACCTTTCCGAGGTTGTATACCGGAGCCCTGCCCGACAACGTTAACCTGTGTGGAAGAGGTCGGGAGAATCCACAAAGGATGTGAGACCTTTCCGAGGTTGTATGCCGGAGCATTTGCTCGACGACGTTAACCTGTGTGGAAGAGGTCGGGAGAATCCACTAAGGATGGGAGACCTTTCCGAGGTTGTTTGTCGGAGCCTTTGCTCGACGACGTTAACCTGTGTGGAAGAGGTCGGGAGAATCCACTAAGAATGTGAAACCTTTCCAAGGTTGTTTGTCGGAGCCTTTGCTCGACGACGTTAACCTGTGTGGAAGAGGTCGGGAGAATCCACCGAGGATGTGAGACCTATCCGAGGTTGTATGTCGGAGCCTTTTCTCGACGACGTTAACCTATGTGGAAGAGGTCGGGAGAATCCACTAAGGATGTGAGACCTTTCCGAGGTTGTATGCCGGAGCCCTGCTCGACGACGTTAACCTGTGTGGAAGAGGTCGGGAGAATCCACAAAGGATGTGAGACCTTTCCGAGGTTGTATGCCGGAGCATTTGCTTGACGACGTTAACCTGTGTGGAAGAGGTCGGGAGAATCCACTAAGGATGTGAGACCTTTCCGAGGTTGTATGCCGGAGCCCTGCTCGACGACGTTAACCTGTGTGGAAGAGGTCGGGAGAATCCACAAAGGATGTGAGACCTTTCCAAGGTTGTATGCCGGAGCCCTGCTCGACGACGTTAACCTGTATGGAAGAGGTCGAATCGGATCCCCCTGGGATCGATTTTACCTTGATTGGGAGGGGGCGAATGCCGCGTGTATCCCGAATCAAAGGTGAAGAATGGTCTATTTTTAGACCGTTACTGCCTTTTTGTGGTCGAGATCAAGACCTTGCCCAAGGAGTATGAGTCCTGTAGGGGACTGTATGAAACTTATAAGTGATAGAAAGTATCCTTGCATTTGCTTGGATTTTTCTGAAATATCATCTTGATGTTGGAAGTATTGGAGGGTCTTTTTGACCATAGTCGGAGTCAAGGTTGCCCCCCAGTCCGGATCTAATTCCTATGAAATTGGTGAAGTAATGACTGGTGTCAGTAAGTAGACATGAACTTCTTTATGAGGTTGGAGCAAAAATTTGCCCCCCAGTCGGGAATCACTTTCTCACAGACGGCGCCAAACTGTTGCGTCCTGGAATATTCGCGGCGGTAGAGAAATATATGGTTTAACGTCTTAACATTGTACGAAGATCCAGCACACAAGCAAATAAGAGAGGGGGTGAAACATTCATAAGAGACACCAAAGTTTTTACGTGGAAAACCCCTGAAAATGGGGAAAAACCACGAGGCCTGACCCAGTTTGAATGAATCCACTAGTATTTATAGTCGATTACAAATGAGGCCCTTCCTTAAGAGAAGGCCTTGGATTGATGTAGCAAATGTACATCATATAGATTGCATTACATGGTAGGAGTTACATATACAGGTTTGTTTGGCCTGAAGGACCGTAGTCGGCAGGAGACCATAGTCGGCAGGAGACCGGGGTCAGAAAGACCGTTGTCTGTTGATGGAGGTCGGAAGGACCATAGTAGGCGACGAAGGCCTGAAGGACCGTAGTCGATAGAAAACTGGGGTCTGAAAGACCGTTGTCTGGTGATGTAGGTCGAACAGACCGTAGTAGGTGATGAAGGCCTGAAGGACCGTAGGCGGTAGGAGACTGGGGTCTGAAAGATCGTTGTCTATGATGGAGGTCGGAAGGACTGTAGTAGGCGACGTAGGCCTGAAGGACCGTAGTCGGTAGGAGACTAGGGTCTGGAAGACCGTTGTCTGGTGATGGAGGTCGGACGGACCGTAGTAGGCAACAGAGGTCAGAAGGACCGTAGGCGGTAGGAGACAAGGAGTCAGGTGTTAGTCCCAGTGTCACTTGGAAGATCGGATGTTGATGGTCTGGCCTTGAGTAGGACGTCGGGTCTTAAGCAGGACGTCAGGTCTTCAGCAGGACGTCGGGTCTTCAGCATGATGTCGGGACTGAACGTCGGACCTTAAGGCAGTGGTGCAATGAAACTCCGGCGGTGGTCCGGCGAGGCTTCGGTGGTGGTCCGGCGAGGTTCCTGCAACGGTCCGGCGGAGGTCCGGCGGTGCTTCTGCGGTGGTCCGGCGGCCGTCGAGGAGGAGCTTCCTCCTTCTCTTCCTCCTCTTCTTGCTTCGGCCTCTTGCTTGGATCCTTTCTTATGAAGAATGAGGGCTCTATTTATAGATTTTCTGGAGTGGCATGGCCCGTAAATAGGTGTGAGATCGAGGGCGAATAGGGAGTGGTTGAATGGACGGCTGATATTGAATCCTTCGATCGTGCACCGTTCATTGGACATTTGAATGCCTTAGTGATGTCGGAATTCAGCGATCTTGGGCTCGTTGGATTCGTCTCGTCGAGCCGTTCGATTCGAGTATAAGCTCGTCAAAATCGGAGACCGTTTGGTAACTCAAATTGCGGTTTGAACCTTCCAAAAGAGCTTCGGGTCCTTGATTCGGACCCATTTGGACTCGGATTGGGTCGAATTTGGTGTCGTTGGATTCGTATTTCCGAGACGCTCAGTTTGACTGTAAGTTCGCTGAAATCGGAGTTCAGGTGCTCCCGAATTTAATTTTTGAAGTTTCCAACTTGATTTTTGCCTCGAGATTCGTGCCCGATCAAGTTAATTTTCGCATGACGTATCAAAGCTCAATATTGAGGAGCTCAATGGAGTGGACTTGTGCCTTTTCTTCTTTCTTCGTCTTCTCGGTTTCCCCATGCTGGTTGGTTTCCCATGAACTGCCCCTTTGTCTCTTGTGCTGGCTCTTTGGATCCCATGCTGGCTAGTTTCCCTTGTTCTGATGCCTTGCCTCCTGTGCTGGTTTTTCGGGTCCATTGTTGGTTGGTTTCCCGTGGCTATTTGGGGGGGGGGGGGATTTTGATGACTTCCTCTCTGTTTTCTGTGCAGTTTTTCTGCTGCAGTTTTTGGTTGTCTTTTGGCCTTCTTCTTAATGACTTTTGGCCTTTCATTTCCCCAATTCTTATTGGATTTGGCTGGAGGCGTTATGGCTATTTGTTTACCTTCTTTTGCGTATAAAATGGAGATGTTTTGGCATGGAAAGGGTTGTTGAAAATCTGAGAAAAAATCTCTATAAAAACTGAGGGTTTCTTCTTGGAAAAGCATGAGAGCTTGTTCCATCCCCTTCTTCTCTTCTATATTTCGTCTTGGCTTCTAACCTCTTATTTTCTACGCAAGTTCCACTCTACCTGTATCATTCTTTTTGATCTTTGAAAGTGTATGTTGGCTGAAATTTGAAGACATTTGCCGGAGGAGTTTGAAAGGACGTTGGACTCTTTTGCAGTGGTGGACTCTTAGTTTGCAAGCCTAAGCACATTTTTCTTAAATTTTTCTACTTTCGCTGCATGAGAGGAAACCGCTAGATGATTATACTGAGGAATAGCGTTTTTATATTTTTATTTTGTTTTGTTCGATTTGGCTTTTGCTTCTCCTAGGTTTGTTTGGATGTTTGCAAGCTACATTTAAATCGAGTTTGGTGTAAGTCTTGTCATAGTGTTCTCCAATTTGTCTCTTTACTCTAATTTTGCTCACATCATTATATGCATGTAGCATATATTTGATGTAGAACCAAGCTAGCTATGATTGGGGTGAGATTATTGATTTAATACAGTTGCCAATTATGATCTCTCAATTAGGAAAATAGAAATTAAATTAAATCTCAAATATGAAGTTAATTTGGAGTAATTGATTGAGAGACTTAATTGGGAGGAGCAAAAAGAGAAAGGGATAGAGGGAGGGGTCGGCCCCTTTGATGGGGCCTTGATTGGAGTGTTTTATGACTTCTCAATCCTAGGCTATCAATTATGGGAGGGGAAATTAAGGCTAATCTCTCATTAAATTCAAATTGGCATGATTGGGGGAGGCTTTCCAATATAGCTCATGTTATTTTAAAAAAGGGATTTCAGATTTTTAATAAATTAAAATCTGATTTGAAAACCTTTCTAATTTAAAATGCGCTAATTATGGAAAGTAGTGACTATGCGTTTGAAATTTAAAATTTAAAATCAAATGGGGGAGGTGTGGTGTTCAATGACTTGCCAATCTTGAAATATTAATTAAAGAAAGAAATTCTGGTAATTATCTATTTGAATTTCAAATAGCATGATTAGAAGAGCTTTCATAACATAACTTTTTTTTTAAAAAAAAGAGATTTCAAATTCAAAATTATTTAAATTTGAAATCTTTTGACTTTCCAAATTTACAAGAACTTAAATTAGGAAAATAATGAATACTTGGGTTTGAAATTTTGGAGCCAAGAGGAGGGGGGATGGTGGCCGGTAGATAGGAAAGTAGTGAGGTAAATGGTTGGTGGGGGGAAGGGTTCAGCCAAACGTTGGGGGTAGTGGAGGCTGCCAGCTTGGTGGAGGTGGTTCAGTCAAGATGTGGAAGCATAGATGTCAATGGCGCAAAATAGCGCGTGCCATAGCGCACGGTGCGGCGCGGCGCACCTACGACGCTGTATATGGTGCGGCGCAAACGTTCAAAATGGCGCACGCTATTTGCGCCACAGCCCGCCATGGCGCATGGCGCACTGCGCAAAATAGCGTGCGCCATTTGTTTTAAAATTTTTTTAATGCAATTATAAATATTTTTTATATTTTTTTAAGATAATATATTTTCTAATTTTTAAATATATTAAAAATATTAAGATAATTGTTAGATTGCATATTATTATCTTCTTAATGCTAATTGCTTTTATTTAAATATATTTTAGTTGTATAAAGATTGACTACTTATTGGACTTGAAATTATATTGGATTGTTATTTATTTGTATTGTCATTGTTTGCTTGTTATTATGATAGTTTGTCTTTCAATTTAATGATATTTCATATTCATGCTTATTATTTTATAATTCTTTTATAATTTGTGTCATATTCAAAATGGCGCGCGCCGCACCGTGCGCTATGCGCCATGGCTCAAATAGGACCTTGGCGCCATGATGCGCCATTCGCCATTAACAAGTATGGTTGGGAAAGGACTGAGGGAAGAGGAATGGTATCAGAGCGAGATGAAGGTGGCGACCAGGGGAGGAGGATAGTGAGTCAGTGGAGAAGATAAACCACAAGCCTGGTCGCTTCCTGCGGTTGATGGGTAATAATTTGCGCTCACCTAGGGACTTCAAACCACAAGCCCGGACTGTTTCTGTGGCTGGTGGGTAGTACGTTACCCTCACCTAGGGACTTCACTTCTTATAAGAACTCTCAAAGCTCTTAAGAACAAAGTGCAGAGTTTTTTCTTAATAATCATCCCTCCCCAAAAAAGAATAGGGGGCTATACATTGCCAAAATACAATAATAAGACAAATGACAAAAGTGCCCCCTAGGGTCACATAAGCCTACTCCCTCAAATGAGGGTAAAAATTAAAAAAAACGCATAAATAAATCAAACTATGAATAATAACTCAAAATAAAGTGGTACAATCATGGTCGTCGATCTTCAGCTCCTCTGATAAACTTTCACGGTCGGATGTCCTCATCATTCTCCCGGGGTGGAAAAAGAGCTCGACTCTGTCGAGTATGCATCCCGGGAATGCAATAATGCTTTGATATCAAAATGATGTAGAACCAAGCTAGCTATAATTGGGGTGGCAAATTATTGATTTAATAGAGTTGTCAATTATGATCTCTCAATTAGGAAAATAGAAATTAAATCAAATCTCAAATCTAAAGTTAATTTGGAGTAATTGATTGAGAGACTTAATTGGGAGGAGCAAAAAGGGAAAGGGAGAATGGGAGGGGGATGGTGGCCGACGGCTAGGAAGGTTGTGGAGCCGGTGGTTGGGTGAGGGAAGGGTTCGACCAAAGGTTGGGGAAAGTGGAGGCCGACAGCTTGGTGGAGGTGGTTGGGCCAAGAGCTGAGGGAAGAGGAATGATATCAGAGTAAGATGAAGATGGTGGCTAGGGGAGAAGAGGGGGTCAGTGGAGAAGATAAACCACGAGTCTGAATGCTTCCTGCAGCTGATGGGTAATACTTTGCCCTCACCTAGGGACTTCAAACGACAAGCCCGGACTCTTCTTGCGGCTGGTGGTTAATATATTGCCTTCACCTAGGGACTTCAACTCTCACTAAGAACAAAGTGCAGAATTTTCTCTTAATAATCATCCCTCCCCAAAAAAGAAGAGGGGGCTATAAATAGCCAAAATACAATAATAAGACAAATAATAAAAGTGCCCCTGGGGTCACATAAGCCTACTCCCTCAAGTGAGGGTAAAAACTAAAAAAATGCATAAATAAATCAAAATACAAATAATAACTCAAAATAAAGTAGTACAATTATGGTCGTCAATCTTCCGCTCCTCTGATAATCTTTCATGGTCGGATGTCCTCATCACTATTTATGTTCAATGTTTAAAAGTGAAAATTCTATGTTGTATATTTATAATGCAGGTTTGTTGTGTTATAGAAAACATGTGAGGGAGTGCTTTTTTTTTGTTTCTGGTACAAGTTTCAGACGGAATATCTACCGGAAATAGAGATATCGCCGGAAGTTCAGGCGGGTAACCTGTCGGGAAATTCCGATGATTAATTTCCGAAGGACATTTCTGGTTGTTACAGCAGCCGGTATTTCCATCAGTAGGTTTCCATCGAAATTTCTGACAGAAAAACTGCCGGGAAGAGTGCTTCGCATACGATTATTATTGATGTATAATTCCGCCGGAATTCTGTAAGTAAATCTGCCGAAAATATCTCTGGCAGAAAAATTCAGCCGGAACAAACTTTTATTTTTATTTTACCGTCAAATAACTTTCTACCGGAAATCCGCCAGAAATGCACTTTTTTCGGCATAATTTCTTGTTTTCCACCGGATCTTGGCTGCCAGTTATATGAGTTCTTCGTAGAGTGCATGGCCTTGATTGGCTAAAAATTCACCAGAATTACCAAGGATGAGTCTTAAGTACATCTATTGTGAAAGCATACGTTTGGCCCAATAGAATGGCATTCTATGCCTCAGTCATAACAAATTCTTATTGATATTAGGCATTTAGTTGTGAAATGGCATTACTCATATAGCAAAACGGCCTCTTGTGAGTTTTAGGAAGATACCAAGGCCACAACTGGCTAAACTTTTCCATACTCACAAAAAGAGTACTGTCTAGTACGTCTACCAAGTGGCTCTTATAACAATGTAATGCAATAATACTAATGAAAATGAAATCATTAAAAAACCAGTAACTACTACAAGTTCTAGTTTAATTTCCCATTGCTATAGAACAGTTAAGAAAAATGGAGATAGCATGTCATGAACTTTATCGGAATATTTTGACTAAAATCAAGAACAAGCAAATGGATATACCAAAGAACATCAAAAAGAAATAGAATAGGTAACAAATACCTTGATTGAGAAAGCAAGTGGTAATAACTTTTCAGGATCCAATGCTTCCTCAGGGAAGTTGCGCAAAGCATGAATAAGTTTCTCAAAAGCTAACTTTAACTGGAGAAATGAACTAAATAAGCCAATAAAACTAGATATAAATTCATTTCCTAGTTACCAGAATGCAAAGCTATAAACTCACCAAGTTATTCTGACAAACTGTCAACAAGGCCAAACCAACTTGAAAAACAATCTTGACGCCCTGTTCAAAACAATAATGGATCCATAATTCAACTTGATGAGAGATTATTTATCAAAATAAAGTAATGAACAGATAACAATGACAGATGTAGCATAATTCACGAGCTACATTGAATTGAAATGGGTAGATTAATTCACCAAAAAATATTAAAAATTGTTTATGAGTAGAGAACAGGAAAGGGGAAGACAAAAAAGTAATTTGCCTAAAAATAGTGAAACAACTAATAATACTCAATAGAAGTGAATAAAAAAGAATAATTCATAAATTAACACGAGAGAGCTGAGATAAATAATAAAGATAACGTAGCTGAGAGAAAAATAATCATATTGAAGAACTCAACTGAAGATTTCAGTATAGGGAAAAAAGTTATAGGTTAGAAGATAAAATTACACACAAATGAATAGAAGACAAAGCTTTAAGATGAGAAAAATGGGTTTGATACTGTTTCCTTAGCCCGGAGACTTTTCCTTCCAGTGACAATCCACCAAAAGAATGTTTAAGAAAAGAACCTTTAACTTTTAAGCCATTTAGTCATAGTCTTTATGTGCACATGTAAGGGATCCGGTGAGACACGTGCCAATTACCCTCCAAAAATAAGATGATAGGAAAAAAAGAATTAATCCCTTTATTCTAAAGTTTTGTCTCTAAGCAATAGTTGAATAATCACCAGAATAACATCTCCATATGATCATAAAAAGCCAAAAGGGAAGGTGTATAAATTTATGAAGTAACAATTCAAGAGAGGTATATATCTCTAATTAGGTAAATAAGGACTGACTCTAGCGTCAAACTGGATATGGTGCAAAGAGATAAACAGGTTAAACCAGTTTACATTAACAAACCTCCAAATTCTTTAAAACACCAAAACAATAGTAGAATGATTTTCTGCAAGCATTCCTCTGTGGTTAATATACGATTACTAGGTCTACGTAAAACTCTGTTCTCATATTTATTAAAAAGCATATAGAAAATACAATACAAACCCAGATAACTACATGAAGGCCATGCAGAAATCCTTTAAACTAATGAAAGAACATCGGCAATACAAAATTTCTATTGAAGTGAATGTATTGAGAGTTCTGGGTGTGATTTCTGTCATGCTATGACATAAGGCACATACTGTTCCAAGTACATGCCACACAAAAGGAGAACCAGGAGTCATGAAACGTTATGTTACTGATATATCAGAGCCACCTGGAACAAACATGACAGTTCAAGCCTAGTATAAATGTGCAGAATCTTATGGTCCCATTGAAGTCAATATGGTATGCCTTGGCATGCCGCACACAAGAACATTCAGTTATTAAGTAAACTCAAAGCATGGAGCAGCTTCACATTTGGCGGCATAGGAAAAAATATTATGAAAGGCACACCACCATAATAAAATGTTAGAAATATAATTTCAATATTGTTTCCACCTTTATTCTGTCCATACAGAACAATTATCAGTTCATACGTGAAAAAGAAGACAAACAGACAGGATTCTTTAAAAAGCCAAGCAAATTTACTCAAAATCAAATAAATAGGACATTCAATTGGCTTGAATTTAAAGTTACATCACCAATTATTAACCTAACATGTAACAAACATTTCTAGATGAACAAATATAAGGTAACATGACAAACCTCATAGAGAAACACATCCCAGATCCGCAGAGCCAAGGGAAAAGGGAATGAGTAAGAATATACGGTTATGAACCACTGACTGGCATATATGCTTGGATTAATCATTTCTTCAGAAAAATGTTGTCCCAACTTTGGCAAATGCTCCTTAACCAACTGTTCAAATTGAAATAAATATTGCTGCACTAGTGGTAAACCAACCTGTCATGTTGAAATTGAAACATAAGCACATATGATAGCAATTGCAAAAAGCAAACCATCTAACCAATATGGTATTTATTTTTTAACGCGTAGGCCTCTTCCGTGGGTTTTAATTTAAAAAAAAAAACATGGTGTTTATTTTAGGATTACCATAAAAAATAACCGTTTAGTAAACAAGCTTCTTTTTTTTCTTTTTTTTTAATCAGCACGATTAAGTTGCAAGAAAAACAAGCAGCACCAAGCTGTTGTCTTAATAGATTTCAAAATGAAAGGTGCTTGAGTACTATAGTCCCCTTCAATACTCCAAAGGAAGCGGAGGATTTCAATCCCTTCAAATACTAATAGTTTACTTTGAGTCATTAATTAAGTTTTAGCTTAATAAACATCTGTCAAGTTCCCCAAACATACAGCAATCAACCAACATCCGAGCTGTTTTTCTCCTTCTCTAATTCAAATCAGAATGATATAATGCTGCCTTGTTCATCATTCTGAACGGCATCCATAAATTGAAGAAAAACAATTTACATCCTTGTTTGCAATATAAGGCACAATAATGCAAATTACATGATTAACAATCACGCGCATAATTTTCATTGCCATGTCCTCTTCTAAAGTTTCTATAATATCTAAAAATCACACAATTTTACAAAATCTTTGCAATGATAAATTTGGAACCTCATCTAATCCTCTTAACGTGATTAATTAGCATCCATACAAAACAAAAAGAAGATAAATACAAGGAAAGACAAATAAATCACAAAAGACAGAACACACGTCTCCATTACATTTACAAATACATCTGAAAAAGGATCATGCATCTCTATGATATTAACTCATCCATATCGAGATTTGTTTTCATTGGACAAAAAAATTTGCATGTCGATGTCAACGAGATGCTAGATGGGTTAACCGTGCAATGTTTGAGCAGCATTAATACAGATACAAGCATGATAATGGTATTATGTATGCCAATGAAAATTTTAATCTTTTCTTCACCTTGGAAATATAGCTCATATATATGTCCTAATAAGTTACTTGGGAGATTTAAAACTCATATCTGACTCCAGTGGTTTTGCTACTGAATTAGGTCATATGTTGTCGAATCCCATTTCACACTTAATCAGAAACTCAACGACTATGCTATCTAAGATGTTATACTCATAAGAAGAACAAGTTGCCTAAAAACGTGGCACCTTTGATCTTCAAAATTCAATTTAGATTCGATAAATATGATCCCAAGAAAAAGTAATGTAAAAAAATACGGCAATAAACCCATGAGTTCATTTAAATGTATTATAAGATCATCACTGACGTAGATTTGCCAATGACTAGAGTTGGATCAGGTTGATCCTGATTCGTCTCCAATTCAAATAGCTTCTGAATTTTTTTAAAATTTAGGTCAGATTAGGGTCAACCAATATTCAATTCATGATCAAAATCAAGTCAGATATTTAGATAAGGCTTCCCAAATTCATATCAAGTCGGATATTGTTGGTGCAATTTTTGCTATCCTCAACGAATTGAAAATAATTTTTTGAATGGCTATGAAAAAAAATAATATGTTATTATAAAGGATACAACAACATCAAGCCTTTATCTACTGTGGGGTCGGCTACATGAATTCTTTATCTCCGCTGAGTCTGGTTAAGAGTCGAATTCTCATTTAAATCTAATAAAGAAATGCCATTTCTAGTATTTTCTAACCAAGTTCTTTAAGGTCTACCTCTATCTTTCTTAACATAAGTCAAATGTCTATTAGTACTAAAATTACACTCCATATTTTAGTTTTAGATCTACTCAAACAAAAACCTTTAGACTCTAAGGTAGACCTCCATAATTCAAGTTTACCTTCAACTCCCTCTCAAATCTTATAAACAACAATAATATCATTAGCAAAAAGCATACACCAGGGTCTAACCTCTTGCAAATCTCTAGTGAGAACATCCATGACTAAAGCAAAAAGATATGGGCTTAAGGCTAATCCATGATGTAATCCAACTGAAATAGGAAAATACTTGATCAAAACGCCTTGTGTTTTAAACACAAGTAGCAGTTCCAACATACATATCCTTAATGACTTGAATATAAGCATTATTAACCACTTTCTTTTCTAGAACTCTCCATAGCACTTCTCTTGGAATTTTATAATATGCTTTCTCTAAATCAATAAATATCATATGTAGATCCACCTTATTATCTTTATACTTTTCCATCAAACCTCTCAATAAATGTATAGCTTCCATAGTGGACCTAATCTGCATGAATCCAAATTGATTTTGAAAAATAGTGGTATCACGCCGCAACCTATGCTCCATAACTCTATCCCATAGTTTAAAATTATTATTCCGAAGGATAAAAATATTATTTTATTATAAACTTAAATTATGGAGGTCAACCTTAGAGTTTAAAAGCTCTCATTTGAGAAGATCTAAAACTAAATATATGGAGTATAATTTTAGTAATAATAGATCTAGTGGGGAGATTATGACTTTGGACAATCAGGTCATTAAAAAAGAGCACAAGTTTTGATATCTTGTGTCTCTTCTTTACAATGATGGTGAAATAGATGGGGATATTATTAGTAGAATTCAAGTTGGATGGTTGAAGTGGAGGAATGCATTGGCCTTGCTATGTGATAGAAAAGTCCCCCTCAAACTTAAGGAAAAATTCTATAAGATGCCAGTGAGACCTGCAATGCTTTATGGTACAGAATGTTGGCCATTAAAAGAGAAGCATAATATTAAGTTAAGTATTACTGAGATGAGGATGCTCAGGTGGATGAGTGGCTTTACTCTTAAAGACAGGATACGAAATGAGCATATATGTGAAAAGGTTGGAGTAGCCAATAGAAGTTAAGATTATAGAGAGACACCTTAGAGGGTTTGGTCACATATAAGGGCGGCCTTCTGATGATCCGATAAGGAAAGTAGATGTATTAATTTGACTTATGTTAAGAAATATAGAGGCAGACCTAAAAAGACTTGGTTATAAAATATTAGAAATGACCTTTTCTTTATTAGCTTGAAAATTTGACCCTTAACAGGACATAAGGAGAAAAAGGATTCATGTAACCGACCCCATGTTTTAGTGGTAAAAAGGCTTGTTATAGTTATAGCATAAAGGTACCCTAGAAAAGCAAGCTCTTCATCCCAATAATTCATCCCTGAAGAAAATTTTTTATTAAAATTATGGTTTTTATCATTTCATTAAAACATTAGCTAGCATTTTATTTGATTTTGAGAAATTCTTATTAAATATTTGGTCATTGGGAATTTCAAAGGAGATTGGATCAACTAAATCATTTTTTAAATGGAAGCCAAAGGAGAAAATATAGGAGTACATGTTTCTAAGCGACTTAGAAGTACCTAAAAGTTTTTTTTATGTTAGGCTTTACATTTTAAAAGTAAATATAGGTTAAAGTTCATCAATTTAATTTAGAAGATTGGGGCTTACATTCCAATAATACAAGTTGGATGAAGTGCTTAGAAAGGTGGAGGCTTACAATATAACTGAAAAGAACAACAATCTCAGACCCTACATTTAAGGTGAACCACCAAAAAATAGTAAATCTGACCAACAACTAGCGGCATGCAAGGGACTTACGAACTTGAAATCCACTTGGAGTTAAATCAGTACGACTCTGGACTTACAATCCTGTCAGTACAACTCTGGACTTACAATCCTGTCCAAAAAGAATGGCCAGCTAACACACCTAAACATTTTTAAAATCACGCATGTTTAGTCTTAGTGCATATGCAAGATAGGTAAGACTATTTTGATTTAGAAGATATAATTTACAACTTATCCACTTAAGCCAAGCTGTCTAATCATATGGGCATGCAAATAATGACCTCAATGCAATGGACAATTAGCATGCAATAATACTTTCTTATTATTTAGTCCTTAATGTGAGGGCTTTTATCTACATGCAACTCACTGGCCTATGACATAATCTTTTTTTATTTTAAAAACTTAGCTCATTATGGATAAGCAATGCCCTTTTTATTTAAAAGAAAATGGTTATCCTATGATTGATTTTAAAATTTTAAAATTTTAATCAGTTAGGGAGCTCCCAGGCATCATGCATGAGGGACTAGAGCTCCTAAAAGAGAGTTACTTTTTTTTTCTAGAATGTTTTGGATTTATTAAAAAATGGAAAATAATTCCTATAGCTTTAAGATGATATTAGATTAATTTTGGCATTGTCTAAAACCTTGTAAGCATTTGAAAGGGCGATTTGAAATTTTAGGAGTTTTCTAAGTGCTTAAGTTGCTTATCACTTTACCCAACCATTTAATTTGAAGAATGCATAAACAATCTTACATAATTCCAAGGTCAGGTCGAGTAGTATAGCCTATGGACCTTTGAGGGCCCATAGAATGCCCTAAATTATCTCCAAAAATACTTGCACCATTGGAAATCACTAAATTTTCATGAGTTTTCTGAGAGGAAATTAGGTATTATTGGGTTGGAGAGCATAAAATAAAGTTTCTACATGTACCTAGGGGTTTGAGAGCGTCAAACATGTAGGGTTTTTAAGTTTGTGATATATATCTCACTAGAGCTAGTGTTCAATGGTTAGAAGCAATAGTTCCTCATCTAGAAGAGACAAAGACAACTGAAATGACGAGAAGAGCTTTTTTTTGGGTTGTTTTGGATGTTGCACCGCCAACTCGCTTGATGCGGGCAAACTAGAAAGAAAAGTCAAGATAGGAGAACACTTGGACAAGAAAAACCAAACTCGATTCAATCTAGATTGCGGACATCCAAACAAAAAAAAGTTAAACAAACGAAATAAATTATAAAATAAAAACGCTATCCTCAGAACAACCGGCAAGCAGTTTCCTCACATGCAACGAAAAGTAGGTAAAATATGATAAGTGCTTAGGGCTTGCAAACCAAGTGTCCACCACAGCAACAAGGTCCAACGTCCAACCAAACTCCTCTACCAAATGCCACCAAATTCTGCCAACAAACACCTCCCATAGCTCAAGAAAAATGATACAAGTGGAGTGGAATTTGCGTAGAGAAGAAGAGATTAGAAGCCAAGATGAAATAGAGAGGAGGAAGAGGTAATTGGAACAAACTCTCAAGCTTTTCCAAGAGAAGAGAAGAAACCCTCAGGTTTTAGAGACTTTTCTCAAGTTAATCAACAACCTCTTCATTACAAAATCACCTCATATTTATAGGAGAGAAAGGGGAGCCAAACAACCAATTTCCACCTCCAACCGAACCAATCAAGTTAAGAGAAGAGGAAGGCCAACATGCAACACAAAACAACACCCGAAAAGACAGCACAGGAACCGGGTAGAGACAGCCACGGGAAAACAGCCAGGAAAGAAACCGAAAAGACAACACAGGGGACCGGAACTAGCACCCAGCAAAGGGAGGAGAACCAACCACGAGAACAACACTAAGGAGAAAACGAGGGGACTCAAAGAACGGGAAGAGACAAGCTCCAACTCCACATAAAGAGCTAAAAAAAGAATACCTTTGTGGGCTCCGAAAATTCGGCCCCGGCCTCCGCTCGCTTTTCTTATTCGGCGAGGGAGTTTTAACGAACTAAGTTCCGAGGTAAATTTTGGAAGGCAGATGGGTTTGTAGATAAGACACTACCCAGAGATTTCGCCCTCATTTTGTGAGGACTTTATGATCTGAGTTCTGGTTTCCTATAGGCGCAAGCCCCTATAGTTAATTACCCCTCCCGATCACGAGAGAGAACTTTCGATTAAGGCTAGTCATCAATTAGATACGTAGAATATACGTGTATCTGGCATATAGTAGCAGCAATGGATTTTGGGATTGGATATTTTGAAGATTTTGGATTTGGGAATTGAAGAATTGGGTTTTGAAAGATTTGGGAAAATTTGGAGAGTTTGAAAATTTGGGCAGATTTGATATTTAAAATAGAAATTGCACCATCTTGCACTTAAAGCGGATGGTGGGGGAATGGATGATGGGCCCGATCAAGATCCCATGGTTCCGTCGTCCCGGGCCATCGTGGTCCCTGGTCTACTTAGTCAGAGGAGGTAGTCGACCCAACCTGACAGAAGGATCCTTGTCGGCAGCCATGGGTTGCTTCGTCCAAGGGGACCTTGTAGACCTGGGAGGAATGTTTGTCTAAGGGGACAAATTTGAATCCACCTTAGCTTACAGAGGGCTTTGTGCCCTGTCAATCATATCCTATTGATTCATATCTCAAGGATTTGATGCCAATAAGGAACGTAACGGCGCTGGCCATAACCGGTATTTCGTGGTGCCATTTAGCGGCAAAACCACTCGGTTCAGAGGGCCCCGGGTCGTCGTAACCGTTTATCCTGCGGTGGCCATTTAGCGGCAGACCGCCGGTTAGAGGACACGTACCACGTCCTTACTGGCAGGAGATTGTTTGAGAATGGATCCTAGTGATATTTTTGACTAGGCATTTCGCTCTTTGTGAGCTGAAGTAGTTTTTGAATTTGCCCGCCTCGGCAAACTGTTGCGGAGGGCGGATGGATTTTGCTTTAAGCGTTGATGGATAGATTTCAATTTAAATATCTTTGAGATTTTTGGAAATTTTGGGTGGAACTTGGAGGACATTTAAAAATATTCGTGAACCCCTCCGGTTGAGATTAGCGTTCAACACGGCCATCATCGGGGTGTTTGGGGTCATTTCCATTTGATTGAACCTTGTCGACTCGACCAATCTATTGATCGAGGATCGGGTTTCTTGTAGGCTTTGTGCCTTTTGTTGAATGAATTTCTTTTATTAAAGGCCTTGAACGCCTAATATGAATGTATAAGATAAATATTCGGTCGACTTCATGACCGCATATTTATCCGATGATTTGAACCCTGTCTACTCCTACTTGCTTGTTTAGGAGGATCAGGTTTCGTAGGCTTTATGCCTTTTGTTTAGTGAATCCTTTTGATTGTAGGCCTAGAATGCCTAATACGAATGTATTGAAACAAATATACTGGTCGCCACAGCCGTATATTCGTTTAAATGTTCGAACCCTGTCGACTTCTATTGATCCGTATAGAAGGATCGGGTTCGAACTAGAATTCACTTGTCAACCCGCGCAGCATCCCTAGGCGTCACATGTGTACCAATAACACGCTCGCCGGGGCCCATGCGGACGATTTTTATATACCCCTTTTAGTGTACCTATGTGTATACATTCTCTAGTGCACGTGTAGGGGTATTTTGAAATATTTATAGTTGTGTAGATAATTGATATTTGAATACACAACATTTGATTTCAGAGCTTATACACGCCTTCTGTCCGCCAATACGAGTGTTGCGGATCCGGTGGCGTTGAGTTATAGATTGTAGACGCCTTCTGTCTGCTTGCATGAGTGTTGCAGATCCGGTGGCGTTGAGTTATAGATTGTAGACGCCTTCTGTCTGCTTGCATGAGTGTTGCAGATCCGGTGGCGTCGTTATTTGGATGTCATGAGGTATTTTCTCGTCTTGACATTGACTCCCCTTTCTCAATCACCGGGGAGGGGATTCTTTCTGAACTTTAGAGTCATTGACTGCTGATTTGGGAAGAACTCTTTTTAGAATCTTTGGTGCAGCGGACCGTTATTTTCAGTATTTGTAGACATCGGAACTGTTTTCTTCCTAAGGATGGGGCAAGGAAGAAACTTTGGCACATCAGGAAGTTTAGTTCTAACTTGTTTGAACTTTCCTCTTATTCTGCCACGAGATGTAGTTTTCGTACATCGGGCTGCCTTTGTACCCGTCGTGCTTGTAGATCTTGATCACCACTGTCGTAGGTGATGTTCATACTCGTGTCCACAGTGATTCGTTGTTCTTTCAATACACACTGTTGTTATCCACAAGTGGCTCGTGCTTATTTGGAGGGATCCGTACTTGTGTCCACAGTGGTTTGTTACTTCTACGATGCATCCACTGTTATTATCCACAAGTGGCTCGTATTTGTTTGTAAGGATCCATTGTGTTTAATACGAGCTCCTAGGAATATTTGTAGGAGACCCTCGTTTGTCTACATCATGCCCACCTATCACCAATCTCAGGTGGGTTTGTTGGGTTGCATTTGTTTGTAGGAAGGCGGATCCTCCATCTTTGGTCTCCCGTATCGCCATCTCAATCAACAGGCGTTGGAGAGATTGTCGTAGGAGTTTCTTGTACTTGTGCCCATAGTGGTTCGTTGTGCTTACGAAATACCCACGGTTGTTATCCACAAGTCGCTTATGTTCGCTGGCAGAGGACGGTTGTATCCACTACGACCTCCTGAAGGTATTTGTAGAAGAATAGTTGTTCTTGCATCCTACCCACCTTTCACCAATCTCAGGTGGTAGTTTGATTTGTAGGGGCAGATCTTTGATCGCTGCATATGGGTAGTATTCGTACACCTCACAACTGTCCATTGCTTCTTACAAGTATAGTGCATTGACTTGTTGGAGACCGTTGTATCTGCTACGAACTTTTAGGAAATATTCGTAGGAGGTGTTGTAGTTTGATTGGTGTCGAGTCTGACTCAAGTATGAACCCTTCCCAGTCCAGTTCTCGTGAGCTCAGAATGCAAGGTTATTTTCAGCTTCTTTTGGATTTGAGTCCGTTGAGTTCATAAGCCCCACTTGGTGTTGTATAGTCCGAGCTCAGAGTACAAATTCGAGTGCCCCTGCAATCTTTTGAGTTCAGGTGCTTATTCAGGATCTTCTGAAGTTCTTGTACATTCCATTTTGTGTTTGAATTGACTTGAATTTCCGTTCAATTTGATTTGACTTATTTGATTTTGATCTTTAGAAATCATTTGAGTCTTGTTCAGATTTAGGTCCACTGTTCTCTGTTCATCGTATAGGTCCTCTGCTCATTTTAGTTCAATTCATGCGTATTTTTGTTCGAGTACAGGTCCTCTGTGTTGTTGCCCGACCAGGTCTTCAAATTGTTCAAGTCTTTGTATATTTCAGTGAAAATTTCGGCAGCACCCCGGCATATCCCCCGTTTGGGGGAAAATTGGGGAGCTGGGCCTTCCCACCACGCTACTAGAGCGTGTATGGTAGGTGTCCTTGGACACCGCGGCCGTACAAAGTTTCATCCCACCACGCTACAAGAGCGTGTATGGGGCCTTCAGCAGTACCCGTACAGTAGAACAGCAGTAACTCCCAGAACAGCAGTGACTCCCCACCACGCTACAAGAGCGTGTATAGGGCTCTCCCACCTCGTCGTATGCATCGCACCGGGCTCCCTCCTACCGTGCTACAAGAGCGCGTATAGGTGGTTCTCCGGTCCGCTGCAAACGTCGAGGACGGGAGTAGAGTTAGAAATTTATACCTTGAAGTCCGGTGGAGGTGGAAGAGGCTCGAGGACAAGATTTGGAACCGAGGGTCACTCGCCTACCTTGTCGTAGGTATCGCGCCGGTTGCCCCTCCCACCACGCTACAAGAGCGTGTATAGGCAGACCGCCGACTCGACACGCGGGACGAGGTAAGAGATAGAGCCAAGGTTTCAAAACTTATACCTTGAAGTCCGGCGGGGGTTGTCGGCGACTCTGGCGGTGGCTCGTGGATCGAGGCAAGGGAAGAAGGCTTCCTTCTTTTCTCTTTTTTTTATTAATTATAATTAATAATAATTAATTATAATTAATTAATTAATTATAATCATTTCTAATTTATTATATCTATTAATTATTAATTACAATTAATTAGAATAATTAATTATAATTATTTATATTTAATTAATATAATTAATTATGATTTCTGATTAATCATAACTAATTAATATTAATTAAATTTAATTAATTATAACTAATTAATAATGATTAATTATAATTAAAATTAATATTAATTATAATTAATTTAATTAAAAATCATTATAATTAATTACAATAATAATAATAATTAAAATGATTATAATTAAAAACAATAATTATACTTAATTAAAATTAATTTTAATTAAAATAAATTAAACCCTCTCCCTCTGCCCTCTGTTCGACGGATTCAATGGGTTTGGCCGGATTTAGGCTAAATCCAATCAAACGGTTTTAGTGCTCACGCTAAATCCCGACGATGGTGAAATCCTGGATTTACTAAATCCTTTGGTTCGACAGATTTTTGGGATTTTGGCCGAAGGAACACGTGAAGGGTAGAAAGTTACCTTCACAGCCACGAGTTCCTGTTGTTGCCGCCGATCAAAATGCTGTAACTTTCGATCCAGAAGGAGGGGAAAGTCGTGGATGGAGCGAAGTTGGTTGGCACCTAAGGAGACGCCGAAGGGGAGATCGTTAACTTCACAGCGAGCTCCCGTGGTTAGCTCCGATCAAAATGCCGTAACTTCCGATCTCACAGGCAGGTAAAGTCGTCGGATGAGCGAAGTCGACCGGCGATGAAGAACTGAAGAAGCACGCCAAAGGTAGGAAGTTACCTTCACTGTTGGCGAGCTCCTGCGATTGCTTCCGATCAAAATCTGTAACTTCCGATCCAACTGGAAGGTCGTCAAAGGAGCGGAGTCGGACAACACGAACGGAACCGGAGAAGCAATGCGAGGAGAGGAAAATAGCTTCACAGCCGTGAGCTTTCGTTGTCGCTTCCGATCCGACCGAAGGCAAAGTCGTCGAGGCGAGTCGAATAGCAGGGAGGAGCCGGAGAGGCGACGTGTGCAATCTCCTTTACAGCGAACAAGCTCCTTTGCTGCTTTCGATCGAACTGTCGTGACTTCCAATCCGGCAGGAAGGGAAAGTCGTCGTAGGAGCCGGAGATGTAGTGAGAGAGGGCGAGAGAAGTAAGAGCGAAGGAATGAGAGAAAGAGAGCGGGAGATTGCGATATAGAGGGACATCCGGTCGTGCGAGGTCGTGGGCGACGACGTGCTGAATTCGGCGCCGGACAGGTACGTAATTATTTTATTTTATTATTTTTTTTTTTTTATACAGTTACGGGTCAACAAATGCCCCCCAACAAATGTGGTAGGCGTCTGGAGCGGGCCACGTTTGTTGTATGCTGATTGACCCTGTGGATCTCCAGATATCTTTTCTAGATGTCACACTAGGGTTTCCATTTAGTGGATCTCCAAAAGTCGTTTGGATGTCACACTAAGATTTTCTTTTAGTGGATCTCCAAAAGTTGTTTGGATGTCACACTATTCTTTCTCCAATGCTCTCTTGAATGTATCCATAGATGGTTGATACCTTGTCTTTGTAGATTGACGCTAGTGGATAGCATATGCTCAAGATTCTTCCGTCATCTGGTTGTATCTTGATAGAATTTTAAATATTTATTTGGGGATCTCGGCACGCAGCGCGATGTCGACCCAAATAAATATTTAAAATGCCCCCAGTCTTTAGGAACATTTGTAGATGTCATCCGGGATGCTCATTCTACAGCTTTTGCTAGAGCCCCGAGATTTTGATTCCTTCTGTCCTGTGCTTTGTGCTGCGGACTTGGTGAAGGGTTGTCTGATTTGTCTTTGATGACTTGTCAGAAGATTTGTATTCCTTCTGCCCTTTGCTTCTAGCTTTGGCGGGCTTGATGAATGAGTAGATGCCGGTGACCTAAACCCTTAGGTTTGCATTAGGTCGATGGCGAAAAGTCATCGGTCCTGAGCTTTGTGCATAATGGACTTGTTGATGACGAAATCCTCTTAGTTCAACCATAGGCTTTTCTTGAACTTTGGGATAGTTTTCTTCGGTCCTTTGCTTTGTGCTTTGGCGGACTTGTTGAAGAAAAGTTCCTTCGATCCTCGCTTTGTGCTTTACGGATTTATTGAAGGATTTGCAGGTGATGGATTCAATTGATAGTACCGAATGTAGGTAGCATCTTGATCCTTGCCCACTTGAGAAGACTTTAATCTGAATCACTTGAGTTCATCAGATTGGGAGAGCTGGGATTTGACAGCTCTTCGTCCTCTGGTTGCTGAGATGGGGGTTCCTCTACTGCGGCCTTTCTTATGGCTTGTTGAGTAGATGGAGCTGCCAGCGATCCGGCCATATTTGGGCTTGTTGGATCCGACCTTATACACCCATTCAGGCTTCAGACTTGAGCTATGAGAATTGCGCTTCCCAATGCTGATTTTGCTGAAGTTGACAGATTTGGAGTCATCCTTCGTAGTTTTGGATTTTGGAGCCTACGAACATCTGATAGTTGCTCGAGACTCATCTTCCCATTGGAACTTTGATTCTCCAGTCATTTTGGAGAATTTTGTAGACTATGATCACTTGAACTGGTCGAGTCAAATTTGCCTTCGTGCTTCCTTCAGTCCTTACTGACGGGTTGACGAAATGGGGGTTCCGCTACTACGGCCTTTCTTATGGCTTGTTGAGTAGACGGAGCTGCCAGCGATCCGGCCATATTTGGGCGTGTTGGATCCGACCTTTTACACCCATTCGAACCTTAAGCTTCAGGCTGTTGGAAGACTTCAAGCTTTTCTGGCTCAATTTTGTAAGAGTGTAGTTTCAAACGTCTCTTTCTTGACTTTTGAGTCTTAGTTTGTTCGAGAAGGTGTTGTCTCGATCTTTTGAGAGATCACCTGCGTATATTTTGAAAAACAAATCTTGACATTCTTTAGCACAAGAAAATATTTGGATTGATAATTTTAAATATTTATTCAGGGATCTCGGCGTGAGGCACGATGTCGACCCGAATAAATATTTAAAATGCCCCCTGTCTCACAGGGACATTTTAAAGCAGAATAGATTTGGAATCTTTGAAATTTTAAATATTTATTCGGGGATCTCGGCACGCAGCGCGATGTCGACCCGAATAAATATTTAAAATGCCCCCTGTCTGACGGGGGATTTCGAAATGTATACTCATAACACGAGAATTTCAAAGTAGAGAATATATACGCTAATAAACGTGTATGAAAACATAGCGTATTAAACATGACATCTGCTTGAGCAATTCATGCATAGTATTTCTTCAGGTATCGGCCATTGATCGGCGGCATGGGCCTTTGACCATTCAGATCGATCAGTTGATAAGCTCCTCCTTGAAATACCTTCTCGATGACGAAAGGTCCTTCCCAGTTGGAAACGAATTTGCCACCAATTTTTCTGTGCGGGATGATTGGCCTTCTCTGCACCAGGACCAATTCCCCTTCTTGAAATGATCGAGGACGAACCATTCGATCAAAGGACTTTGTCATTCTTGCTCGGTAGATTTCCAGGTTTTGCTGAGCTTGTAACCTGATTTCATCGAGTGCATCGAGTTCTTCCATTCTTAACCGAGCATTTTGCTCTTGAGTCAGCTCATTCTGGATGGCAACTCAAAGGGATGGAAGTTCAACTTCTAGTGGCAGTACGGCTTCAACTCCAAATACTAGAGAATAAGGAGTGGCTTTAGTTGGCGTTTTGTAGGTTGTGCGATACGCCCATAGCGCTTCGGCCATTTTCGTATGCCATTCTCTTTTGTTCTTGGAGAGAATCTTCTTTAACAATTTCATCAGTGTTTTGTTGAAGGCCTCAGCTAAGCCATTTGCTCTTGGATAGTAAATGGAAGAGTACCGCCAATCAATTTTGTGTCGATCAACGAACTTATAGATTTATGTACTCTTAAAAGCAGTTCCGTTGTCTGAGATTATGCGGCGTGGCACACCGAATCTGTAAACAACATTGTGGGTGAAGAAGTTGATCACGTGCTCAGACGTAACTTCTTTGAATGGAGCCGCTTCTGCCCACTTAGAAAAATAGTCTGTTGCTGCCAAGATAAAGCGGTGTCCTGCTGATGACGGTGGATCTATTGGCCCGATAATATCAGTACCCCAACATTCAAATGGCCAGGATGCTATTGTAGGGTGCAGTGGATTTGACGGTTGATGTATAACATCACCGTGGATTTGACACTCATGGCACCTCTTGGCATGATTGATACAATCTCTGACCATGGTCGGCCAATAGTAACCCATTCTTTTAATTTTTACTGCCATCTTGGGACCTAATTGGTGCGCTCCACAAAGTCCTTCGTGAACTTCTGCTACCACCTTGTCAGCTTCTCGAGTCCCTAGGCATCTTAGCCACATTTGATCGAAAGCACGTCGATACAATGTGTTATTGACAAATGCATATCGTAGTGCTCTCTTTCTGATTTGAGCAGCTAGTGATTTGTCTGTTGGCAATTTACTTTCTTTAAAGTAGTCAATGAAAGACAGTCTCCAGTCATCTTCTTCCTCGACATCTAGGCAATGCCACCATGATTCTGAAGCTTGACTGGCCTTGCGCCTTTTCTTAGGAACTTGCTGTTCTTCAGACTGATCTTCAAGATCAACTGATTGGGGAGTTTGAGGATCAACCGGAGTTGCATCCTGCTGGCTTGAATTTGGTATTCCCTCTGCCTGCGGGAATTGTAGTAATGCTGGCTCTAGAATCCGTCGATTATGAACCATAATTATTATAGGCCATTCGTCATCCATATTCGCCATTTCTTTAGCCAATTTGGCAAGGGAATCAGCTTTGCCATTTTGACCTCGAGGAACTTGAGTTAACTTGACAATTGGAATTTGTTTCATAAGCTCAAGAACTCGCCGGTGATAACAGGCCAACTCGAACTTGGTGATTTTGTAAATTCCCAGTACTTGATTTACAACAAGTTGAGAATCACCAAAAATATGGAGATTTCGGATTCGGACATCGATTGCAATCTCCAATCCGGCTATTAAGGCTTCATATTCAGCCTCATTGTTGGTCCGAGGTTCAGTCAAGCTGAATGAGAATCTCATTATGCCTCCCTCGGGTGCGACGAAAATTAGTCCAATTCCGGCTTGAGCTTTTTCTAGATTTGGAGGCCGAGCACGTTTGATTGATGATGCTCCATCAAAGTACATTTCCCATACTCGTAGCATCTCCTCTTCTTCAACATTCATAATCTGCTCGTCAGGTAGATCGTCATTGAGCGGTGAATCTGCAGGGATAGGATGTGCTGCGAGAAAATCCGCCAACACTTGCCCTTTCACTGCCTTTTGAGGGACATATGTGATATCAAACTGCAGGAGTATCACTGCCCACCTTGCCAAACGACCTGTCAACGCTGGTCTTGTCATCAAGAACTTCAGCGGATCGATCTTTGATATCAAGGTGATTTTGTGAGATAGCATATAATGGCGGAGCTTCTGAACTGCGAAAATCAGAGCCAAACAATGCTTCTCTATTGGAGAGTAGCGGATTTCTGCTCCTATTAACCTCCGGCTGATATAATAGAGTGCATTCTCCTTGCCTTCTTCATTATGCTGGGCCAATAGTGCTCCGAGAGACTCTTCTAGTGCTGCCGTATACAGTATTAGAGGCTTCCCGGGGATTGGCGCCGCAAGAATAGGAGGATTCAACAGATATTTTTTAATGCTGTCAAACGCTTCTTGGCACCCTTCGTCCCATTTGAAGCGGACATCTTTCTTCATCAGTTTTGAAAATGGCTGGCACCTACCCGAAAGATTTGATATGAATCTCCGAATGAAAGCCAGTTGTCCTTGTAAAGAACGGAGTTGACGAAGGTTCTTTGGAGGTGGCATCTCCATGATTGCTTTGATCTTGTTGGGGTCGACTTCAATGCCTCGATGTCGAACAACGTACCCTAGGAATTTGCCTGAGGATACCCCAAATGCACATTTGAGAGGGTTCATCTTCAGATCATATTTTTTTATCCTTTCGAACACAGTCCTCAAGTCATCAATGTGGTCTTTTCGATCTATGCTTTTTATGACCAGGTCATCTACATAGCATTCGACCTTTTGATGAATCAAATCATCAAATATATGAGTCATCGCCCGTTGATATGTGGCACCAGCATTCTTTAGGCCAAAAGGCATAACTGTGTAGCAGAATATGCCTATGGGTGTTCTGAATGATGTATGTCTTTCATCTTCAGGTGCCATTTTGATTTGATTGTAGCCTGACGATCCGTCCATAAAGGAGAACATATCATAGTTGGAAGTGTTGTCAACTAGAAGTTCTGATACTGGGAGGGGAAAATCGTCTTTCGGGCACGCTTTATTGAGGTCCCTGAAGTCGATACAGATACGAATCTGACCATTCTTCTTCTTTACAGGGACGATATTGGCAATCCAGTCGGCATATTTTTCTTCACGAATGAAGCCTGCTTCTATGAGCTTCTTTGTTTCTGCAATCACCTGCTCTTCAATCTCCAATCTCATTCTCCTTGGAGCTTGCTTGACGGGTGCTACATCCGGTTTGATTGCTAATCTGTGAACTGCTACGTCAGGGGATAAGCCAGGCATCTCAGCATATGTCCAGGCAAAGCAGTCCCTGAATTCACATAGTAGCTCTTTTATTTCCTCTACTTGATCTTCTGGTAGAAGAGAGCTAATGAAGGTTGGGCGAGGGTCTTCCTCAGTTCCCAAGTTGACTTCTTTGAGCTCGTCCATCGTAGCAGCTTGTCCACCATCTTCCAGTTCTTCTGGTGCAGGCTCAGCTTCTACGGGTTTATAATCATAAGCTTTGGCTTCATATACCTCATCTTCATCACTATCAGATTTGATTTCTCCGCATGTGATTGCTTGGCAAATTTCTTTCCGGAGGAATCTTCGTTTGATGAATCCAATGCCTTTATATGCATCTATATCTTTTCGTCGCAATGGACGCGGATTTCTTCCATACCAGAGGCCCAAGCTTGTACGGAGCTGTCGCTTGGTAGTAGGAATATTGATTTGTTTTCGTAGCATTCTTTGAATATTTTTGGTATTGAACTTGGGTAGTCTCGTAGGAAATAATTCCTCGGAGTCAAGGAGCATGCAATCCCAGTCATGATTCTCCTCTTCGCGTGTTCCCGTGGAATACAATACATTTCCAGGTGCAGTCCCTTTCTTTAGAGGAGGCAGATAAAGAGTGGAAAGTTCTTCAATTTTATGCACATCGCGTGGAATAATTTCTTTGAAATGTTGCAAAGGAATACGTGTGACTACGAGTACGCTATCTGAAATTGACAGACTGTCTATTCTTCTGGAGAACACACTCTGCACCGAGTTCATGTAGATTGAGTCGTAGTCATAATCATCATTTGAAAATTCAACCTGCCTGCTCCATTCATCCGTGGACCGGCATATTTTTCGAGATTTGACAGGAGTAACTTCATCTTCATCCGTGTCACTCCCAAGATGAGGTACATGTTTCTTTTCTTTATGAATGATTGTTGCTTTAGGAAGAGTTGTCGTCGTTTTCTTTCTTCCTACATGCTTCTTCTCATCTTCTTGCTTGGGTTTCTTTGCAGCCTTAGAATTTGATGCTCTAGCCTCAAGAGAACTTGACGACTTTTGCTTCTTTGGCATGAAGTACTTAGCATCTTCATAAACTGTTACTTCATGTACTGCAAAGGGCTGAATATCACCAGAAATTCTGAATTCTTCTCCTTCTTTCAGATATTTCATACACTGGTGTAATGTCGAAGGGACAACGCCATATTCGTGCAACCAGGGGCGACCTAGTAGCGCCTTAAACGAAGTGTCCGCATCAATTACATGGAATTTGGCTTCTGTATGGAGTTCCCCAAACACAAGAGGGAGCATAAACGATCCAAGGGTTTTCTGCCCTTTCTCGTTGAAGCCGTGTACCATTAACTTGTCTTGCCCAAGATGTTCCACATCGAGGCACAGTGATCTCAGTGCTTTAAGACTCATGAGGTTCACAGAAGATCCAGGATCGATCAAAATTCGACTGATCATCATATCGTCGCTCTCTGCCGTAACATACAAAGGGCGATTGTGATCTGCCGTTCCAAGCATCATATCATCCTCAGCAAAGGTGATGAGGGGCTCATTCCGAGCTTGTAAGACTTCCGTCAAGTTACATTCAGCAAAATATGCCTCATATTTTTCGGGATCCCTGAGAGCTCGGATCAAAGTCTCTCGAAGGTCTTTAGACATCAAGAGAGCATCATATATGCTGAGTTGCGCTGGGATCTTCCTCAAGTGGGATAAGATATTGTAATCTATCCCCTTGGACAAAGTATCTTTCTTCTTGGAGTCTTCGGGGATAATATCTTCATTGATAACTATCTCTTTTCCCTTATCTTTATTAGGAGTCCCTTTCTTTGGTGTAGGAGGCAGTACCTTGCCACTTCTCAACTGTACTTGGGCCACCTCATCTGATTCAGACTTATTTGATGAAGCATTCTCTTCAGATTCAGCCATTGTTGTGTCTGGAGATTCATCCGCAGACTCGGAATCGTCTCCCAACTTCACTTGTTTCATTTGTGATTCTATGCTTGGGTCTGAATCTTCATCATCTGGAAAACATAGATCTTCTGAACTGAATTCCATTGATGATACCATTAGACAGAACTCAGGGGCCGCTTCTTCAGCGTATTTCTCCCTATCTGCTATTTCTGGTGTCGCTGAGATGACTCGGCATGTCTCCGCATGAAGGGATTCATCCTCAGCTTCTTCTTCCTTTTCATCTATTTTAAGCTCTTTCATAAAATCACCGAGCTTGATAGGCCTCCTAGCAGTCTGGTAATATTCACCCAAACTATCAATAGCCTTTTGAGTTGCAGTCTTCTTCGCCATAGGCTTCTTCAATTTGGATTTCTTCTTGGAAGACTTTGACTTTGACTTTCCAGACTTTGATGAGCTAGCTTGGCCAGGTTGCTGTTTAGAGGTGGATGCTTGCGACACAGGCAACCATTTTAAGTTCAGTACCGGCTCAGTAGGAGACTTCCACTTGACACCAGGAACTCCTTCTAGCTGCTTCAGCATTTTTGTTGTTTTCTTGGAGATCACAGTCTCCCATTGTTCCTCTTGGACAGGCTCTTTTGTTGTTGTTTCTTTAGGCGGGAGTACGGAAGATGATGTCACCACCCGGGTGGATTCCTTTCTGGGACGAACTAACACATTATCTGATAATGTCAATTCTCCCCTCTTGTACATCTTTTCTAGCCAATCTTTGAAGACATAACAATCTTCAATTGGATGACTAACTACCCGATGATATGGACAGTAGTTTGGGTCGCCACTGTGTTTGGACTCTTCAGGTCTTTTGCATTCTGGCAACTCCAAACCATTCTTGAGTGCTTGTCGGAATAGCTTGGCAACACTTTCCCTCTTGAACGAATATTCTTTATTCATTTTCTCCTTGAGGGAGGGGAACGTTCTATCACCAGCTCCTGCAGTCTGTCTCTGGCGCTCTCCTCCACCAGGAAAGGCTCGAGGTTTGTCATTTCCTCCAAGAACCAGCTTTGGTTGAGGAATTTGATTGTAAACCTGTTTTGGTTTTTCTTCATATTGCATAGGCTGTTTTCCTTTATCCACATTATACACTACCCGTTTACCTTTATCAGGTCTGGGAGGGAATGCAGAGTATACCTCATTCTTTCTTGTGTCAGGAGCTTTAGCCTTTTTGGATTTATCAGGGAAGCTTTCAGACTTTGACAAGTTTAACTTTTCAAACTTCGCCACCCTGTCGAGCAGATCTTGAAAGGTGGTGATTGAAGCCATGCACAGGAAGGGCTGCATTTTATCATCAATATTCCCCATCAACAATTGGACTGCATGCTCTTCTTCAAGCTGCTGCTCGCACTTCATGCTGAGATTGCGCCAGCGTGTTATATATTTCGTCACTGACTCATCCTTTCTCCTTTTATCTAGGGCGAGATCAGCGATAGTAGTCTTTTCTATTGCACTGGCAAATCTTTTCACGAACAAGGCCTCTAGCTCCGCAAAGGTCTTTAGTGAATCATTCGACAATTCAGCGTACCATTCAAAAGCAGTTCCACTCAAGCTGCTCAGGAATTGCCTGAATAACAGGGCATCATTACCTCCTGTATTTCCACAGGTTGCTTTGAACTGCGCCAGATGTTGTCTGGGATTTTTATTGCCATCAAAGATGTTGAACTTCGGTACAGAATATCCCTTTGGATATGGCACCTGATCGTACTCTGCTGGGTACGGGCGACCTTTTCCTACCAACTTCTCCGCTTGTTCAGCAGCTATAATGGCCTTAATCTTTTCGCTAATTAAGCCCTCAAGCTGCGCTGCAGTTACAGGTTCAGATGCACTCGCCACATTTTGGGGAGTGTGCTGGCGGATTGGGTCATTATTTTTATCGCCACCTTCAGGTACACCTTTCACTCCTGAGGCTTGAGGCGCTTGGAGATTTTGAGAATTAGCAGCTTGGTTGACGGGTTGAGCTGGTGTAGGACCAACAGAAGTGGTCTTCTGCATCATCTCCATCATAGCTGTCATCTGAGTCATCATCTCAGTCATTTTATCATTTAACTGAGAGATTTCTCTGTCTTTCCTTCGCATCTGTCGTCTCATTTGATTTCTCATTTCAGCGAGTGTGATATCTTCGCCACCGAAGGGATTTTCTCCGACCTCTTCTTCTTCCTCATCTCTTTCTTCTGAAGAGCGAGCACTTCGGCTGGCAATGGATCTGGCCCTGTGGCGACGTCGATAAACACGTACGCGCGGCTGTGATTGCTGGTCTTCTTCATCACCATCATCATCTTCAACATCAACGTGGCTGACCATATGAACCACTTCGAGCTCCATAGTGTCTTCATCCCCATATTCTTCTTCATCATTTTGCACCTGAATTTCTGAGCGACGGCGCCACTGAATTTCAGGTTCTTGATTTGGGATGACTATTTCTTCAACCCGTGGACTACGATCAAAGTGAAATTCCTCTTTGGTTGTAGTAGGAGAATGACGGGATCTCCTGGAAGACTCTACAGGATGTCGACTGTCATTATAATTGTCGTCGTTATGGGACTTCTTTTGGACCCATTTCTGACGAGTTCTGTTGGCAGGTGCGGATCTCTGGTAGACTGTTCCGGATGTCACACCCGAACTAATCCTTCCTTCAATCATCTCTTCTTTTCGAGGCTTTGGCCTCCATACTTGTTTCCCTTTCCACCGGGACCTTTCGGCGACGGATTCTTGAACACGAGGTCCAAGTGTCACGCCCCGATGCTCACCGCGTGGAGCTTGTTGTCGGTAATCCCTTCTTTCAACTATCACAGCAGATGATAGTCTATCTCTTGGAGGAGTTCTTCGGGCCTCAACAATTAATGGCCTCTGGAACTTCTTTTTCATTAAGCCCTTCTCTTTAACTGTCTTCAGAACTCGGTGAACCCGGGCAGACAGGCGTTCGGGCTCTCTTGTCTTCTGAGGAGCTGGAGCTTCAGGTTGACGCTCCCAGAATGATTTTTTGAGCTCAGCAGAAGAGCTATTTCTTTTGATCCACTTCAAGTTAGAAAACCTGTTATGAGTGGGAATATTGACTTCTGGTTCTTGTGCTGGCAAATTGGAGGGGTGAGTTGGTACTGGCAGCTGCTGAGCACGCAGCTCTGCATTTCTCTTCCTCCTTTGCCTTCTAGTAAGCCTTCCTCCAGATGAGGAAGCCTCAGCATCATATCTCCCAGATGCAATAGTCTCTCTGGGCAGGTTAGTGGTGTTGGCAGTCACCACAGAAACTTTCCTTCCATTGACAACCCTTTTTGCAGTAAGGGTTTCAGGTTGGGACAATCTTTCAAATACGGAAGTTCTTCCTTGAGCAGTATTGTTGACAGCAGTCCTTGTAGAATAGGATCTTCCAGAAAATTCATCAGAGTTTACGCCGTACACAGGAACGGCTGCAGCCCTTGCAGTAGCTGCTGAGAATTCGAGTCCACCAAAGTGGATAGTGGCTCCAGTATTTCCAGTTTCAATGATAGCATTTGCCAGTTGAATCCTGGCTCCTCGTCCCAGTTGGACGGTCATCGGTGTGTCCTGCATTTCCATTCTGTAAAAATGAAAGGCTGGGGTTAGTGATCAGAATTGATACATCACCCCACGCTTTCATAACAAAGAAATAACGCAGAACAAATAATAGAAACAGGAGAGTTAGCATGGAATTAAAAACCCTGCTAAACGAATTTCCATTGATCTTATTTAAAAGATTCATTTTCGGGACCTTTCAGTGATGGATCTTTGGGCATAAGAACCAAATGTCACATCCTGATGTTCACCGTACAGAGCTGAATATCGTCATCATTTTTTTTTTTTACTGCTACTATAGCATATAAGTGACTAGCCAGAGATGGAAAGAGAAACCATTCCCCAGCGGAGTCGCCAGAAATCTGTGGGCTCCGAAAATTCGGCCCCGGCCTCCGCTCGCTTTTCTTATTCGGCGAGGGAGTTTTAACGAACTAAGTTCCGAGGTAAATTTTGGAAGGCAGATGGGTTTGTAGATAAGACACTACCCAGAGATTTCGCCCTCATTTTGTGAGGACTTTATGATCTGAGTTCTGGTTTCCTATAGGCGCAAGCCCCTATAGTTAATTACCCCTCCCGATCACGAGAGAGAACTTTCGATTAAGGCTAGTCATCAATTAGATACGTAGAATATACGTGTATCTGGCATATAGTAGCAGCAATGGATTTTGGGATTGGATATTTTGAAGATTTTGGATTTGGGAATTGAAGAATTGGGTTTTGAAAGATTTGGGAAAATTTGGAGAGTTTGAAAATTTGGGCAGATTTGATATTTAAAATAGAAATTGCACCATCTTGCACTTAAAGCGGATGGTGGGGGAATGGATGATGGGCCCGATCAAGATCCCATGGTTCCGTCGTCCCGGGCCATCGTGGTCCCTGGTCTACTTAGTCAGAGGAGGTAGTCGACCCAACCTGACAGAAGGATCCTTGTCGGTAGCCATGGGTTGCTTCGTCCAAGGGGACCTTGTAGACCTGGGAGGAATGTTTGTCTAAGGGGACAAATTTGAATCCACCTTAGCTTACAGAGGGCTTTGTGCCCTGTCAATCATATCCTATTGATTCATATCTCAAGGATTTGATGCCAATAAGGAACGTAACGGCGCTGGCCATAACCGGTATTTCGTGGTGCCATTTAGCGGCAAAACCACTCGGTTCAGAGGGCCCCGGGTCGTCGTAACCGTTTATCCTGCGGTGGCCATTTAGCGGCAGACCGCCGGTTAGAGGACACGTACCACGTCCTTACTGGCAGGAGATTGTTTGAGAATGGATCCTAGTGATATTTTTGACTAGGCATTTCGCTCTTTGTGAGCTGAAGTAGTTTTTGAATTTGCCCGCCTCGGCAAACTGTTGCGGAGGGCGGATGGATTTTGCTTTAAGCGTTGATGGATAGATTTCAATTTAAATATCTTTGAGATTTTTGGAAATTTTGGGTGGAACTTGGAGGACATTTAAAAATATTCGTGAACCCCTCCGGTTGAGATTAGCGTTCAACACGGCCATCATCGGGGTGTTTGGGGTCATTTCCATTTGATTGAACCTTGTCGACTCGACCAATCTATTGATCGAGGATCGGGTTTCTTGTAGGCTTTGTGCCTTTTGTTGAATGAATTTCTTTTATTAAAGGCCTTGAACGCCTAATATGAATGTATAAGATAAATATTCGGTCGACTTCATGACCGCATATTTATCCGATGATTTGAACCCTGTCTACTCCTACTTGCTTGTTTAGGAGGATCAGGTTTCGTAGGCTTTATGCCTTTTGTTTAGTGAATCCTTTTGATTGTAGGCCTAGAATGCCTAATACGAATGTATTGAAACAAATATACTGGTCGCCACAGCCGTATATTCGTTTAAATGTTCGAACCCTGTCGACTTCTATTGATCCGTATAGAAGGATCGGGTTCGAACTAGAATTCACTTGTCAACCCGCGCAGCATCCCTAGGCGTCACATGTGTACCAATAACACGCTCGCCGGGGCCCATGCGGACGATTTTTATATACCCCTTTTAGTGTACCTATGTGTATACATTCTCTAGTGCACGTGTAGGGGTATTTTGAAATATTTATAGTTGTGTAGATAATTGATATTTGAATACACAACATTTGATTTCAGAGCTTATACACGCCTTCTGTCCGCCAATACGAGTGTTGCGGATCCGGTGGCGTTGAGTTATAGATTGTAGACGCCTTCTGTCTGCTTGCATGAGTGTTGCAGATCCGGTGGCGTTGAGTTATAGATTGTAGACGCCTTCTGTCTGCTTGCATGAGTGTTGCAGATCCGGTGGCGTCGTTATTTGGATGTCATGAGGTATTTTCTCGTCTTGACATTGACTCCCCTTTCTCAATCACCGGGGAGGGGATTCTTTCTGAACTTTAGAGTCATTGACTGCTGATTTGGGAAGAACTCTTTTTAGAATCTTTGGTGCAGCGGACCGTTATTTTCAGTATTTGTAGACATCGGAACTGTTTTCTTCCTAAGGATGGGGCAAGGAAGAAACTTTGGCACATCAGGAAGTTTAGTTCTAACTTGTTTGAACTTTCCTCTTATTCTGCCACGAGATGTAGTTTTCGTACATCGGGCTGCCTTTGTACCCGTCGTGCTTGTAGATCTTGATCACCACTGTCGTAGGTGATGTTCATACTCGTGTCCACAGTGATTCGTTGTTCTTTCAATACACACTGTTGTTATCCACAAGTGGCTCGTGCTTATTTGGAGGGATCCGTACTTGTGTCCACAGTGGTTTGTTACTTCTACGATGCATCCACTGTTATTATCCACAAGTGGCTCGTATTTGTTTGTAAGGATCCATTGTGTTTAATACGAGCTCCTAGGAATATTTGTAGGAGACCCTCGTTTGTCTACATCATGCCCACCTATCACCAATCTCAGGTGGGTTTGTTGGGTTGCATTTGTTTGTAGGAAGGCGGATCCTCCATCTTTGGTCTCCCGTATCGCCATCTCAATCAACAGGCGTTGGAGAGATTGTCGTAGGAGTTTCTTGTACTTGTGCCCATAGTGGTTCGTTGTGCTTACGAAATACCCACGGTTGTTATCCACAAGTCGCTTATGTTCGCTGGCAGAGGACGGTTGTATCCACTACGACCTCCTGAAGGTATTTGTAGAAGAATAGTTGTTCTTGCATCCTACCCACCTTTCACCAATCTCAGGTGGTAGTTTGATTTGTAGGGGCAGATCTTTGATCGCTGCATATGGGTAGTATTCGTACACCTCACAACTGTCCATTGCTTCTTACAAGTATAGTGCATTGACTTGTTGGAGACCGTTGTATCTGCTACGAACTTTTAGGAAATATTCGTAGGAGGTGTTGTAGTTTGATTGGTGTCGAGTCTGACTCAAGTATGAACCCTTCCCAGTCCAGTTCTCGTGAGCTCAGAATGCAAGGTTATTTTCAGCTTCTTTTGGATTTGAGTCCGTTGAGTTCATAAGCCCCACTTGGTGTTGTATAGTCCGAGCTCAGAGTACAAATTCGAGTGCCCCTGCAATCTTTTGAGTTCAGGTGCTTATTCAGGATCTTCTGAAGTTCTTGTACATTCCATTTTGTGTTTGAATTGACTTGAATTTCCGTTCAATTTGATTTGACTTATTTGATTTTGATCTTTAGAAATCATTTGAGTCTTGTTCAGATTTAGGTCCACTGTTCTCTGTTCATCGTATAGGTCCTCTGCTCATTTTAGTTCAATTCATGCGTATTTTTGTTCGAGTACAGGTCCTCTGTGTTGTTGCCCGACCAGGTCTTCAAATTGTTCAAGTCTTTGTATATTTCAGTGAAAATTTCGGCAGCACCCCGGCATATCCCCCGTTTGGGGGAAAATTGGGGAGCTGGGCCTTCCCACCACGCTACTAGAGCGTGTATGGTAGGTGTCCTTGGACACCGCGGCCGTACAAAGTTTCATCCCACCACGCTACAAGAGCGTGTATGGGGCCTTCAGCAGTACCCGTACAGTAGAACAGCAGTAACTCCCAGAACAGCAGTGACTCCCCACCACGCTACAAGAGCGTGTATAGGGCTCTCCCACCTCGTCGTATGCATCGCACCGGGCTCCCTCCTACCGTGCTACAAGAGCGCGTATAGGTGGTTCTCCGGTCCGCTGCAAACGTCGAGGACGGGAGTAGAGTTAGAAATTTATACCTTGAAGTCCGGTGGAGGTGGAAGAGGCTCGAGGACAAGATTTGGAACCGAGGGTCACTCGCCTACCTTGTCGTAGGTATCGCGCCGGTTGCCCCTCCCACCACGCTACAAGAGCGTGTATAGGCAGACCGCCGACTCGACACGCGGGACGAGGTAAGAGATAGAGCCAAGGTTTCAAAACTTATACCTTGAAGTCCGGCGGGGGTTGTCGGCGACTCTGGCGGTGGCTCGTGGATCGAGGCAAGGGAAGAAGGCTTCCTTCTTTTCTCTTTTTTTTATTAATTATAATTAATAATAATTAATTATAATTAATTAATTAATTATAATCATTTCTAATTTATTATATCTATTAATTATTAATTACAATTAATTAGAATAATTAATTATAATTATTTATATTTAATTAATATAATTAATTATGATTTCTGATTAATCATAACTAATTAATATTAATTAAATTTAATTAATTATAACTAATTAATAATGATTAATTATAATTAAAATTAATATTAATTATAATTAATTTAATTAAAAATCATTATAATTAATTACAATAATAATAATAATTAAAATGATTATAATTAAAAACAATAATTATACTTAATTAAAATTAATTTTAATTAAAATAAATTAAACCCTCTCCCTCTGCCCTCTGTTCGACGGATTCAATGGGTTTGGCCGGATTTAGGCTAAATCCAATCAAACGGTTTTAGTGCTCACGCTAAATCCCGACGATGGTGAAATCCTGGATTTACTAAATCCTTTGGTTCGACAGATTTTTGGGATTTTGGCCGAAGGAACACGTGAAGGGTAGAAAGTTACCTTCACAGCCACGAGTTCCTGTTGTTGCCGCCGATCAAAATGCTGTAACTTTCGATCCAGAAGGAGGGGAAAGTCGTGGATGGAGCGAAGTTGGTTGGCACCTAAGGAGACGCCGAAGGGGAGATCGTTAACTTCACAGCGAGCTCCCGTGGTTAGCTCCGATCAAAATGCCGTAACTTCCGATCTCACAGGCAGGTAAAGTCGTCGGATGAGCGAAGTCGACCGGCGATGAAGAACTGAAGAAGCACGCCAAAGGTAGGAAGTTACCTTCACTGTTGGCGAGCTCCTGCGATTGCTTCCGATCAAAATCTGTAACTTCCGATCCAACTGGAAGGTCGTCAAAGGAGCGGAGTCGGACAACACGAACGGAACCGGAGAAGCAATGCGAGGAGAGGAAAATAGCTTCACAGCCGTGAGCTTTCGTTGTCGCTTCCGATCCGACCGAAGGCAAAGTCGTCGAGGCGAGTCGAATAGCAGGGAGGAGCCGGAGAGGCGACGTGTGCAATCTCCTTTACAGCGAACAAGCTCCTTTGCTGCTTTCGATCGAACTGTCGTGACTTCCAATCCGGCAGGAAGGGAAAGTCGTCGTAGGAGCCGGAGATGTAGTGAGAGAGGGCGAGAGAAGTAAGAGCGAAGGAATGAGAGAAAGAGAGCGGGAGATTGCGATATAGAGGGACATCCGGTCGTGCGAGGTCGTGGGCGACGACGTGCTGAATTCGGCGCCGGACAGGTACGTAATTATTTTATTTTATTATTTTTTTTTTTTATACAGTTACGGGTCAACAACCTTTTTAAATTTATGAGCTAAATAGTGCAATTACTCCTCCAAATAATGAGCTAAACATCAGCTTAAGCATTAATGAGCTAACACCAAGTAGATCCCAACTTATTAGCTCAAAACCAAAGCAGCCAAAGCCCAACCCGAGAGGCAACAAGCAACCCAAAAACCATAGAACCCAAAAAGCTAGCACACCCAAGGTTTGCCATGCCAAAGCACATCCTACTCATGATCATTGGATGTTTTCAATCATTGGATAGCATAAAAAAAACATAAAACACAACTATAATATTCAAATTACAATAAAACGAAAATAAGCCTAAATATCCATGCATCATCGCTGGAGCTAGAAAGGGAGTAGAAGCTTTCTACCTCCTCTTGACTATAGAAAGGATGAGTTAGGCTGCCCTTTAGTTGTCAGTTTACAGAAGCAAAGGAGAAGTAGTGCACTCTCCTCTTTGGTTTAAAAGAATAGCAATAACCACTCCTTGGCTTTAGACAAATCAAAACGAGCAGTAAACGCACAATTCTCTAAACGACAGAACCATGGGATCGTGATCAGGTTCATCATCACTCCCCTCATCATACGCTATAAGTGCAAGGTGGTGAATTTTTAATTTTAAATATCAAAATTCTCAAATACCTATATCCTGCTGCTACTATACGTCAGATACCACGTATATGTTAGACAACTAGCCTTAATCAAAAGTTCTCTCTCATTATCGGGAGGGGAAATTAACTACAGGGGCTTGCGCCTATAGAAAACCAAAACTCATATTATAAAGTCCTCGCAAAATGAGCGTAAAATCTCTAAGTAGTGTCTTATTGTAAAACCCAATATGCTTTCTGAAATTTGCCCCGGAATCTAAACATTAAAAGTTTCCTTGACGATGTGGGCTCCGAAAATTCGGCCCCGGCCTCCCCGCCGCGCGATTTCTTTTTTTTTTATTCGGCGAGGGAGTTTTAACTGAATAAGTTCCGGGGTAAATTTTGGAAGGCAGATGGGTTTGTAGATAAGACACTACCCAGAGATTTCGCCCTCATTTCGCGAGGACTTTATGATCTGAGTTCTAGTTTCCTATAGGCGCAAGCCCCTATAGTTAATTACCCCTCCCGATCATGAGAGAGAACTTTCGATTAAAGCTAGTCGTCAATCAGATACGTAGGATATACGTGTTATCTGGCATATAGTAGCAGCATAGGTTTGGATTTTTGGAATGACTGGAGAATTTGGGAAATTTGGAAATTTTGGGTGTTTGAAAATTTGATATTTAAAAATAAAAATTGCACCATCTTATACTTAAAGCGGATGATGGGGGAATGGATGATGGACCCGATCAAGATCCCATGGTTCCGTCGTCCCGGGCCATCGTGGTCCCTGGTCTACTTAGTCAGAGGAGGTAGTCGACCCAACCTGACAGAAGGATCCTTGTCGGCAGCCATGGGTTGCTTCGTCCAAGGGGACCTTGTAGACCTGAGTTGAATGTTTGTTTAAGGAGACAAATTTGAATCCACCTAAGCTTACAGAGGGCTTTGTGCCCTATCGATCATATCCTATTAATTCATATCTCAAGGATTTGATGCCAATAAGGAACGTAACGGCGCTGGCCATAACCGATATTTCGTGGTGCCATTTGGCGGCAAAACCACTCGGTTCAGAGGGCCCCGGGTCATAACCGTTTATCCTGCGGTGCCATTTGGCGGCAAACCGCCGGTCAGAGGACACATACCACGTCCTTACTGGCAGGAGATTGTTTGAGAATGAATCCTAGTAATATTTTCGACTAGGAATCTAGCTCTTTTGTGAGCTGCGGTAAATTTTGATTTGTCCACCCCGACAAATTGTTGCGGAGGGTGGATGGATGTTTGCTTTAAATGCGATGGATTTATTTCAGTTTTAAATATTTTTTTGGATTTTTGGATTTTTTTGGAATTTTTGGTTTTGGAATTTTTGTGGAGTTTTGGATTTTTGGGAGATATTTGGAAATATTTGTGAACCCCTCCGGTTGAGATAAACATTCAACAGGCCATCATCGGGGTGTTCGGGGGCATTCCCTTTATGGATTGAACCTTGTCAACTCTATCGGGCTGTCGATAGAGGATCGGGTTTCTTATAAGCTTCGTGCCTTTATCAGTGAATTCTCTTGATTATAGGCTTTGAAGGCCTAATATAAATGGATTAAAATAAATACACCAGTTGGCAAAACCATGTATTTATTTGAAGGTTCAAACCTTGTCGACTCCTATTGATCCGCATAGGAGGATCAGGTTCGAATCTGAATTCACTTGTTGACCCGCGCAGCATCCCTAGACGTCACGTGTGTACCAATAACACGCTCGCCGGGGCCCATGCGGGTTTGGGGGCATTCTATAATTAAGCCCTGTCGACTCCTTTTTACATGCTAAGGAGGATCGGGTTTAAAGTTTGATAACCCGCACAGCATCCCTAGACGTCACGTGTGTACCAATAACACGCTCGCCAGGGCCCATACAGGTTGAGATTATATACCCTCTTTTAGTGTATCTAAGTGTGTACAAACTACAGTGCATGTGGGAGGGTATTTTTTGAAATATTTGTAAACGCCTTCTGTCCACTTGCAAAGATGTTGCGGATCCGGTGGCGTGAAGTAGCAGCTTTTGAAGGGAGTTGTTCGCTACTTCGTACAGGTAGATTGTCGTGCACTATTTGTTGATTTTTGTAGGCGGATCATAATGCACTAACTAATCTCCTGCCTTGCATTGATTTCTTTACATGTTGATTGGAAGAATCTCCTATATTTGCTTGCATGCTGACTGATATCGATTGTGGAAGGATTATATGCCACTTTGAACTTGATGTTTGTGTATTCATCTAAAATACCTTCCTTCTTCGTGGTGGAATCATTTACTTTTTTCTTGTTCTTCGTCAACCTTCGTTTGTGGTCAGCTGATTATTGAGTGTTGGAAAATTACTACACTAATCATATGATGGTTATTATTGTCCACAAGTAGGTCATCGTATTCTTTACAATCAAAGTTGATTGTTAATGATGGATGAGCCTTGTTAAACATCATACATCTTCCACTGCCATGTGAAGATGGTTCAAATGTTGTGTAGCAAGCTTGCTTAATAACATGTTCATCCTAATCAATGTGACGACATATTGATATTTCAATGAAATTCATGTCTTGATTGCAACCATATTATTGTACTTTCCAATCAACCGTTTCTTATGGATAGATTGCTTCCATTGTGTGTCTTTCATTTCAATTACTGTATTCATCTTGTAAACATAGATGATTTGAGTCGGTTCATGGATGATTTAAAGGTCTTATAGTATCATTGGTGATCAACATTACAACAATATTTGAAGAGAACTTTGAATCAATCATTGACAACCAAATTACACTCTTCTGTCACTTCGCTTTGATCATTTGTAGCCGAGAAATGTTCAACTTTCTCACTCACATTTGTTGGTGTCTCACTAAAACCATTAACTTCAATAATACATAGGTTTAATGTGATCATTTATAAATCTCCTTGACTTTGTTTTTCATGAGTGAGAAGTTAGTGAGTTCTTGCTTGTTTGCTAGTTGAATTCTACTTACAAACTCCTTAACTTCGAAGAAGGTCTAATGCATATGATAAGTTCGATATCATCCTTTACTTGTATTCTGATTGGAGTAGTCATTTCTCAATCTTCATTAGAGGTAATTCAAATTCATACATTCGTTACTTGTTCATTAAATCCAATATTGGATTTATACTCCAAGCTTCTTGTACAATTTATAAATTTGAGGCATTGTCATTTGATTCAAATTTTCATTGATCATTTAAGCCCCAATTAAGTCCAAGTCCAAATGATTTGAATTTTGAGTACAATTCAAGCTTAAGAAGATCCTCTTTCCTTTATTCAAGTCCCCTGTAGTCCTTTGAGTTCATGTTTAATTTCACTTTGCAAGCTCAAGCCATGTCCACTTGATGTATAAATCAAGTTCAAAATTAGTTCATTTTGATTTGAGTTCGGAGCATAGTCCCAAGTCCTTGGTTGTTCTGAGTTCAATCAAATTCTAGTTCTTCATTCTTCTCATTTGACTTTCAAATCAAATGTAGGCTCAAATTTTGTATTTTCAAGCTTATTTGAGTTTGAGTTTATTTAAGTCAATTGAATCAAGTCCACAAGTCCGTTGTCTTCTCAAGTTCAAAGGTTCACAAGTCCGAATCCGAGTTCAATCATCCTTTGAGTTCAACCAAGTCCAAATGTAGCATTATGTTCACCAGACATTTCGGCAACCTCCCGGCGTCTCCCCTGTTTAGGGGCAAACTACGAGAAACTGGGCCTTTCCCACCACGCTAAGAAAAGCGTGCATGGTAGATGCCCTCTTTCGAGGACACCGCGGCCGTGTATTTTTTGATCCCCCACCGTGCTAAGAAAAGCGTGCATGGGTATTTTGCAAAAAAGTTTTTTTTTTTTTTTAAATATTTTATAAGAAAAGCAGTTATTTCCCCGCAAGAGGGTACTTATGAGTATCCCTCCTTCGTCGTACGCGTCGCACCGGGTTCCCATCCCACCACGATAAGAAAAGCGTGCATAGGCGATTTTCCGGTGCGCTACGAACTCCGAAGAAGAGATTTGGAACCGAGGATCGCTCGCCTACCTTGTCATGGGTGTCGCGCCGGTTGCCCCTCCCACCACGCTAAGAAAAGCGTGTATAGGCAGACCACCGACTCGACACGCATGCCGAGGTAAGAGAGCAAACAAGGGTTCGAAAATCGAGACAAAAATTTTCTTTTCTCCCTTTTTTTTTCTTCTCTTTTTTTTTTTTGTAACACCTTTCTCACTTTTGCTTACAATAACCATCTACTATTGAGTTACATGTATTTTCAATTGGACTGCATCTACGTTTCGTCATGTAGATGATGACTAAATCAATGGCCTCCAAAAACTTTGCACTTGCCACATAATTTGCAGTAAAGATATTATAAGTAGCAATATTAGGCTTAAGTCCTAAAGCCTGAAGATATTCTGGGAGTTTCTTTCATCTTGCCATGCTTTCCATAAGCATAAGTAACAATGTTGCAGGAATACAGATCAGGTCACCCATCAGTTGTTTGTATTAAAAAAAAAAATCTCCATGCGGTACTCAATCTCATTATTGATCAAATAATTTAGAATCTTTATGTCAACTATAGCACCAAGGTCATCTGTGCTTGCAATGAAGACATACTCCTTTCCCTGAGATAGCAAGAACTCAAGCTTTCCAATGTTCACCAATGATGGGAATACATCGCCATGCCATGGAGCTTACTAGCCATCCCTCCCTGTTTCTCCTTTGCTTGGCAGAGGCAGAAAATCATCAAACATTGCATCCATACTTCTTGTTGAGAGACTTTATCCAGCATCTTCTTAATCGCTTCAAGATCTTCATGTGGAGTAGCCAAGGATTCATATGGCATGACAAACCTTGGCCGTTGGCGTCCTAATCTTACTCCACTCAACATGCTCGGCCTCCCCACTCAAATAGCGAGATGACCAAACTAATGAATCTGAATTTCTCCTCTTCACTGATCTGATCGAGACCACCGACAATGGTCTGTAGCTTTGAGAACTTCTCAGTTTTTGAGGCAACGGCTGCCATTGGAGGCGAAGGTAAACAACTCTATTATGGAAGGGTGTTGTGGTCACATGATTCACCGCAAGAGATCAGTTGCCAAAGGAAACCGGGTAGAATAGTGACTTGGAGACGTTACTTGGCTGTAGGTCTCTTGGCTGGAAGAACTAGGTCTGGAGCAAGCTGAAGGAAGTAGAGACTTCTACGAAGGAAATGGGAAAGCTGCACTAGGAGAGCAAGGAGAGCAAGAGACGGACGGGACTTGAAGGTCACATTGCATTTGGGACGGACAGATGCAGGTTCTACTTGAAAGATCAAGTGCAGGTTGTGAAACTCGAATATCCCGGGCTGGTCGTGTGAATCAAAAGGCCAAAGAGTTAGAGCTAGCTGCCTATAGAAGATAAGGGGAGGTAGAAGGCAGTGCCAGAGCTTCAGGACTTGAGGGGCGAGAGCTTTTGAATTCCCCGGAACCCCCAACGAATCAGCTCTTGTTTGTTTTAACGAGGATATCTTGCATTTAACGAGGCTAGTGACATGCAGATTTTTTTTTTAAACGGGATTTAAGGAATTTGACAGGATTCAGAGCAGGATTCATTCAGAGTATACGAGGTTTGAGATTTCAGCATTAATTTTTGATTTGAACCTTCTTTTGACTTTTGATTTTATTTAAGTTAAAGTAATATTAATAAAGATTTATTAATATTAATATTACCATTAATCTGAAGCAATGATATCATGTTAATTATTTCAAAATCGCTTCAATTTGCATAATTCCTCGATTCATGTGCATTTCGCCTTGAAATGTGTGTAATCACCTCGTTTAATGTGTCGAATTCGTCGAATGTCAAAATTAGATAAATTGATAGTGCATTTAGGGTATTGCTGGTGTTCCGGTCGCAATGACGTAGTCCGTTTTGAGATCGGACGTCATTTGGGCAACGACGAGGCTTAGTTCCCTTGTAATGTGTGCAGTCGCATCATATTCGAATCGCCTCAAAATTCGTACCACCACCTCAGATGATCCAAATTGATTAAATAAAATGTATATTCTTAATGTCAGCGACGTTCTGGACACAATGGTGCTATCCGTTTATTGATCCGACATCGTGTCGTTTCCGACGAGGCTAATTTCTCTTGTAACGCGTGCCTTTGCATTATATTTGGACCGCCTTTGAAATTTGCGACACTATATCAAATGATTCAATTTGATCAAATAAAATGTAGACTCTGAATGTCGACGATGTTCCGGACGCAATGGCACTGTCCGTTTGTCGATCGGACGTCGTCCGAGCGTCTTTGAAGCCTCGTTTCCATCGTAACGCAGGCCTTTATATCATGTTTGAATTGCGTAGAAATTCGCCACCATCTCGGATGATCCAAATTCATTAAATAAAATATATATTCTGAATGTAGACGACGTTCCGGACGCAATGACACTGTCCGTTTGTCGATCTGAAATCGTTTGGGCGACATTGAGGGCCAAATTCCTCTATATGCGTGTTATTACCTTGGGATCCATATTACCATTACGATTGATCCCAATTACTCACAAAAGATATATATTTTGAATGTCGAGCATGTTCTGGACGCAATGGCATAGTCTGTTTTTTGATCCGATATCCTTTGATCAGCCTCGCGCTTTAATTTCGGATGGTTGTCCTCCCTTTTTGATTGATTTTATCCAATTTAATTGTGATGGGCCTCGACCCAATAGAATTTATTGTCCTGATCGCAATTGCACCATCTGTTTGGCATTCGGAAATCATTTGACCCCTTAAGTGATGTGTTTCGTCAATGTACACATTGCTTAAATTAATTTTTTTTCGCCTGGTTTGATGTATAGGGGTCAACAGACGACCCGAAGAAAAATTGAAAAAAGAGAGAGGATCCACAGAGAGGTCGGGGTGCAAATTGTTTAGAGGCCACAAATGAACCATGACAGTTCACCTCAACTGTGACACATGGAATACCGAATGTATAGTAATAGTTTGGGGAAACTTGAAGCAATAAGTTGTTGCTCCAATCCTCACCAGTATCTAATAAGGACAAAAATACCTTAGGGCCAACTTCTCATTTCACCTATTAGCTATCATCCTTTGTCTATAGGGACAAAGCTTCAAGTAGACCCTATCCCCTATCTCCAATTGGATGTCCTTTCTACATCTATCTGTCAGCTTCTACATGATCTACTGAGCCCTCAACAAATACTTTTTTAGCTCAACCAATACCCTGCCCCTCTCCTCTATCACCTGATTAAAGTAAGCTATGGACTTGTGATTCTGCATGAATACTACCCCCAATCCATAACCTGATGCATCAATCTCCACCACCAAAACCTTGCTGAAATCAATGTTTTCAAAGGCGAAATCGGGAATCGAGGCGTTTTTTCTAAACGAGGTGAGGCGTAAGCCTCGAGGCGTAAGCCTCAAAATGATTAAAATAAATTAATTTAAAATTATAAATAATGGCAAAAAATAACAAAATATTATGTCAACTATGAATTTGAAGATTTGTTTTAAGATAATATTACTGGAATCTGGAATACAAGATTTAAAATAAACTCACTTAAAAATAAAACATCCCCTTAGGATCAAGACCCAAAGCAGACTCATCATCACTTTGATTGTCTTCAGAAGAATCTTCATAATTAATGTCAAAGTCATCCTCAAACTTTTCTTCATCTATAATACTTTTTCCTTTGTCTCCTATATCAGTTAATATTTCATTAGCTCTAAAATGAAACAATAGTAATATACAAAATAATTCATTATATTTAATAATACCTTTTAATTTTTTTGAAGCTTCAATCTTACTTTGTTTCTTTCTTTTATATACGTGGGTAGTTGCTTCATTGTCTTCTTCATTGACATGAGTTTATCCTTCTGCTTCAACTTCAAAAACATCAACATTCTTAGGAGTAATTCATTCATCATCAGATTGTAACTCATAACAAGCAAAGGGTCAATTTCATTCTCAATATTTCCTTGATTCTATAATTTGAGATATCTATCTTTTAATTTTTTGTTAAACATAATATAAACTAGTTTGTTCATTCGATCAGCCGCCAATCGATTTCTCCTCTTTGTATGAATTTGATTGAAGATGCTCCAATTACGCTTGGATGTAGAAGCCGAACACGTTAGGCTAAGAACTTTAACTACAAAAGCTTTCAATTCAGGAACATCATCTCCAAACTGAGCCCACCAACGTTCTACATGAAGACAAACATAGTATTTTATGAATATTGGTTGAAGCAGAAGACTTGAACATAAATATTAACATTAAAATTATAAATACTCAAACTATAAACATACCAGAAGATCGTGTTTTGTAGCATGCTTGTGCTGCTCTAAATCCAAACATTCTCTTCTTTAAATGAAAATCCTCAAGTTGATCATTTACTTTAAGGTAGTCTTCTTCAGAAATGAGTTTGTCCATACATCCATACAATGAAAATCCTCATGCTCGGTACCGAGCGTACCGAGCATGTACCGCTCAGTACTGAGTGTGTACCGAGCATGTACTGCTCGGTACCGAGCCAATACCGCTCGGTACCAAGCGGTACATGCTCGGTACTAGTCAATACCGAGCATGTACCGCTAAGTACCGAGCATGTACTAGCTCGGTACCGAGCATGAGCGGTACCGAGCAAGTACTGCGCGGTACCGAGCATGTATTGCGCGGTACCGAGCGGTACCGAGCATGTACAATCTAATGAAGCGAGATATGAAGCAAATAATGGGAAGAAAGATCATTACCTAGCCGTGAAAAAAGAACCTTCGATTACAAGAAGCTGGAGAAGAAGAAGCGAGACATGAAGCAAATGACGGGAAGATTACGGGAAGCAAGAGAAGAAGAAATAAATCGTTACCTTCGATCGCCTTCAGCTATGTTCGAACTCGACCGAACTGTGGTCGTCGAAGTCGGCGGAGTTCGCCTTTCAGTTCTCACCCAAAGCAGAAGCAGGTATGTTACCCTAACACTCGACTCTTATACGACTCTCAACGCTCGGTCTATATACTTACAAATCGAAGCGGTGCCTCGTTTCGCTTCGAGGCGTTACGAACCGAAGCCTACGCCCTGTGAGAAATAAGCGCACGCTCCGACGAATCCAACAAGGCGTAAGCCTCGACGCGCAAATGCTTCGCCTCGCCTTGAGTCGCGCCTCAGTGCGTACGCCTCTTCCGCCTTTTTAATCGTTGGCTGAAATCTAGTAGGCAGGATTGGTGTCGTGGTCATGGTCTTCTTCAGTCTCTCAAAGCCTTGGATAGCTGCCTCACCCACATAAAACTATCCTTTTTAGCCACTCTGTCAATAGCCAAGTGATAGTGTTATATCCCCTCACAAATCTCTTATAATACTCGGTCAACTTTAGGAAACTCCTCAGATCTTTCAAAGTCCTAAGTAACGGCCATTTCATCATAGTCTCAATCTTAGCCTGATCAGCGGCAATCCTCTCCTGAGATTCCACGTGCCTCAAGTACTCCACACTGGACTGTGCAAAGTAATACTTCTTTAGGTCGGCCCATAGTTGATGCTCCCATAACTCCTCCAACGCCACCTTCAAGTGTTCCAAATGCACCTCGTTCGACCTGTCATACACCAGGATATCATCAAAGAAAACCAATACAAATCTCCTGAGGTATGGTCGAAACACCCATTCATGAGGGACTAAAACATAACAAGAGCATTGGTGAGGCCAAACAACATCACCAAGAACTCATAAAGTTTCTCATATGTCCTGAAAGCAATCTTTGAGATATCATCCTCTCTCATCCTAATATGATGGTATCCATACTTTAGATCTATCTTCATGAATACCACTGCTCCCTATAACTCATCCAACAACTCATCTATCACTAAAATAGGAAATTTTTCTAGCACAGTTTTCTTATTTAGGGCCTAGTAGTCCACACAAAATCTCTAGTTCTAATCATTCTTCTTAACTGGTAAGATTGGGAAAGTAAAAGGGCTCACGCTCTGCCTGATGATCCCTGCATCAAACCTCTCCCGAATCAGCTTCTTAATATCATTCTTCTGGATCTGACAGTAACGATAAGGCCTAACACTAATTGGTTACCCCTTCCCTCAAGATGATGGCGTTCTCCTGCTCTCTCGATGGTGGCAATTCTTGAGGTGGATGAAAAAACCTTGTTGAACTACTATATAAGCAATTGTATTGAAAGAGGGATGTCTCCCTCTCCTCCAATCTGATCCCCACTAAGCTCTGTAGTTCCACCAGAAATCCTCCTCCCACTTCCTATATGATCCTCACTATGATTTTGAGAGACATCGTATCTTTAGATAACCCTACATCTCCCCTGATCATCACCCTTCATCCCTCCACCAACAGTTTCATCGTCAGTGCTCCCCAATTTACATTGATATCCCCCAAGGTCTGTAGTCATTTTATCACAAAGATGGCATCAATGCTCTAATGGAAGGAAGTCCTCCCTCACATGGACCCCCTGTATGGTAAGATTCACTCCCCTACACCCCCCAATACCTGTCTCCACCTTCCTTGTGTCCATCATCACCCCATAGCACCCTGTGTCCGCCACTTTTACCCTCAAATGGTCTACGACCTGGTTGGAGATAAAATTGTGAGTAGTTCTGCAATCTATCAACACTACTACCTCCCTATCTATTGTTTATCCCCTCTTTCATGGGGTGATTTGGAGTAAAATTCCACCACTGAGTTCTAGGAGACCTCTGCCACATCTAAATGCAGCTCTTCCTCCTTTACCACTATCTCACTCCCAACTCCCTCTTCAGCTTCCTCACCATCACAGACAGTGAGAATTTAAAGAGTTTAGTCATTACGCATGTGCCCTGGTGTATACCTCTCATCACATATGAAATACAGTCCTTTCTCCCTCTTCTCCTATAGCTCCTCGGTGAGCTTCTTGAAGTTTCCCCCAGTTCCCCATCCTACGATCTTCTCCTTCGTGGTCTCCCAAGGAATACCCGGTGTCGGCCCCTTGAGTGCCAAAAAGGTGGTGGTTATCCTATACGAACCTCCTGAATTGTTGCCTCTAGCTTCTCTCTCCAAGTGCTTATGATCGGATATTAATTGGGATAGCTCCATAGTCTCTCTCAAATCACAAGACCTAATCACTCTAATTGCACCCAGAATCTCTAATTTGATCCCTTTCATAAAGTTCCCCTCTAATAATCTCCGACAGTCAGTCCAATCAGCTGGCAAATAACTCAAACCTCTCATAGTACTACACCATCAATCCCTCATGCATCAGAGCGAAGAACTGCTCATAGAAGTCCCCTCCCCAGCTGGTTCAAAAACGTTCTAGCAAGCAGTCCTTAAACTCCCTCCAACTCCGTATGGGCCATCTCATGTCTCTCCACTAGTATCATGTCAATGTCTTCCCCTCCAAGAACAAGCTAGCTGCCGTCAATCTCTCCTCCATCAACCCATGGACGACAAAATATCTTTCCATCATATAGATCCATCCTTTCACTCAAAAACAGGCATCTTCAGCTTCCTTACTCACGGATCTCCTCCGTTCCCCCTATTTCATAGGAAGATAAATATTCTATGCATTCAAGAAACAAAATGAGTTGAAGAGAAAGCTAAAAAGATTGATAGTTCAGGATTTAAATTATGATATTTTGATGGGATTTGTACTAGAAATAATGTAAGTTTGAATATAGATAAGAGTTTAAAGAATAAAGTTATAAAAATTAGTGGAATTGGAGATAAGAATTATAATTTTAAAGATTGTAATTGATGCTAAGATTATTAATATTATAAGTGCTTATGCTTCTTAATTGCACAACTAGATTTATTATTACTAAAATTACACTTCATGTATGCAGTTTTAAATCTACTCAAACGAAAAACATTTAAACTCTAAGATTGATCTTCATAATTCAAGTTTTTTATCAACTCCCTCTCCAATCTTATCAATAAGAAGAGTACTTAGAGTATCATTAGCAAAAAGCATATACAAAGGTATATCCTCTTGCAAATGTCTAATAAGAACATCTTTGACTAAAGCAAAAAGATATGGGCTTAAATCTGATTATTGATGTACTCTAACTGAAATAGGAAAATGTTTGGTCAAACCACCTTGTGTTTGAACATAAATAATAGTTCTTATATACATATCTTTAATGACTCGAATATAAGCAATATTAACTCATTTCTTTCCTAAAACTCTCCAAAACACTTCTCTTAGAACTTTATCATATGATTTCTCTAAATCAATAAATATCATATTTAAATGCTCCTTACTCCCTTAATACTTCTCCATCAAACCTCTCAACAAATGTAAGGCTTCCATAGTAGACTTACCCAGCATGAATCCAAACTTATTTTGAAAAAACATTAGTATCACATTGTAATCTATGCTCAATTACTCTCTCCTAATTTTAATGTATGACACATTGACTTAATAAGATAAATAAAAGAAAAAATAAAGTGGCATAAAAAATAAACCAACAATCAAACTTATCTTCCATGTTCCAACTTATCTAAAACCATCATCTAATAATAACTAAATAGGTACTAGGAACTATACAGTACATTAATGATTTTCAAGGGTGTACGTAAGAACAATGCAACAAACAAGAAAAAAAAAGTCTTATAAGAATCACATTTTGGAATATATATGGTTACCTGGTACAGGCCTTCCATTGGTGCATGAACAGCTCCTTTTAGTAAAGCTACCAATAGCCAAAATGCATCTTCTTCACTCATGTACAGAAGCAACAAACCGGCTAGGAATCCCATTCCCTGAACTCAAGTCATCGAGTTAAATAGATTATATAAGTTTTTTTTAGTTACTTCTATAGAATATTCAAAAAAGGTAGAAACATTTTACTTCCAACCTGAACATATCCAACGTCTCTGTCATATACAGAGTATGCCTTCAAAACATTGTAAAGGGATCTTTGTCCTGGCCCATGCCTTTGCTGGAAGAATACATGTGAAGGGAAAGTTCGTGAAATGTCTCGAATTATGTCCAATTCTGATGCTGACGTCTCATAAATCACTAGTTGCTGAAAATGACCACGACAACTTAACATGAGGATCTTGTAAAGCACATTGAATTGACGAAAAATTTAGCACGAAAATATGAAAAGTGACATTAGTATGAGAAAATATAATATGAAGCACAAAATGCACTACTTTTAAGAAAATTATAAATAGCAGCTATCATTTCAAACATGTACTTTTGGGCTCCAAAAAATCTCACCCCAGCTTTGATGAGCGAGTTTTTTGTGTTTCCAGGTTAAATTTTTCGAAAACAGGTTAAATTGAAGATAGGACAAATCTAGAGATTTCATCCTCATTTTACAATATTTATAATTTAGTTTAAGGTTTCTCATAGATGCAATCTCCTATGAATAATTAGCTCTCCCAATTATGAAAAAGATGTTCTAATTAGGACTAATCATTAAAAGTATAACACTCAAAAGTTTGTCAAAAAGTATGCACACAATTTGCCACAAAATTTTACCCTATTTTCTCCCACATATGAAAATGCCAAATCTAATTTCATTAAATTCTAATATAAATTCCAAACATTTCGATATATAATTGTATATAAGTATTCATTAATAGCTTAATAATAGTTAATTAACAATTTGATATCATTTAATTAAATGTTATTTGTTAACAGAGTACTTAAATCAATTGTTAATTTCTGTAAACACTGCAGCAATTCCACTAAAACCCACATGCAATGGACTGATGATTGGGAGTGGGATCATACGGCTAGCAATAGGAATTGGTGGAGTTATTATGGTGCTAGTGGGATATAGCAATATTATATATCAAATTGAGACTTAAGCACTAAACCATTTCCCTCATTCCTTCACACCCGTCACTGGTTCTCTCCGAGTTAAAGCTGAGGGAAAATCTGTGAGGATTGCTGGTGTTGTTAGCTGTTGTGGCTGACTTCAGAAATCAGGAAGCAGCTGTCTTTCTACTGTTGTAGAGTGCTGTAGCTAGAACATAGAGGAGAGGAAATCAGTGGTTATTGATTTTACTAGCTGAAATTCTGGATATTCAGGTCAGCTGCTGAATTTAAGGACTAAAATCAGTGTTTTCTACTGTTTGAAGTACAGTTGTTTGCTTAAATCATCAAGAGAAGGGCAGTTATTTATTGTTTTGTGCTGAACCAGTTGAAATAAGAATAAGAGCTGCTGTAATGTTGCTGAAATTGATAAAAGTTCATTGTAAAGCTAAAATCTGGAAGAAAAGTGAGTTGTTTGCTGAATTTTTAAAAGGAGAGGTCTTAGTGGTAGCAAACAGTAGTAAAGAAGAGGAAATATAAAGGAAGAGAAGTATAAAGAAGTTTTATTATGTTTATGATCACATTTATTTAAGTTTACTCCAGTTTATTCATGTATGAATATATATATATATATATATATATATGATCATATCATGAGGACTAAAAAGAATTGCTATTGGGAAAGTAAAATAAGTCATATATGAGGAATAAGCCTGCATAAGCAAAGCCGAAAGATCTGACGAGCAAAAGCTTATAGCTATCATATGACTTGTTTAAAGGTGTGGAACAGTTGGCAAGATGGGCAGTACTGTTATGCATTTTTTATTATCAGTATGACATTTTAATGTGTCTAATCATATTAGTAATGTTAAGAATTTCTTAATTGTTAACAATGTTATTATTATTTCTTATATATTGCTTGTGTATTTCAATTAGTCCTAGCTCATTTGCAGTCGTTGTACTGCAAGGAAAGGGGAGGAGCCCGTAGGACGGTAAGAGAGTGACTATCTTTCTTTTGGTATATATACTTTTTTGGTGTGCATAGAGGTTCAAAAGTAAGTTATACAAAAACTTTTGGATATGTAAGTAAGTTTTAAAGGTTTTAGTAAAGCTCTGTTTAAATCAAGATGTGTATTTTATTTGAGGTATATTATATATATTTCCTATTATGAAAATCTTGTTGTGTTATATTTAATTGTATTAATGATAGTTTGAATAGACTACTTTTTACTTATCCAATTCTGATATTAGCATTTCAGATTAAGGGTAAGTACGAAGAAAATTTGTTCAGATTCTCCTTCTCTATTACACTCTAGTTTAACTACAGAGGGGTTAAAATGAGGTGTGACAAAAAGTGAAATGATTAGCATATAGTAGCAACAATTTGATTTAGCGTTAGAAATTTTACCACTCTATAACAAAGGACAAGGGAATAATGACAAAATTAATCAAGATCCCATAGTTTGTCATCTATGGTTATAATGGACCCTAATCTACATAGTCAGCAAAGGTAGTATACCCAAACTAACCGAATGATCTTTGTTAGCATCCATGGATTTCTTCCTCCAAGAGAACTTGATAGGCCTATGGTGGATGTTTATCTAAGGGGATGGGTTTAAAGTGACTTTAGTTACCTAAGAGCTTTGTGTCCTATCAAATACACCCTATGGTTCAATATTCAAGGATGATTTTCACCATTAGGGTACTTGAGGGTTCAAATCATAATCGTCAGCTAGAGGGCATTGGTCATAATCATTTATCCATTGTGTCATTTGATTGCAAGACCATTGGTTAAAGGATATGCGTGACATCCTTACTGACGAGAGATCATTTAAAAAAGAATCATAGCAATATAATCAACAAGATAACGACTCTTTAAAAGTTGATATTGTCTTTCAATTTGTCATCCACAATAAATGATTGAGAATGAGAGATAAATTTTTGCTTTAAGTTTTTAATCTAATAGATTTCGTTTGAATATTATTTTTTATTGAATTTTGATATTTTTGTAAAAATTTATAACCCGCAATAATTTGCTTTGAGAATTGATGGTATTTTAAAAAAAGAGCTCCCTAGTTGAGATTCATACACAACCATCATTGGGCATTCAAATGATTTTTTTTATTACATAAACTTTATCAACTCTACTTACTTGTTAATAGTTGATCGGGTTCAAATATTAATTTTGTGAGCTACTACACAAGCGATGAATTTAAGAGTTCGCATTTTTGTAATAAATTTTCTTTGTAAAAGGAATTGAAGGCCTTAAATGAATATAAACCAAATATCTTTGCGGATTTTGCAGTCGTATGTTTATTCGAGGGAATAGGATCTATGTTGAACTATTTAAAACTTATTGTTTAAACATCTTTCATTAAACTCAAGTCATGACAATCCCTATCCTTGCAAAGAGGATAGGTGCGAGGATAGGATTTAAAGTGTGGCACTTGTGACTCTGATCTATACATAGTGCGGCCAGCTTGAAAGCATATTTATTTATTGGTGAATTTAACTTTAAAAAAGGAGTTGTAAGGTTTTAAAGTCATTAATGCCTTTTGGGGTGGTTACACACTTCCAGAGGCGGCCTAGTTTGTATTCATATAATTTTAAGTATGCATAGTACTCTCAGACCTTAATTATGAGCATGCACAAATTTGGCCATCAAGTTCAATCAACTTCAGTCCTGCAAGCCATATTTTATGGGCCAATCATACAAAAATCAAGATTTATTCAATCTTTAATCTAACATAAAAAAGTTAAAGAAAAATTTTTGAATGCCTCTAACCCCTGTAATGGCCGTTATTATTGCACATCACAGTTCAAGGAATTACATGTCACGACCCAGCCCGGTTAGCTCATGTAGACGAGATGGGAACGGAATCGGACGTTTAGAACATAAACCTTTCTTCTTTACATATGCATTGAATTAATCTAAAATTCCCAACAAGAAACTAAAAACGCCTCTAAAATTTTTCCAAACATACATTTAACACTTCATGTCATATCAAAAGAGAATTCATTTATACAAAGGTGGTTACAAGTCTTAACATGCATGCCAAAATCACCCAAAAGGAGTAAACTATAACTAAGAAAAACATCAAAAGAACCTGTCGGCCGGTACTCGACGACTGCAGGTGAACCTTGAGTTGTCAGCCATTTCTTGCAGCAAGTTCTCCAGAAAAGTATCCCAACACGAGCGAGCCAGCTAACGCTCAATATGAATTACCTAATCCTAACATTTTCACATGCCTTGTTAAATGAAAATTCACATTATATGCTAGTGGTGAAATGCCTTGCTTATTTTGATACACATGCTAATTTTTCATGTCTTATGAATGTTTAATGCCTTATGAATGTTATATGTCATATGTATGTTATGTGTCTTATGAATGTCGTAGCTTATATCATAGCTTATGAATGTCATATGCTTACTCATATTTTATTTTATACAACCGTAGAGTATCAGGAGTGTATTGATCAAGTACACAAATATCTTTTTGACAATTCATTTCTTTTCCTCTTTTTTCCCAAAGGGTCATATTGTTCCCGTATTGCTCATAAGAGCCATATTTGTGCTTTCGCACTATATTTGATACTCCGCTTTCAACATACACAATCAATTTCATACTCTTTCCATATATGCATATGTATGTAATGTAGCCCTTTTATAACAACCATTCATCTAGAACATGAAGTGCATGAAAGGAACTCTTATGAATGCTTTGAGTATTAAACATAAACAATGCATATGTTATGTGTCAAAACAACTAAAGATTTCACTTTCCATGAATCAATTAAGTAAAGCTATGCAATTTCCATAAATCAATTAAGTAAAGATATAAAATATAAAAGATCAATAAAAACATAAAGGAATATAATCATGTAGGGTAAGAGATTCCTACCTCAAATGCACCTTGTAAGCTTCCACTTCACCAACCTATCCTTATTTCTTCTTTCCAAAACCTAAAGAAAACATTACAATATAAATCCCTTGTGCCAAATTAAACATCTATAACACACTAATCCTACACATACCATAGTTAAATACTCCTAAGCTCACTAGTTCACACTCACCTACCCATATCCTAAGAACTTTAATTAACCACAAGAGCATATTTATCAAATAAAGCATGTTCATTACATAAAGCATGAGTCTTCATTTTAGGGTAAAATATAGGGTAATTTCTTTAGCATAACCTATAGTTTGACACAATCTCTTTCTTCCATAAAAGAGGAATTAAATGAAAATTTCGGTTTTGCTCAAAAATCAAATTTTGGAAACCTAATATTTTACTAATATCATTCCATTTGCATACAAAAACATTCATCTTTCCTATATGTAAGTTTAAGGCATTAAAATTTTGGATTTATTCATAAAAAAATTAGTAAAATAATTTTTTTTCCTCAAAAAGTTTAATTTCTCCTAATTAGAGAGCTATCATAACCCTTAGGAACAAATTTTGTGAATATGCAAGCTTAGAAAGATACAATTAGGAAAAGCCCTAATTTGAAAATTTTAAAAATAAATAACCAAAAATTATTTTCTTACCTAAACTTGCTTCTAACCATCTCTTATAACCTTCTCAAATAAAATTTCATGTAAAAAAAAACAAAAACCATAATTTGGAACATAGGTTTTCCTTGACCAAACTTCAATTTTAAGGCTTAGAAATATAGGCATAATCAAGCCCTAACGTTATTCTAAAGAAAACTTCAACAAAAACCAAACCCTAAAAATATTGGTTCATGAAAATCTCAAGAAAAGAACAAGGTTTATCAAGTTTAACTTACCTCTTATCTTCTCCAAGTCTTCCTCTAGCTTTTTCCTAAAGAATCTTGCCGAAAAGCTCGCCAGCCACCGCTCCCCCAATCTCCCCCGTCGCCTTCTCCTCCCTCTTTTGAGTGCGACCAAACGAAAAGAGCAAGGGACCAAAATGTTCGGTCCCTTAAGCGTGTGGAGCTTTTAGGGAAATAAGGTTAGAGCCAAATTATGCATGTGCCCTTCTCCCCAAAGTCTTTCTATATGTAAGACCCGCGAAATGTCATTTTAGACCTCACACGCTTTCGATGCATCGCGACGAGTTTTAAGTGAACAAATTCAAAGTCGTCGAAATTCGACGCAATAAATTTTATAAAATACTACGCAAAATTTGGAGCGAATTGATATATAAAATTTAATTTAATTTCTCTTAATTTTGAGAGATAAAAGTCTAATAATACCCAAAATACCCTTAGTCAATACTAAAGAAAATATGGTTTAAGTGAGGGCATTTATGTCATTATGTAATTAAAAATAGCCCTCATCCTTCTTAAGGGGACCGATTGAATTTGGGTCCCCATTTGTTCGTTCGGTTGAAACCTGAAATTGAGAGAGAAAGAAAGGGCGGACGGGCAAGGCGGCGGGGAGGCTTCGGGCGGCGATTTCCGGCGGCCGTTCGTAGAGGAACTTGTAGGGAAAACTAAGGGAAGGCTAAGGTATGTTATTTGCAAGAGTTCCCTCTTCTATTCTTTGAGTTTTCTTTAAGGGAAGAAAACTAGGGTTTTGGGAAAATGCAAATTTTCATTAAGATAGAGAGAGTGAAGGGTAGGAGATGTTTTTAAACCCAAATATGAGTTGATTTCATAAAAAAATATAGGTTCTAAAATTTAGGGTTTTATCCGATTTTGATTTTCTTTCAAAATGTCTTTGTAGAAAAATTTCTAATTGATGTTAGGAATTTTTTATGTGAAGCTAGATTCTTTTTAGGAGACATTTTTCATACTCCAATAATTAGGATTTTCCAAAAACATGAAAAACCCTTTATGTGTGTTGTTTCCTTTTTAACTTAGGGAGGTTTTAAAGCAAGGATTTTAGCTTTAGCATAAATTTTTGTTTTCTAAATTTTAAATTAGACGAATCTAATGAAATGTTGTATGTTAACATGAGTTTAAAGTGAGAGAGGAGGGTCGTATGTTTGAGGTGAGAAAAGAATTGATTAAGACTTTCCAAAAGTTAAAGTTATGTTGAAATCCTAGTTCTAGTGAAAATAAAAATGAAATTAACATGGTTCGAGAGAGGGGTTTTATAGAAAATTAAAACTTGGTGTATGAAATAGCTACATATTTATAACCTAGGGCTTTTTAAGGGTTTGAGAGGGAGAAAATCTATGTTTACACCTTATGTTTGTCTTTTGTAGATTTTGATAGCATAAGAGAAAAGGGTCGTAAGGACTATTGACGAATCGCATTATGGTGAGGTTGGTGAAATGGACTTCTTTTAAATTTAGAAAAGCTCTTTACATGCAAATACATAGAAATGACATTCTTTTTTATGCTCTTTATGATATCATTATGACTAGCATGTTTCTTTATAAAAGCTTATAATTACTTGATATAAAAGCAAAATCCTTTTATGCAATATTAGAACTCAATGATGAATCTCATGCTTCATCCTTTACAAGTACTATACATGCCTTCTCTTTACATGCAAATATACATTTGAGCATAGCAAATATGTATTTCCATATGAAAATATAAACTTGAATAGTGTACATAAGCCTCTTTTATGAATATATAAGAGTTATATGCATGTGCATGTTGACGCGGAAGTATCACTGGTAAAGGAGCTCTTTTGAGTAATAGTAATGGGGCTCTTTTGAGCCAAATGATAAAGGAGGTTCTTTTGAACCAAATGATAAAGAAATAGCCAATTTTTATGTACATGATCAGTACAAATGATACTTCCGAGATGGATGTTAATTATTATAATATTATGAACATTGCATCTTTATGTTATATGCATATGAGGTTTTTATTTGAGGCATGAATGATTAAAGAGGAAGAATTGAAATATTATGAAATGAATGAGAACTTAAAGGTTGAAGTAAAGATATGTTTCACCTTAGACAAATGTTGTAATATATTGAATATTCTTTTATTGAGATATAAAAGCATGCTGTAGTTTCTTCCCTTATATCCAAATTTATTTGAATGTCATTTACATCTACTGAGTTGGACTCACCCATGTTGTGGGACACTTTTCAGGAGGATCTAGTAAAAGATAATGATGAATAGACCTCCCCTCACATACCGTCGTAGGGAGATGACGGGTGGCAGGTTTTGTCTTTTTATTTTTGATGTTTTGAGATAGAATGATTAGAGATGATATGTAAGGCAATGTTTAAAATTGTGTATTCGGGTATTGAGGCGTTTTTCATTCGAGAGGCGAGGCGTAAGCCTCAAGGCGCTTTGAGGCGTAAGCCTCAAAATCAAAAGATTACGTAAATATAAAATGATAATTTTTTTATATACTAATGAGTGAATAGTATAAAATATAAAAAAGTATAAGATATGAAGTGAAACCAAAATATCTCAATAATAAGACAACATGAAATATAGTTCAACTCAAAATTCTATCTTTCCCAAATCCCAGTATTCTTTTCATTAACATATAATTCCAATTTCCAAAAATAAATAACAATGAGATATCATATAAGAACTCATAAGTCATAAGCACTGTCATCACTAAGGGGTTCTTCAATTCAATCATCATTATGGTGAACTGTTCTCTCCCCTTCCTCCTCTCCTATAGAGTCCAATATTGGGCATTTACTTCAAGATTTATGTAAGTTTTAATATATATAGCGTGAGGCGTAAGCCTCATGCCAGTGAGACGAGGTGGGCTTCAAGACGGGCCTCAACCAAGTTGAGGCGCAAGCCTCATAAAAAAAACTGGAGGCGTAAGCATTGAGGCGTTTTTTACTGGAATTGCGCGTTTTTTAGTGGAATTGCGCAAAGGCGGGCCTTAAGGCGAGCCTCATATTGCGCAATTTTAAACCATGATGTAAGGAAATGTATTTGGATATCTTTCATATTTTGGAAACCTTATGTTTGAACTATTGTGATGATGTGTTGATGAATGAAATGAAAACGTTTTACTTGGACTTCTTTAGCGGCTCTTTCATTATGTTGATGATGTTTTATGTATGTTTGGAGACATGTTAATATAGTAATGTGAAGGTTTTTATTTTTTCTCCTGTCCGACTCTCGTTCCCGCATCGCACTTGCGAGCTAACCGGGCCGGGTCGTGACACTATACGCTCATGAGGGGTAATAAGGGAAGAAATGGTTAATTATTACTTAAACTTCTTCGGCGAATTTTAATTCCCAAACCATACGAAATTTGATATATATTCTTTATATCGTTTAAATCAAAATTTCGTGTCGAATTTAATAAAATTTATTTCGTCGAATTCAGACAACTTTGAAATTTTGCCTAAATTCGTCGCGACGCATTCGAATGACAGTTTTCGGGTTTTACATTACAAAACACATTCAAGCTACCACTAGAAACCAAAAGACTAAGAACTTCAAGTCCCTTATGATGCATATGATTATCATTAATCATAATCAGAGAATATACTCATCATAAAATTGTGCTATTAAATGAATTCGAAGGAAGATATATTTTTTAGTATTTTTTGAAATATATTTTGAAATATATCAATTACAATTAGAGATATAATTAATCATGAAGACTTGCACCTATGAGAAATCTTCAAACAAATCATCAAATCTTGATTAGCTGGCAAAACTGCTCTGTAGCATCTTATATGATATTCAATTTATATTTTAAAAAATTGACTAAGGATTACTTAAATAAGAACAAAGTTAGGTGGATATATTTCGAATTCAAAGTCTCTCAAGAAAACCTCTTTCAAACAAATAATCTATAAAATCCGTTCTCTAGTAACAGAAACTCCTTTCTTTCTTTTTTCTTTTTTCTTTTTTGAATAATCTATAAAATCCATTTTCTAGTAATAGAAACTCAACTTTTTTTTTGAAATCTCAATCTCTATATGAATTCAAACTCTTATATAACTGTTGACTACCGTGTAAAGGCCAACAAAAGAAACAAAAAAAAAGTAAAAAGTAAATATAAAATTCCTACCCAAATCCTGTATCCATCCCGTATCTCTATCGTGCCCACACCGCCGTAGCTACAGTCCCCATCTCCTGCAAACGGCGCCATCTGAGAGCAGGATACACGGATGTCGTGCGCAGGCCTCGATCCCATCATCGCCCTCATTGATAAAATGCGAATGAATGCTCTCCACGCTCGACTACACACACGACCTCCTCCCACGCGACCGAACTCCAGTCGCTACTTCCTCTGCTTCCCGAGCTCCCTCCATTCTTCCACACGCATAGAAGCTTCGAGCCTTCTCTATTCACGACCACTACCTACCGACCCAAATCTCCATTCGTCACGCGAACCAGCCGAACTCCATCAGCCCGTCGCCTCTGCTTCCCGAGCTCCCTCCATTCTTCCACACGCATAGAAACTCCTTTCTTTGTTGGCTAAAGTTGACTTAAATTTATCCCTTAGTCAAACATTTATCCCAAGTCTATAAGGTCCCCTTGTACGAAGCAACCCGTGGCTGCCGACAAGGATCCTTCGGTCAGGTTGGGCCAACTACCTTCTCGGACTAAGTGGACTAAAGATCATGATGAGCTGAGATAACGAAACCATGGGATCTTGATCAGGTTCATCATTATTCCTCCCACCATCCGCTTTAAGTGATATGTGATAAAATTTTCAATTTTAAATATCTAGATCTACTGCTTCTATATGATGGATACTAAGTGCCTATTTAACAACTAGTCTTAATCGAAGGTGCTCTCTCATTTTTTAGAGGAGTAATTAACTATAAGGGTTTGCAACTTTGCGCCAATAGGAAACCATAACTCAGATCTTAAAGTCCTCACTAAGAGGGCAAAATCTCTAAGTAGTGTCTTATCTCTATCTAATGTGCCTTCCAAAAAATTTTTCTGAAATTAAATCAGCTAAATTCTCCCGGAATAAAATGCGGAAGGTCGGGGCTCTACAGTGTAAATTTGGGAGCCCACAGGTTTTATCAACTCCATTGTATTACACTCATGGCTAAAAGTCTATATGCTTCCCAATGGTTAGTTACCATGGAATAATGAATCATAAGGTATAATCGATAGGGCATAGAGCCTCTATTAGCTAAGGTTAACTTGAATTCGTTCCTTAGACAAACATTTATCCCAAGTCTAGAAGGTCCCCTTATATGAAGCAACTCATGGTTGTCGACAAGGATCCTTTAGTTAGATTGGGTCGACTACCTCCTCTAATTAAGTGGACTAGGGATCATGATGAAACCATGAGATCTTGATCAGGTTCATCATCATTTCCCCCATCATCCACTTTAAATGATAGGTGATAAAATTTTCAATTTTAACATCTTGATATGTTGCTACTATACATTGGATACTAAATGTCTATTTAACGAGTAGCCTTAATCGAATGTGATCTCTCGTTATCGAAGAGGGGTAATTAACTACAAGGGCTTCTGCATATAGGAAACTAGAACTTAGATCTTAATGTCCTCACAAAGAGAGTGAAATCTCTCAGTAGTGTATAATCTCCATCTAATTTGCCTTCCAAAAATTTCCCCCCAAACTGACTCCATTAAAACTCTTCCTGAGTATAACGATGAGAGGTCAGGGCTCCAAAGCGCAAATTTTCGAAGCCCACACATATTAACTTCAACAATTATTTTCAATCCTATGACCAACTTACGCCAAATTTTAATAGTAAAGTAACAAATTTGGAGTGATGTGAAACTCTGTGATTAAATTTGGCTCTTACTAATTGTCAAGAGAATATTATTAGCTTTTTCTCATTCTATAAGTAAGAAGTGTGAAACTTCTTAGCATATACATGAGTAAAAAACAACTTTGTAATCATTTCACTCCATTTAGTGTTAAACTTGTTTCCATTTGTAACTCATGAACTACTAATTATCGATAGTTTTGCAAGAACTATTTTATCTCAACAAAGATAACTCTCTACCTCAACAAGACCCACCCTTTTTATTTCACAAAACATTTTCCTACATTTCTGCTTTATAAAGAAAAAAATGTCTACAATGATGTCCTTATGATAAAGGGATGGAATACATAAAATATTAATTATAAGTATTATATAAACTTATTTTCTTCATAAAATAATTATATGATTTCTTGGAAAAATAAGATAATATATAAAAACAAATTTACCAAATGCACCACGGAAAAGCTTAAGGATACATGTTGAAGGGACCCCACAGTTAGATGCACTGCCTACAGATGCCAACACTTACAAAGATCCTTGTACATAGGTGGAAAACAGATTGCTTATTACATAACAGATAATGAATATTGAAAGTCGGTCAACTTATCAATAATGACACAGGCTTGATTTCTTCGCCCTTTCCTAGATTAAAAGGAAGGGAGTATTAAGCAAATAAATAGTAGCTTTTAAGGAAAGTACATGACAAGGACATCAATTTGATTGAAAATAACTAAATCCTATCCAACATTCAACTTGATTTTCTTAGAAGTTAGAAAAGTTGGAGACCTAGAAGTCTTAGTTTTATCGATCTTCGTTCTCTGAAACAGCAGATATTTATAAACTAATAACAAAATGTTAACAATGAACTAGCGCACAGATGTGCATATGACAAGTCAAAAAAGTATACTAATTGCATCGACATTAGAAATGGTGTAAGAAACAAGAATGCTAAAGTTGATAACAGCCAACGTCCAAAACCATGGCATACAAGCAAGCTTAAAATCAAATATCAGAAAACAAAATAGGCATAGCTATTATAGACTTCGAGCTACCATCCAAGAATTTATGGGTATCATAATACAAGAAAGAGCAATGTTATCATGCAATGACATAGAAAAATAACTGGAACAATTTAGATTATGTTACGTATATTGCATTAAATCTTCATGGTGTGATCCCTTGCTTTCAAAAATGAAGGTCGTATCTTAAGTTTTGAGAATCAAAATGGAATTACCAGTTCAACAATAATTTCGATCATCTAGATAACAAAAAAATTATATTGAACGTACAAAAGCATCTGAATACCTCATAAACTCCCGGATTCATTAGCAAAAGACCCCTACTTCCAGAAATTAACTGCCAAACAAGTCCCCTCAAGCAATCAGGAATGCCCTTCCTTATACGCCTTCTAACTACATGAGGTTTCCTTCTGACATAATGCTTCCAATCACTTCCACCAACACCTATCATTTTCCTCCATTTTCGAATCCTCCTTTCCTCCCTGAAATGAAATTTTGCCATACTATTATATTGTTATATATTACTAAGATTAAGATATAATGTTCAAGAGGAGCACTGCATGAAAATAACTATTTTGGTTGTTTGTTAAATAAAAATAATCACTAGCTAAAAAGTGCTAGAAAATGAGATTGTCTAAAGAAGCTCTCAACCTTCAAAAGATACAAGGTAAATGGCAGAATTGTAGATTCACTAGAATTTGTAAATACAAAAGAAAAAAATAAAAGAATAATAAAGTGAATCCTCAAGTTATAGACATTGGATTCTCCAATCATATAAATTAAGTAGTATGACAAAATAGGGCTGCTTGAATTTTTTCTTTGTTTTGCCATCATTAGGTTCTTACATAACTATGAGTAAGCTATTTATAGAAAAAAACTAACAACTAAAATTTTAAATTATCCTCAAGTATTGCATAATAATGCTCATGAAAATAATAAATGCCATGAATATACAAATATCTGACAGATAAAGTCTGAAATATATATCCTAAAAGCTTCCTTATACCTGACATTTTCCTCCAATTTCGAATACTACTTTCATCATTGAAAGGTATATTGAAGCCATATATTGTTATATATTGCTCGACGCTCGTGAGGAGACTAACGTGAAAATATATAGGATAAAATTTGTTTCATGTTGCCATTGATTCCTCAGAGTACTGAAGGGTTTTAACCAGTGTAATAAAAATATTAACTTATTTGTTAAGAATATTGATAATGATATAATAGTTGTTCAAATATGATGTAGGCAAAAGTGGGGTCAACTCAAACCCAAAATAAGTTGGATTTGACTTCCCTTAAGCTTACAAGCTCAATGAAATTTGAGCTGGAATTTAGCTCATTTATGAGCTGGTCTTTAGTTCATTTATTAAACTAAGGGTTAGCTCATTATTAGCTAAATTTTAGTTCATAGTTATCTTTTAATTAATGTAATTTTATTATAGTTTTTTATGTCTTAATTTAAGTTGTCCCTTGGGATTCCAAAATGACTTTTGGAATCCCCAAGGAAGTTTGTTCTCCCATGTCGTGGCTCCTTGGCTTCCACGGTTGGCTACTGTTTTCCGTGCATGGCTCCTTGGTTCTCACGGTGGCTGCTGGTTTTCCAAACTGGGGGCCTTCCCGTGGCTTTTGGCGCCTCGGTTCCGTGCGGCCTCTTGGGTTCCCGTGGCTGTTTCCTCGGTTCCCTGGCTAGGCTGTTTTTCCGTGAAAAGCAATGGGGCTTTTCCATGGCTTGTGTTGTTTGGATTCCTATGGGAATTAAATGTTGTGTCCGTTTGTATTCCCCCTTTCATACCTATAAATATGAGGGGTTATGTAATGTTTTGAAGAGTGATATATGAATTTTTGAAAAGAAATCTGCGGATTTTCTTGGAGAAGCTTGCGAGCTTTGTCCACCTTCTTCTTCCACCTCCTTTGGAAATCTTGCGAGCTCTTTCCACCCTTCTTCTTGGCTTCTAACCTCTTTCTTCTCTCTGCAAGTGACCACCCCATATGTATCCTTCGTCTCTAAGTGAAGCAAGTTTAGGGTGTCTTGCTATTAGATTCAAGTTTGTAAGTCATTTAATTTTAATATGTGTTGTAAGTTTTGTTTTTTTTTATTTCTAAGTCTGTTTTAGATTTGAAATGTAAGAGTTCGTTCGTCTTATTACGTAGGAGTCCCATTTCTTTTCTTCGGGCCTACTCTTTGTGGGCAGAGGTCTTCAGGTCCCCCCACTCCCCCGGAATTTTGCCCGCATCATTTGGTATCAAAGCAAGTTAGAAAGTCCTAGGATTTGGTTGTCAAGTTTTGTTTTAGTTTGTCAAGTTTTGTTTAAGTTTGTCAAGTCAAGTCTTGTTGTGAGTCTAGGTTTTTTAGGTTGGGTCTTTTGAGTTTTTTTTTGAGTCGTCTAAAAAAATGGAAAATGACAAAAAAATGGCTTCATTCATAGAGGAAATCAATCAAGATAATCCTGATGTCCCTCTTCCGTTGGACAGATGGATTCCTACCGAAGGTGATTCAACTGATCCGCTTCAAGACCGATTATACAAGCTTCAATATCACTTGTTCTTATGTGATCAAAAATTCGAGAAGTGGAAAACATATCTACAAAGGCAGTTCGAGAAAGAGCAAGAAGACATTTTGAAAAAGTTTGAAGAAAAGATCAAAGAGTTGGATGCTCCGTCTTCACCTCCTCAGAAGAATAAAAAGCTAACTCATCGGGAGATGAGTTCTCAAGAATGGGAGTCTGATGTAGGCAAAAAGGGGGTCAACTCAAACCCAAAATAAGTTGGATTTGACTTCCCTTAAGCTTACAAGCTCAATGAAATTTGAGCTGGAATTTAGCTCATTTATGAGCTGGTCTTTAGTTCATTTATTGAACTAAGGGTTAGCTCATTATTAACTAAGTTTTAGTTCATAGTTATCTTTTAATTAATGTAATTTTATTATAGTTTTTTATGTCTTAATTTAAGTTTTCCCTTGGGATTCCAAAATGGCTTTTGGAATCCCCAAGGAAGTTTGTTCTCCCATGCCGTGGCTCCTTGGCTTCCACGGTTGGCTACTGTTTTCCGTGCATGGCTCCTTGGTTCTCACGGTGGCTGCTGGTTTTCCAAACTGGGGGCCTTCCCGTGGCTTTTGGCGCCTCGGTTCCGTGCAGCCTCTTGGGTTCCCGTGGTTGTTTCCTCGGTTCCCTGGCTGGGCTGTTTTTCCGTGAAAAGCAAGGGGGCTTTTCCATGGCTTGTGTTGTTTGGATTCCTATGGGAATTAAATGTTGTGTCTGTTTGCATTCCCCCTTTCATACCTATAAATATGAGGGGTTATGTAATGTTTTGAATAGTGATATATGAATTTTTGAAAAGAAATCTACGGATTTTCTTGGAGAAGCTTGCGAGCTTTGTCCATCTTCTTCTTCCACCTCCTTTGGAAATCTTGCGAGCTCTTTCCACCCTTCTTCTTGGCTTCTAACCTCTTTCGTCTCTCCGCAAGTGACCACCCCATCTGTATCCTTGGTCTCTAAGTGAAGCAAGTTTAGGGTGTCTTACTATTAGATTCAAGTTTGTAAGTCGTTTAATTTTAATCTGTGTTGTAAGTTTTGTTTTTTTTTAATTTCTATGTATGTTTTAGATTTAAAATGTAAGAGTTTGTTCGTCTTATTACGTAGGAGACCCATTTCTTTTCTTCGGTCCTACTCTTTGTGGGCAGAGGTCTTCGGGTCCCCCCATCCCCCCAGAATTTTGCCCACATCAAAATAATGATGACGACGCCTTGAAATAAAATATTAACTTATTTGGCAAGAAAAATGTTAAATGTTTTTAAATCCTATGAAACTATTTGACTATATAACACAAGATTTAAGTTGATTAATCACTAAATACGCAAATCTAATTTAGTAAATCATGATTCATAATAATGTCTTTTCATGCTTCATGTCTCCCTAAATCTTGTGAATTCACCAAACTCCCAAATTTAGTAAATTTGGGATTGATTTATTTGATTAATTATTATTATTATGATAAATTTTTTTGTATCTAATTTCTATGACTGAATATTATTAATTTTATTTTATTCTTATCAATCATAATTAGATTAATAAAACTCTGCTTATTATAAATTAATATAATAATGAACTATTAGTTAATAAAATATTAAACTAAAGAAATAAAAAATTTTATTTAACCTCAACCCTCAAATTGAAGATGAAAAAATCAACTATTAAAAATAACATCAACATTAGTAAATCCAAATTTACAGAATTAAATCCTCCTAGCCCCATCCGTGTAGCTTCTACTCCATCTTACCATCGCAAGCCCTCTCGCTCATTGCAAATAAAAGAAAGAGTTTTCGGAGAGAAAATGAAGTTGAGTGATAATATTGTTCGCTACCATTGCCTATCTATTTGTATAATTTCTCCTCTTTGGTCAATCTATGCTCTTCCTAGAGCCTTAGGGCCTTAGGCATGTCTAGGATTTGCTTTCCCTCATCACAATTTCTTCTTCGACCTCGTGTGCTTTAAGAGAAGTAGAATTTTGACATAGTCGCTAAAGAAACTTCATCACCTTTTTCGAAGATGTTGTTTCTATCGAATCAGAAGTCACAACGAGAGCTCACCGTGTAGGTAATGATCTTTCTTCCCTTTTGCGCACTTCTTTGACTAAATCCCATAAATCTACAAAATTATTAGATGTATTAAATCCTGGATTTAAGGCAAAATAGAGACCAGGAATTAAGTTTTTGTAGAATTTAAGTTGTCATTTCTACTGTTTCATAGGATCTAGGCAAAAGCTAGCATCCAAATAGCCCCTTATTCTCCCTCACTCATATCTCACGCACAATAGATGGGACAATCGACTCGAACCTCTCCTCAATGAACATCAAAGTCAATCGGCTCATCTCGCCCCTCTAAAAAGTTCATCTCTCAACTCCAACATCATCTTTCAAAATTGCCAACCTCACACCACTCTGGTGATTTAGCTGCAATTACTTGAGCTGCTTGTCGTCCAACACCAAACTTCATCTCGCCTCAATATCTCAAGCACCTCACACCATTAACATAAAACTTCTCATTAACACCACCTTTCATCTGAGCCTCAATTTCCCTCCCTCTTCCTCACTCTCACTTTCTCACTCCCTCTCCCTCTCCCACTCACTATATTAATCTATTATATATATATATATATATATATATATATATATATATATATATATATATATATATATATATATATATATATACACTAACAATAGAATGTAAAATAGAGCACAATAAAGAAAAAAAAAAGAAAGAAAGCAAAACTAAAGAGCAAAAAAGAGAGAAAAAGAAAAAAAACTAAAAAAAATGTTGACAAGAAGTAAAAAAAGAAATAGAGAAAAAAAGAAACAAATAGAAAAAAGGAAAAAAAGAAGGGAAAAAGAAAAAAAAAGACAGAAGAGAAAATCAATAATAATAATAATAAAAGAGAATAAAAAGAGGACTTTTGGGTGTTCGATCTCTTAGCCCCAAATTCTTTGTTTCGACATAATCACCAAAGTCTCGCAAACAAGTATAAAATGAAATCATTTAATACTCCCAAAATTCCAATTAAAGTACGCTTAGCACGACGAGCAGAAATTGTGTGTGTTTATCTTAGCATAGTGAGAGAAACTCGAAGGTTATATTTGATGATGCAACAGGTAAGCCTTGTCATGCTTTTTAAGCATGCATTTATTATGTTGCAGGTCTCTCATATAGGCACCTCATACACATCTTTTTTAGCGTGGTAAGTTTTAAAGATCCCAAACATGGTGTCTTAAAGAACTGAACATATGTGTCTTTCTTCACGTGATGGGCTAAGCTTAGCAATCCTCATAGATGCCCTTTACACGAGGAGAGTGTCAGGAGCCTGTTAAATTTTCTAGTGACAAAACTTGAAAAAGAACTTTATGGATATAAATGCCACAAAAAATGATGAAATAAAAAGAATACAATGTAAAATAAAAATTAAAAATATGAAACATGTCACATATTTGAACACAAACTGGACTCACATGGAACTCTACAGCTTGCAAAACGAGCATGAACAAGGCTCTCTCACTAACTTCCAAAACAATCAGAACTATCAATGATAACTATATATAAAAATAACCAAGTAAGAGTCTTTATTTAAAGGCGAGCAAATGCCATTGTGGGGTTCTATTTGAACACTTGTTTGAACTAAATGCAAGCAACAAAATGCATTATTTTGAATGCATGAAAAGAATCTAAATTGCAACAATTGCAATTGAATATGCAACATAGACATTCAAGCAGATAGAATGTGATTTCATTAATGCTACAGATCAAAATTTACACCTGTATTTCCACGATAAAATATTCATGAAAACAATCACTTCGAACAATTTTAGGTCCCCCACAAAAATCACAAGGCAATTTTCAATTAAAAAATAATACCTTAAAAATCATTCAAGTGGATCAAAATGTTTGCATGTGCTTAAAACAATAGTGCTAAACCTTTGAACTTAATGTAAGAAAATGCTCTGTAGACTAAAAAAAAGTTAAATTCAAATCTACCTCATCCCTAGAAGCTTGCAACCGCTCTTAAAATACGTGATTATTAAAAAAAAAAAAAAGTGCAATGTCTCTTTCAAATTCAAATTTAAACTCATCATTATGTTGTCAGCATGCTCTCAAGCGAGCTGCATTGTCTATAAGAAAAGGTCATAATTCCCACATTTCAAATCGAATCCTCCGCATCCTAGAGTCAATAAAACTTGAGTCTCATTACACACATCAAGACAACACGCTCAAAACAACAAGATATTTTGTTTACATTTCCATTAAGGCTTTTAATTCCTTTTTCAAAGGAATTATATTTCAAAGAAAAATCTCTCAGTCCATCACACAATAATAGCAGATCATAAATTCAACCTTTAGATAGAACCGATTCTTTACATATAAGCATAGAGTCAACAAGATTAGTAGAGCATAAATGTTTGAAAAAGCCCAAATGATGCAATTATGACTCCAATTCTCTACAAGTGGTCAGAGTCAACAAGATTCAAATAACAAAGTTTAATAATACAACATACCCCCATGAGGGTTGTGGTTGTCGTAGATCATAACTAGAGATATTCATTTTAAAAAATCAAGCTCTCAATCTCAAATACACTTGATGCAAATAGTTGTTCCTCGATGATGGTTGAGTTAACAAAAAATCTCAATTGAATGGAACATCTAATATCAAAATGCTCCCAATTGTAAAGCAAAATTATTTAGGGCTCAAATTCAAATGAAAAATATACATTTTAAAAAACATTATAAAATTCAAAATTTTAAAGCAAAAGTTGGCCACCAAAAGATAAGAAGAACTATCCATTCATCTTTATGAGGGTGACAAATTTGAGCTAATCTCAACTAACAAAAATCTAATGCTATATCAAGCATACTTTATAGCCATAAAAAAAATTCACATCAAAAAGATGTGGCACATGTCCTCTAACGAGTTGGCTCTATCACAACAATGGCACCACAAAGGAATTATTATGATCGGGGCCCTCTAATTGGGTGTTTCACTAGAAAATGACACCATTAAATTATGATCATAGTCAAAGCCTAGAATTTTCCCAATGACTCAATATCCTAAGTGGTGACTTGTATAGTATACTTAATAGGACATAAAGTCCTCTGTTAGCTATGATCAACTTAAAATTATCCCATTAGGCTAATGTTAATCTCAAATCTATAAGGTCTCATTGAACGACGCAACCCATGGATGCCAATAATGATCATTCAATCATGTTGGTTTAGCTACCTCCGCTGCCTAAGTAAACTAGGGTTTGTTCTAACATGAGATGACAAAAATATAGGAACTTAATCAAGCTCGTTATCATTCTCGCCACCATTCTCTTTAGGCTAGAGATAAAAAAATTCTAAATCCTAAACCTAAAAAAAAGCATTGCTTCTCTAACTTAATTACTTAGTGCTTACCGACTAGCCTTAATTGAAAGTTCTCTCTCATGACTAGGAGGGATAATTAACTATACAATCATGCGCCTATAAGAAACCTGGAACTAAATTAAAAAGTTGTCATAAAATGAGAGTGAAATCCCTAAGTAGTGACTTATCTGTAATCCAAATTGCTTTTTGAAAATTTAACCCATAATAGAATTCTCTTAGAAGAGCCCGACATGAAGTTTTGACGCCTACACTTATAGGTTCATCATTTCCATTTTTTCCTTCACTCATTGCTAGTCAACATCTATCAAACCCATCATTTCTACCTTCTACTCCCATCTCCGCAAAATTTTATTACTAAATTGTTTATAGAAAACTTTGCTACAAATGATACATCATTATTTTGCAGAATTTATGACAAGGATTTGTACTTGTTGAAATTACTATTTTCATAATCATACGTGCTAATCTCACCTCCAAATTTCCTGCAACAAATACTTATAATCTGACATTTATATTTCACTTTTTTATTCAACTCACATATAAACTTATAAATCAAATCAATTTTTGAATTGAAAATCAAACCAAATCCCAATTACAAATTCAAATCAATTTTCTTTTATTTTAAATTCAACACATGAATTCAAATTTAGATCTACAACCACCACTATACAATACGCCAATTCATATCCTAGAAATTCTCCGCAATATCCTTATGTTCTTCAACAAACCCATCAAAATATAAATTTAATTTAAAATTTATATTTATCCCTTTTCCTAAATTTCCTCAAGAAACTACCAGTCTTAACTAAACTGATCCCCCTCAAATGCAAATAAGTACAGACGTTGGCATTAATTTCAAGAACCATACACCGTTCCCTCACACTCAAACGGAGGTGTATTCCTGCTAAGGATTTGAACTAGTAATATAAATAAAAAGAACAGAAAGAAAGGCAACAGCAGAAGCTTTCTTTTTCTTTGAAGCTACTCATCCATCATTTTGGCTGGCAACTTCAAGAGTTCTCCTAAACCTCATTCTGAGAATACTGCATAAAGAATAGAAATTGATCGTTCTTGCAATAAGAACAATGGTTGTTTCTAATTTCTGTCATCAATGCTTCTAACTGTAATATCTAAAAATGCTAAAACTGTTCTAAGAATATGGAGAAATCATCAAACTTCAAGATCATCCAGACAATACCTAATAGAATGCATTGTTGCGCTAACTTTCTGAAGAGAATACACAACTTTTATTAAAAGGAGAGTTCTTCCCACCCCAAGGGAATCTTCAATTTTTTTTTTCCTCAAAAAAAAAGGGAATCTTCAATTTAGCAATGATGATCAAAATTGATGAATTTTCTTTATGTAATTGCACTAATAAGGAATTTGTATATGAATTATTATTTACATAAGGATTATTGAGTAATAAAAACATAGGGGGAGTTTGAACTTTCAATTGTTTGTTTTCTTTATATAACCCTTCAGCAATAAATACTTGGGTGAGTTTGAACTTTCAATTGTTTGATTATTTCTTTAAATAACACTTTAAGTTATCTAAAAATCTAATAATTATGAGAAAAATGAAAATTTCACATAATCAATATTTCCGCTCCTCTCTTTGAGGAAATATAACACAAACGGCTTGATTTAAGTAAAATGAGCTATTTTCCTAATGGAACTTCTCTTATCATAAATCAGAGAATGTCAGACTTTTGATAGCATATTCAATAGAGATGATTAGATACTATGTATATAATATATTAGATACTGAGGAGGGAGAAAGATAAATGTATAAGTTAGCCAAACAAAGAGATAGAAGTAGTAAGGATTTAGTTCAAGTGAAGTGTATTAAGGATGAAGATCAAAAAATACTTTTCTTAAAAGATGATATTCAACAAAGGTGGATGAGATATTTTGCTAAATTTTTTAATGAAAATTGTGAAAATAAGATTGACTATAGTGACCTTAGCACCCTAAATGAAAATAAATATTTCTGTTTTTATCGGCGTATTAGTAAAACCCAAGTTAGAGGCTTTAATGAAAATGAAGGGTGAAAAAGCTATTGGACTTGACGATATTCCAATAGAGTTGTGGAAATGCTTAGGAGATGAAGGAATTTCTTGGCTTACTAAACTTTTTAATACTATTTTGAAGACTAAAAAGATGTCGGATGAGTGGAGAATGAGTGTGTTAATTCCTATTTTTAAGAATAAAGGTGATGCACAAGATTGTGCGAATTATAGAGGAAATAAGTTAATGTGTCATACTTTAAAACTATGGGAGCAAGTTATGGAGCATAGGTTGCGGCGTGATACTAATGTTTCTCAAAATCAATTTGGATTCATGCCGGGTAGGTCGACTATGGAAGTCATACATTTATTAAGAGGTTTGATGGAGAAATATAGAGAAAATAAGGATGATCTACATATGATATTTATTGATTTAGAAAAAGCATATGATAAAGTTCCAAGAGAAGTGCTTTGGAGAGTTCTTGAAAACAAAGGAGTTAATAATGTTTATATTCAAATCATTAAAGATATGTATGCAGGAGCTATTACTTGTGTTCAAACACAAGGTGGTTTGACCAAGTATTTCCCTATTTCGGTTGGGTTACATCACGAATCAGCCTTAAGCCCATATCTTTTAGCTTTAGTCATGGATGTTCTCACTAGACATTTGCAAGAGGATGTACCTTGGTGTATGCTTTTTGCTGATGATATTCTTCTTGTTGATAAGACTAGAGAGGGAGTTGAAAGTAAACTTGAATTATGGAGGTCAACATTAGAGACTAAAGATTTTCGCTTGATTAGATCTAAAACGGAATATATGGAGTGTAATTTTAGTCGTAATAAACCTAGTGAGGGGATTGTGACTTTGGGTGATCAAGTCATTAATAAGAGTACACGTTTTAGATATCTTGGATCTATTGTTCAGAGTGTGGTGAAATAGATGGGGATATTATCAACAGAATTCAAGTTGGATGGTTGAAGTGGAGGAATGTATCGGGCTTGTTGTGTGATAGAAAAGTACCCCTCAAACTTAAGGAAAAATTATATATGATGGTAGTGAGGCCTGCAATGCTTTATGGTGCTGAATGTTGGTCATTAAAAGTGAAGTATAATACTAAGTTAAGTGTGCAGAGATGAGGATGCTCAGGTGGATGAGTGGCTTTACCCTTAGAGATAGGATACGAAATGAGCATATAATACTGAACGGTACATGCTCGGTACCACTAGGTACATGCTCGGTACCGAGCCAGTATCGCTCGGTACCGAGCAGTATATGCTCGGTACCGAACATATAATGCTCGGTACCGCTCGGTATCTTTCTATACAAACAATTTATGAACTTTAAAAATATGCAAAATTTCAAAATTTCTCTTACAATAAAATTTTGTTCCTGGGTCGCTGCCTCCGAAAACTCCCGCAGGGGCGCTGCCCCTTGACTCCCGCCAGGGGGCAGCGCCCCCTTGAACCCCCGGCAGATCGGTATATTATTGTATTCATGTTGTCCTATTGTTGATTTTTTATGTTGATTATTTAATATTTCTATAAATTATTAGCATAACTAGTGGCACAAGAAGGAAAGATCCTACATAAAAATATGTAACTCAAGTTGAAGTGTCAGGCGAAGGTGCAAAGAAGGGATATGTTTACATGAAATGTAATTTCTGTGAGAAACGCATAACTGGTGGTGTCAAGAGGTTGAAGGATCATCTAGCCTGCACTCATGCTAATGTGGGACCATGTGCAAAAGTATCTGATAAGGTGAAAAAGGAATGTACAGATTATTTAAAGAAGTTTGTCACCACAAAGGAGGTCACACAAAGAAATATGGAAGAGATGATAGGAAACTCTTCTTACTATGGATCACAGCATGAAGGTTCCAGTACGAGAAGCCATTTAGTTTCTTCTGACCGAGGCAGTCGGGGACCCATGGATAGATTTATGCTAAATATTGATAACGAGGAAAACATAAATACTCAGGAAGTGGGAGATGCATTAGTAGTACAGGTTATTACTGATAATGCAAGTGCATACAAAGCTGCAGGGAGAATGTTAATGAAGAAGAGGCCTCACCTTTACTGGACTCCTTGTGCTACACATTGTATTGACTTGATACTTGAGAGGTTGGGACATTTGCCTCAACATAAATTAGCCATATTGAAGGCCAAATTCGTTAGTAAGTTTATATACAATCATTCTTGGGTACTCAAAATGATGAAAAAATTCACTGACAAGGAAATTATTAGACCTGCTGTTACAAGATTTGCTACTGAATATTTAACATTGCAGAGATTCAAGGAGTTAAGACAACCTTTGGAAGCAATGTTTGCTTCTGAAGAGTGGGATAAAAGTTCATGGTCCAAAAAATAAGAAGGAAAACAAGTTAAAAAGATTGTTATGAAAGATGATTCATTTTGGCGAAGTACAAATTATGCTTTGAAGACAACAGAATCATTAGTAAAGATGCTTAAAATGGTTGATGGTGAGAGGGCCCCGGCTATGAGATTTATTTATGAAGTAATGAATAGGGCTAAAGAAGACATTGCAAAAGAATTAGGAGGTCAAAAAAGTGCCTACAAAGAAATATGAGATATTATAGATGAAAAGTGGGATCGACAATTACACCAACACTTACATGCTGCTGCGTACTATTTAAACCCCCAATTTCATTATGATAAAAATTTTCATGTTGACAAAGAGGTGAAAACTGGTTTGTATGCATGTATGGACATACTTATTTCTGAAGAAGATTACCTCAAAATAAATGATCAACTTAAAGATTTTCATTTGAAGAAGGTGTTCGCTCCAGAAAAATCATCTTTTAAATAAAGTCTATGCGAACCCCGGTTTCACGAACTTATGGGTTCACCTTTTTATTTTTCCCGGAGGTAGATTGAGTTTAATATTTAACCAGATTTCCCCTGAGAATTGTGTCAGGGTTTATTTAGATCTAGGTTCTACTTCCTATGAGCGCAAGCCCTCATAGTTAATTACCCCTCCTAACGCATTAGAAGAGCACTCTCGATTAAGGATGAAATATACTTAGCTTTGTTCAAGAAGTGTGTGAATATGCAACAGATATTTAAATTTAGTTATGGGGGGAATGAAGGTATACCCGATCAAAATTCCATGGTTCCATCATCCCGGGTATACCGTGGATTCAATCTATCAACACTAATAACCATTGGTTGTAATGTCCAGGGAATCTGATTAGCAGCCATGGGTTGCCTCCTCTCAGGGATCCCGAATAGACTGAAGTGGAGATGTATAAATTTTAATTTAAATTAGTTTAGTTTAGGTTGGGGCTTATGGCTTTCTTAGAAGTTGCCCGTTAATTTGTTTAGTTTGGGGCTTACGACTCCAATTAGGAGTTGCCCGTTAATTTGTTTAGTTTGGGGCTTACGGCTCCAATTAGGAGTTGCCGTTAATTTGTTTAGTTTGGGGCTTACGGCTCCAATTAGGAGTTGCCCGTGTGATTTTGATTGGATAGGTCTTATGGCTTCCTTAGAAGTTGCCTAATGAGGGGTCTTCAACCTAGCCCTGTAAGCTAAGTGGCTCGAAGGGTTTAATTATTTTGGTTATAGGGTCGTTCACTTAGAAGTTCCCTAACACGTAGGTCTTACTGCTTCATTTAGAAGTAGCCCAAATGACGGGTCTTACAACTTAGTTTTATAGACTAAGATGCCCAATTAAGGGGTATAGAGTTAGGTTGCTTTCTAACTATTACCCCTAAAGACTGGACTTACGACTTTCAATGAAAGTAGCAAGCGGTTTAGGGAGCCCACTTGTAGATTTTGTTTTAGACTACTGTAGAGGGACTTGAGTGAGTTTGAGGGTTTCACCATTGTTGTAAGCATTGTGTTTGGGTTGCTCAGTTGGAGAGCTATAGGAGAACTACTTAGTTGGAGAGTTGCCAATTAATTAGAGTTTATACATAAACTGGACTATTTGGAAACATTTTTATTTCATGCATTTTATTTGAATTTGATTGCATTGATTAGATTAATTAATTAGGTTTTAGTTCTCTAATTGTTCAATTAGTTGGTTAAGGTGTATTTAAAAATTATGTAAATGTTAAATTTGATTTGAGATTAATAAGTTTAGGTTGATTTGCTTAATTTGTGAATTGATTTGTATTCTAAAATTGTTCAATTGGTTTAATTTAAGGTTTAGTTATTTAATTAGTTAATTGATTTTTACTAATCAAATGATTTTAATTTTTGCATTAACTTATTCAATTCGATCATTTAAGTTAAAGATAAAATTGAATTTCAAATTAAAACTTCAAAATTGATTGAGATATTATATATATGTATTTTTTTTTAATTAAAGTTTTAATATTAAATTAATTAATTTCCTGATTAGTTGCTTAATTGAAGTTTTGATTTAAGTTTTAAGTTTTGTCTGATTTTAAATTTCCATTGGTTAATTAAAAATGAATTAGATTATATTAGGTTATTTATTTATCCATTTACATTTGTTGATTATTAAGTTTGGAGTTGAATTAAATGGTTGAGATTTTTTTAAAAAAAATTAAATAAGTCCACAATTTTTCTAAGTCCAGAATTTTTTAAAAAAATTTCGACAGCCTCCCGGCTTCCCCTCCCCGATGCCGGGAGGTAAGGGAGTGCTCGACTCGACCGGAGCGAATCGACGGCGAGGAGATTTGAAATTCAGAAGCTTCGATTGGCGATGATCGGTTGCCGGAGATTGTCAAAAATTGCATTTCAGAATTTTGGCTAAGTATTGTATTTTTGAGGAAATTTCGGCAGCCTCCCGGCGTCCCCTCCCCGATGCCAGGAGGTAAGGGAGTGCTCGACTCGACCGGAGCGAATCGACGGCGAGGAGATTTTTTGTCTTCAGAAGCTTTGATTGGCGACGATTGGTTGTCGTACATTGTCGAATGATTGCATTTTTGGCTAAAGTCTTGGATTTTCTACAGAAATTTCGGCAGCCTCCCGGCGTCCCCTCCCCGGCGCCGGGAGGTAAGGAGGGCATTTGCCCTTTAAAGTCCGCCCGGCCGGAGCGAATCAACGGTCGAGGGCTTCGGGGCGTTGTCGGGCCCCGAAATTTGTCTTCGATTGCTTCAATTTGTTGATTGTAACTTTTGATGGCGAAGATTGATTGTCAATTGCACATATTTGATTGCTGATGATCGTCGATGGATGATTGCAAGCATCTAATTGCTGATGGCGACATGCTTCTCTATTTACATATGAATGCATTTATAGTTTACTTTATAATAATAATCATTATTATACTTATTATAGCTTTAATAATCTGATGATCCCCTTCTCCCTTGGATCTACTTTTTTTTTTTAAACGGCTCAGAGATAGAGGCGGAATCAAGCCTTCATAGCACTCAGGAACTTGAGTTCTTTGTTCACCTGCAAAAGAGCGGACGGAGGCCAGAGGGCTTTTCATGGTTCGGTTGGGTGAAGCGGAACTCGGTGCTGGCCGTTGGCAAGGGAAAGAGTCAAACGAACGCAATTTTGTCTTCTTGAACGAAGAAGGCTCTGCTTGCGGGCTGTTCGCGCAAGGCCGATTGGACAGGAAACTTTGGCTTGTACAGGGAGGCGGGCAAAGGCTTCGGATTCGCAATGGAAATCTGATTGACGGCCACGAATTTTGTTGCTTGTGCGAGAGAAGGAGAGAAGGAATCGTGCGCTTGAGAGAAACAGAACCGGAAACCTTGAACTCAATTTCTCTGTGTGCGTCAGAGCGAATGAGGGCGTTTTTCGTTGTTTTGTATTGTAAGGAGCGGTTGCTGTGTGGGAGATCATGGGTAGTGGGTAGTTTGCCGGTGGTTTGTGGGGAAGCAGTTATAGGTCAACACTTCTTCATGATTTCTCTGAAATAAATCCTCCATGATAAAATCATTTGTAGTCTATAGAAGTCCACTAGTTGTCAAAACTAATATTTATCTTCATTTTCTGAACACCGTATGCTCTAGTGACATTTATATATACATCAATACACTTAGTATATCAAGTATATCACAATAGTAAAATTGTAGTTTGTCAGCATTTCTCTCCAAAGCCTAGAGTAAGAGAATTTCAGTGCTCCAGCATATAAAAATATTATTTTCAAAGATCAGTAATTATGCTTGGGGTTTGTTATTTGAACCGGAATTGCATGATTGTAGTCACGATTGAGTCTTCTTCTGTAGCTTCGATATAAGCCGCATTTACATCATGCTGTTATATATATATATATATATATATTATTTATTTAAATGTCGGATGTTATAATACATATCAGATTGATATATTTGAGCCCATTGCTCATAAGAATTTTCATCATCATCATTTTTTTTTAACTGACTATTGGGCTTGCCTGTTGGGATCTCAAATATGAATCCAATGTGGCTTAATTCATATTCTTAATTCATATATATAGATCCATATAGATATTTATGCCATTTAAATTTTTTTTTTTTCAAAGTGCTGAAATATGAAACAGAGAAATCTTCTCCATTCATGTGCCATAGATTTGTTTTCTCGAGACCAAAAAATCAAATCGGAAACCCTGAACTCCCATTTCAGCAAACTTATAATTAAACTGAACGTCTCAGAAATATAAACCTAAAGACACCACACTCAAACCAATCCGAGCTCAAATAGATCCAAATCAAGGACCCGAAGCGCATTTGGAAGGTCCAAACCATAATTTTGGTTACCAAACAGCTTCTAAACGTGACATGCTTATAGTCGAATCGTGTGGCTTGACGAGACGAATCCATAAGCTCAAGATCGCCAAATTCTTGTTTATCTATTTGCATATACATAAACAAATAAAATACTGTTCATTTGTTTCAGTTGACCTTTAATTGATTGGTAGTTCTATCTCAATATGCATGTCTTTTGTTATGCTATTAATATTCATGAATGAACATGTAAAATTCCAAATGCATTTTGGATTCGAAAGCTTGGCATATGATTTGAGCATTGATTAACTACCCATTGCTAAATAATTTGTACATATGCGTTCTATATGTCTTCTTTTGAGTAAGAAACTTGAAATATTATTTATTTCTTTGATTTAGCAAATTAACTGAAGCTTTTGATAATATGAGAACAAATTTTATTCGAACAGAAGGGAATGTTTGTATTTAAAGCAGCACAAGCATGCTACAAAACACGATCTCCTGGTATGTTTATAGTTTGTGTATTTATAATTTTAATGTTAATATTTATGTTCAAGTCTTTTACTTCAACCTATATTCATAAAATACTATGTTTGTCTTCATGTAGAACGTTAGTGGGCTCAGTTTGGAGATGATGTTCCTGAATTGAAATCTTTTGCAATTAAAGTTCTTAGCCTAACATGTTCAGCTTCTGCATGCGAGCGTAATTGGAGCATCTTCAATCAAATTCATACAAAGAGAAGAAATCGATTGGTGGCAAATTGAATGAACAAACTAGTTTATGTTATGTTTAACAAAACACTGAAAGATAGACATCTTAAATTGCAGAATCAATGAAATATTGAGAATGAAATTGACCCTTTGCTTGTTGATGAGTTACAATCTGATGATGAATGTGTTACTCCTAAGAATGCTGATGTTTCTGAAGTTGAAGCAGAAGAAGAAACTCATGACAATGAAGAAGACAATGAAGCAATTACCCAAATATATAAAAGAAAGAAACAAAGTGAGATTGAAGCTTCAAAAAAATTTAAAGACATTCTTAAATATAATGAATTATTTTGTATGTTATTACTGTTTCATTTTAAAGCTAATGAAATATTAACTGATATAAAAAATAAAGGAAAAAATATTATAGATGAAGAAGAGTTTGAGGATGACTTTGACATTAATTATGAAGATTCTTCTGAAGACAATCAAAGTGATGATGAGTCTGCTTTGGGTCTTGATCCTAAGGGGATGTTTTATTTTTAAGTGAGTTTATTTTAAATCTTGTATTCCAGTAATATTATCTTGAAACTAATCTTCAAATTCATAGTTGACATAATATTTTGTTACTTTTTGTCATTATTTATAATTTTAAATTAATTTATTTTAATCGTTTTGAGGCTTACGCCTCGCCTTGCTTAGAAAAAACATCTCGATTCCCAATTTCGTCTTTTAAAACCTTTATATATATATATATATATATATATATATATATATATATATATATATAAGAATGTGCTTAATCTCACGGACCCAAAAGAAAAAAAAAAAAAAGATGCTACGTTATAAAAGAGATGATTAAAATAGAGTAGATGGCAATACATGCCAAATCATCAATTAGCAAAGTCCAATAGAAGTTATGCTCAAACTCATAAAGCCACTTTGGCAATGATTGTGATTAGGCAGTTAACTGTGCTGTACAACAACCTTTGCATGAGGTATAACACCATTTGCTTCCAAAGAACTATCTGAATTTCCTGTGTTAAAATGACAATTCCAAAAAATTCTCAAGTAGATGAAGTGTACAATGTTGATTATGGATACAAGGACTGATCTGCATAAGTGCTGCACATTTGCAATGCACAAAGCAAAATATAAAGCGTGCATATTGCTATGCAGCACAATAAAAAGTAATATAAAACTTCAGTAACCAATGGGCAAGGTCCAATTTTACAAAAAAATGGTACTAACAGCATGTAATGAGCAACATAATACTATCTTGGCAACAATAACACATAAAGAAGAAAATAAAGTAAATGTTAACGTATGAGGCAGAAAAAATGTATAAAGCTTGCATAAATACAATAGAATCTACTACCAGCACTACATAAGAGAAAATGGGTAAAATTTTCCTAAGAAATAAAAACCTGCAAAAAAAATTAAGAAAAAAAATAGAGTCAATAGAGCCAAGTGAACGGATGGATTTTGGAAACTTTGAAAAATCAAGGGAAATTCCAGCTTTGAAAAACAACGTAGAATAAAAAGTGATAATATCCGTAGAAAAAAACAAAGATCTTTAGCGAACCCTTCCATCTAGCATCCTAGATCATTAAACCCTACAGCACTGTGATGGTATTGAATGCTTCTAGTATAAGTTTTTTAAATCAATCTAGAACCTCTTAATACATTAAAATACTTGTACATAAACCAAACAATTAACCATTAATTCCCTGTATAGTGCTCATCCCAAAAAAGAAGGTAAATGCTGAGAAACAAAATCAGGGATAATCTAAAGCTAGTTGTTTTATATTTCATCGTGATTAACTGGCTCTACTAACCATAGTAAATTATTGAAGCAAGTGAATAAAGATATGAAAAGATGCAAAGCACACCTCTCCACTTCATTGGTGGGCTTGCTTTTAGCTTCTAGGGAGTTATTCTGGTCCTGTTTTACAAACCCAAACCTGTCAACTGGCTTCAACGGAGAAGCTGGTCCAGGCTCAAATTCATCTGCCCTCCTCTTTTCCATTTCAGCATCACTCGCTAACCTGCACGTAGGCCAGAAGTAACTAATCGTATCTCTTGACATAAACAATGCATTTGTGTTTCTATATTTCAGATATTTAAAAGTCAACACTATTCCAAGACACATAAACAAATGATCAATAGAATCTTCAAGGCAATCTTGAAAACATTCTAATAACAGCGAAGACTCAAAATACATAGAGTAGCAATGATTGTCGTCAAATAACTTTATAGACTTTACAAAACATGTTTAGATTAAAACAGTATCGTATCTAGCTATACAGAATTATTCACATTGTCTATCAAGAAATCAGATCTTTTTGGGAACGAATTTGAGTGGGGGAAAGAATGAAATAAGGCCGTTAATGATAAGTGCAAACCTGTAAAACATACTCCTTCCATGGGAAATCGAGACCGGAAACGCTCGAGAGAAACCGTATTTGTTAATAAGGAGGAAGAGAAAGTGGGAGTCGAATCGGGAAGAATGTCAATCTAGGTAGCGGGGTTATAGGGTTATGCCACAAGTAGGGATAATTTCAGGGTGGTACAGGGGAGGAAAGGGGAGGAAACCTCACCGGCGGAGACGTAGAGGTGGCGTAATACGGTCGTGGTCAGAGGGAGAATCGGATGGCAGTGAAATTGTTTGAGATGGAACGGTAGGAAAGAGGAGATGGAGGCGGTGGAGACGGACGGAAGAGATTGAAGTGGAGGAGGGAGGAGGAGGCGACGGTTGAATTTAAGAGATGGAGTAAAAGAAGCTGCAGAGGTTTTGGGTGCGTATTGCTGTCTTGCTTGCTGATTGCTGATATGTGAGTTTGTTTATTAGAATGTTTCCTCCAGCAAAAAAAATTGTAGTTTTAAGTGTAAATTTGTATTATTTTATTTCTTAAAAATCAATAAAATTGTAGTATTTTAGTTGATGTTGTATAAGAAATATTCATAAAAAAGAGAAAATTTTGAAGTATTGAACCAATATTGTAGTGCTTAAACTACCAGCGCCGCAGCGTCTACAATGCCTCGATGCTAGATCAAGAAATCACAGCACCGAAGCCTTGGGAAAAATGGCAAATAATTCAGAGCCACGACGGAGTTAAGGTCAACGTCGCAGCGTCAGAAATCCACGTCGCAGCATCTAAGTCTCAAGAATTTGAGCGTCGGAGCGCCTAGCACTGACACCACAACATCGAATTGTACATTCAGGTCAAAGCGCTCAACTTTTGTAATGTTTGCGGTTGAACGATTGATAAAAGATAGAGCCGCGTCGAATCAATCAAACGACACACCAGTTCAGCCAATAGAAGCTCCAAGTCAGTGCAACATCACAGCGGAGCAAGCCAGAAGTGCTGAGGCACTAGGTCATTGATGATGCCCAGCACCACAATGTCAATTGCTAAGGCAACTAAACCCATTCCTGTACTTAGTATAAATAGTTTTTAGTTTTAAGTTTATTGAGGTTCTTCTAAAAATAGTGTGGAGTTATACTTTTCTATAGTGCCCCCTCATAGTCAAGTTTAAAGGAGGCTAAGGAAGAGCAAGATACTTTTCTTTGAATATCTTAACTTATCTTATTGTGAGGAACCATCTATTTGGAGGAGAAAGGAGTGTGGAGAGTACTACTTAGGTGACTTCTTTATTTACTATCTATCATGTATCTTCTCTTTTATGCAAGAAATGAAGATGTGCTCGCTTTCTATCTTTATTATGTATGACTAATTTTTTTAGTTTTGGGTTAATATAGTAAACAAATTGCAAGTACTAATACAGACTCTTGTGCCTTAAATGAAATTATTGATGTTTTTTAATATCTTCAATTATTAATTTAATGCATACAATGGTCATATGTGTAGTTAATATTTAGTATGACATATTACCTTGGCAAAAAAATATTAGAACAATAGTAGTAGTGAATGGAATGTTGGCATTCTTAGAAATAGGATGTTAAACCTTTTAGGTTCTATGGAAATATTATAATTGTAGGAAGGTCATAAACGTCCCTTTTCACCCCTACAAGCTTAATAAAGATCTAGGAATGCATATGCTCTGATCCACATCAATATTTAAAAGTCTCATTAGGAATACTTTATTATTTTATATACATTAGTCCAAAATATTTTTAATATCATGTATCTCATCTATCTTCTTACTTTTTCTTCGTAAGTGGCATAATTTAAACACTAGATTTTCATTCAAAAAGATAAACCTTCATCTATAGGCAAAACTAGTTTGATTGCAATCTAGTAGAACACTTCCTCATAGCATCGATAGTTTCTCAATCACTTTATTAATTGATAGACATGTATACATATATATCTAGTGTGCAATTTATATAAAAAAAAAATCTAAGCATCAATTGGCCCCTAGTCATTTTCTATTTCATACATGCATTCATCTATTCATGCTTATGCCTCATCACAGATATATATATATATATATATATATATATATATATATATATATATATATATATAGGAGATTTATTGTCACAACCCGAACTGATATCATGTAGATCATATGATATCTGATTATGGAAAGACTTGCCCTAAGACCTGGTTAGAGTAGTACTTAGATAAAACTCCAATTTCCCTCATGCATGAATCTACTTGATACGGACAGTCTATTTTGCGTGAATGGTTCATCTCACATCGAGCGAATCATCTAATCCATCTTGTTTCATGTAGCAACTACACAGATCTCTGTCTAACAGCATCAATGCTATCTATTCCAAACCATGCAAATTGGACAGCCCTCAAGCTATCTGACATGTTTAAGTGAACTCTCCTTATGTCAATACACATAACCACCACCGCGCGCCGCCGCAAAATCACTGGCAATGATTACGCCACCAGCCATAATTAAATTAAAATGCAATTTTAAATCCAAAAAATGCCCATAACTTAAAGAAATTGCTCTAAAATTATAAAAATCTAAAATAAAATGGAATCAACTCCATCAAACGTATAATGAGTAAGAATTAAAATCAATCCCTAATTTTAATTAAAATTAATCCAATGACCTCAATTACATGAACATTTGGATTAATTTTGTTAAATAAAATCACACTCCAATTTTCTTATATAAAAAGAATTTAAATAATTAAATAAATATAATAAAATTATATTAAAAATAAATAAATTTTTAATAAATAAGAATTAAGTAAACAAATAACATAAAAATAAACTAAAATTTAGAAGTAATTACATTAAATTTAAATAAAATTTTAAAAAATAGTTAAATAATTAAATTTAAGTATTAAGAAAATTAATTAATGAACCAAATAAATCTTTAAAAATTTAATTAAATTAAATAAAAATTACTGAACATTAAATAAAATTTAATTCACTTCAACTAAAGAAAATTTGATTCTTTTATTCGTTTAATTTATTTTAATTAAATGTTCTTGATAATTAAACATGAAATCATCAAATAAAGGACCTATATGCTTTGTTCTTAAATCCTTTGGAAGGCACCAAGGACCTTCATAATTTTCTAATAAACCAAAGATCATTATGCATTGTATTTAGCTCCTTTTGGAAGATACAAATGCATTTGATTAATGAGTCTTTAATAAATTCTTAATAAATCAAGGGACTTCATGTATTGTGTTCACATTCTTTTGAAAGGCATAATTGCATTAGATTGAATAGAAGTCTAATAACACTTGAAGACTTAAATAATAAGACACAAAATCATTAAGATTTAACTCAAAATAAAAATCCTTTTTGGCCTTTAATATACAAACATATTCAAATAAATTAACTTAAATAATAAACTCCTTTGGACATCTCAAAGTCATGTAGCCTTCTTCAACCACTATAAATGGTTTGTTAGGGAAAATATTTTTAGTCTAGGCTAGGTCGATGGTTTTTTTGGTTTGCTTGCAGATGCTTTGCTTGGAGGGCATCTTGTATTAGTTTATTTATTTTAAACAATCTAAGAGTCATATAAGTTTACATTTTGGTTCGTGCACATTAGTCTCTTTTCGATTGTACTAGATTCATTAGATCTTACACACCTACATTATACTCTTTTATTACTTGCATCATAGCTTTTATTACTTGCAAGAGTCAGTGTAGAATGTACTTAGGATTTGATGTAAATGTAAAGAGTCGTTATAAATGTAGCCTGAATATAGATTGAGTTGTAAAGTGTTAATGAGTTGTAAAAAATTGAAACTACTTGCTTATGTATACATATACGACTCCAAAAAATAATTCGAAGGAATTATTTTTTGGAATTCTATAAGAGGACACAAAGCTAGAAGATGATAAGCAAATACTTTTAAATCAATATCTTATAGCATATAAAGTCAGGTTTATTGTGTTGGAGCTTAAGTACTTTACTTTCCGTCAAACCGTGGGTTGTACAAATCTCTTATATAAATGAAATGATATTTCTCTTTTAATCTATTTACATCAAATTTGACTTTCATATACATCATAGTACATGAATTGCATTCATATGGATGGTAGATTTCATTAGAGGACGACATTTTTGCAATATGGGATCCCAAGCTTATGATTTTAATGATAATAAATATTATTGAATTTTATTTTACTTTTCCTATCAACATTATTATATATTTGGTTTGTGCACACTAACATTTTAGGTACATGGTGCACCATACAATAAAGGATCAAGACTCAACACTGGGTAGATTAGGTAATGTTTGCAAGAGTTTATATTTTATTAATTTATTTATTTTTATATTTCTTAAGTCAAAAGTCTCGTAAAAGGTGTATGCTATCTCAATGTGCACACACACATGGAGGATGAAAGCTAAAATTTTAGATTTTTCAAATTTCATACTATAAGATTAGTTGATAAAAAAATCAACTAAAATGGCTAATTATGTAGTTATTCTATTTTGTACTATTCATATTGTACAAACGTGATCGTAAAGGATGATCAATTTGAATTTGACCCTCCAACATCCAATCATATTTAAAAAAATTAAAAAATTTCTCTTTAAATTAATCATACTGCACAAATTAGTTCATATTGTATAAAAGTTAAAATTATGCCTAAATTAATCCATATGATTAGTTAATTAAATTAAGGTTTAATTAATGAGTTTGATCATATAGTATGATGGTGATCGTACTAGATGATTGGCAAAGATGAATTTTGATCATCCTAGAGATCATCCTTGATTAACCTTGATTTATTAAGCTATGGCCCTAATTGTACTAGACAATTAATAGAGATAATTGTTTATTATCCTAGACATTGTCTTGGAAAACTAATTGTAAATGAACTAATTGTACCATATGATCAATGATTTGTAATGTATGATAAAGTTGAGATAGTTAAATTGATCATATTGGGACTCGTTCATCATACTTAAAAGACAGGAGCTTTTGAACTAATCATACTATATTATCCTTGATTGTACTATACGAACAAAGTCAACTAACTTGAAAAATTAGAGTTTTGGGAAGCCTTGTATTTAAGCCTTCTTATTAGAATCTTGAAAAGTATTTGGCTACTGAGAGATTTTTATGGGAGTTCTTTGAGAGAGATTTGTCTTCTTGAGAGATCATAGAGTTTTGAGAGGAAGAAGGAGAAGTTGTGTGTGAGGGAGAAGTGGTGTGAGGGGATTTCATGTGGCTTCTCCGAGCAAGCTTCTACCTAAGTTCCTTCATATCATTATTAATCTTAAGGGAAACTTTGAGGGGGAAGTCTTTAAGGACAAAGATAAATAATTATCTGCATCACTAGGAGGGTAAAAATAATTCCATGTTTTCTGCTTCACCATGTGGGTGAAAAGGATTCTAGGTTCTCTACCTCAATGGGAGGGTGAAAAAGATTTTAGTACTTTGCCATATCGGGTCGGTGGAAGATATTTTGTAAGGGCTCTTATACCTTACTGTGGGGGTAAAGGAGAGTCACTAAAGATTTTGTGTAATACCAAGAAAGGAGGACTCCGAAAAGTGAGTGTAGGTCAAGTTTTCACCAAACCACTAAAAAATCTAGTGTGCTCATTCTACTTTTCATTCCATATATCAAATTCTTATCATTTTTATTTTTCTTACAAATTTGTGTTGAGATTATTGAGCTTTATTATAATTTGAATCTTATTGAAAAATAAAATAAAAAATTTTAAAAATAAAAGAAAAATATTTTATTCTTTCGCTTACATTTATGTATTTGGTTTTAAGTTTTCAAAGAATATCCTTGAGAGAAATTTTTAAAACACGAATTCACCACACTGTTGGTTTTCCTTGGGTATTTCAAGTGGTTTGACAACCCATTCTTAGACTATCAATTGGTATTAGAGTAGGTTCTATAGATTTTTTAGTTTAAAAATCTTGCACAGATCCCATGGAAAATTATAATGATAATTGTAATGAAACTAAAGGATATTTATTTACACTCCACCCATGTTTAATAATATACCTTATAATTTCTAGAAAGTGCATATGTCTACACTTATTCAATCTATTAATTATCATATGTGGCATTTGATTCAAGTAAGATGTACACCTCCATCTCATGTTATTAATGGCTTCAAAGAATATATTCTTTTTAATGAATGGAGTTTTGAGGATATAGACTATGCATAATTGAATGCTAAATGTTTAAGCTATTTTTTTCTATTCTTTAAAATCTTAGGACTATATGCGTGTTTCTTCATATATAACTAGAAACGAAATTGGGGATAGGTTGATTGTTACTTATGAAAGAACCAATAAAGTGAAATAATCCTATCTAAATATTTTATTTCATGACTACGAGTTAGAGATAATAACTAATGTGTACACTAGATTCACTAAGAAAGTAACCTCATTAATAAAAGGTAGTAACTTCATTACATGCACTAGGTAGAGAATTATCTAACTCTAAAAAATTGAATAAGATTTTGTGTTGCTTACCTGATTGCTTTGATGCTAAAGTTATTGTTATTTGCTAATTAAAATAATTGAATACTTACTCTATAGATAATCTACTTAACTCACTCATTGCTTATGAATAAAATGGGAGTCAAAGGTTGCTTAATGCAGGTGACAAGAGGAAGGAAAAGATAATGGCATTGATGGCCAATGCCTCAAATAGGAACAACTTTGTAGCTGATGGAGATGTAATATAGCACTAATGACCTAGCAATTCAAAAGCTTTTTGAAGTGAAAGTAAATATGTCATCAAAACTGGAACAAAGGAAAGTTAGGCAGAACTAACAAAGTTTCTTCTGACACTATTTATTTTGAATGCAGAAAGCCAATATATATGAGTTTTGAATGCCCCAGCCTAAGAAATTACCCATGCAAGGAAATGAATGAAGAAAAATTAAGTGCTAGGAAGGGTAATGAAAGAAAACATGCTAAAAAGGAGAAACAGTGAATACAAAATGCCTTCTGGGTAGACTCTACCTTAGATTTGTTAAAACAATAACTAGAGGAGGAGGCAACAAATATGTGCCTTATGGCAAATGATAATCTTGATAATTGTAATTAAGATGAGGTATACCAATTATCCTATGATGAGCTATTTATTATTTCTAAAAATATTCATGACTCTAATAGAAAACTTAAGAAATTACATACAAGTTTAAAAGTAGATTTTTTAAATTGAAACTCATGCATGACACATTATTAAGGAGCATGAAAATCTCAAAACTAAACACATTTCACTAGATAAAGAATATATATCCCTACTAGTTAAATTTGATAACTAAATAAAAATCATATTGAGCTAACAAAGTCACAGGAATCCTTAAAATCTAAGTGCATTGAATTAAAAGAGGAATTTAAGAAATTAGAGTAAATGGGAGTAGAATTAGAATGTGAGAAGAATGAAATATTATTAGAACTAGCTAAAAATGAGGGCTACCAGAGATAATGATAGTATCTCTGGCTCTAGCTTTTTCAAGCCTCATATCTTCCTTCCATGCCCATTATAGACAATGAGCCACCTTTAGAATAAACTAGCAACACCTAAACATTACCTATTAAGTTATTTTTCTAATTTATATAATGGGAACTACCCAAGATAATGAAAAAACTACATCTAATCATTTGTTTAAGAAATTAAATACATCTCAATAGAACACTCATGAGCTTATGCATTCACAGTCACTACCTAAGACGTAGCATGCATCTCATATTCTTAGGAAGAGGCATTATTACCCATATAGGTTAGTAAACCCATTCTTAGGTGTTATGAGTTATTCTTGTGGCATGGTATGACACATAGCCCACACCTGTAATGTTTATCATAGAACACATCTTTTGTTGAAGCCCAAATCATTTGCGTCACAACATAACATGTATGACATTCATTCATTAAATGATAAGGTGGAACCCAAACCCATTTGGGTTCCTAAATATTATCAATAATTGAATTTGTGGGGATGCTATCACAAAAGGCCTAAAGAGAGCATGTGGTACTTGGACAAGGGGTGTTCTAAAAATATGATTTGAGATCTGAAGTAGTTCGTCACGCTGGAGGCTAGGAGCAAAGGTAAGGTAATACTGGGTGACAACACAACTAAGAAAGTGGTGGGCTCAAATTTGTTTCAGAAATCAAGTAATTTTATTATTAAAAATGTTCTTCTAGTAGATGACTTAAAACACAATTTATTTAGTATATGCCTACTCTGTGATAAAGGGGTTAATATAATTTTTTTTTCAAACAAATGCATGATCACCTTAAATGGAATAACTATTTTAGAAGGAAAAAAGAATAAATAATGTATATATCCTTAATTTATCTTGAATTGATAATTATGATAATTTATACTTGAAAGATATCTAAGATGAATCATGGCTATTGTAGACATAATTTTCATATGAGGTCATCAGCCTAAACTACTCATCAATCTAATGGTTGACAGCAACTAGGGGGTGTCAATATTGGACATGACCCAAAAACCCCGACTCAAATCCGACATGAAAATTTTGGGTTCAGGTTAGAGATTTTGATCCATTTGCATTGGGTCAGATTTGGGTTGACCCAAAAACTTGAAATCAACCGTTTCCCATTATTTATCCAACCTGTCATGTCAGTTGCATCTGATGAGGTGGTGCATTAGCCATCGCTTTCGCTAGCCATCTATGTCAAGCTGTAATGTTCGCCAGCCATCGCCTCTTCCAGGAGAATTTATTCTGGGCAGACGTCGAATGGTGTTCATAGACCAATAAAAATAAGCCACGTCGATACCTTGGCTCGGTACAGCTCAGTACCATGCTCGATATTGATGATGTGGCTCATTTTAATTAGTCTCCGAGTGTAGAGCTGCATTCAACATCCGCACACAATAATTTCTCCTCTACCAGTCATTGCCACCACCAGCTATCTCACATCCATTTCCCACTCATATAGTCGCTAGTTTCTTGCTCATAGGGTCGTCGGTTCGCTCGATCACATACTCGCATCTGCCATTCACATCAGTCTCAGTGTTGAAAGTTTGTTAGGGATGTTAAGCCCTATAGAATTGGCCCAAGCTAACCAAGAGGGGGGGGTGAATTGGTATTTAAAAAAAAATTCCTTTTCACAAAGAAAAAAAATCACTTAAACCAAAATCACACCACGAGAAAAATAACTGCGGAAATTAAAAAGTGCGAAAGAAAGAAACAAGAACACAGAAATTTATAGTGGTTCGGTCAACTCGACCTACGTCCACTCCCTGGAGGCGCCCTCCGAGTATTGCACTACAAACGTGACTCACCTTTAGCCCCCACAGCTAGGCGGAGAAGCCTTTACAAAGCACCTCCTTTTTGCCACCCCGGCAAGGCAGAGAACCTATCTCCTTTTGCTTCCTCCTGAAGGTGGCAGAGAACCATAACCAGATGCTGACTCCTTACCTCTACCGACCCTTCCACGGTCGAGAAACTCTAGACGAAGAAGAAGCAGAGCGATCCTTGAAGCAACCCTTGTGAATCCCCTCACAAGCTCCCCCTCACAAGATCCTCTCTCTCTCCCTCTCTCTCTTTCTCTCCTCAAGGCCTTCTCAGGTCAAGGCAGCAGCACAAAGGTTGTTCAAAATATTGAACAAGAGCTCTTTAAATAGAAGAGCTTCAAAGGAGCTCATTAATTACAAGTTGCCGACAATATCGTCCAGGACGATATGGACATCGGCCGGGCCGATCAGTTCAAATCTCAGAAGATCGGCCAGAGCATCGCCCTGAATGCAAGCTGGACGATTTAAAATTGGCTTGATCGACCAGGCCGATCTCACGATCGTCCCGGCCGATCAGTTCAAATCGAAGGAAAATCGTCCAGAGCATCACCCTGAATTTGAGCTGGCCCGATATTTATCGTCCTGAAGTAACTAAGGTTTTTTGAATAGATCATCCTGGCTGATCCTGCGATCGTCCAGGACGATATGATCGTATCAATCATCCTTAATTACTCCCTTGATTTCCTGATCAATTAAGGCATAATTTGTGAATATCGTCCAGGCCGGTCAATGATCGTCCATGGCCGATAATTTTAAAAATACAGTATACCTTAATTTTCTATGGCGGCAACTTCTTTCTGTTTTGAGCTTATCGTCCTGGCAGATACACGTATCGTCCAGGCCGATAAGTTAATGACAGCTACCTTAATTAAGAATCCTTAATTAGACTTTCTGTTTTAAGCCTGATCGTCCAGGACGATGTAAATATCGTCCTGGCCGATATGAGTAAAAACAGAATTTCTAAGTCTCTCAAGTGTGTGTGTGTAGGGTTACTTAGCATCAGTCTCTTTGACCATTACAAATAGACTCAAGAAGAGAAAAAACAAAGTACATACTGACTCAACCCTAAACCTACGCAATCTTGAACTGGCTTCATTTGTTCGTCTGATCTTCGATTCCTGAAAAGTTAGAAGTAACAAGTAGTCCAAGAGAATCAATAGTGTTTGTCAGTCATCAAAACATAAGTCATGAAAATAGATTTGCAACAAGTGTTTCATGTCTACCATCCTCATCATCCCACTCACACACACTATGACATAGCCTTCTATGAGCTGCACGAACCCTTCCAAGTTCCAAATGGACTCCCTACCACCAATCTCCTCCCATGTAAGTGAAATCTATGTCTGGTCAGGTTGACCCAAACCCGAAGTAGGTTTTGTCTGGGTCCTAAAAATTGACCCGTTTACAAAAATGAGTTAGGTTTAGGTTGACTCAAATATTATCAAGTCAGTTTTAAGTTTGACTCAAATTCGACCCGTGATATGAAATTAACACCCCTAATAATAACCTAATTGTTAATCATCCAGTCAATAATCATCAAATCTACTAATATCCAAGTTATAACTCTTCAATTTACAATCAACTTGCAAACATACACTAACAATCAATCAACTAATCAATAAATAAGCATCTAATCTATATTCCAATTTTCAATCATCAATGATTTGGTAACAATCATCCAATCTATATCAACCTATAATCACAAAGAAAGTTATAGCCTTGCACTATAACTATGTAACCCAGTGCATTTAAATTTAATCAATAACTAATTACCTTCAATTAAATATTAATTAAATAAATTAATCAAAAAAATAATTAAAAAATATAAAATAAATTTAAATAAAATTGAATAAAATTAGAGATCTATAATTTCAATTTAAATATTTTTATCAATTAAAAAATATTTTTAATTCATTAAATAATTAAATTCATAATTTAATTAATTAAATATAATAAATAAAATTAAAAATAGCATAAAAATTTAAATAAAATTCAAAGAATAATTTTTTAAAATTTAAATAAAAATTTTTGAATAAATTTTAATCATAATTCATTAATAATTTATTAAATTTATGTAAAAAATTCCAAATAATTAAATAAAAATTAGAAAAATTCAATAAAAATATAAAACAAAAAAAATAAATTTGACAATTTATTTTATTAAAATTTATTTATAATCAAATAAATTTTATAATTAATCCTCATTAAATATTAAGGCTTTCATGTTTGATGCTTAATTCTATTTGAAAAGTGTTTTAATATTAAATTTTAAAGCCATTAATTCATGTAAACCACTCCATGATCCCTTTATGTGGTGTTTGATTCCATTTGGAGGGCTCACACATATTTGATTAAGGAATTTTAGCATTGTAGTGCTTGGAATTGCTTTTTAGTGTCACAACATTGGATAGGGTGGTGCTTCTAAATGAATTTTCTTGAGACACCCAATGCTATAGTGTTGATTATGGGCACAGTGATGCTGTGATGTATTGCAATATTGATTCTGTGACAACCAGTGCTTACAAACAGAGAAGGTCAGTGTCATCGAGTTGAAATCAATGCTTTGGCATAGATTGATATGACGCTGTGATAGATATCTTGCTGGTGCTGTGGCGCTATCCAACACTTATAATTTTGGCCTTTTCCAGCTTAACTCATGTACAAATAGAACTAAAATAACACATTTTCATTATATTTAACATGAACAAATTAATACATAAATTATACTTATTAAATTCCCCCAGCTTAATCTCTTGATTGTTCTTAAGTAACAATTGCATTCACTACTTGATTAACTTTATAGTCAAAGTAAAAATTGATAATTCCAAATTACTAAAATATAGGATAATACAACAGTGTCTAGAAGTAATTTAAAATGAACAAGTTATAATTTAGATTGAAAAATGACGTAATATTTATCTCAATCAGTCATTCTTGTTATTGCTTAATTTTAAATTTATCCACTATCTTTGAAAATATAAGATTGACTTATAAATATAAAACGAATAATGTAGTCTAGGGATTAGTTACTCATAGTTTAAATAGAGAATTCATAAGTGTGCTATCACATGTACTAGATTACTTAGTAGAAGGAAATTGAAATCAAGCTACCACTGATACCAGCTTATTAAAGTACTTATATTTTTCACTTATAACTATTTTCATTTTGTTATTTTCACATTCCTTTCTTTTGTGAAGTACATAGTTAATAATTTTGAATATTAGTTATTGATTTTCTTCTTTTGCAATCGTTTTGAATTCATGTAAGGTCTCCATAAAATTTTTACTTATATTTTCAAGTTTAACTATAATTTCCCTAATTTAAACTTACATATATCTAATCCTCAAATTTACTAATTCATTTTGAATTCAGTTGTCAATGTAAATTAATGTATAGTTTTTAAATTCTAAGTTAAGTTAAATAACTTAAATGATCCATAGTAGTTAAGTGTTATATTTTTCAAAGTAGGAATTATTATGCCATGTTCATCCACACTAAAATCTAGAGTTTTATTATTATCATAATTTTTTATTGTTTTAAATTATAATTTTTATTTTGGCTAAATAGAAATTCAAGTGCAAATAACTGTTAAGGATGAGATGCAACAATTTAAACATAAGAAATTTAATAAGAGGTAAAACAAATACAAAACATCCACAGGGTCCTACCAATAACTAAAACTAACTAACAATATGCCAGTTTATGAATGATAAAAGGCTCAAAGACAAATATACAATAAATGTAGTAAATAAAGACAACTAGTGCCTAAGGCACCGTTCCCCTACATTAATCACACTGGCCCTCAAAGCCATCATTGCCATCACCAATACTTTTGGAAGAATATATAATCAAGGTAACAAATGTCACAATAACTAGGCTCTCTCCTCCAAGGCAAAGAAATGAAATAGAAATAAAGAAAAATATGTAATAAAATATAGTAACAAAAATAACTACTCTCTCTACACTCTTTATCTCACAAACCGATTGTTATTTTGAACTATTTATGTATCATTTTAATTTTCTATACACATCATACTATATGATATTCATGTCATCCCAGATGATTTGTATAACTTCGTATGAATGCATGTAGAAGGTTATACGGGTAGAATCAGTTATTAAAATTGATCGTACGTACGAACCTGGAGTTCGTACATACAAACACATGGCATTTAATATGGGGGAGGAATCAAACCATCATTAAAATGATATTAAATAACCGACTGTCCCAAAAAAAACACATGTTCGTCTGTACGATCTTTAAAAAGTTTGTATGAAAGGACATCTCATAAATCGTGTGATTTCGAAAATTCATTTTGTTTTGAATGCATTCGTTCGTATATATGAAAGTTTTCTTCATACATATGAACCCATCAATCGTACTGTATAAATTTCTTTTGTACTTACAAAAGATCATTTTTCTTTAAATATAAGAGCTTTAGAACTCAAATCTTATTCACTTTAATAGCCTTTCAAATCCTTCTCATCTTCAAATCCTTCAATGACAAGCTCTATCAAAAGGGGTAGACTCATCAAGGGTGCATCTTCTAGGAGTAGAGATGATGATTTTCTATCTAAAGCCAACGAGGATCCTTTATTTGGTTCCTTTCTGCCAAGATCACACCCTCTAGAATCCTTCTCCACGAAAACATTAACTTTCAAGTAATGCCTCTTTTTGTTGCCACCAGTTTGCTTTTATTTTGATCCTAATCCATGCCTACAACAAGGACACATTTCACTACTTTCTAGCCAATATGTCCTTTAGCACTGAACAAAGTAAGATTAGGTTATATGTTTTGAAGAAGCAGGTTAAGATAACCAAGGAGAATTTGGGAATAATCTTACAATTAAGGACTTAAGGAATTAGAGCCCACACCTTGACCTCTACTTCTGATTTTGTCTGGACAAAAATTAATAAATTGATTAGAGGGATTAAACAATTGTGTCATTTGCCTAGGGTGTCTACTTTGAACCAAAATGCAAGGATCATCCAGCATATTCTTAGAACCTCTTTTATTCCTAAAGCTAGTGATCGTATCAATATTACTCCTCTTCTTTCCACTGTCACTTACCTAATTATAACTGGTCAACCTATAAATGAAGCCCAACTCATCATTGACTATATTCATGGGCTTTCAGAAATTAGTCATGTCTCACTTAAGATAAAGAAGAACATTACTTTAGAACCCCAAGCAACCTATATTCTTGAGAAGAAGTACAATCTGGTACATCTTGATCTTCAACTTGAGATGTCTATCTACTTTACTGATGCTTCTTTTAGAGCACTCTTTAGGAGGGATGATACAAGTGAGGATTTTGAGGGAGAAGGGGGTGCACCTGCACCTGCTCCTATGCCTGCTCGTGGACCTGACTTTCAGGAGATGGTCTAGCGCTTTGACCCACTAGAGAGTCATTTCGATCAATGCTTTGATCAAATTCAAACTTATTTAAATCAACAGGATGTACAATACAGGAGGACATGGGTTGGATATGAGGTTAGTTCGACTCAATCAACACCAACATGGCTATAATGAGTAGCTTTTTTTCCTTCTTCAACCAGCTACCTCCTCGAGACCAAAGCCCCTCAGAGTTATAGATGTACTTCTTATGTGATTGTCTTTGCCAATACGTAGTGATGTGATGTGATGATCTTTTACTTGTGTTTTTTTAGTGTTTTTATGTATTTGTTATGTGTCGGAATATTGGTGTTATGTTTATAATTTTATTGATATCATCTGAGGGTTCATTGTATTTCATTGATAACTTGATATCAATAAAAATTATCTTTTTTTATTTAAGTCAATTTGGTTTTCTATTAGAAATGTTCGTATACCTATATGATTATCCTGACTTAATTGATCTAAAAAGTTGTATAATATGATCAGCAATATAATAATTAAGTTCATTAGAAAATCTAATTTTTCAAAAATATAAGTTAATTTATAACTCGATTAAGTTAAGACTATCAATTTCATGTTCTTTTTAGGCATATAAAATTTTATTAATATTATTATAATTTTGATGTCTGATTATTCTTTTATTTCTCTTTTCAATATAACTATCTTTATACCTAAAGAAGTTTGAGTTTTTAGATTGTTGATTTTGGAAAGATCAATTTAAAACATGGAAATGTACAAGTATACAAAAATTAAAAGAATGCACAATGGTTCGTAAATTGAAAGAGCACAAAATTAGCCCAAATACAGAAAGACGCACAAAGTGTGTCACAACTATTGAAAAGATGCATAATTTTGCCAAAATAAGTATATGTTCTTTCCTCTATCTTTTAATCTTCAATTTCAAATCAATCTAATGTTTAAATATATTTTATATTGGAAATTGACTTAAATTAATTTTCATTTTGTCACATTTGTAATAATTCTCCTTATCTAATTATCTAGAATGTTTTATGACCTTGATATATTTATCTTGTGTATGTTATATCTTAATTTAAATAATATGATTCTTTATTTTCCCTAATGACCATTAATCTTATTATTGCAATTATAAAAGGCTTCTCATATGACTTCTTACATTTCTGTTGTTTTTCTTCTTCTCTCTTTTCTACTATCAAAAAGGGGGGAAAATATTATTTGTTTGCGTTTGATTTTTTGCGTGTTCATGTTTGTTAGAGTTATTTTTTTCTGCTTAAAGTGTTTTGTGTGTTTTTGGGAGTCTATGAGTGTTTTGTGTGTTTTTGTGAGTCTATGAAAAAATTTGGTTCTTAATAGAAAATTCTCTTATATTCACATGCTTATTCATTTGGGGGAGTTAAGGAAAAATTTATGTTTTTCAATTTTATTCAAACAATAATTATTTTGCCATCATAAAAAAGGGGAGATTGTTGAGATAGTTGCTACCTAGTTTTTGCATGTTTGATATTCTTACAACTTGAATATTTTTTATGATTCCAAGTATTATTATTTTGAATATTATTTCTCCTAACATATTTGGGAAGAATTATTTTTTCTCTTGTGTGTACTAACATTTCAGGAAAATCATACTCCGGATTATAGAAGATTTCAAACCAAGATCAGTTTAGATTTTATTGTAATTGAAGTATGTATTTTTCATTTTATTGAGTCTGAGAGTGTGTGATTGTAATTGAATAACTTAGCACAGACACACACCAAGAGAAAGTTTTTAAATTCATATTTTTAATCTAATCGTACAATACGATATTACTTTATACGGGACAATCTGATCAGTTATTTTCCCTAACGATCAGTGGAATGAATAGAAAGGACAAAATTTTTTTTAAGTGTGGTTCGTACAGGACAATATTTTTGATTGTCTAGGGACGAACGTCTCTGCTTTGTCCTTGGATGAAGTTTGTACGGATGATATTTAACTTCATACCAAGATAAATATCTCTGTTTTATCATAGAACAAAGATCGTACTGGATGATATTTTGGGTAGTATTGGGATGAAGGCCTCTATTTTGTTCTGGAACGAAGATCGTACGGGATGATATCTTGGATCGTACTGGGATGAAGGCCTCTATTTTGTCGTTGAATGAAGATCGTATGGGATGATATTTTGGATCGTACCGGACGAAGGCCTCTATTTTGTCCTAGAACGTAGGTTGTACGTGATGATATTTTTTGGTCGTACCGGGATGAATGTCTTGGTTCTAGTTTTATTCATTTCGTCTCGATGTTTCATACAAATGAACTTTAAATTTTTTTTGTTCGTACCAGACGAACACAATTTGTACAAGATGATGATCTGGTATGAAATGTATTCATACCGATTCATAATGGTTTCGTATGCAATAATATTTGAATTGTTTATACGTACGAACATATGATTGTACAATACGATCGTGTATGTTCAAATTTGAAAACTGAAGTTTCTGGATAATTTTTCGTGTCTTTTGAATAAAAGGGTCCACTAAAATGAATCTTATAATCTTGTCTACGTGAATTTTTAAGGGCAATTATAAGAGAGAGTGTAAGAGAGTGTTTGAGTGAGATTTCTTACAAGTGGAGTGTGTAGGATTCACAGGGTTGCTCAAAGGTAAGAATCTCTTTGTAACTATTTGTTATCAATCTTCCTCTTATCTTTCTAGATTGCTCGTGAGAAGATCTTCGGATAAGATCTGTTCCTTTGCCGACACTTGGGAAGTATAAAACGATGAAGATTCTCTGCCTACACTTGGAGAGTGTGAATAGCTGATGGTTCTCTACCTACAGTTGGGAAGTGTGAAAGGACAAAGGGTCTATGCCTACACTTGGAGAGTGTGAACAACCGACAGTTCTCTGCCGACACTTATAGGGTGTGAATAACCGAGTGTACTCTATTTATACTTGGAGGGTGTAAAAAGATGATGGTTTTGTACCGCACTGAGGATTGGTGGAAGAGAGTTTTGTGAAGGCTTCTTTGCCTTACTGTGGGGGCAAAAAGAGAGACACTTGTGGTAATTGTGCAATACCTAAAGTGAGATACTTCAGGGAGTGGATGTAGGTCATGTTTGATCGAACCACTATAAATCTATGTGTCATTTATTTTTTTGATGCTCATTTACTTACTACAAGTTATTTTTTCCATGGTTGAAAAGTTGTTTTTAAAACCTTAATTAACTTTCTCTTAATCAATAATTGGTTTCAAATTTTTAAATTCAAGAAGAAATTTTTTAAAGTACCAATTCACCCCCCTTTCTTGGTTAGCCTTGAGACATAAACTTATGTTTAACAACGTAATTAAGATTCAATAAGAATCAACAATTCTTATCCAAACTTTCTGTGGAATAGGGTGGTGTCTACAATACCCTTAACAAAGGCTCTATCTAGTAGGAATATGCTTAGTACTTCATACCATGCTCTAAGTGCTTATTTTACTCCATATAATGCATTCTTTAACTTGAATACATGATTTGAAAATTATGAATTTTCAATGTTTGGGGGTTGCTCAACATAAAAATCTTCTTCAATCATCTCATTTAGGAAGATACTCTTAACGTCCATTTGGTATAATTTAAATCCTTAAAGTAGGCAAAAACTAGTAACACCCTAATTGCTTCTAGTCTGGCTATAGGGCCAAAGGTTTCCTCAAATTTGATTCTTTCTTTTTTATTGTATCCCTTAGCAAATAATCTGGCCTTATTTCTTATCACTATCCTAGAGTTATCTTATTTTTAATTATCCACTTTGTTCCAATCGCACGATGGTCCTTTGGTCTTTTCACTAGTTCTTAAATATTATTTCTAATAAATTAATTTAGCACTTCTCGTATTGCTATGATCTAAAATTCAACACTAGGGCTTGTTCTAAATTGGTGGATTCTATCATAGCGATAAAAGAAGAATGACTAACTTGCTTCCTAAGCCGACGCCTAATTTTCACACGTTCATATGGGTCTCATAAGAAAAGTTCTTTAGGATGAATAGAAGAATATCTTATTATAAATCTGGATCTAGGTACTGTGATTTTGATGATAAAAAATATTATTATTTTCTTTACCACTACTATTATTGCTTATCTATGAGAAATATTTTCTCTTTTAAATTTAAATACTTCGATTCCCACATGATTTGCTTTATTTATATTTGAATGTTTTCTTTCAATTAAATATATATAGTTGAAAATTATACCACCCCGAAAGGTAGACTAATGTCTTTCTATCAATTTGAAAGAGAGAAAACTATAATTTATTTTCCTAATCAGATGCAACATAGGAAATGTACAAATTATCCCAAAGGATGATAAAGACATTCTCCTATTGTTCCAATTAGAAGAATAAATCATGAATTTATTTCCATAATCAAATATAGAGGATATTTGATCCTCCTATCAAAGCAAATTAACTATCCATCTATCATTTGATTAAGAAATTAAATTTTAAAATAGAGATAAAGTGAGGTCCATGTTCACAAATTTTTCCCCTATCTTAGAAAGGAGACTAAGATAGGGTTTAGATTATTTTGGGATCTAGACTCCCTATAGGGGCAAACCACTATAGTTAATTACATCTCCTAAGAGAATACTCTCGATTAAAAAGAGGATTAGATAATTTCAATATATATATATATATATATAAAGAAATATTTAGGCTAACTAAATTTTCTACGTTTATGCTTTAAATTATTGATTTTAACACTAGATTTGGAGGTTTAGAGTTGATTAGATTGATGAAAATACTGAGAGAGAGAGAGAGAGAGAGGTGTATATAATCTGGACTTACCACCTGCCTAGAGCGGGGAAGAATTTTTTAAGCCATTGATGCAATACTTACAAAGTTATTTAAGAACATATGTACACGCCTAGGGTTGGAGTTTTTTTAAGCTAGAGTTGATGGATTTGGATGGTTTAATCATTGTTGAATTTGTAGATTGTCCTCATATTATTCCCTTGAAGATCTCAAGCTCAGAGGAGGCTTCCACAGAAAGATGAAGCAATTGGGATGGTGTTAATCTCAGCCTTGCATCCTTCTAACTATCGGTGAGCTCCAAATGATGGGAAATTGATGGGAAATTGAGGTAGAGCTTAGAGAAATCAAAATGAAACTCTAGAGGGTCTAGGGGATGCTTGGAATGGGAGATAGGTTGGAATGAATAGATCCATCTCCTTTGGCCTATTTTAAGTATTTGAGCCAAAAAGGATGGCTAGGATGCATTATAGGGGTTCTCTAGATGGAAGACACCTGGTTCAGGTGGTTATACAGCAGAGGGGAGGACTATACTGGCAGCAAGGATGAAATATCCTTTTCATATGGAGAGGGGACAATTCAGGTGGCCTGAGCTATTTAAAGCCATGGGAATGACTGAGATGGGTTGGATTGAGTTGTAGGAAGCTTTTAGAATCCATCACATGGGCGGGATGGGTCTGGTTTAGTATAGGTGTGATTGGATGGATCGGGTTGACCATATAAGCTCACTTGAGCTTTTATTGACTATTTGACCAGCCAACAAGGGTCAAGGTGGGTGAGGTGACACTTAGGTGGCCTTGTGAGCTGTTTGGATATATTAGGCCCAATGCCAAAGGAAAGGGGATGAGTATTTAATAGGGTTTGACCACTTAAAGCCCAATTCAAAGCCTTTATTGACTGTTTGACTGGTCAAACAGTCAACCTATGCTTATATCAATATGGGGAATGCATTGTTTGCTAGTTGAAGTGATTTCAAGGAGGTTAGAGGCTTGCAAGTTGGAGTATGAATGCACGGGAATGAATTTGAGTTATTTTGACCAAGTCTTAATGTGATGACTTGGTCAACTTAGCTTGAGTTTAATCCATGTTGAATCAAAGAAGGTTCAAAGCATTGAATGGGATGTGTTTGAAGTGTCTTGAAACAAATTGGATAGAAGGATGTGTGGAAGATAGGATTTGTAAGATCATTGATGGGTTGAAGCTTGATTAACCAGGAACTAGATGGTTAAAGTACGGTTGAGATTTGCAAGATTATTGATTCATTGAACCCAGGGTAGTGATTGAATGATGATTGAAACATTTGCATTTAATTATAGACTAGGTGGATTGATTGAAGTTTGATATATGCAGGTTGATTGGACTTTGATTGAATGTTGATTGAGTGCATGCTATAAGATTGATTGAAGTTTTGAATAATTGAGTATGATTGATAGATGATTAAGATTTGACTTGCATTTGATTGAAGGTGTATGATTGATTTATGGGTTTGATCTATAGATTGGATAATTGATTTCGATTTGAGATATGATTGAGGTTAGTTTGAAAATGGTTTAATGATTAACAAGTGGGCAAAATATCAACCATTAAATATAGAACAAGGAGTTTGGGGCAGTACTTGATGACCTCATATGAAAATGAGGTCAATAACTAGACCCCCAATAGGTGTGATGAACTCGAAGAGTAAATCACACGTGTTGGCATTGACCGAAGAAATCAACGATCTTTAAAAGCTAGAGACTTGGTTGAAAGATCGATTTTCATCAAGTAAATGCAAGTCCTAACTGGGAGATCAATTCTCAGAGATGAGAAATTTAAACTTTAAATGGGACATCGATTCCCAAATGAATGTAGGTATTTAGAAGGGAGATGGATTCCTAAGCGAATATATTTAGAACCTGACCGATAGATAGATTATCAGAAAGATGAAATTCAAACTTTGAATGGAAGATCAATTTCTAGAAAAAGTTGAATACCCAGACGGGAGATCAATTCCCAAATGAGTGGATTTATAACCTGACCGATGGATCAATTTTCACATAAAGTTGAATACCTAGACGGGTGATCAATTTATGAATGAGTGGATTTAAAACCTGATTGATAGATCAATTATTGAAAAGGCAAAATTAAACTTTGACTGGAAGATTGATTTCCAAAAAAAGATGAATACTCTAATGGGAGATCGATTCTAGAATGAGTGAACCTAGAAACCTGTCCGATATATCAGTTATCGGTAAGCTGAAATTTAAAACTTTGGCTGGAAGATCAATTTCCAGACAAAGCAGATACTCATATGGGAGATCGATTCTCGAATGAGCAGATTTAGAAACCTGATCGATAGATCGATTATCGAAAAGGTGAAATTTAAACTTCGACGGGAATATCAATTTCCAGGCAAAGCCGAATACCCAGATGGGAGATTGATTCCTGAATGAGTGGATTTAGAACTTGACAAATAGATTAATTATCAGAAAGGTGAAAGTTAAACTTTGACTAGAAGATCAATTTCCAGACAAAGCAGATGCTCAGACAGGAGATCGATTCTTAAATGAGCAGATTTAGAAACCTAACCGATAGATTGATTATCAAAAAGGTGAAATTTAAACTTTGACTAGAATATCAATTTCCAGACAAAGCGGATATGCAGATAAGAGATCTATTATTGAATGAGTGAATTTTAAACCAAACTATTTGAACTCCACTGGGGATCAGTTTGCTGACTCTATTTCTAAAAGACTATTCCTTTGATGCAATGATTATACAACTAAATTTGAAATCTAATGCTTTATTTTATTACAAAATTCATAAAGTACATAATCCATAATAATACTTCTTGAGGTATCATCCATTGATAGGTAACATAGGATGATCACCTCTATAATCTATAAGCTGATAGGTCTTCGAAGAACTAAAACAGAGTCTTGTATTCTACTCTAAAGTGATCTTCTAATTTACTGTAACTTTGAGTGAGGGTAATTGTACTTCCAAAGGGATAACAGCCTTTACACTAAAGACTAAAGAAAATGGCATATATTGAGTTGGTGTTCTATATGTGGTTCGATATTACCATAAAGCTTCAACCAACTTCTCATGCCATTGACGCTTATTATCATCTAAAGTTTTCTTCAAGATATGAATTAAAACTTTATTGAAGGCCTCCGCTAGTCCATTTGCCCGAGGGTAATAGATGGTGGAGTATCTCCAATCAATGTTGTGTCATTTGACAAAACTATTTATTTTAGTACTCTTGAATGAAGGACCGTTATCTGAAATAACCCGACGAGGAACACTGAACCAATACATGACATTCTCTTTGAAGAATTTTAGAACTTGCTGAGCTTTGACTTCTCTTAGGGGAACATCCTCTGCCCATTTTGAGAAATAATCTGTAGTTGCTAAGATAAATCTATGACCTCTGGAGGATAGGGGATCTATTTGATCGATAGTATCTGTGCCCCAGCTTTTGAAAGGCCAGGAGCCGATGGTTAGATGTAAGACATTTGCTAGTTGATGTAGAACTACACTGTTTACCTAGCATTGATGATAATGACGTGCAACATTGATGCAGTCATCTATCATTGATGGCCAGTAATATCCTATTCATTTGATTTTCATCTTCATATTTGGACTAGAATGATGTGCATCGCACAAACCAGCATATACTTCTTCTACAATCTTTTGTTCTTCTGATTTACTCAAACACCGTAACCACATCTGATCAAATGATCTTCTGTATAGGGCATCTTTAATCAGAGCATAAGATAATGATTGTATTTTGATCTAATATATAGCTAACTTCTCCCGAGGGAGCTTATTTTCTGGCAAGTATTCGATGAATGATTTTCTTCAGCCTATAGATTCATATTCTACTGCTAAAATAATTTTCACCTCATTTAATGATTTTCTGTTTATGTATTCAAGATCCATGGATGAAAGAACTTGCCAACCTTGCACTTCTATCGGGATTAAATCTTCTTCAACACATACAAGTGCTTTAGCTAATTTTGTGAGAGCATCTACTATAGAGTTATTTCCATGAGGAATTCCATATAATGTGACATTTAGAATCTATTCTAAAAGGTGCATCATATACTGATGATTAGAATCAAGGTATCCTTCAATACTTTAAAGAACTTCGCTAGTTGATTGATGACAAGCTATGAATCATTTCCTGATCCATTTCTTAATCTTCTGCGGCTTCCTTCTCATTGATCTAGTGAATACTCTCTTTCAGATGATCTAGCATCTCTTCTATTGATTTATCTCCCACATCTTGTGGGTTGACTGGAGTATATTCTCTAGGAGGGGATAGTTCTATGACAAACTTCCCTCTCCTTGATCTTTCCTCCACTGCTTTCTTCTTTAGACTTATCAGTACAGTTGGATTAGGGGTCATCTTGGGCCACCAAATCCTCTCTATGTTAGATAATAAGGATGACTGATTAGGGAATTTCAATCTGCTCTTGTCAAAACCAAAAAAAAAGATTTTCTACTCTGATGATGATGTTGATCAATCCTTGATGGATGTTGAACATAAGGATTATCATATATTTTGAATGGACAATTTCCAGAGTGACATGATGAAGGAGGAGATATGGGATTATACCCTCTTCGGGCTAATGCTCCACACCCCACAGATTTAACAAGAGTCAACTGACTATTTTGATAATCTGAATTCTTATAGTGATCATGATGCAGGAACTTGTTTGGTTCTCTACGGTGATCTACGATAGCTGCTGGTCGACTTGGACCCGCTCCTTGAATCTGTACTCTCTTCTTTGCTAGAGGAGATTCTCCTCTCCTCCTACTTGACTGGGGATGCACCTCAATGGAAATATCTTCCTTGACGCTTTTCAGAAATTTTGTCTTTAACTGACCATTACTAGTAGCACAACCCTGGATCAATCCATTCAGCAGATTCTTGAATTTTCTCTTCATTTCAGAAAAAGAAGGGAGAACAGGATTGTTCTAGAATGGGGCAGGTGGAGAATGTGCTATGCAGTGTACGTTCTCTTCCCCTGCAGCAGCAGACAATGGATGATATCTACCAGCTAAATGAGGGGAATTAATGTACTCCTTTGGTACTACATTCATTATCTTCTTTGCTGCTTGAGTCACAACAATTCTAAGGGTATCTTTCTTTGCTGCTTTAGCTCTTTCAACCCTTCGCCTCATATGAAAAATCATATTTTGGCATTGGGACTTGGTGATTTTCAGGATGGTAAAAGAAGATCCTACTTCTAAATTCCCAAAGATTAGGGGTTCATCAATAACTAGGGACTTTCCTTTAGACATGGCAGTTGACTGAGGATAAGTTAAATTGGTAAACACTTAGGGCTTGGCAGTTACAGGGGTAGCTACAGACCTATCCTCGATGTTAACTCAAATTGAAGATGATCTACTGGATTCAACAGGGGGTGCAACCACTTTAGGTTTTGGTGAACCAAAGTTAACTCGGAGGTTATCAAACCCATATCCGAATCTAATCTAGTTGCACTCAACAGATTGGGTAGAAGTGATGTTAATGTTAAAGACTAACTTTCCAGACATTTTTCTATAATTCAAAGGTGAACCAAATCAAAATATGATTCCTTTGAATCAAAATCTTAATGCTGAAAGTCACATTGATTTGAATTTAATTGAAGTTTATGATAAAGATCGGATAGATTGGTGATTTGAAAGATAAAATGATCCAGTTAAGGACCCATACCAAACGGAACACAATCACTAATTATAGATTTATAATGAGATTGATTAAGGATTGAAATGGAATTGGAATTAGATTAAAAAGAGATTAAATAAGGACCCTTGTCCTTAAAAATTTCAAGTATTTGTAAACACAAGTGGAAGAATTTTAGGAGGACGGAGACAGACTAAGAATCTATAATCTAAATCCTGATTTCAAAGCATTCACTCAAAAAATTGAATGTGAATGAAAATATAAGACTCTAAAACATGCAAATGACACATGGATGCCATGCAAATGTTAGAAAAAAAATGGGTAGCATTTTTACCGGATCTAAGACCTTCGCCGGTGCTGACAGTTGGCCATTTGCTCAACTTTTAGGAAAAGCTGAGGAAACCATGACTAATGAAACACATCAAATTGGCGAGAGCAAAACAAACACATTGATGTAAATGGAGTGACACACAAATGTTAGATGACAAATGAATTACATTTCTACAGGATCTAAGACCTTCCCTGCTATCATTTGGCCATCTGCTTAGCTTTTAGGAAAAGATGAGGAAACCATGACTAATGAAACACGAGCAAATCGGGGAGAGTAAAACAAACAAAGTGATGTCAATGGAGTGACACACAAATGTTAGACAATAAATGAATAGCATTTCTATGGGATCTAGGACCTACACCGGTGTTGACAGTTGGCCATATGCTCAGCTTTTAGGAAAAGCTGAGGAAACCATGATTAAAAAACACAAACTAATTAGAGAGAGTAAAAAAAACACACTGATGTCAATGGAGTGACAACCAAATGTCAGATGATAAATGGGCAGCATTTCTACAGGATCTAGGACCAATACCGTTGCTGTCAGTTGGCCATCTGCTCAACTTTTAAGAAAAGCCGAGGAAACCATGACTAATGAAACACAAGCAAATGGGGGAGAGTAAAATACATACACTAATGTCAATGGAGTGACACACAAATGTCATACAACAAATAGACATCATTTCTATGGGATCTAGGACCAACGTCGGTGCTGATAGTTGGCCATCTGCTCAGCTTTTTAGAAAAGCTGTGAAAACGATGACTAACGAAACACAAGCAAATTGAGGAGTGTAAAATAAATGCACTGATGTCATTGGAGTGACACAAACATCAAATGATAAATAGACAGCATTTTTACTGGATATAGGACCTACGTCGGTGCTAACAATTGGCCATCTGGTCAGCTTTTAGGAAAAGCTAAGGAAACCATGACTAAGAAAACATAAGAAAACCCAGGAGAATAAAACAAACACACTAAGACTGGGCTGAAGTGACTCAACTAAGGTAACAAATAGCTAAAAGACTCAAAAACATAAAGAAAAAAAAATAAACACATAAGGAAACATCAAACACAGGACTAAACAAGACATTAGAACATAGAGTAAGAGTTTGAATAGACTGAAATTTACATGAAAATTTAATATCCCAAATATTTGATTAAACTTATATAATTTTTAAAGAATTTAGTCTTAATTTAAGATGAAGAGAAAATTCTATCCCCAGTAAAGTCTCCAGAAAAATATGTGAGAAATAATTTCTCTTTTAAATTAAATGCTTGGATTCCCACATGATTCTTTATTTATTTTGAATATTTTCTTTCAATTAAATCACTATAGTTAGATATTATACCACCCCGAAGGGTAGACTAAATCATGTATTTATTTCCATAATCAAATATAGAGGATATTTGATCCTCCTGTAAAAGCAAATCAACTATTCATCTATCCTTTGATTATGAAATTAAATTTTAAAATATAGATAAAGCGAGGTGTACGTTCACAGATTTTTCCCCTACCTTAAAAAGGAGACTAAGATAGGGTTTAGATTATTCTGGGACCTAAACTCCCTATAGGGGCAAGCCATTATAGTTAATTACTTCTCCTAGGAAAATACTCTCAATTAAAATGAAGACATGATAATTACAAAATTTATATATAAGTCTAAGGAAATATTTGAGTTAATTAATTTTTTTACGTTCATGCTTTTGATTATATATTTTAACACTAGATTTGGAGGTTTAGAGTTGATTAGATTAATGAAAGTGCAGAGAGAGAGAAGTGTATAAAATCTGGACTTACCACCTGCCTAAAGTGGGGAAGAATTTTTTAAGCCCTTGATGCTATACTCACAAAGTTATTTAAGGAACTATATACATGCCTAGGGTTGGAGTATTACTAAGCTAGAGTTGATGGATTTGGATGGATTAATCATGGTTGAATTTATATATTATCCTCGTGATGTTCTCTTGAAGATGTCGAGCTCGGAGTAGGCTTCCATAGAAAGATGAAGTGGTTGGGACTGAGTTGGCCTCAATCTCACATCCTTCTCACTGTTGGTGAGCTCCAAATGATGGGAAACTGATAGGAAATGGAGGTAGAGCTTAGATAAATAAAAAATGAAACTCTAGATGCTCTAAGGGATGCCTAGAATGGTAGATAGGTTGGAATGTAGAGATCCATCTCCTTTGGCCTATTCCATGTATTGGAGCCAAAACAGATGGCTAGGATGCATCATTGGGGTTCTCTAGATGGAAGACACCTGGCTTAGGTGGTTATGCAGTAGAGGGGATGACAGTATTGGCAGCAAGGATGAAACATCCTTCTCACATGGAGGGGGGACCATTCAGGTAGGCTGAGCTATTTGAAGCCATGGGAATGATTGGGCTGGGTTGGGTTGAGTCTTAGGAAGCTTCTAGAATACATCCCATGGGTTGGATGGGTCTAGTTTAGGCTAAGTGTGTTTGGATGGATCAGGTTGACTATATATGCTCACTTGAGGTATCATCCTTGATGATAGAGATTATGTTTGGTACGATAAGGGATCGCTAACTATCATACTAGACAAATACCACAATTTTTCAACTAATTATTTAAGATGATATATCCATATCATACCGGACGATAGAGAAGTGCATGGGATGTTAAGGCACCTTCAGGCATCATACTAGATGAAGTTTAATACTTTAATACGAATTGTATAGGATGATAATTGTATCGTATATGATAATCAGCCTACTACTCCTGAATTAATCATATAGAGCAATGCCATTCATCTCGACTGAAAGGGCTATTTTGTACAAATCATATAGGATGATTTACTGAGGAGGATGATTAGTTGCGCAGAATTGAAAATTAGGGTTTCTTTTAGAGCCTCTCTATTTAAGCAATTGTATTAACCCTTAAGTTAATCTTTTATTGTGGAGTTTATCCAAGAGGGATCTTAGAGAAGGAAGAGGGAGGGAGGGAGAGAGAGAGAGAGAGAGAGAGAGAGAGAGAGAGAGAGAGAGAGAGAGAGAGAGAGAGAGAGAGAGAAAGAGAGATCCTAGTGAGGAGGAGTTTGTGAGGGAATCACAAAGGTTAGTCCAAGCAAGGTGTTCTTTATCTTCTTCGAGTTGCTCAACTGGTTCCTTTGTGGCTCGGGGAGATCATCTTCAGTATTAGATCCAAGTTCTATGCATACTCTAGGAGGGAGTAAAAGGATTCCCAGGTTCTCTACCTTCACTAGGTGCGTGAAAAAGGATTTAAGGTTCTCTGCCTCACCGTATTGGTGGAAAATTTTTATAAGGCCTTCTCCTCCTTACTGTGGGAGCAAAGGAGAGTCACTTCAATTTAGTGCAATACTTGGAAAGGGAGTCTCCAAGGAGTGGACGTAGGTCAGATTTGACCAAACCACTATAAAATTTGGTGTGTTCTTTCTTATTACTTTTATAGTATTTTATGTCTGCATATTTCTGTGATTTGTTCTTTGATTAAAATATTTGATTTTTTTGTTATTGTAAAAATTATTTTTCTTCTCCATCAAGTGTTATTGTTTTATTTTAAAATATTTAAAAAGATCAAAAATATTTTCTTTTTGTTTAAGATTTTATAAAACTACCAATTCACCCCTCTCTTGGTTAGCCTCGGACGAATTCTTTAGGGTTTAACACCCCTCACGAACTTTCATATCTCCATTCTCTAGGTAGTGGCTCCTGTGGTCTACTCTATCTCCTATAGCAGTGGCTTCTACCCCTTAAATGACCTCCACTTCTTCTTCTTTATGTTTAAATTTAGGAGTCCTATTTGATTCATTAAATACCATATGGTTAGACTCTTCTACTATTAAGTTCATCTTATTAAAGATTTTATAGGCTTTCCCTACAAATGAATAACCTAAGAAGACCCCTTCGTTAGATTTTGGATCAAATTTTTCTATGGGTGATTTTTTATTTATCAGGATAAAGTATTTACACCCAAAAATATGCAAATGAGAAAGGTTTGGTTTCCTACCCTTAAGGAGTTCATATGGTACCATATTTAGCTTAGATCTAACATTCACCCTATTTAAAAGATAACTAGCAGTATTTATTGGTTCAACCCAAAAATATCTAGGAAGTGAGTATTTAGCTAGCATGACCCTAGCTACTTCTACCAAGGTTTTATTTTTTCCTTTCAGCTATTCCATTCTTTTGAGCGGTCTTAGGGGCAAAGAAGTTATGTTCTATTCCTATCTCTTGACAGAAAGATTTAAACATATCATTTTCAAATTCTCCGTCATGATTATTATGAATGATCAAAATTTCACATCTTACTTTTCTTTGAATCCAGGTGAAGAAAGTTCTAAATTCCCCAAATAACTCACTCTTATGTGCTAGGAATCTAATCCAAGTAAATTTAAAGTTATCATATATTATACAAATCTATATGTCTTCCCTCCTAGGCTAACTATACTAACAGGTCAAAATATGTCCATATGAAGGATTTCTAGTGGCCTAAATATATTAATGTCCTTAATTAAATGAAATGAAGGCTTAAATTGTTTTATTAGTTAGTAGGCATTACGTAGGTGGCCCTTCGTGAAGCCTAACTTAGGGATGCCTCTAAGTAGATCTTTTTGGGTAATCTTCTTAAGGATTTTCATACTTGTATGACACAATCTCCTATGTCATAGCCAAGAATCATCAATAATTATTTTCAAACATATGAAATTAGAATATTCAATGTAGTTCAAGTCTAGTATGTAAACATTATTTATTCATTTTCCATTTAATATAAGTTTTCCTTTTAAACTAATTATACATTTTTAAGAAAAAAAATTAAGTCAAAACCTTTATCTCACAGTTGACTTATGCTCAGTATATTATTCTTTGAACTATTAACTAATAGAACATTATCAATACTAAAGCTTTTAGCGTTGTCAATTATACCTGACCCCACCACTTTTCTTGTGGTGTTATCTCCTGGTGTCACCTTGCCTCCTAATCTAGTCTCCAGTGTGATGAACTATTTAATATCACCAGTCATGTGCCTCAAGCATCACTATCTAGGTACCACATGCTATCACTAGGCCTTTTGTAAGAGAACCCCTATATTATTACTTAAATGCTAGATTTGTGAACCCAAGTGAAAGTGGGTCCCACCTTATACATTGTTGAATGAGATGAATCCATACCATTCTATAATGAATTGAATTTTGGCCTCCACACTAGTTTTGTCCTACAGTGGATCGTACAAGTGTGAATATGTGACCTAATATGCCATAAGAGTGACGCCTAACACCAGGAAATGGATTTACTATCAAATGTGGGTCATGGTGCTTCTTCCTTGATTTATATGATGCATACTGTGTTGAGGGGTTATGAAGTTGTGCCAAGGTAGTTAGTGGTTATTATTCTTAAATACAATTAATTTTATTTCTAAAAGTTTGTTTGTACTTTCAAGAATGGACATTTCAATTTTCAATGTATGCTCCCTACCATTTATTATAATTGTGTATGCTTCTAATCCTTTATATGCTTTATCTAATTCAATATACAGTGTTTTTAAGGAATTGTGTGCATTAGTTAAGTCATTATGCTTCTTGTTTAAGGCATCATATTCATCAAGCAAGGTCATGTGATCACTATCTAAATTAGAATGATTGGTAACTAAACTAGTATGCTCTTTTTGTAAAGTGAAAAATTCAGTATTGAGACTAACATGCATCCTTTTTAGCTTCCTATATGAATCATGATTTTTTTTGAAATAACAAGTAATTCATCATAGCTAGGAAAGTTAAAATACCTCATCTTGATCTAATTGTGAAAGTTAATGTAGGTTGTTGACCTAATAAAACTATCCCAAGGCTAACCAAGAGGGGGGTGAATTGGTAATATAAAAAATCTCTTAAATTTTAGAAAAACTAATTTAAGAAATTTTACTCAATGATCCTAAAGTATGTTGTTGCTTGTAGAAATAGATTTTCATCAAATATTTTTCAACCATAGTAATATAAAGTGTGGAAAAAAATATAGTAAAAAGTAAAATAACAGAAGCACACTAATTTTTTTTGTGGTTCGATTCAACTAGACTAACATACACTCCCTGGAGACTCCTTATCCAAGTATTGCATGAAAAATAAGTGACTCTCCTTTTGCTCCCATAGCAAGGTGGAGAAGCCCTTACAAAAATCTCTCTTCCACCAATCTAATGAGGAAGAGTATCGATATCCTTTCTCACTCTCCTTGTGATGGAAAAGTACCAACATCCTTTCTCAGTCTACTAGTGATGGCAAAGTACCAACATCTTTTCTCACCCTCCTAGTGAGGGCAGAGTACTGTGATCTTCTTTAAAAATATTCTCTTAAGAGCCTTTAAGGAAGTAGGGCAGAATTTTAAAGAGTAAATAAAAGATCCTTACCTTTAGGCAATCTTGTGAATCCCCTCTTAATTTTCTCTTACAAGATCTCTCACTCTTCACTCCCAAAAAAAAATCTCCCAAATAATCTCCTTAAATACTCTTAAGAGAATTTTATAGCAAGATAGTGAGTGTCAGTTTTTAGGACCCTTATATATGAAAGACAAGAAAAATCATCCATAAAACTAAAAATTACAATTTAAACATACTCAGATCATACATTATGATCATGGATCGTCTGTACGAACAGTTCAAAAAATCCATGTACGATCCAGTACAAACCATTATTCATAGTCTATCAATCATCTGTTTGAATTGACAGTGTATTGTACGAACAATTCAAAACTAAACCTATTCATCTGGTACGATGCTGTATGAACCTTATTTCATACTCTATTAGTCATCTGTTTGAACTGATATTATAAAGTACAAACAGTTAACATAAATCATGCTTTGTTTGGGATGAAAATGAATAACCCCATTTCATAGTCTATAAATCATCTATACAAATGGACAACATATAGTACGATCAATTCAAAACCAAATGAGTTCTTTTGGGAGGAACTTGTATGCACCCATTTTGTACTATATAAATTATTTATACAAATTAACACTGTACAGTGAGATCAGTTCAAAATCAAATGAGTTCATTTGGGATGAACTTGTACACACTCATATCTTACTCTTTGAATCTTCTATATAAACTGACATCGTACAATATGATCAGTTCAAAAAAAGTTAAGACATTATTTGATTAACTTTATTTTGGTGGAAATACCATCACAAATCATCCAATGCGATTATAAATTATACATATGATTAGTTTTAAAATTTTAAGTTTTGACTCACTCCTCTAATGTATTTGTACAGTTACTTAATTATAATCACACTCTTTCAGACTCAAGATTAATACAAAATTTATTGACTTTGTTACATTAAACCCTAATCTACTCTGTCTTAAAGTCTTTAGTAGTTTGGAGTATGATTTCCCTGAAATATTAGTACACACAAACAACAAATAGGAAATATATCCAATATATGTTAAAAGAAATAGTAATCATAATAATAATATTTTATCATCATAAAAAAATCACATTATATAAAACTCAATCTTAAATTCTAAGTTGTAACAATTTGTCCCTTTTTCATGATGACAAAATAATTATTGTTTGAATTAATATTAAAGGTCATTTTTCTCCTAAGCTTACTCTCAAAGAGAGCTCAATTAAAAACAAGGAATTGCAATCAAACACAAGACTAAATGAATGAATTCAAAACAAATCAAACACACAATATTAATTCAATTAAGATAAATAGATTCAAAATAAAACAAACACACATGATTAATTCAATCAAAAAACAAACCAATAATAACAAATGACTCCCCCTTTTGACAATAATAAAAAGGGAAGAACCACTTCAAAAGGTAAGTTGCTACTAACAAATCTAATAGGTGATGAAGAAGATGATTTTAAACTATTTGCAAAGACAACATTAATGTCCTTATGCAAAAAGGAAAGTTTTATATTTTAAACAAAGAATAATTAAGATAAGAAAAGTCAATCAGGTTCATTGTTCATTCTAGACCTAGCAAATAAAATAATTATTACAAAAAATGATTAACTAAAGATCAATTAGTTTCCAATTAAATAGTGAAGATTATTTTTGTTTGTATGGATTTGTTTAAGAAACATAGAGACGAAGGAAATACTTATGATACTTTCGATTGACGACATTGCGCATCTTATTAGATTTGGGAACACTTTATGCATATTTTCAATTTGAGCTTATTTTGTGCCTCTTTTCTTTTTTGGCGAATATTACACAGCTTTTAAACTTATGGCACATCTTGTGCATCTTTTCAAGCTTGGAACATTTCGTGCATCATCTTATATTTTTGGTCTTTCAAGTATCGACAAATCTTAAAACAAAATCCAATTATTAATAAAAATAAACACATTGAATAAGAAATTTAAAAATAAGACATTTCTTTCCTAACAATTATAGTTAAATATTATTTTTTTTATAAGAAAATAAAGATGATCTTCTAATCTATATCTAATCATAATTTAATTTAATATTTATGAAATTAAATTTTGCTTGGAAATTAAGTTGTAGAGAAAAATATTTTAAAATTTCATTCCATAATTTGCTAGGAAATTAAGCTATAGAGCACAATATTTTAAAATTTTATTCCATAGATCAACTATATTTGATTAGTCTAAAGAAAATTAGAACAATCTAAGAGGATTAACCTCAAAATAAGGCAAATATCATTCCATTTCCAAACTCAACATACAAATGCAAATACAACTAAAACAACAACTCAAACATTAAAATGCCATTACATGAAAACTAAAAAGCAAAGGTATACATCAAGTAAAATAGAAAATAATAACTAATACCCCGAAGGACCCTGATTTGGAGGTGGCTAAGGAGGAGTTAACTTAGTAAAGTAACTATTGATGGTAGCTACTTGAGTGTGAGAGAGTCAAACTATCTTCTAACCCATCCCATATCTTCTTTATATCTTGCATCTTGTTGGTTTAGGTGAGTCTTAATATGGTCAAACTATTGATCAAAATGAAATTCAATACAATCAAATTGCTTGACTATTTCTTGATAGAAATGATGATCTGGTCCAAGAGTAGTTATAGATGTAGGAGCAATTACAGGTCTTCTCTCTTCATCAAAATTTTCTTCCCCACTCCCTTGTTCTTGGTTAAAAATAGAATGAAAGGAAGCATCAGTGAAATAGATTGGAAGGTGAGTAGGTGGTTTGGGATGAATAAAATTATACTTATTTTCAAGAATATAGGCGACCAGGTGTTCTAATGCCACATTTTTATTTCTTCTATTATTAGGACGTCCAATATCAGTAAGTGTATAGATGTAGTCCAAAATCAATTGGGCATCATCTATTGGTGTGTTTGTCATAATAAGATATTTGACTGTGGACAGCAAAAGAGTTAGGTTGATATGATCACTATGTTTAGGAATAATTGAAGCTCTTAAACATTTTGATAAAAATTATATACACGAGATAACTGGCTGACTGAAGCAACACCTCTAAGAGTTTGATTGACAGTAGACTAGTCAAAAAAAGACCTAGAAGTCATTGTGTCTGCCCTTACCCCTTCAGTTCTAAGGTGTAGGTAGGTGACTAAATCTTTCTTGGTGATATCTACTTTCTATTTAAAATATAGGATGACACATTGGTATGATTTCCATTCATTCTAAGGTTGGAAAAGAAATATTGATATGTGTCTTGATGGAAAGCATATATTGAAGAGAGATTGAACAAGAAATGGGTAGAGTCAAAAAGGCATTACGGAAAGTTAATGTCTCTTTGGATGAGGAGTCATTTTTGTCTCAAAGAAGTGATGGTAGGCTTTTTCATTCTTTTTGGATAGAAAGTCATCATAATCCTCTAGAAAGTCGAGCTAGCTTGCTGCTGCTTTCCATTTGGAGAGTTTTAAAAACAAGAAAATTTAGATTGAAAGTGATTGGTGAAGAAAACTCAATGAATGCCTTCCAATAAAAAGAAAAATGACACGATCATATAGTACAAAATAAGATTTGTATGTAAGACTTTGCGTTCGTACGAGATGAAATCCTATCATACATATGAATGGAAATCGAAAAAAAATGAAACGACTTTTCATAAACTATCATTCCCGAGGAGTTATATCGTATGAATTTTTGACCAAAACATTCGTACAAATGAACATGTGTTCTTCTGGGATGGTCAGACAATAATTATCGTACATGGCGGTTAGGTTCATCCACATGCAAATAGACAACAAAATCGTAAATACAAAATGTGATTTTGTATGTACGATATTTGAAAATAACTGTCATTGGAAAACTCATACCATTCGTATAGAAAAAAATTAATGGATTGTACAGTACGCAGATGTCATCGTACAATACAATATGCTTACAAAAATCTCATTTTTGTCTGCTCAACTCAGGAAAAATATCATGTGCATTATATTGAATTCGCACAATACAAAAGTGGGTCGTACAATATGAATAGAAAAGTAACTTAAGATATGATAAACAAAACTCTTTTAAAAAAAAAATCACCCAAGATCCATGACTTGCAAAAATAAAAAACAAAAATAATACTACCAAAAAAAATAAACACAAAATAGAGGAAAAATCAACCATTAACAAAATAAAAATAAGAACAAATCATACACGTCAACATACATGAAATACATGACAAAAGCAATTTGCAGAATTATAATTATTAAGCATGAATGTCAATCACTCATAATATGGTTCTTAAGATGCTAAATGTTTCAAAAGCTAGTGGTTTTGTAAAAATATATGCAAGTTTATTATCAATATTTACCTAATGTAGCTCAATTTCGCCTTTATTGACTTGATCTCTAATGAAGTGATACCTTATGTCTATATGGTTGGTTGTGGAGTATTGAATAACTTTCTTTGAAATGCAAATGACACTTGTATTATCACAAAAAATTAGAATAGTACCAACTTAAAATCATAATTAAGTAAGTTGTTATTTTAACCAATAACTTGTACCACACAACTACCTAATGCTATATATTCTACTTTAGCAGTAGAAAGGGCTACTGAATTCTATTTTTTACTAGACCAGAAAACTAAAGAGTTTCTAATGAATTGACAAGTTCCAGAAGTACTTTTTATGATTAACCCTATATCCTACAAAATTAGAATCAAAATATCCAATGATTTCAAAAGAAGAGCTATGCTTAGGATACCATATCCCTAAGTTTTGAGTTCCTAAATGATGACTCAGAATTCTTTTAATAGTAGTCAAATGTGATTTCTTTGGATTAGCTTAAAATCTATCACACAAATAAACACTAAATATAATATCTGGTCTACTAGTAGTTAAGTACATTAATGATCCAATTATTTCTTTAATTTTTTTTATCAACAAATTTTCTTTTAGAGTCTTATCCAACTACACTGGGGAACTCATAGGCATACTCATTAGTTTAGCTTTATCCATTTCATATTACTTGAGGATACCCTTAATATACTTCAACTAGTTAAAAATATTCCATCCTCTTTTTGATTAATGTTAAAACCAAGAAAGTAACTTAAATCTCCCATAAAACTTATTTCAAATTCACTACTCATTATTTTTAAAAAATCATCATAAAGATTTTTATTAGTGGATCCAAATAAGATATCATCAACATATATTTGAACAATGAGTATGTCATCTCCTATCTTTTTTAAGAAAAGAGTGGTGTCCACGCTTCCTTTAACAAATGACCTTTCTAGTAGGAAAGTGCTTTTTTTTAAAGAAAAGCAAGAGATTGTAATAATAAAAACTAAAAGTTATTACAAAGTAGACCCATAGGCCGATTCCTCCTGTAACATTTGATTGAAAAAAGGAGGAATCTTATTCATGTCAACACAATCCCAAGAGAAGTTACTAAGAAGAGCATAATTAGCACATAAATTAGCTAATTTATTGCAACTTCTATTGACCCAATTAAAAACAACAAAATTAAAATCTTTTAAGAAATTGAGCTCATCTTTCCAATTACCTTTAAGATCTTATAAGAACTTGATAATGTTTTTGTTGTCTCCTTCTATGATTACCCCTTTGCATCCTTCCATCCAATCCTTTTTAACTTCTTTAAGCATGTAGACTGCCAATAGTCAAGCAAAGATATATCCCTGTGGGCTCCGAAAATTCGGCCCCGGCCTCCGCTCGCTTTTCTTATTCGGCGAGGGAGTTTTAACTGAATAAGTTCCGAGGTAAATTTTGGAAGGCAGATGGGTTTGTAGATAAGACACTACCCAGAGATTTCGCCCTCATTTGGTGAGGACTTTATGATCTGAGTTCTGGTTTCCTATAGGCGCAAGCCCCTATAGTTAATTACCCCTCCCGATCACGAGAGAGAACTTTCGATTAAGGCTAGTCGTCGATCAGATACGTATAAATACGTGTTATCTGGCATATAATAGCAGCAATGAGTATTGGTATTGAGGATTGGAAGTTTGAAATTTGAAGGGTTTGGATATTGGGAATTGAAGAATTAGTTTGGAAAGTTTTGAAAAGTTTGATATTTAAAACTTGAAATTTCACCATCTAGTACTTAAAGCGGATGGTGGGGGAATGGATGATAGACCCGATCAAGATCCCATGGTTCCGTCGTCCCAGGCCATCGTGGTCCCTGGTCTACTTAGTCAGAGGAGGTAGTCGACCCAACCTGACAGAAGGATCCTTGTCGGCAGCCATGGGTTGCTTCGTCCAAGGGGACCTTGTAGACCGGGGTTGAATGTTTGTCTAAGGGGACAAATTTGAATCCACCTTAGCTAACAGAGGGCTTTGTGCCCTATCGATCATATCCTATTGATTCATATCTCAAGGATTTAACGCCATTAAGGAGCGTATTGGCTCTGGCCATAACCGCTATCTGTGGTGCCATTTGGCGGCAAAACCACTCAGTTCAGAGGGCCCTAGGTCATAACCGTTTACCTGCAGTGCCATTTGGATTTTGCTTTAAGCTTTGGGATGGATAATTTCAATTTTTAAATATTTTTGGATTTTTTGGGATTTTGAGAATTTGGATTTTGTGGAGTTTTAGATTTTTGTGGATATTTGGGTGGAGCTTTGGAATATTTGGGAACCCCTCCGGTTGAGATCTGAATTCAACACGGCCATCATCGGGGTGTTTGGGGGTCATTTCTTTTTATGGATTGAACCTTTTCAACTCTGTCGGGCTTTCGACAGAGGATCAGATTTTGTAGGCTTCGTGCCTTTATTAGTGAATTCATATTGTTGTAGGTCTTGAAGGCCTAATATAAATATTTTAAAGCAAATATACCTGTCGCCACAACTTTATATTTGCTTAATGGTTCGAACCCTGTCGACTTCTATTGACCCCTATAGAAGGATCGGTTTCGAACCTGAATTCACTTATCAACCCGCACAGCATCCCTAGGCGTCACGTGTGTACCAATAACACGCTCGCCGGGGCCCATGCGGGTTCTTGATTACTTTTACCCCTTTTAGTGTGCCTATGTGTATACAAACTATTGTGCACGTGCGGGGGTATTCTTGGAATAGACGCATTCTGTCTGCTTGTACGGAGGTTGCAGATCCGGTGGCGTGACGTAGCAGCTTCTGAATAGAATTGTTCGCTGCTTCGTACAGGTAGACTGTCGTGCACTACTCGTTGCTTTCTGCTGGTGGATCGTAGTGCACTAACTAATCTCCTGCCTTATTATAGACGCTTGCATCCATTGTTTCTTTGTATGTTGATTAGAGGAATCTCCTATATTTGCTTGCATGTGGACTGATATCGATTGTGGAAGGATTATGTGTCACTTTGAATTTTGATGTTTGTGTATTCATCCAAAATTCCTTCTTTCTTCGTGGTGCTTAAAAGTCATTTGCTTTTCTTTCTCTTCGTTAACCTTATTCAACTTGACATCCAAAAAACACTATAAGTCTTTGTTTGCTTTTGAGCCGGTATATGTGTTCTTGAAGATTTTCAATGCTCGTGTGTTGTAATCATCTCAAAAGATATCAATTGTTGGAGCTTTCATTGTTACCCATGAATGAGTAGAGCTTGTAAGATTTCCATAGATATTATCCTCAAGTTATGTATATGACACATTGGGTGCTCTCGTCATTCGTTATAATTTCATTCATTTGCTTGTGGGTATGGTTGAAATGTTCATTAGCAATCATTTGAGTTTGAGCTCTAGTTCAAGTTTCGCTATAGTCTTGTTTAGTCCAAGCTCTTCTTGATGTTGTATAGTTTGAGTTCAACTTGAGTTCATGTCCATGCTCAAATCAAACTCTTCTTGGTTGAGTTTGATTCAAGTCTTTACTTGAGTTCAACTATTCAAGTCAAATTTGAATCAAGTTCTTTATTCACAAGCTTGAGTTCAATATCAGAGCTCACTTGGCATTCCAATCAAGTCCAAGTTTAAACTTATTTCACTTAGATTCAATTGTTTGTTAATCATTTGCTTTATGTCCAAATACAAGTTCTGGCTTGAGTCCAAATCAAAGTCCCCTGCGTTCAACTTGCTTGAGTTTAAATGTTCAAATGAGTCCAAGTATAAGTCCCATTTTGTTGTTCTTGCATGTCATCCGAGTGCAATCAAGTTCAAGTCCCAAATCGTTCTCTTGAATTCAGATGAGATCCAAATGTAGCAATATTTCACCCGAAATTTCGGCAGCCTTCCGGCGTCTCCCCCGTTTAGGGGAAAACTACGAAAAAATTGGGCCTTTCCCACCACGCTAAGAAAAGCGTGCATGGTAGATGCCCTCTTTCGAGGACACCGCGGCCGTGTAATTTTTTTCGATCCCGCACCACGCTAAGAAAAGCGTGCATGGGTATTTTTTTTGTAAAAAAGTATTTTTTTATTTTTGAAAATATTTTGTAAGCAAGGTAGTTGTTTCCCCGCAAGCGGGTACTTATGGGTATCCCCGCTTCGTCGCGCGCATCGCATCGGGATCCCTTCCCACCACGCTAAGAAAAGCGTGCATAGGCAGGGTTTCCAAGGCGATACGAACTTCGAAGAAGGAATTTAGGTGATTACCCGCTTCGTCGCAAGCGTCGGGACGCACTCCCTCCCACCATGCTAAGAAAAGCGTGCATAGGTGGTCGTTTTGTCTCGACGCATGCATTGAAACGGGTTCTCGGAGTTTTAGGGTTTAGAATTTATACCTGCGCGGGGTTGTAGATGTCGGCACGAGAAAAGGGAGAGAAGTGTTTTTTTTATAATTAATTTAAATTAATTATAATTAATATTAATCAATCATAATTAAAAAAAAAGTTAATTTAAAATTAACTTAATTAATTATAACTAATTATTATCAATAATAATTAATTAAAATTAAAATACTTAATTACAATTAAATTTAATTAAATATAATTAAATTTAATTAATTATAATTAATTATAGTTAATTATAATTATTATAAAATAATTATAATTAAAAAATAATTAAATTATAATTAGTTTATTTAATTATAATTCATTATAATTAATTGTACTTAAAAAAACATAATTAATTATAATTAAACCTTAATTTAATTATAACTAATTTTATTTAATAGTAATAATAATAATAAAAAGAATTCCCTCCCTCCTCATTCTCTGTGCTCGGCAGATATACGGGATTTGGCCAGAGTAGCGCACGGGAGGGAGAGAGCTACCTTTACAACAGCAAGCCGCTCCTGCTTCCGATCAAAGATGTCGGACTTCCGACCGGATAGGAAGAGGGACGTCGGAGGGAGGAGCGGGGTCGGACAACACAGAGGGCTCGGCTTGGGGGCAGACGGGAGGAGGCCGGGCGGCTCTAGTCGATCCGACAGGAGGGGGGTCACGGCTAGGTAAGAGAGCTTCTCTCTCTCTCTCTCTCTGCGGGCTGAAGAAGCAGAGGGAGTCGGCGTCCTAGAGCAGGGGATCGGGTATGTGGAGTTCGGGCAGAGCTTTGGTCGGGAAGAGAGTGTCGTGGGAGCAGAGGGATCGGAGGGAGAGCGAGAGTAAGAGTTACGGGAGCTGGGGTCGAGCGTGGAAGGAGCCGTCGTCGTGTGTGGGAGAGCCCCTTCGTTTTATAGACACGCGAGAGGCGAGAAACGAGGCCGTCGTCGCAGGATTTGCGCCAGGTTTACGGAGAAGTGATTGTTCGCGGCGCCGATTCAGCGGGATTTCGGCAGGTTTCGCGGCTGGATTCGAGGATCCAACGGGTACAAAATTTGCACGTTAGATTTCTTCCTTCCTTTCTTCTTTTATTCTCTGTATATTGGTTAACAATCCCAGTGTATATAGTTAAAACCGTAGGCAAGTAGAGGTCTTCCTCTACAATCTCTGATAACACCTCCTACTCCTCCTTTATAAGAATTTGTTAATGAAGCATCCATATTAATTTTGATCCAGTCAGGTGGAGGAGGGTACCAATAATTACACAGTCTATTAGACTGATTAATACCCCAGTGGCCCAATAATTTTTTATCTTCCTTAAAGGAAATTGAGGCATAGCTAACCGAATTCAAAGCTAACACCAAAGCACTTACATCTTTCCCTCCATGAATAATCTGGTTCCTTGTCCTCCAAGAATGATAAACCGCATTAAAATAAATATTTGAAGTGAATTTGTGATTTTTAGCACCTGCATTCAACCAATTCCAGCCATGTTGAAAAGAGTTAAAAATTGGGAAGCCAAAGCCCCAATTGTTAAGATAATTCAAGACCTGTGTCATTTTTGAACAATTAACAGTAATGTGGTCAATATCTTCTCTTTCATCACTCCATCTAGGACAGCCAAATTCCTCTTGAATTCTTCTTTGATATAGGAAATCGAATGTAGGAATTGCATTGTTGAATAATTGCCACCAGAAGACTTCCACTTGAGGTCTTAGTTTCATATTTTTAAGACATTCCCAATAAAACAAGGCTCTTCTTCTAGGATTGAAGCTTTATAAACTAATGCAGGAATAGACATACCTGATTTAAATTTAATAAGCTCTGCTCCATCTTCATGATGAATTTGAATTTTACAAATTAGTGCAACCAGGTCTTCACCGAATAAGGAATAAAGTTTATCTATATTCCATCCTCCATCCATAATAAGATTGTCCAATGCCAATTCAAGGTCTTCTGGTACCGTCATAAAAGTTGGCCACAAATTAAGGTTCTTATCTAAGATCCAGATGTCATTATAAACAGCGATGTTCTTTCCAGAACTGATTTTCCATCTCACTATATTGTTTAGGAGCTTAATACTGTTGGCAATTATTATGAAAGAAGAGCTAACTTTACTTCCACCTGCCTTTCCCTTATAAATTTTAAATTTTTCTCACAGCCATTTGTACAGTAAAGAATCATTTTTCTGTATAATTTTCCATGCCAACCTTGCTCTGGAGGGACCAGTTAACTCCAAATTGGAATGAAGTCCTCTCCCCCCAGCACTTCGGTTTACAAAGCTTCTCCCAACTTACATAGTGTTTTGCCATCTATTTTGTACCAAATGAATTTTCTGCATATTTTGTCTAGCTCTTTTAATATCCTTTTCGGAACCAGAGTAAGAGAACAATAAAAAACTAGGATAGAGTTGAGAACCGTTTTAATGAGTAAAAATTTCCCTGCCAAGGACAATAGTTTAGAACCCCATATATGTATCAATCTCATGACCTTATCAACAATAAATTGATAATCTTCAGCCACTACTCTCCTTAATGCCATTTTAATGCCAAGGTAACTGAATTCCTTCACCACCTTTGAAGCCCATAATCCTCTCAATAGCCCTTCTCTTTCTCTTCTTCACATGTTTCAAAACAACATCACAGATTTTCCTGTATTAATGCATTGGCCAATCCAATTACAAAAATTGGATAAAACATTTTGATTTCCTTCACTTCTTTAATAATAACTTCAGAGAAGATTAATATGTCATCGGCAAAGAGTAGATGATTAATCCTTGGACCATTTTGCATGATTTGAATACCCAACGAATTCCCATTTTGTAAAAAAACATTAGAGAGAAGTTGAGCACATAAGAAGAAGAGGTAAGGTGACAAGGGACATGCTTGTCGAAAACCATTCCTTTCTTTAACCCATTTAGACCGAGATCCATTGATTAATAAAGAAATTTTTGGATCTATGACACAGTCCATGATCCAAGAAGAAAATTTATGAGGAAAACCAAAAATTTCCAAAGTTTTCCCTAGAGTTTTCCAGCACATACTATCGTACGCTTGTTCCATGTCAATTTTAAAAGCAACCTACCTTTTTGAGTTTTGGAAACTTTGAATTTATGAAAAACCTTTTGAGCTACCAAAATGTGGTCCTCAAGAGATCTACCCTTAATAAAGGCTACTTGCTCTATAGATATAAGTTTTTGCATTGCTGGTTCCATTCGTTTGAGAAGGATTTTGCAATTAGCTTGTAAATTGTCTTGCAAAGACTGATTGGTCTAAAATGGTTTGGGGTAGATGGATTTTCCACTTTTTGAATAAGAACTATTAAAGTTTCTTTCCATCCTTCATCCATTGGACCAGTTTTGAAGAAAAGATCTAAAGCATTCCAGAAATCATTTTTGATAATATGCCAATTAAATTTTAAGAAGGAATAACTAATACCATCATTACCAGGTGAATTGTTTCCCTCGGAATGCAGCAACACAGCTTCAATTTCTTCAAAAGAAATGTCCTTATTCAAGCATTCGATCTCATTATCATCCAGCTTACAAATTGGATTAGGCGAACCATACGTCTTACAAGATCTGTCTATCCACTTACCTTCAAAGAAATCCAGAAAGTTGTCTTCTATTTGTTCTTGTTCTTCAACTGTTACTCCATTTTTGTCTTTAAGTTTTAAAATCCAATTGGATTTCCTCCTGGTCGGTGCAAATGAGTGAAAGAATTTTGTATTCAAATCACCATTAGACAGCCACTTAGTTTTGGCTCTTTGCTTCCACCATGTACAAAGCCTAGCTAGGATTGAATTGAGTTCATTTACTTTTGCTTTAAGAACAAAGGCTTCCTCATCCGAAAGCTGCCCAGCCTCAGCTTCTTTCATTTGGAGCTCCAGAATACTTGTTTTAAGCTATTCATTTGGCTTCAAATAATTTTGGTGCTTTGCTCTACTCCAAAAAAGACTTTTTAATGACCTTTTAAATTTCTTGTTCAATTTCTCAGCACAATTGCCTCCTATTTAATGCTCCAAGCAACTTTAACAATAGATTTTGATGCGGGATAAGATGCCCAAACTTTCTCAAACCTGATAATCATATCTGCTTTGAATCCCACATCCAGGAAATTCAATAAAATTTGATTGTGGTCTGAAGCTACTCTAGTAAGATGTCTCACCACCATCTTGTTGGAGGTAGTCAGAGTAGCCATGTTAAATAAACATCTATCTAGCCTTTCCAAGATGCGAGCTTCTCCCACTTTGTTGTTACACCAGGTAAATTTAGCCCAACATAGGAAATCTCATGAAGGTTTTTATTCATAATGAATGCTTTCTTTTTCTTTAGAAGCTAGGGAAAACCGAAAATTCCTTCCTCCCCTTTTATCTTCTTTAGACAACAAATAATTGAAATCACCTCCTATAACCATAGGAATATTATTTGTGTAAAAGCCTTCCAAATCAGCCCAAATAGTTCTTCTATGAACTACCTCCTTGCTAGCATAGACCGAAGCAATCCACCAAGCTCCCTTATTGGCAATCAATAGATCCCCTATATCAACTTTTTTGGAAGAAAACAAAATAGAAAAAGAAGTAACCTTCTTTTGCCAAAGAATGAGAATCCCTCCTGACAAACCTTCGGAAGGCACATTGAAAAAATCCCAAGAATCCCCTGTAAGATTGTTCACCTCTTCAGGCCTTGTAACATTTGAATGAGTATTGGGTGAAGGAATTACTTCTTGACTTTGAGAGTTGTCATTCGAGATAATAACTTCCTCACCCAGGTCTCCCTGATCATCGCAAGATAGTATTATTTCCCCTTCTTCTGGCAAATCAGAAAGAACAAAACATTTATTCCCACCATTGTTTGATAGGAGCGTTTCACCATCAATAGAAACTATTATATCTCCCGAAGAAGTTAATGGATTTATCTCGCCTGGCCTTGATTCCTCCAGAGAAGTATCTCTTTGAGTAGAAACAGGAATTGCTTTAGTTTCAGTTTTCTTTCCTTCAACATTTTTAATAACATATTCCTTCACCGTAGCTTTCTTCTTCTGAATTGTTGGAATCCTTAAATTCCTTTGATTGAAATTATTCTTCTTATTATAGTTAACATGAATCCATGGCCCATAGTTTGAATTTGTGTCTTTAGATATACCTTTAGCTGTCCCCATTGAAGGTTTCAGTGAGGTAGTATCTTCCTGCAGAAAGCCATTATCTTTATTCCCAGATTTATTCTTTTCCCCCAAATTTCTTGTAATTTCCACCTCTGGGCTATAATTTTTTAAGTGGCCAATTTTGCCACAATTAAAACAGAGATTAGGAATTCTCTCGTACTCAATTCTCTGAAAGAATCTACCTGAGCTTCCTTCCACCCAGACTCCGAGAGGAAGTTTGTTCCAAAGTTGGATATGGACACAAATTATAACAAATTCTTGCCTACCCCATTGAAACATATTATCATCAAATAAGTAAGGCTTACCAATTTTTGAGGCAATCCTACAATTGTTGATGTCATTTCAGCAATGCATTGGTAAGCTTGGCATTCTAATCCAGATAGGTGCTGTCAATCCCTGCAGTGAATCGGGGGAAAATGATGCTGACCACTTCTCCACACCAATTATTTGGCCTTTTACAAGCCATAGTCCATTAGATAAAATTGTTTCCAGAGCTTCCTCATCTTCAAATACACACAGTATCCAACCTTTCCCAAGCTAAGTCATATTGAATTTCCCAAGATACGACTATTGTCTTTTGATTTCCGAATTGATGACATAAGCTGGAATGTTTTCTCCAAACACTTTGATAACCAAAGCATTAAGAAGCTTCTTAGTATTTCCTTAACATTATCATCATGCATTTTAATAGTTTCATCATCCTCCATAAGGCAATTTCCAAAATCCAAATTAGCAATAATCCTGTTGGATTTCTTGTGCCAGACATTTATGATATTGTTCCCTCCAGATCGAACATCCTTTGATCTTTCAGCCTCTTCAACCCTCATGTTGCAGGTATCGCGTTCACTAGATACACAGTTGCGAACTACTTCCAGATCTTCATTTACCTTGACATTTTTGATTTTATCAGAAACTGAATTAGCATTGATGAGAACGTTAACATCAGAATTCCCTTCTATGCATTCATCACCTTTTGAAATCAGATTGAAATTGCCATTAGAAGTTACAATTTCCAGATCATCTGATTCCCAGACTAATTTCAGAGCTTTACCATAATTAATTCTCACAAAGTCCTGCTTGTTTGACATTGAAGAATCTTCATTGAACATAACTTTCTTACCTTTCCCAATATCTTGAGAAATTTTCTTATTTTTAAACAACCCACCTTCGTTAATAGTCAAAGGTTTTACTTTGTTGACATTCAAACAAATACCATTCATTCCAGATTTTTTAGTCATAGATGAAATCCCAGCATAGACTGGAGGAGGTAATGATTTAAAAAATCCTTGCTAATTATTCATAGGGTTTACAAACGAGATGCTCCGATCAACTATAGTACCGATTTCAACAGATGATTGGTGATCGGACGCCATCATCAGAAAACCAAAAGGCCTTACCAATTTGATTTTTGAAATCGAACAGTTTCTCTCTCCAATAGAATCCCATAGTTTCTCTCTAGTAGAATCCCATAGTTTCTCTATAGGGTACTCCCAGTAGGAAAGTGTTTAGCCTCTCATACCAAGTACTAGATGTCTGTTTTAGTCCACACAATGCCTTTTTTAATTTAAACACATAATTAGGGAATTTTGAATTCTTAAAACCTAGAGGTTGCTCAACATAAATATCCTATTATATCACCCTATCAAGAAAGACACTTTTAACATCCATTTGAAATAATTTAAACCCTTTAAAATAGAAAAAGGCTAGTAGCACTCATATCACTTCAAGTTTGGCTACTAGGGGAAATTTTTTTTAAAAATTAATTCCTCATATTTGATTATTCCCCTTGACTACCAATCTTGTCTTATTTCTAACCACTAAACCTTAATTATTCATTTTATTTTTGAACACCCACTTAGTTCTAACAATACTTTGATCTTTAGGCCTTTAAATCAATTCCCAAATAACATTTCTGATCATCCAAACCCTACATTAGATTATTAATAAAGGTTGGAAGAGAGAGAAGCTCCATGATTCTAGAGAGAGAGAGATTAACAGAATTTTGAAATTTTGGGTTCCCGCATTTTTCGTTCGCCTCCGATGGCGGCGGAGGTACGTCGGACTTCTTCTGGCACCGACGACATTCGTATTCCAACAACATCTGCATTGAAGATCCTTTCTCGCAACACCCAAGGTGCATCGCCTCCTGCTTTTGGCGATGTGAACAAGCTGTTTGAACGAGATACTAACTTGAGGTTTAAATCTGCTAAACCTCTAGTGATCAGGGAAGGAGGTATCCAATCTCGAAGATCCTAGCGGAATGTATTGGAAAAGGGAAAAATGTAATGTTTAAAGATTGGAATATTTCTTATAATGAGATCTGTCGTGATGATGATTCAGTTTTTTGTAAGAACAGAGGAGAAATAGAAACTGGAAATTTATTGAAATCCTTGAAAGATTCTACTACTGGAGATAAAATGTTTATGGCCAATAATGAAGCATTGCAGGAAGGATATGTTAGTTTGGTATCTGGAAAATTCAGAGATATAAAAAATGTGGTTGAAGCTCAATTGGAGAAGAACAATCCGGTGAAGGTCAGAGATTGTGAGTCAGCTATGCTGGGAAACTGCAATTCCACAGGAAGAATGGAGTATGTCATTCTTCCTCAATCGGGCAAATCTGTGGCTAACACCTGGAATTTGAAGCCTAATTTCAAAACAGTTGATTTTGATTATGGGAATGATTATTCTGAAGATGGTGTTGTGAATCTTCATCAGCAAAATGAATTGGAAAATTCTAACAGATTAAAAAAAGCTCTGGTTGTTAAGGTGTTTTGGGATTTTGCTCCTTACCATGTCTTGAGTATGGAACTAAGGAAGTAATGGAACCAATTTGGAAGATTTCATATGACTTTACTTGGTGGTGGATGGGTATTATGTGCCTTTGAAGAACAAGAAGCTATGGAAGCTGTTTTAAAAAATGGTCCATGGTTCGTCAGTGGTAGCATTATTGGTTTGGACAAATGGTTCTCTGACTTCAATCCTTCTTCTTTAAATGGGCTGACGGCTCCAATTTGGATTAGGCTTCCTAATCTACCTCTGCAAAGCTGGGACAAAATCAACGTTTGTAGGATTGCTTCGAAGGTTGGTGTTCCTTTTCTTATTGATGAAAACATGTTTCAATGGGGGAGGCGAGAATATGCCAGAGTCTGTGTTAGAATTAATTTAGAAGGCCAACTTCCTTTAGGAGTATGGGTTGAAGGTGCTTTGGGGAAATTTTATCAAAAGTTTGTTATGAGAAGCTGTCGTCCATTTGTTTCAATTGTGGAAGGATAGGTCATTTGGATAAATTCTGTCAGGAGAGCAAGGTGAATCCTGAGCATATTTTAAATAATGTTGGAGCAAGGCCAGTTAAAGATAACACAAATGTTATGAAGAAGAAAACTGTGGAAGATACTGTGGAGAATGATGTCTCCAAGGCCAAGGAAGCTGACAATGGAGGAGATTATGGTCCATGGGTTCATGTGAATTATGGGAGAAAGAGGGGAAAAATTTTCAATACTCAGAATAAATGGCCACGACAAACATTTTCTGTTAAGAAAAACTTTAATGTGGGAGAAGGAGACAAATCAAAGGCTGAGAACTTTGGGGACCTGAAGATTGCTGAAGACAGTAGATTGCTGAAGATAGTAGACAGGATAAATTTTCAGAGGAGAATGTGCTGCCTCCAAGCAAGATTAGTGAAAATCTCGAAGTTACTGCAGATGGCAGTAAAAGTGTCAGTTGCTCAAAAGCTGAAGACAAAATTTGCAATCTTAACCATTTTGATGTCCTACTCAAGTTAAGTGAAGAAGGGGAAATAGTTGAAGTAGAAGATGAGATTCCTGTAGTGAATTTAACTACAGAATCAGTTCCTGTTAACAAAGTTAATGAAGAGGTGTTAGTTGACAGTAATTTGAAGACTCTCTCCAGCAAGGTAGAGGAAGGTTCAAGCAAATCAAAGAAAAAAGGGACTAAGCAGCTGAAGAGTTTAGGTCCAATCACGATGAATCCGAGAACCAGGAATTTGGAAGGTGAAGTTAAAACAAGGGCGGGGAACCTTTTCCCCTTGAATACTTAATGTCGGCCATCAGTTTTTGGAATTGTAGAGGAGCTAAGAAGTCTAAAGCTTCTCTATATGCAAAGGATTTCATTAAGGTGTTTGGGTTATTCTTCCTTGGATTAGTTGAAACTAAACTTATGGTGGTGGATAAAAAGATTGTGAGCTCTATTGTGAGAGATGGTTGGGATTTTTTTCATGTTCCTTCCGAAGGCCTCTCCAGAGGCATTTTAGTTATTTGGAGGCAAGATTTGGCCACTTTTAAATTACTGGAAACTTCAACACAAATGCTTATTGGAGATCTTGAGGTGATCAATAAAGGAACTTGGAGAATAGCTACAATATATGGGAACAAAGATGTGTACATGAGTAGGAGTTTATGGGAAGGATTGGAGCATCATTTGATTGAAGATTTCCCTATGGTCATAGTGGGAGACTTTAATTGTCTTATGGCCAAGGAGGAAAAAAAAGGAGGAACAGATTTTGTATTTGGCGTAGGTCCAAAGGAGATGAAGTCTTTTATTATGAGCAATGATTTGCATGAAGTGGCTTGTATAGGTCCAAAGTATACTTGGTGTAACAACAAGAAGGGAGTAAAGAGAATTCTTGAGAACCTGGATAGATGTCTAGTCAATTCTAATGCCCTTAAATCTTCTAATTGATTGTTAGTGAGGCATTTGGCAAGGATGGCATCAGACCATTGTCCAATTTTGTTGAACATGTTGGAATTCAAACCTACAAATAGGAAGGAATTAAGATTTGAAGAATTTTGGACTTCAATCCCTGCATCCATTGCTGTAGTGGAAAAATCTTGGGAGAAAAATGCTTCAGGAGATCCTTCTCAAGCTTTAAATCAAAAGCTTAAAGGAACTTTGAGAAACCTTTATTACTGGAGTAAGGCTAAATTCAAGTCTTTGAATTTGTCTAACGAAAACCTGAAATCAGAGGTGTTGAGGCTGCAAGAGTTGGAAGCTGCAGATGATTTCATTCCGGAACAACTCCAGTGGGAACTTAAAACTAAATTGGAAGAGCTCAATTCTGTAATGGCTCGGTTAAACACCTGGTGGAAGCAGTGAGCTAAAGTCAAGTGGATGGTGGAAGGGGATTCAAATTACAAATTCTTCCAAGCTTATGCGAGTGGAAGAAGAAATGCTAACTTTATTAATATAATCAGGAATGAACAAGGTGTAATGGTTGGAGACCAAAAAGATGTTGAGGATGTGTTGTTTCGGTATTTCAGCAACAAATGGGTTGAAAGGAAGAGTGATCTGGAGAATTGGCCGGCTTCTTTAACAACTTTGAACAATGAAGATAAAGCATTGCTGAGTAGGGATTTCAATTTTGATGATTTGGAAGAAGTTATCAAGGCGTTAGGGAAGAACATTGCATCGGGCCAAGATGGTATGTCTTACTCTTTCTTTAAACACTATTGGCATATTATAAAACTTGATATGTGGAAAGCAGTGGATCACGTTTTCATATTTGGTAAGATGAATGATTCTTAGAAAGCAACTAATATAGTTTTAATTCCTAAAGTCAAATCTCCTTTATCTCCCTCCAACTATAGACCCATTATTTTATGTAAATCGGTCTATAAGATAGTGGCCAAAATGCTTCTCAATAGACTTTTGTTGGTAATTCCAAAAATCATCTCGGTGGAACAAGTGGCTTTTATGAAAGGTAGAGCTCTCTCGGATCATGTTCTAGTGGCACAAAAATTTTTCATAAATTTAGGCATTCAAAATCTTCCAAAGGAATGGTTGCATTCAAGATAGACATGGAGCAAGCTTATGACTCTATGGGATGGCAAACATTGGTTAAAATCTTTGAGTATTTTAATTTTCCTACCAATTTTGCTAATTTGATTGTTGAATATGTCACGGATCCTATGTTTTCTATTCTTATTAATGGTTCATATTCAAGGAAGACTGAAGCTAAAAGTGGATTCCGCCAAGGGTGCCCTCTTTCTCCTTTTTTATTTGTTATGTGTGCCCAACTTCTATCCAATGCATTCTTTCAAAATGGGAGATCTATTGGAATTGGTGTTTCTCCTAATGGGCCTAAGGTTTCTCACCTTTTGTATGCCGATGACATTTTAGTCTTTTCTAATGCTCAATTAAAACATGTCAAAATTGTTAAAAATATTCTTATGGATTTCTATGGATGGACGGGACAAAGGATGAATTGTCAAAAATCTTGCATACTGTTTGGGTTATCTGTGAAGGAAAGAATGAAGAAGAAAATCTGTAAAGCTATGAAGTTTAGAGAAGTGAAAGACTTCAGTTATTTGGGAATCAAGGTGGTGCTAAGGAGAATTTCTAAAACAAATTTTCATTTTCTTATTGATAAAGCAATGAGTATGCTTGGTGTTTGGGGAGGTAAACTCATCTCTCTTGCTGGAAGGATTTCTTTGGTAAATTCAGTGTTATTATCTTACCCAACTTTTCATTCTACCAATTCTTTGGTTCCCAAACAAGTGCTATATGAAATTGAGAAACTTTGCAGAGGATTTATATGGAACAAATATGATGGTAATGCAGGTCTTCACTATGTTAGTTGGGACCTTTTGTGCAAATCGAGAAGATGGGGAGGAATGGGCATCGATTCTTGCTCTAATAAAGTTGGGCCTTTGAGGGCCAAGCTTGCTTGGAGATACATTCAAGGGAAGGAGTCCCTTTTGCATAAGGTTCTGTTTCCTAAGTATGGGAGAAATCTGGAAATGGATTTTGCTAGGAGGAATGGATCGGTGTCCTTGAAGTTGATTTGCAATGGGTACAAGTATTTGAGCCAATTATCAGGTGGACAGTTGGAGATGGTAAAGCTATTAATGTTTATGAAGATATTTGGGTTATGGATAAAAGTTTTCAGTTTTTGCCTACTTTTGTCAAAACATTGGATATCAGAAGTTTATATGTGGAGAATTTCTTAAAAGATGGAAGTTGGGATACTTTAAACATGAAAGAGTACTTTGGGGAAGAATTAGTTAAAATGATATCTTCTATTATTTTATGAGAATGTGAAGACAATTTAGAGCTTATTTATAAGCTCTCAGGGAAAACCATATCAGCACTAGCAGTAAAGGCTTTGGAAATTTAAAAAATAGAGAATTCTATTTGGTCCAGATTTTATGAAATGAAGCTAATCCGAGAGTGAGGTTATTTTGGTGGAGGTTGTTCAATATTGCAATTCCAACTAATCATTTTCTCTGTTATAGGAGATTGCAAGGACATAATAAGTGTCCTAGATGGTGTGATGAAGTGGAGAACATTGATCACATTATTTTCGGTTGCATGAAGATTAAAGAAGTGATGGCTGTATTAAACAAGTGGGCAGATTTTACTTCTTTGGAAGCTTGTTTCTTATGGCTGGATTTGCAAAATTCCTGGATGAAAAATCTGTTTTATAATTCAGTATACCATTCATGGAAGGCAATGAATATTTTTGTTCATGAAGGGAAAAAATTCAGTGCTGTGAAGATTGCTTCGGAAGCTGTTTGTAGTTCTGCAGTTTTAAACAATCTAAGAGCGGCTCAAATTCAGGTATAGAGGATGCTAATCAACCACTTGGGTTGCTGAATTCTTGGCATTCTCCTCCTCCTGATTGGATTAAAGTGAACATAGATGCTGCTCTTCATAACTCATACAAAGCTGGAATCGGAGGAGTATTTAGAGATCATTATGGGAGGTTTTTGTTGGCTTTTGGAAAACCTCCAATTCATTGGGATGCAGCGGCTGTAGAGCTTCAATCTATCCTTGCTCTTAAATTTGTTTTTAAAGAATGGATGCTAAACTACAAAGGACTTATCATTGAAGGTGATAACATGAATGTGATCAATTTCATCAAGGGCTTGGTGAAGAAAGGAGGTAATGAATCGCCTGACATTTCTTTTTGTTAAAAATTTTGATTATGTTTTATTTAATTATGTTGATAGGGGAAGCAATAAGCTAGCAGATCTTTGTGCTAACTTTGCTTGCTTTAGCTCTTTTCTTTGGAATGATGTGAGTTTAAGTGATATCCATCCTTCCTTCATCAATTTGTTGGAGAAGGAGTCGGATGCTTGTAGAAAGTAAGTTTGTTTTTTTCTTCTGATTAATAATAAAGCTCTCTTGCTTTGTCTTCAAAAAAAAAAAAACATTTCTGATAAATTAATTCAATTCTTCTAGCATAGCCAAAATCTAAAATTTATCAGAAAGTGCTTTATTTATATTAGTGGGTTCAATAATTGAAATAAAGGCTGAGTGGTTTCACTTCTTTGCTAAGTCCATGCCTAGTCCTAATACCTTCGCTTGGATCTCCAAAAATTAGTTCTTTAGGATGACTCTTAGGATATTTTTATTTTTTTCGGCAATATATTTTATGTTCCAACATTCTCTTCAAGATTTATTTTTTCAATTCCTTGAGATATCTCTTCAATATGTTCTTTTTCTAATCTTTACTCTTTAAAAATACTAGATTCATCAAAAACTAAATGGGTGGTCTCCTCAATTACTAAATTTTTTTGTTAAAAACTCTATAGGATTTGCCGAAACTAGAATATCCTAATAAAATTCTTTCATCAAATTTAGGATTAAATTTTCTTAAAGCAATTTTGCCATTATTATGAATGAACACCTTACATCCAAAGACATGTAAATGTGAAATATTAGGTGTTCAGCTTAGATCTATTATTCACCTATTCATAACATAATAAGTCGTACTAACTACTTTAACCAAAAAATATTTCAGAAGTGAATATTCAGCCAATATAGCTCTAACGACTTCTATCAATATTCCATTCTTTCTTTTAACAACCCAATTCTATTAAGGGATCTTAGGAGCTGAAAGTTATGATCTATTCCTTATTCTTTATAAAAGACTTCAATTTTTTTATTTTTAAATTCCTCTCTATGATCACTTTGAATTATAAGAATTTCACAACCTAGCTTCCTTTGTATCTAAGTGGGAAATTTTTATATTCATCAAATGATTCACTCTTATGTAATAAAAATGTAATCTAAGTGAATCTTGAATAATCATCTATAATTACATACCCAAAAATTTTTCCTTCTAGACTTACTGTGCTAACCAATCCAAAAAGATCCATATGTAGAACTTCTAATGTTTTGCTAGTTCTAAATTCCTTAATTGAATCAAAATAGGACTTAACTTATTTTCTTAATTGACATGCATCACACAGGTTATCCTTAGTGAAGTCTAATTTGGGTTATCCACTAACCAATTCTTTCTGGATAATCTTTCTAAGATGTTTCATGCTTGTATTATAGTGTCTTCTATGCTATAACCATGATTCATTAGTGATAGTTTTGAGACAAAAAGCATTAAAAGATTTAACAAAATTTAAATCAAGCATGTAAACATTATTTATTTTATTTTCATGCAATACACTAATTTAATTTTGACTTATAATGTAACTTGTAGGAAAAAATTTAATGCTAAAACCCTTATCACAAAGCTAACTAATACTTAACAAATTATGTTTTAAGCCTTCAACGAATAAAACATTCTCAATAAAGAAACTGTTCTTGTTGCTAATCATACATGTACCTACAACTCTCCTAATGGTATTGTCTCTCAGTGTCACTTTACCTCCATTTCTAGCTTCCAACAATATGAATTGAGTTGTATCTCCAGTCATATGTTTTGAACATCTACTATTTAGGTACCAAATGCTCTCACGAGGGCTTGTATAATAGCATTTTTTCAAAATTATCAAATGTTAGACTTGGGAATCAAAATATATTTGGGTTCTCTTGACAATGATAATCTAGATGCAAGTTTGATATGATATGATTTACGCATCTTAATTCTCCACACTAGATGTGTTCTATTATGAATTGTACAAGTGTGGGATATTTGTCCTATCATTCCACATGAAAAGCATTAAACACTAGGAAAATGATGTATCAATCTATGTGAGTTGTAATGTCTTTTCCTAAATTTTGAAATTATTTACTTTTGATTAGGATTATAAAATTATTCAAGTGTAGGAGGTGTCTTACTTACCTTAATGGCATTCAATTATTCTACAACATATGACTCGCACTTTTTAAAATTGAATTATCAACTTTCAACTCATGTTCTATTTGATCTGATTCAGTCATAAACACTTTAAAATCATTTTTAAGTTTAGTTTGTGATGATTTTAATAGTTCATACTTTTTGTTCAAATCATCAAATTCATTCAACTAGGCCATGGGGTTGATATCTATGTTTACGTGATCGTTCCTAAAGATTTCCTATTCTTTTTGTAAACTTAAAATTTATATGTTCAGTTTAGTATGCAATTTTTTTGAGTTTTCTATATGCATTATGTATTTTCTCAAAAATTTTAAATAATTCATCATAAGATAAATCACATACCTCCTCTTGATCCTAATGATCAAGTTTGTCTGCTATTAAGTACAAGTTTGTGACTTCCTCTTCTGCTTCTTTTTCTAATGATTCTAAAGCTGAGTCAACCCAGAAAGATCTTTATAGTCTTTTTTTTCCTTCTTAATATTGGTTTTCTCCTCAACTTTCTCCTTGCTAGGATTAGCTTTAAGATTTGGGCAGTCGATCTTAATATGTCTAGACATCCTACATTCATAACAAATGACATCATTTGAAACTTTTGCGTTCCTATTGAATTTATCTTTGTTCCAGTGCTGACATCTTTGTTGTTTCCACCTAAGAAAAATTATGAATTGCCTTATCATAAAAGCAGTATCTCCTTCATCCTGATGTAATGATTGATCACTGTCTGAATCATTTACTTTCAATATTATATTCTTCACCTTTCTCTTGTCAACTGCATCAATATTTCATTGAGTTACGCCTTGCTCGTATGCAATCAGTGATTCAAGTAGATTATCAATATAATAGACATTTAAGTCTTTTGACTCAATTATGGAAGTTATATTTGCATCATAATAAGTTGGTAAACAACGTAGGATTTTACTACCTTTTTTCAAATTAGTTAGTTCCCTACCTAAATCAAGTAATGAGGTAACTATCTGAGTAAAACATGTATACATGTCTGAGATTGACTCATTCAGTTTCATACAAAAAAGTTTATAGTTATGTAATAAAATATTCAATTTGGATTCTTTCACCTCATTAGTTCCTTCATACATTATGCAAAGTCTATCCAAGATTTCTTTTCCATTTTACTAGTTGAAACACACATGTAGTCCTTAGATTTTAATGCATAGAAAAAACTATTTAAATATTTTGTGTTTAACTAAGCTAAGTCTTTTTCCTCTAATATCAAATCAGTAAATAATGTTTCATTCCTAATTCCATCAACAAGTCTAGTGGGTCTAGTGTAACCTTCTTTTATTAAAATCTATATGCGATAGTCAAGCGATTAAAAAAGAATTAGACATGCAAGTTTTCTAAAAGTCAAAAGCAATGTTATCAAATAGTGGTGGTCTAGTGATCGAATATCTTTCAGGAGAGTTCCAGTTTTTAAAAGTAGCTATGATCATTTCTCCAAAAAGTTGTCTAAACTGTAATTTTTGGAATAGGCTCTGATACCATTTGAAAGTTCGAGCAAGTTGTTAGACCTAATAGAACTGTCCCAAGGCTAACCAAAAGGGGGGTGAATTGGTAATTTAAAAAATATCTTGGATTTTAGAAAAACCATTTTAAAAAATTTTAATCAATGATCTTGAAGTATGATATTGCTTGTAGAAATAGATTTCCACAAAATATTTTTCAATCACAGTAACATAAAGTACAAAAAATAAAAATGCAATAAAAAGTAAAAGAATAGAAGAACACCAAATTTAATAGTGGTTCGGTCCAACTAGATCTACATCTACTCCTTGGAGACTCTTTCTCTATATATTACACTAAACACAAGAGACTCTCCTTTTGCTCCCATAGCAAGGCAGAGAAGCCCTTACAAAAAACTCTCTTCCACCAACTCGGTGTGACAGAGTACCGACATCCTTTCACACCCTCCTGGTGATGGTAGAGTACCAATGTTTTTTCTCACCTTCCTAGTGATGCAGAGTACCAATGTCCTTTCTCACTATCTTAGTGATGGCAAAGTAACAACGTCCTTTCTCACCCTCCTGGTGAAGGTAGAGTACCATGGTCTTCTTTGAAAATCCTTTCTCAAGAGCCTTTAAGGAAGTAGGGCAGAATTTTGAAGAACAAATAAGAGATCCTTACCTTTAGGCAACCTTGGGAATCCCTTCTCAATTTCTTCTTACAAGATCTCTCACTCTTCACTCCAAAAAATACTCTCTCAAATACTCTCCTAAGAGAAATTCACAGCAAGATATTGAGTGTCAATTTTTAGTACCTTTATATATGAAAGACAAGAAAAATTATCAAAAAAAATTGAAAATTACAATTGAAATGCACTCAAATTGTACAGTTTAATCATGGACTGTCTATACGAACAATTTAAAAAATCCATGTATGATCCAATATGAATCACATTTCGTACATTGTCATTCATAGTACGAACTGACAGTGTACTGTATGAATAGTTCAAAACTGAACCTATTCATCTAGTACGATGTTGTATGAACCTTATTTCATACTATATCAATCGTATGTATGAACTAATAATATATAGTACAAAAAATTAATACAAATCATGCTTTATCTTGATTGAACATGAACAACCCCATTTTATACTTTGTGAATCATCTATATGAATGAACACAGTACAGTACAATCAAATTAAAAATCAAATGAGTTCGTTTGGTATGCACCCATTTCATACTCTGTGAATCCTTTGTATTAATTAATATCGTATAATAAGATTAGTTTAAAATCAAATGAGTTTGTTTGGGATGAATTGTACGCACTTATCTCGTCCTCTACGAATCGTCTGTTCAAACTTACACCATATAGTACGATCAATTCAAAAAAATTAAGAATGATTTGATTATCTTCATTTTGGGGGAAATATTATCACAAATCATCCAGTGCAATTGGTTTTAAAAATTTAAGTTTGAATCACTCCCCCGGTGTGTGTGTGTGTGTGTGTGTGTGTGTGTACACGATTATCCAATTTCAATCACACTCTTTCAGACTCAAGAAAAATACAAAATTTATAGTCTTCATTACATGAAACCCTAATCTACTCTATCTTGAAGTCTTCAGTAGTCTAGAGTATGATTTTCTTGAAATATTCGTACACAAATAACAAACAAAAATATATCCAATGTATGTTTGGAGAAATAGTAATCACAAAAATAATATTTTTTATCATAAAAAATCACTTTATCTAAAACTCAATCTTGAATTCTAAGTTGCAACAGATTGATCATAATTATTGTTAACCATAAGACATTGGTTTGTTACCTCCTCTTCTGCTTCTGGTTAAGATGATTGTGAAGCGAAGTAGGCCCAAAATACTTTATGTATTTTTTGCTTTCCCCTCTTGAACTTTGGCTTCTCTTTACCCTTATCCTTAATCGAGTAAGTATTTAGGTTAGGGCAGTCAGTTTGGAGGTAACCTAGTTTCTTGCATTCAAAGTAAATTGTTTTAGAAGAAACTTTAACATTTTTGTTACATTTACCTTTGCTCCAATGTTATTTATGATGCCACTATTTTGTTTTCAGAAAGCTCATAAGCTGTCTTATTATTAAGGTGATGTCATCATCCTTCTCCACTACAGAATTTTTACTTTCAATCATTTGCTTTTAGTGCTATAATTTTCTCGTTCTTCTTCTCTCCTTCATCATTTTGCCTTTGAATAACTCCATGCTTGTAGGCAATGAGTGACCCAAGTAAATTATCAATGGAGTAAACATTCAAGTCTTTAGATTCAGTAATTGCAGTTATCTCAACATCATAAGAATTAGGAAGATAACATAGAATCTTATTAACATTTTAGAATTTTTAAGTACTCTACCCAATTCATACAAGGATGTCACTATTTGTGTAAACCTAGTATACATTTTAGAAATTAATTCACCAGGTTTCATATGAAATAGTTTGTAGTGATCAAGTAGGATGTTTAACCTATATTACTTTATTTCACTAATTCCTTCGTAGGTTATGCATAGATTATCCCAAATATATTTTCCAGTAGTATAAGTTGACATACGCATATGATCTTAAGATTTCAATGCTCAGGAAAAATAGTTTAAAATTTTTGCACAGTTGTACTAAATCACTATCCTCATTACTCCATTTGTTAAACGACAATTCAGTTTTAATGCCATTCATAAAATGATAAGGTGAAGAATATCTCACTTGGATTAATATCTACATGCGATAATCTATAGACTGTAAGCGATAATCCATAGACTGTAAGAAAGTACACATGCAAATTTTCTAAAAATTAAATGGTCAAATAAAGGTGGACAGTTATTAATAATCCTCCATAGTGTTTCAGTTAAAAAAATGCGCCATTGATCATTTTTCAAACGTTTTATAAAACCTTATTTTTGAAACTCGCTCTGATACCACTTAAAAGTTCAAGGAGCTTATGAGACCTCAATGAATTAGCCTATGTGAATTGGTTATTTAAAAAAAAAATTATCACAAGGAAATTACCCTTTTTTTATTTTTTAAAAACTTAAAATAAATAATTTGATCACCGCATGTGAAAGCTAATAAACTTAACAATAGTTATAATAATTTTGAAAATAATTAAATCAACTCAATGTAACATCAACCATAGATTCTCAACCAAGAAATTATATGGAAAATAAATTATAGAAAAGTAAAATAGAAAAGAGCACACCATAATTTTTTTAGTGATTCAGTCAACCTTAACCTACGTCCACTCCCTGAAGTTCTCCGCTCCAAAAATTGCACTAACACAAAGTGACTCTCCTTTTACACCCACACCAAGGCGGCGAAGCCCTTATTGACTCACTTTCACCAACCCTAATATGGTGGAGTGCTGGAAGCTATGTTACCATCCTCAGTGACGGCAACGAACCTTGAATAATTTTTCTTCCTCCTTGAAAAGGTAGAAAACATAAAGATTTTTCTCCCTCCCAAAGAAGGCAGCATACCTCCAATCTTTTTCTCCCTCCTAGAGAAGGTAGAGTACCCCGAGGACTTGAATTTAAAGCCTCTCTCCTAAGAGAGCCTTCAAGGACTCACCAAGGCCCAGAAGGATCATGGGTGTAGCTAACCTGGAGCAATCATGTGATCTCCTCACACTCCTTCTCCCTCATGCTCAACCTCACCTTCTCCTTCCTCTCAAACCCTGGATCTCTCATAGAGTTCCTTCAGTAGTCACCCAATCCTCTCTTATTTCAAATAGATTTTAAAAATATTACATAAATATTAGGCTTCAAAAAACCCTAAAAATTCAAGTTGGCTATCACTATTCATACAATATGATTGGAATTTGTATAATACAATAGTTCAAAGACTAGAATAGTCTAGTACGATGCAAACAGTTGTTTAGATAAACTGTTCAACTTTTCGAACAACTCATACACCATAATCCAAGATCATCAAGTATAATATGTTTGCTTTCTCTCTATTTGTACAAGATGATTCCAATAATGATTGCAGATCATCTCTATCAATTGTCCCATACTACTCTCTTCGTACTGTACAGTTAGTTAGTTTCAAGTTGCTCATCTAGTATGATAACAATATCATAAAGTACGACCATTTTAAAAATCATGATTTTGTTGGCATGATATTTAGAATGACCAAATTTTTTCTCTGAATCATATGGTACGGTCTACTATCTTTAATTAAATCATGATTTGATAGACTAATTATAGGGTATAATTTTAGTCAGATTTTAAAATTTTGTACAGTATAATTAGTTAAAAATCAATTTTCAAATAGCTTACTTAATTTATTTAGAGACGGGTTTATAGGTCATAATGAATCGTACTATATAATCCAAATCATATAATATGATTTGTTCATAGAAACTAATTATTCAATTAATTGTTAACCCCATTCTCTTTATAATTGATCATATAATACGATTGTAAATCATATAGTACGATTAGTACATAAAATTTTACATTACTTTTTTTTCTCACTCCCATTGTGTGAGTATGCATGGTCACCTAATTGCATAAACTCTTATGTGGCCATACTAAAAAGTTACAAATAAAGAAAAATAAAAGTATAGACTCTTTTACTTGAAATCTTATTCTACCCAGTCTTGAGCTTCCAGTAACCTTGAGCATTATATATTTTACATGTACTATTAGAGCTCATAGACAAAACAAATATCCAAAATATTCACTTGAGAAAATAGCAATTCAATCAATAATATTTATCATCATCAAAATCACAGACTAGGGATCCCGGATTGCAACAAAGAAATCCCACCATAAGCTCAATGAACTTTTTCCACATTCCCCTCATGGATAATAATATCTATTTTTCTATAAATATTAAACACACATGGATTATAAATAATGTATAAAACTTAAAGTAATTATATAGAAATTATGAAGGTGTATCAATATTGTCAAATTATAATATATCTCTTGATACATGTATATATGATTCTTAGAAATCCCTGAATTTATAGATTAAAATTAGAATATCATTTTCATTCAAACTTATTAAATTATTAAAATACGTAATGAATGTATATATTAAAAACATGTCTTGATGCCTGCTTATAACTCTACTTCCCCTTATAACTTCCTTTAAACCTTCCACACCCATAAGGCAATGAAGTCAAAGCAAAATAGAAAACCTTTTATGCTAACATAAAGGAAGTGGGTCCATAAAACTCCCACATCCACACAAAAGTAGATGGATATGAAAGTATGAGATGCGCCAAGAGGGGGATGAATTGGTAATTCTTGCAATAAAATAACAATCTTAAATAGGAGATCTTTTTTTTTATTTTAAATTTCAAACAAAAAAATTAAACTTGATGTGGAAGTGAATAATTAAAAACATGATTGCAACAATTGGTGGTGAAATTTTAACTTTCACAACAAAGAATTAGAACATGATTTTCACCAAGTAGTTATAACAAATATAAAATGCAAAACATAAATAAAGTGCAGTAAACGGAAAAATCACACCTGAAGATTCATAGTGGTTCAGTCACTTACATACGTCCACTCCTCGGAGTCCTCCAATCTGGGAATTTCACTTCTCAAAACTAATTCTCCTTTTTCCCCCACAACAAGCTGGAGAAGCCTTTACAAACCCTCAGTTTCACCAACCTGGTGTGGCAGACAAACGCTGTGTCACCCTTTCGGTGACGATAGTGAATCTTCTTATTTTTTCCCTCCTAAAGAAGGAAGAGTATCTTAGAGGATACGTACCTTAAAGGATCTCCCCCATAGAAATCTTCCCACAAGATCTTCTTGGGCCAAAGGAGGAGCAACGTGCAGCAAGCTAGGAGCAACTGTGTGATCTCCCTCACAAACACACCTTGTAGCCTTTGAGCCATTGATCCATTGAGTCGGAGTGGGGCAAAAGTATAGTATGATTAGTTCACAAGTAGCCATTGAGTCGCAGTAGTTCGTACAGTACGATGTAAACTAGTACAGTTCGATCTATAGAGAGTGAAAAAAAAAATTTCACTTAAAATAAAGCTCTCCCCCTGTGTGTGGTCATAATTGCTCAGTTTGCATACACTTTGTGGCTAGACTAAGGAAAAACAAAAAGTAAAAGAATAAATGAAAATTACAATGTTACACACTTCACATCCTACTCTACCCAATCTTGAGTCTACTTATTGCCTTGAGTAATATGTGATCTCCCTAAAATATTAGTACTCACAGACATGAGCAATATCAAAGTATTCAATGAATAATGAAGTAATTCAAATCGACATTATTTATCATCATCAAAATCTCAGGATAGGGGTTATGGACTGTAATAATCTCCCCCTTTTTGATGATGTCAAATACTGTTGTCGATAAACAAATTCACATAATTTTTTGTTTTCTTTTTTTAAGGAAACATAAAAGCATGAATAAAACCACGAACAGATAAACATGTATTTCATAAGTAAAACAAAAGGTAAACAAGACATCTAAACTAAGTAGACTACGACAAACTTCTCTCCCTTTTAACATCACCAAAAAGAGGAGTAACGGACAAAACATATAACAAACATAAGACAGTGACAAGTCAAAAAGCGGGATCCTGATTAACTGGTAGAGGAGGTCGCTGAAAGTAGTGGTGGATGGAATCAAACTGCTAATCAATCAAAGAAAATCATTTCCCAAACAACAGTATGTCCTCCTCGTGTTGTTGGCATTGTTCTTAAATGTGAGCATCAAGGTGACTTTGAAGTTGGTCGAAACGTTTGACTAGATCATCATAAGGATAAGTAGGTGTACGTCCTCAGTGTGGTGCTTGTCATCGTGGTGGAGTAGGTTCTCCTGCTGGAGCAACCTCTCCTTTATAAAAATTAAGCTTGTCATGTACTTTCTGCTGATGAAATAAAATACGGAAGGAAACATCCGTATAGAAAATGGGTAAATTGTTGGGTTCACATAGATAAGTTAACTGGTATTTATTTTGAAGAATGTAACCTATGAGGTGGCCAAGAGCTAAGTTGAGTTTTTGAAGGGTAGTAGGAAGGCTCACTAGGGTCATGTTTTAAATATAATCAAGGATTAAATCAGCTTCATCAAATTTAGTGTTTGACATGATGAGGTAGGTTATAACAGATAGGATTGGGGTCAGGCAAATCCTATCACCAACTTTGGGTATGATTGATGTACGAAGTACATGTTGAATCATGCGGGCATTTTGTGTTAGAGACTAGACAAGTGGTAGGTGTTGATGAAAAGCAGCATTTCTAAGGACTAGATTGACGACACTCCAGTCAAATTCATTTGTAAAGAATGAGTGGGCTCTAGGACCTTCAATAGAAAGCCCGATGTATTGGGCTAGGTCTGCCTTAGTGATTTTAACTTTCTATCTATAAACAAAGGAGGTAAGGGTTAGATTTTCTACATTCATAGTGCGATTGGCAAGGAATTCAAAGAGTAGCTCTGAATTTTAAGGGAATGCTAAGGTGAGTAGGAATTGGAGAGTAGTGGATGCAAATAAACCCATCACTGCAAAGTTTAAGGTGGCTTGATTGAGCATTCAAGGGGGGGTAATCTTGCATGCCTTAAACTTGTGGTATGCTTCTTCATCTTTGGCGGATAAAAAGGGGTCATCATGATGACGAGAGGAAGAAGAGCTTCCTAGGACAAGTTGTCTATGCTTTCTTGAGCTTGCCAATGAGGAAAATTAAGTGTAGAGGGAGTGAAGTGGGAAAGGAATGAGTAAAGTGATCTTAGATGCCCTCTAATTTATAGAGTTTTTAGACTATCGTACAGTATAATCTAGGATTGTACAGTATGGTGTGCAATTAAGTTGTCTGGATGAATGGTTGGGAAAAGGTGGTTAAATCATACAGTACGATCAGCATAGTACATTACGATATAAAGGAATTGGGTTTGTCCCGAGGAGTCATCGGTACGATCATTGACAAAAAGGTTCATATAGTATGAATAGGTATTCATACGGTACTAATCTCAATTATGTCATACCAACTAACTTGAATTCATCCCAATCCATTTTCACACGTGGATAATATAGTACAAAGAAGAGATATTGTATAGTATGAAGTGCAATAATATCATACCAAACAATTTGAATGCATAGCCACATGCATTGTACAGTTTAATGAGAATTATCCAGTATGATATGTAGATAATAAATTAAATCTATATAGTTAGTTTAACAGGGGGCTATGATTTATGCCGTTGTGATAGATCGTACAGTACAAATAAAAGTCATACAGTACGATGGAAAAAATGTTCAATTTAGGAGTTCAGTGGGGTGAGTGCGTGTTGATAAGGAAATACCTTAGACCTTTTTTTTATTATTTTTTTTCATGACGCATGAATGTCTATGACACCAAATCTTGTCCTTAAAGTGCTAAATGTGTTGTAGGCTAGTAGTTTCATGAATATGTCTGCTAATTGATCTCCTGTAGTTATATGTTATAATTCCATGTCTCCTTTAGCTACATCTAATGTCTATGTGATTTATTTGAGAGTGTTGAATTGGATTTTAGATATGCAGATTGCACTTGTGTTGTCACACATAATTGGGATGATTCTGAATGGCAATCCAGGTTTTAGAAGTTATTTTTTCAACCATAGCACTTGTGTAACACAACTTCCTACTGCTATATATTCTGCCTCAAACGTTAAGAGGGATACCAAATTTTTCTTCCAACTCAACCAAGAAACTAAAGATTGTCCTATGAATTGGCAGGTGCTAGAGGTGCTTTTCCTATCTACGCTACATCCTACAAAATTAGAATCTGAGTACCCTAAGATTTCAAAGGAAGTGATTTGCCTAGGATACCAAATTCCTAAGTTTGGGGTGCCTAGTAGATATCTAAGGATTCTCTTGACCGTAGTTAAGTGAGACTCTTTAGGATCAGCTTGAAATTAGGCATAGAGGCACACGCTTAACATTATGTCTGATCTACTAGCAGTTAAGTAGAGGAGATCAGATTATTCCTCTATATTTTTTTTGTTCTACTGACTTTCCATTTAGGTCTTTATCTAATTGAATCGTAGAGCTTATTGGAGTGTTCATGGGCTTAGCACTGTACATTTCATATTTTTTTAGAATATCCTTAATGTATTTTGTTTGGCTAAAAAATATTCTATCATCCATTTATTTTACACTAAAACTAAGAAAGTAATTAAGCTCTCCCGTCATGCTCATTTAAAACTCGTTATTCATTATTTTTGAGAATTCATCACATAAGATTTTATCTGCAGATCCAAAAAAAATGTCATCTTCATAAATTTGAATAATGAGAATTTCATCTTTAACTTTTTGTAGAGAGAGAGAGTGGTGTCCACACTACCCTTTACAAATCCTCTATCTAGTAAAAATGAGCTAAGTCTTTCATACCAGGCTCTAGGTGCTTACTTTAACCCATACAGTGACTTTTTAATTTAAATACATGGTTTGAAAATTGTGAGCTTTCAAATCCAGAGGGTTGCTCAACATAAACATCCTCTTTGATTATCCCGTTTAGAAAAGCTCTCTTTACATCCATTTGATATAATTTAAAACCTTTGAAGCAAGCAAGGGATGACTAAAAGAGTATCTCCATTCTCTAGGCAAATCATCCTGAGGTTCTCCTCTTTCTCCTATGGTCATAATTTCTACTCCCTGAATTGCCTCTACTTCATCTTCTTCAAATTTGGGTTCAAAGGACTTATCTGATTCATCAAATACTATATGGATGGATTCTTCTACTACTAGGGTTCTCTTATTGAAGATTCTATAGGCCTTACCTACAGATGAATAACCTAAGAAGATACCATTGTCAGCCTTGGGATAATATTTTCTTAAGGGAACGTTTCCATTTATTAAGATAAAATATTTGCATCTAAACACATTTTAAGTGCGAAAGATTCGGTGTCCGACCCATAAGGAGTTCATAAGGCATTTTATTCAACTTTGATGTAATGTTCACCCTATTTAAGACATAATATGCCATGTTTACCGCTTCTGCCAAAAAATATCTAGGAAGAGTGCACTCAACTAACATTGCCCTAGTAGCTCTACCAAGGTTCTAATCTTTCTTTCTGCTATTACATTTTGCTGAGGAGTTCTAGGGTTAGAGAAGATATGCTCTATTCCTATCTCTTGACGGAATGATTCAAATCTTTCATTTTGAAACTCTCCACCATGATCACTATGGATTGTTGAGATTTTGCATCCTAATTTTCCATGAAACCAAGTGGACAAAGTCTTAAATTCCTCAAACAACTCATTCTTATTGTATGAATCTTACCCAAGTGAATCTAATGAAGTCGTCTTCAATTTTAAAACCATAATTCTTCCCACCTAGGCTAGTTGTGCTAACGGGTCAAAACAGGTCCATGTGAAGGATTTCTAGTGGCTAGATATGATCACATTCTTGGTTGAATGAAATGATGATTTTATTTATTTTCCTAGTTGGCAGGCATCGCATAGATGGTCCTTAGTGAAGTTTAACTTAGGTACGCCTCTAATTAGATTATTTTAGGTGATATTTCTAAGTGTTTTCATACTAGCATGGCATAGTTTTCTATGATATAGCCACGAGTCATCTATTATTGTTTTTAAATACAGTGAATTTGTATTTTTAATACAATCAAGATATAATATGTTAACATTTTTTATTCATTTTCCTTCTAATACAAGTTTTTCATTTAAACTAATTAGGTATTTATCAGAAAGAAATTTTATGACGAAACCTTTGTCACACAATTGACTAATGCTTAACAAATTATGTTTTAAACCATCAACTAATAAAACATTTTCAATTAGGAGATTTTTAGCATTACCAACAATACCTGAGCCCACCACTTTTGTGGTGATACTATCTATCTCCTAATGTTAGTTTGCCTCCGATCCTGGTCTCCAGTATAATGAACTTCTTCATGTCTCCAGTACATGTCTCGAGCATTCACTATTCATGTACCACATGCACTCACTAGGTCTTTTATGAGAATACCCCTACAAAGTCATTCAAGGGTAAGATTTGGGAACCCAAGTGAGTTTGGGTTCCTCCTTATGCTTGTAAGAATGAAATGTATACATGCTATGCTGTGATGAATGCAATTTCGATCTCCATAATAGGTGTGTCCTATGGTGAATCGTGCACGTGAGGGCAATGTGACCTAGCATGTCACAAGAGAAGCACCTAAAACTAGGAAATGGGTTCGCTAACCTATGTAGGTGGTGATGCCTCTTCATAAAGCTATGTGATGCATGTAATGCCTAGGGTTTGCTTGGTTGGGCTAATATGGATGATATCTTATCTTTTTCAAGTGCTATGATTTTAGTTTTCAATGCATTATTTTCATATTTATATATGCAACTTCCACTTTTAGATGATGTTCATTACTATATATCTCCCATGCAAATTCCTCTAATATCTTATACTTCATTTCCAATTCAATATGCGATGTTTTTAAGGATTCATGTGCATAACATAATTCAATATGCTTTTTGTTTAATGCATCAAACTCATCGAGTAGGGACATGTGTTCTCTATCTAAATTAGAACTTTCTTTAACTAAGTGAGCATTCTCAGTTTGTAAAGTATTAAACTCAATGTTAAGACTAGCATGCATTTTCTTTAACCTGCTATATGATTCATAGAGTTCTCAGAAATAACCAATAAATCTTCATATAAAAGTTGACATATCTCGTCTTGATCCGATTGATGAAGATTATTGTTAGCTATTAGATACAAATTCGTTACCTCCTCCTCTATTTCTTCTTCGACGATTCTGAGGCAGAGTCGGCCTAAAATGCCTTTTGAGTCTTCATCTTCCCTTTCTTATATTTCATCTTCTCCTTGCCTTTTTCCATATTTGGTTGGATCTCTATGTTGGGATAGTCAGCTCGGAGGTGACCTGGTTTTCTGCACTAAAAAATTATTTTGTTAGATGAAACTTCAAAAGATCTTGAGCTTTTACCTTAGTTCCATTTATTCTGATGACGCCTCTATTTTCTTTTCAAAAAATTTTTGAACTATCGGGTCATCAGGGCTATAATGTCAACTTCCTCTATTGCAGAACTTTCACTATTTAAGTTGTTCACTTTCAAATCCACCATTCGCTCCTTGTTTTCTCCTGCATCATTTTGCCCTTGATTAACTCATAGCTTGTAAGCAACGAGTGACCAAAGTAAATTGTCAATTGAATAAATATTTAAATCTTTTAATTCAATAATTGAAGTAATTTTAACATCATAAGAACTCAATAAGCATATCAAAATATTATTAACTTTTTCAGAATTAGAAATTTCTCTACCTAAAGCATGCAAGGATGTCACTATCTAGGAGAACCTAGTTTACATGTCAGATATAGTTTCACTAGGTTTCATATAGAAGAGTTCATAGTTTTACAGTAAAATGTTTAACCTAGACTGTTTAACCTCACTAGTTTCTTTGTACATAATACACAGTCTATCTAGATATCCTTACCAGTAGCACAGGTAGATACTCTCATGTAGTCCTCAGATTTTAATGCACAAAAGAAACAATTTAAGCACTTTACATTTAATTATGCTAGATCTCTATCCTCATTACTCCATTCACTAAAAGGTACTTGAGTTTTCATGCCATTCACAAGTTTAAATGGTGCAGTGTAACCTTCTTAAACCAGCATCCACATACGATAGTCTATAGACTATAAAAATGTGGACATTCTAATTTTCCAGAAATTAAATGGAATGTTATCAAACAGGGGTGGACGAGTTATAGATTAACACTCGGCGGTATTACAATTACCAAAATGACCATGATTGATTTTTTAAGGTTTTCTAAAACATTATTTTTGAAACCCCGCTCTGATACCAATTGAAAGTATGAATGCACCAAGAGGGGGGTGAATTGGAAATTTTTGTAATAAAATAACAATCATAAACAAGAGTTCTATTTTTTTGTTTTAAATTTTAAACAAGAAAATTAAATTTGATGCATAAGCGAATGATTAAAAATACGATTACAACTATTGGTGGTGAAATTTTAACTTACACAACAAAGAACTAAAGCATGATTTTTACTAAGCAGTTATAACAAATAAAAAATACAAAATATAAATAACTGCAATAAAAAAAAAAAATCACACCATAAAATTTATAGTGGTTTAGTTGCTTGACCTACGTCCACTCCCTGAAATCCTCCACTTCGAGAATTTCACTACTCAAAAGTAATTCTCTTTTTGCCCCTAGATCAAGGCTAATTAGCCTTTACGAACCCTCTCTTTCACCAACCCAATGTGGCGGAGTAACAAATGCTACGTCACCCTTCTGGTGACGGTAGCGAACCTTCTCATTTTTCTCCCTCCTGGAGAAGGTAGAGCACCGTAGAGGATACGAACCTTGAAGGATCTCTCTTTTAGAAAGCTTCCCATAAGATCTTCTTGAAAGTTCGTTGGGGATGTTAAGCCCTATGAACTTAGTCCCAAAGCTAATTAATAGAGAGGTGAATCGGTACTTTAAAACAAACACAATCCCAAACCAATATTCACCACAACGAAAACCAATGCGGAAGAAAATAAATGCGGAAGCAATAAAAAGAAAAGAACACACCGGATTTATAGTGGTTCGGTCAAACCTTGACCTACGTCCACTCCTTGGAGGCACCCTCCAAGTATTGCACTACAAAAGTGTCTCTCCTTTAGCCCCCACAGCTAGGCGAAGAAGCCCTTACAAAATCACTTCCACCTTCCCCGGTGCGGCGGAGTCACCGGGTCCTTTGACATCAAAGAGATCTTCTTCTTTGGTGAACTTCCCTCAAGACAAGCCTTGAATCCGATGGTACTAAGGTGCGAGTTCGTCGGAGCAACCGTGTGGATCCCCCACCACACTCCCTTGAGTTCCTCCCCCTCACAGGATCTTCTCCCTCTCAAACTCCACCCTTTCCTCTCTCCCTTTCAAGCTCTCTCTTCAAGTTTCCCCCACAAGAACGAAGCTACAATGGCTGTCAAAGACACTTACAAAGTGCCATGCCATAGCTTAAATAGAAGCTCTCAAAACGAGCTCATTAATGCAAGTTACCGACATTATTGTCCAGGACGATAGGTATATCGTCCTGGCCGATTAGTACAAATTCAGCTCATCAGCCTGGGACGATTTGGGATGATCAGAAGAAAATTGGTTACATCGTCCTGGCCAATATCACGATCGTCCAGGCCGATTAGTTTAAAACCTATTTCAATCGTCCTGATCATCGCCCTGAATACAAGCTGTTCGATGTAGATCGTCCAGGCCATCGTCCTGGCCGATCATGCGATCGTCGCGGACGATGTGATCGTGTCAATCAACCATTAATGCTTTCCAAAGATATCAGATCAATTTAGGCATGATTGAGTTAGATCGTCCTGGACGACAATAATATCGTCCTGGCCGATTTCCTAAAATAAAGACTTCCTAAACTGATTATGGAGGTTGATTCTTTCTGAATTGAGATTATCGTCTTGGCCGATACAAGTATCATCCAGGCCGATCTGTTGACGGCTCCCTTAATGAGGATGCCCTAATTAGGGTTTCTGATTTTGGACATATCGTCCAGGATGATATAAATATCATCCCGGCCGATATTACCAAAAATAAAAATCATATAGGGAACAACAGGAGATCTTCCAAATTACAATCCAACTGGTCCCACACCAAATACAACAGACTCAAGAAAGGAAAAAGATTACAAACTGACTCAGACCTAGTCTACCCAATCTTGAGATGATTCCAAATTGCAGTCCGATCGTGTGAACCTAAAACGTTAGCACATAAGGCAATCGTAGAGAAAAAAGGAATGTTTTCTATCATCAAAATCATAAACCATAGATCCATAACACTTCTCGGGCCACAGGAGGAGCAACGTGCAACAATCTAGAAGAAACCATGTGATCTCCCTCACAAAATCACCTTCTCCTTCCTTTCACAAACCCCAAAATCTTTTCCAAGTAGCTCTCTCTATAGAAATTCCCTTCTTGTCACGTTCAACTCTCTCTTCTTAGTTCAAAAGATAGAAGTTATATATATATATATATAATCAAGCTCCAAGAAACCCTAAATTTTTGATATAGTCATTTCTATTCATACAGTACGATCAAAGATTGCACAGTATGATCAGTTCAAAATAGCCTTCATCCTAGTACGAAGGAGTACGAACAAGCAATTTTTTTGAATAAGATTATACAGTATAATACAACATCGTCCAGTATGATCTATTATTTTCTTTTTGTTCGAACAGGATGAATGCTGGGATGACTAAAACTCATCTCTGTTCATCATTTAATATGATCCACTTCATACAGTATGTTATGTTAAAAGCTTAAGGTCGTCCACTACGATGTTTACACCATCCAGTATGATTAGTTCAAAAATCAAGGGATCATCTGGTATGATGTTCGGGATGATTAAGAATAGCCTCAGTTGATCGTACAGTATGAACATGTCATACAATGCATTATCAATCAGTAATTAATCCTTGATTTAATTAACTAATCATGGGGTTAATTTAAGTAAGTATTCAAAATTTTGTACTATATGTTTTGATCGTACAGTACGATTAATTCAAAATTCAAGATTTAAAAACTTACTTAAATTAATACGGTGGCTTGGGTTTTAAATTAAAAATATATCGTACAATACAATTACGATCATATAGTATGATTAGTTCACAAGTAGCCGTTGAGCTGCAGTATTTTGTATAGTATGATGAAAACTTGCACAGTACGATCTACGGAGAGTTAAAAAAAAATTTCACTTAAAAGAAAGCTCTCCCCTTGTGTATGTGCATGGTTGCTCAGTTTGCATACACTTTGTGGCCAGACTCAAGAAAAATAAAAACAAAAGAATAAATGAAAATTATAATGTTACACACTTTACATCCTACTCTACCCAGTTTTGAGTCTTCTTGTTGTCTTGAGTAATATGTGATATCCCTAAAATGTTAGTACTCAGAGACACAAATAATATCAAAGTATTCAACGAATAATGAAGTAATTTAAATTAACATTATTTGTCATCATCAAAATCTCAGGCTAGGGGTCAAGGACTGCAACAGAATGGGGTTACAACATAACATATAGAGCACTTGTAAAATTTTAGAAAGTGGATATGTAACATATTAAATATCAAAACTTCTCCAATGCTATGTAGTAAGTCATGCAATTTGAATATTTCAACAAATAATTATGACTTTAAACATGAATATGATGATATATGAACCATTAAAATTACCAAAATCAGGTAACATTGCATGTGTCATGACACCACATAAAATGTCATTACAGAGCTTACTAACATAAGAGTTTGTTGCATTAGTGCCCAAATCTAACATCATAATGCTCTATAAAAAAAATTCAAATTTTCCATCCATGCATATAGACCATTGGGACCCACTTCAAAATAGATTCAAACATTCACTTGTATACAAAATATTCACAAACACATGTAGGAGATATTAGTGCAAAATTTTCAATATGTTACCTTTACCTAAGGTCAAAATAAGTATACCTACACACAACTTTATAGAAGGTATGTTAAGAATTTTAAATAGAATTTTCTCAAAGAGGAATAATTCTTTTTAGAGGCTAAAGGAAGAATAATATGGAGCAATGATTTTAGGAAACTCAAAAGTACTCCAGATTATCCTAATATTAGCCTTTAAGATTTTGAATTTGTATTTTAATGTTTGAGCCACTTATTTTTTGGAAAGTTGGGGCCTACATTTTTTCAATCACAAAATTGAGTAAATGCCAAAAAAGTTAGAAAAATGATATAGAAATTCAGGTTTGGACCTTAATGCTAAGGTGAGCACTATAGAGTAATAATGCAAACCATATAAGGAAATGGCATAAAACTTACAACTTATCCCACCAATGGGTTTAGGAAAGCCGAATTCCTTAATTTTTAATCTTACTTGGAGAATACTACCATCTAAACTCTTCAATCAATTTAAAACCATGTGTTGGTAACAATATTGTTATGTTTACACTATCCTCTTTATTGTAAAAGTACCTCAATTAGTGAATGCAAGAGAATTTAATTAAAATGAGCTAACAATTTAAATTGCCAACATCATAGTTCCAGACTTTATAATGTGGGGCCATTTAGCTCTTAAATTAAATTAAGAGGCAAAGAACAAGGCACCATAGTGTGAAACTTAGTAGTGTTATAGTGCCCTTCATGCATTGTAGTACGCAATTTTTACTAATGTCTCATTGTTGATTTGGGCATCATAGTGCCAACTCCCCTAAATGCTATGGCAAAGTAATTAATTTGATTACCATAGTAAAATCGCACATTAATTTAGTTAGAGTACCAAAAAAAGTATACCTTGCTATTGACCTCATTTCTGTATGAGGTCATCACGACCTATCAAGACTCCTACATTTTGATCAGATGGTTGGCAACCATCTCGTTATCAATCATCTAGACTTCAATTAAATATTCAACCCATACTAGAATTCAAATCTCAATCTAGACTTCGATTCAATCTTAATCTCAGACTTCAATTCAGATCTCTATCTAGACTTCAATTCAATCTTCAATCAATACTTCAATTCAAATCTTCAATCCATACTTCAACTCAAATCCTCATCCTAAACTTCAATTCAAATCTCAATCCAGAATTCAATTCAATCTTCAATCCAAACTTCAATTCAATATTGATTTTAGACTTCAATTAATCTTCAATAAATCTTCAAACAAACCTAAATCAAATTATAGTCCACCTTTCAACTTAATCATCAAATCAACTCTCAATTCAACCTTCAATATAACCTTCAATCAAGCTTCAATCTTATCCTATCACCAGCAATCATTTATTTCATTATGATTAATGTGGACAATCCAAACTCAATTAATTAAATCCAAAATTGCACTCAAATCCAAAATTTCAGACCAAAATCCAGAGCTTAGAACTAGTATCCTGAAACCCTTTCTGGGTGATTTTTCAATCACTTCAAAACCTAATAAATGACCCCTGATTCATGAGCTATCAATTACATATCAATTAGCCATTTATGCAAGGCCAACCATCAAAATTTGAGCCTAATCTAGCACTTCTAATCGGAGAAACTTTATTGAAATCCAAAATTATAAAACTTTAAATATTTATAACCTATGCAACTAAACTTTCCAACTTATGAATTTAACATTGGAACCTTCCCAAAGATCTTTAACCATCTTCATATCCTTTTCTATGACATGTTGAGTAGTAAACCTCTTTTTTGTGGACCCAATTTGACCTTTAGTTGAATAGATGTCAAAAAGATCAAAATGCCCTTTAACGGCAAAATTCAAGTTTCATTCAAACTTCAACATGGCCCAGTCAAATCAAACCCAAAATTCTATTCTAATGCATACTAAACACCATTAGGAGTATATCGGACTCAAATCCAAACCATGGGTGATGCATAGTTGACAAAGTCAACTCATTTTGACCAAATTGCCCTTTAAAGGCTTAAATGGTCATTTTAACCCAAATGGCTTCACCATTACATTAAACCACTTCCATTAGGTCCAAAATGTTATTTCAAACCTGTTGGGCCCAAACCCAGGCTTTGGTCTAACCTAGTTAACCAAGTCAACCATTATTAACAAATGGCCCCATAAGGGTTTAAATGGTAATTTTGACTCAAATGATTATTACAATCCATGAACCCATATCCATTGGTCTCTAATGATCAAATCAAACTTGTTAAGCCTAAACCCAATCCCCAGTTTAACCTGATTGATCAAGTTAACCATGGTTAACTATATCAACCATTAAGCCCTATTCATATTTAATTTAATTTCAAACCCACCCTAAACTTTGTTCAAATCTCCTAATCACCTTTCCTATTCATTTGGACCTGACTAGTCACCCTGACCCAATCAAAAGTTGACTTAGTTAATGAGGCCCAAGTCTAGTCAAAGTACACCAAATTGAGCCAAAACACTATATGCAATCCAAATAAGCCTCCCATTCACTAAATATTACTCTATCATATGGCACAAACATAAATAAAAGCTTCATGAGTTAAATAATGCTTAATTTGATTTGGTCAAATTATCAAACTTGGTTAAACCCACATGCTTGTTGAGAGAGTTGCTACTTAGCTTTGCATGTTTTACGTTCTTTCAACTTGTATGTTTTTTTATGATTCCAAATATTATTATTTTTCTCTCCTAACATATTTTGAAAGAATTATATTTGCTCTTATGTGTACTAACATTTCAGGGAAATCATACTCTAGATTGTTAATGACTTCAAATCAAGAATCAGTTTAGAATATTTTGTAAATTGAAGCCTGTATTTTTCATTTTTATTGAGTCTAAGAGAATTGATTATAATTGAGTAACTAAGCACACACACACACCATGGGAAATATTTTAAATTTTTTTAAAAAAATTGATCGTATAGAACGAATTATGTTCATACGGGGTGATCTGGTCAGTTATATTCCCAAACGAGCAATGGAACGAACAGAGAGGGTAAATTTTTTTTAAGTATAAATCATCCAAATGATATTTATTGTTCATCCTAAGACAATGCTCTCTAGATGCAATTCATCTAGACGATATTTATCGTTCGTCCTAGAACGATGCTCTCTAGACGTAGTTCATCCAGACGATATTTTCATTCGTTCCAGGATGATGGGCTCTAGATTTGCCAAATGAATTATTCATCCAAATAATATTTAACATTTGTCCCTGGATGATGGGCTATGGATGAAGTTAGTCTAGATGATGTTTATTATTCGTCCCAGGACGATCTTTTCAGTTCTAGAAACTTAGAGTTTGTCTTGCTTTTTCATACCAATGAACTTTGATAATAACTATTCTTACTGGACGAGCCAATTTTATATGGGATGATGATCGAGTATGGAGGTAGTTCATACTGAAAGTGCTCTGATGGCACTAGAAAGTTTGTTAGGGATGTTATGCCCTATAGAACTGGCCCAAGGCTGACAAAGAGAGAGGTGAATTGGATAACTTTAAAACCAAAGATAAAACTCAAACAAAAATCACCATAGAAATCAAAGTGCGAAAGAAAATAATGAGAAAAGAGCACACCAGATTTATAGTGGTTCGGTCAAACCTTGACCTACGTTCACTCCTTGGAGGCACCCTCCAAGTGTTGCACTAAAACAAGTGTTTCTCCTTTAGCCCCCATAGCTAGACGGAGAAGCCCTTACAAAATCACTTCCAACTTCCCCGGTGCGGCGGAGTCGCCGGGTCCTTTGACACCAAAGAGATCTTCTTCTTTGGTGAACTTACCTCGAGACAAGCCTTGAATCCGATGGTATTAAGGTGTGAGTTCGTCGGAGCAACCGTGTGGAATCCCCTCCACACTCTCTTGAGTTCCCCCCCTCACAGGATCTTCTCCCTCTCAAACTCCACCCTTTCCTCTCTCCCTTTCAAGCTCTCTCTTCAAGTTTCCCCCACAAGAACGAAGCTACAATAGCTGCCAAAGATACTTACAAAGTGCCTTGTCATAGCTTAAATAAAAGAGCTAAAAACGAGCTCATTAATGCAAGTTGCCGACATTATCGTCAAGGATGATAGGCATATCGTCCTTGTCAATTAGTTCAAATATAAGGAAAATCGTCCTGAATATCGCCCTGAAATGAAGCTGGACGATGTCTAATCGTCCCAGACGATCTTGCGATCGGCCCGAACAAAATCACCATTAATTGCTTTCCAAAATTGACAGAGAAATTTTATAAAAATTGTCCTGGATCGTCCTGAACTATATTTTATAGTCCAGGCCGATATCCAAAAATAAAAATTTCCTAAGTAGATCTGGCGGTAGATTCTTTCTATTTTGAGCCTATCGTCCTAGCCGATACAAAATCGTCCAGCACGATGTATTTTGCATAATGATGGCTTCTTTAATGAGGATGCTCTAATTAGGGTTTCTGCTTTTGAACAGATCGTCCCGGCCGATATAAATATCGTCCAGGACAATGTTACCAAAAATAGTAAACTCTAAGGAACAGTCAAAAACTCTTATACGTTACAAAGCATCAGGAGCCACAACAAATACAATAGACTCAAGAAAGGAAAAAGTGTACAAACTGACTCAGACCTAGTCTACCCAATCTTGAGTTGGTTCTAAATTACAGTCCGATCGTGTGAACCTAAAATGTCTGTACATAAGACAGTCGTAGAGAAATAAAAATATTTGCTATCATCAAAATCATAAACCATTGATCTGCAACAATCTCCACTTTTTTATGATGGCAAACAAATCAATTTGAATTTTAAAAAAATAATTTCTCCTAATCTCCCCCTCACTAGAATAAACCTTTAAAAATAGAGGAGATAAATTTTTTTTTTGTTTTGAAAAAAAAAAGAATACAAAAAACATACAAATTCAACAATAAATTCTCCCCCTTTGACATTATCAAAAAGAGAGGAGGCACAAAAAATAAAACGAACAAAAGAAAAAAAAATGTTCCCTGATATAGTGAAAATCAAATATTCTTAAAATGAGAAATTTACCTCTTGATTTTAATCAAAAACTTAGTAGAATTGTATTGACAACTCATAGCCCAGAAAAGATTAGAAATTCAGAGTTTGATAATCCCGACTCAAGTTCTTTTAAAGGCTCAAAAACTTTTTTAATCCAATATCCAAATCAAGGAATAAATGAGAAAAAGAAACATTAATTTTTCAAAACTCCTTTCATAAAACATATCTAATAGAAGATCAATGCACGATTTGCTGAATCAGGAACCAAGATTTTCAAGCAGAAGTTTCAAACATATTAAGGATTTTCTTAGGCTTTTAGTAGTATAAGAAAAAATAAGCATATTTTTTTGTGGGCTCATTTTATACCCTTTATCACTTGAATGGCTCTTTGAGCATCTTTGGATTTTTAATTCACTTTGTGTATTTTTTTTAATTTGGTGTCATTGCACATCTTTTGATTTGGCATCATTGGCCACTTTTTTTATCATTTTCAAAAAATAAGCTTTCTTTCTTATATTTTCAAAACGAAAGTAAACCCAAATTATTGACAACACGAACAACTTGATTAAGAAAATTTTAAGGTGGATTCAACAATCTTGCAAAAGATTTCTGTGCGATAGAAAAAATGTAGAGAGATGAAAAAAAATCAGTTTCAAAATCCAATTTAAAATATGATGAAGATTTTAAATCAAAAGTAGAATAACCTCTTTTAGGAAATAGATATTGAGAGTCAAAAATATGAGTTTCCTTCCTTTGACTGTTTTAAAGAAGTCAAACACAACTTACCAAAGATTTAAAAAAAATCAGGAAGTAGATTTTTCATTTTTAGAAAAGTGAATGTGTGTATTGATCAGAGAAAAACTTTCACGAAAACATAAATTTCAAAGAATAAACAAAACACAAACACAAAATAAAAATGAAAAAACATAAAAACAAAAACACAACACAAAAACACGAAAGTCTTTTAACCATTATCTCTCTCCTGCTCTGATGCTTCAGAAACCAGATCTGCCCATGAGATTTTTTACCTTTCATTATTTCCCCAGTTTAAATTTTTCTTCGCCTTGCCCTTTTCTTTCGTTGGAAGAATTCTTAAATTAGGGCACTGATTTTTCATATGTCCAGGCTTCCTGCATCGAAAGCAAATAACGTCAGAAGAAATATGGACATCCTTATCACTTTTACCTTTTTTCCACTTTCGCTTATGCTTTGGTGAGCTTTGTGATGTGCTTGACAAGTCATTGCATTCGTCACCAACTAAGCAATCTTTTTTCAGTTTTTAAAACAATCATTTCACCTGCATCCAAAAATCTTTGACCCAAACCTTGCTCGTAGGCAATGAGTGAGCCAATCAAATTTTCAATAGAATAATCATTCAAATCTTTTGATTTACAAATAGCAACAACTTTGGCATCAAATTTTTCAAGTAAACAATGAAGAATTTTATTGACTTTTTCAAAATTTAAAAACTCTTTTTCTAAGGCATGCAATGATGTTACAATTTGAATAAACCTAGTGTACATGTCTAAGATCATCTCATAAGGTTTCATTGAAAACAGTTCAAAATCATGCATTAACAAATTCAACTTGGATTGCTTGATTTCACTAGTGCCTTCGTATATGGTGTGTAGTTTATCCCAAACTTCCTTACCAGTAATGCACGTGGATACTAACATAAAATCTTCAGAATTTAAAGTACAGATAAAGCAGTTTAAAGATTTTGAATTCAATTGAGCATTTAGTTGTTCTTCCCTATTCCATTGACTAAAAGGAATATCAATTTTAACTCCATTAACAATTCGTTACGGTGATGAATAACCAGTTAAAATCAAATGCTACATGCAAAAAACAATCGATTGCAAGAAAATAGACATGCGAGTTTTTCAAAAATCAAAAGACATATTTTCAAATAAAGGAGGTCTGGTGATTGAATATCCTTCTGCAATATTACGATTAGCCATGGATCGAAATTCAAAAGCTTTTAAAAACTTATTTTTTGAAAATGGCTCTGATACCACTTGAAAGTGCTCTAATGACACTAGAAAGTTCGTTAGGGATATTAAGCCCTATAGAACTGACCCAAGGCTAACAAAGAGAGAGGTGAATTGGATAACTTTAAAACCAAAGATAAAACTGAAACAAAAATCACCACAAAAATCAAAGTGCAAAAGAAAATAATGAGAAAAGAACACACCGGATTTGTAGTGGTTCGGTCAAACCTTGACCTACGTCCACTCCTTGGAGGCACCCTCCAAGTGTTGCACTAAAATAAGTGTCTCTCCTTTAGCCCCCACAGCTAGGCGGAGAAGCCCTTACAAAATCACTTTCACCTTCCCCGATGCGGCGGAGTCGCCGGGTCCTTTGACACCAAAGAGATCTTCCTCTTTGGTGAACTTACCTCGAGATAAGCCTTGAATCCGATGGTACTAAGGTGCGAGTTCGCCGGAGCAACCGTGTGGAATCCCCTCCACACTCCCTTGAGTTCCCCCCTCACAGGATCTTCTCCCTCTCAAACTCCACCCTTTCCTCTCTCCCTTTTAAGCTCTCTCTTCAAATTTCCCCCACAAGAACGAAGCTACAATGGCTGCCAAAGACACTTACAAAGTGCCTTGTCATAGCTTAAATAGAAGAGCTAAAAACGAGCTCATTAATACAAGTTGTCGACATTATCGTCCAGGACGATAGGCATATCATCCTGGCCGATTAGTTCAAATATGCGGAAAATCATCCTGAATATCGCCTTCAAATGAAGCTGGATGATGTCTAATCATCCCGGACGATTTTGCGATCGGCCCGGACGAAATCAATATTAATTACTTTCCAAAATTGCTAGAGAAATTTTGGAAAAATTGTCCTGGACGATATTTTATAGTCCAAGCCAATCCACCAGGCCGATATCCAAAAATAAGAATTTCCTAAGTAGATCTGGCGGCAGATTCTTTCTATTTTGAGCCTATCATCCTGGTTGATACAAAATCGTCCAGTACGATGTGTTTTGCATAATGACGGCTGCTTTAATGAGGATGCCCTAATTAGGATTTCTGTTTTTGAACAGATCGTCCCATCCGATATAAATATCTTCCAGGATGATGTTACCAAATACAGTAAACTCTACGGAACAGTCAGAAACTCTTATACGTTATAAAGCATCAGGAGCCACAACAAATACAATAGACTCAAGAAAGGAAAAAATGTACATACTGACTCACAGTCGTAGAGAAATAAAATATTTGCTATCATCAAAATCATAAACCATTGATCCGCAACACATACTAGACCACATTAAGTTCATACGCAACAATTTTTATATTGTTCGTACGTATGAAATTGGATCGTACATGACGATCGTGGATGGTCAAAAACTAAAAATTGTCATTTTTGGATGATTTTTTATATCTTTTTTATAAAAGGTCCATTTTAGACTGTCTTAAAATCTTTTTATCACATAATCTTTGTGATTGGTAAAGGGAGATTGAAGGAGAGAGTTAGAGAGTGTGTTTGAAAGAGATTTCTTTACTCTTTTGTCTTGTCCTTCTAGATTTCTCATATGAAGATCTTTCAAAAGGATCCGGTTCTCTACCGGCACTCGAAGAGTGTGAACAGCCGAAGGTTCTTTGCCTACATTCAGAGAGTGTAAACAGATGATGGTTCTCTGCCTACACTTCGAGAGTGTGAACAGCGAGAGGTTCTCTACCTACACTTGGAGGGTGTAAAAGAACAACGATTCTCTGCCGCACCGGGTAGTAGTGGAAGATAATTTTTGTGAAGGCTTCTCCACCTTACTGTGGGGGCTAAAGGAGAGACACTAATGGTAATAGTGCAATACCTGAAGTGGGAAACTTCAGGGAGTGGATGTAGATCGTGTTTGACCAAACCACCATAAATTTTTATGTCTTTTTTATTTCAGCTGCCTTTTTATTTCTATTATTTTTATTATCTGTGGATTAAAAAATTCCTTATGATAATTCTAAAATCAATCTTCTCAATCCATCAATTTTAAAGTTTTTTAAAAATTTAAAAAGGGGGAATAAAAAGTTTTAAAATAACCAATTCACCCCCCCTCCCTCTTGGTTAGCCTTTGGGACACAAGCTTAGGTCTAACAACCTAACTCATATTCACATGTTTCAATAACTTGTATCAGAGCTTAGTTTCAAAAACCATAAGTTTAGACTATTTTTTAATTAACAACCATGGCTACATTTAAAAATCTCAACACACCAGAAGATTATTCTATAACTAAACCTCCGTTATTTGATAATATTCCTTTCAATTTTTAGAAAACACGCATATCAAAATTTTTACTGTCACTAGACTACCGTATGTGGATCTTAGTTCATGAAGGGTATACAAAACCAACTAGATTAGTTGATAGAGTTAGAGTTGAAATTCCCTTTATAGACTGAACTGTAGAACAATGTGAATTAGCATAACTTAACGCTAAATGTTTGAACAGTTTCTTTTGTGCTCTTAAATCTGAAGATTACATGCGGATTTTCACTTGTAAAAGTGGAAAGGACATATGGGATAGACTTTGTATAATATATAAAGGGACTAATGAAGTTAAATAATCCATACTTAATATCTTGTTGCATGACTATGAACTATTTCACATGAAATCTAATGAATCTATTTATGACATGTACATAAGATTCACCCAAATAGTCACCTCTTTACATGCATTAGGTAGGGAACTAATGAATATTGAAATGGTTAATAAGATACTTCATTGTTTGCCTACAACTTATGATGCTAAGATAACTATGATTATAGAGTTTAAAGACTTAAATGTTTACTCTATTGCTAATCTTTTTGAATTACTAATTGCTTACAAGCAATGAGTGAGTCAACGAAAGATTGATGCAGGAGAGCCACTAAAGGAGAAAATATTACACTGAAGGTGGAGGAGTCAGAGAGTGATCTATCTGTACCTGAGGATGAGAATGACATCACTTTGATGACTAGACACTTCAGAAGCTTTTTAAAGAGGAAGCAAAAGAGACGCTAGCAATGGAACCGTAGTAAGTTTAATAGGAATGTCGAGGTTCCTAATGAAGTGATTTGCTATGAGTGTAGCAAACCTGGACATGTGGAGTCAGATTACCCAAAACTGAAAGCCACTCCTAGCAAGGAGAAGATAGAAGAGAAACCAATTGTGAGGAAGTGCAAGAAGATATTCTAAAGTGCTTTTTGGGCGGACTCAGCTTCGGACTCATCCGAGACTAAAAAGGAAGAGGAATTCACAAATTTATGCTTGATGGCTGATAATATTGATCAATCAGATTAAGAAGATATATGTGACTTAACTTATGCTGAACTTTTTGAAGTCTCTGAAAGAATACATGATGCATATAGGAATTTAAAGAAAATGCATGCTAGTCTTAACTTAGAACTACAAGAATTGCAAAAAGAATATGAAATCCTTAGAAAAGATCATGCATTAATAGATAGCAACCACATGAGCTTACTAGATGAATTTGATAACTTGTATAAGGAGAATATGAATTTAAAATCATCCTATGCAGAACTTGAAAAAGAATTTAAGAAATTTAAGGATGAATCAGAGAGAAAAGAATATCGATTAAAATATATGAATCATGTATTGGAAGATGTAAATATATTTTTAAAATTGGAAATTAAAGCTCTTGAGAAAAATAGGAAGCCCCAACACTTGAAGATTTTACAAATCCTATTTTATATCCAAAGTTTTTAAAACTTAGCAGGAAACAGAACAATTATAGAAGATTGAGAAATCCATTTCCTGGAGTTAAATGTTTTAATTGTGGCATGTTTAGACATATAACACACACCTATATATAGAAAAACTCATTTGATGTGGAAGCCTAAGATGCATAAAAATAGATATATCATATAAGCATCTATTTATAAGTTGCCAAAAGGTGAACCCAAACTTGTTTGGGTTTTTAGGTCTAACATTTAATAATTTTGTAGGCACACTCTCATACAAGGTCTCGTGAGAGCATATGGTACCTGGACAGTGATTGCTCAAGGCATATGACTAGAGATGCTAAGCAATTTATATCGCTGGAAGCTAGAAGTGGAGGCAGGGTTATACTTGGAGATAACACCACAATGAAGGTGATTGGATCAGGTATGAGTGGAAATTTTCAGAATTATCTTATTGAGAATATACTACTTGTAGAAGGCTTAACGCATAATCTGTTAAGTATTAGCCAGCTATGTGAAAAAGGATACAGCGTCAAATTTTTTCCTGCTAGCTACATATTAAGCCAAAATGATATTGATATTTTGTATGGTTTAAGGGTAAATAATGCTTATATGCTAGATTTAAACTATATCAAAACCCCTAATACTTTTTGTTTGAAAATAATTTTTGATGAGTCATTGCTTTGGCATAGGAGACTTTATCATTCTATCATGAAAAACTTTAGGACGATTACCCAAAAGAACTTAGTAAGAGATATACCAAAACTAGACTTTACTAAACATTACCTTTGTGATGTTTGTTAACTAGGAAAATAGGTGAAGTCCTCTTTTTAGTCCAATAAGGAACTTAGAATTAGTAAAGCATTAGAGATTTTGCATATGAATCTTTTTGGACCGGTTGGAACTGTATGTCTAGGAGGGAAGGTATATGATTTTGTAGTTGTAGATGATTTCTCTAGATTCACATGGGTTAGATTTTTAAATCATAAGAGTGAATCATTTGAGGAGTTTAGAAACTTTTTAAGTTGGATTCAGAGGAAACTAGGATGCGAGATTTTGATGATTCAAAGTGATCATGGAGAAGAATTTGAAAATGAAAAATTTGAGGATTTTTGTAAGAAAAAAGGAATTGATCACAATTTTTCTGCACCTAGAACCCCTCAGCAGAATGGGATAGTCGAAAGAAAAAATAGAATATTGATAGAAGCCGCTCGAGCCATGCTGACAGAATATTCACTTCCAAAATATTTTTGGGCTGAAGCGATTAGCATTGCCTGTTATGTTCTGAATAGGGCGAACATCAGATCAACTTTGAATAAAACACCCTATGAGTTACTTAAGGGGAGAACACCTAATTTATCACATTTGCATGTCTTTGGATGTAAGGTGTTTATACATAAAAATGGAAAATCTTCCTTAGAAAAATTTGATCCAAAATCAGATGAAGGAATTTTTCTTTCATACTCTAGTGTTGAAAATCCTTATAGAGTATTCAATAAAAGAATTTTGGTAGCTGAGGAGACCACACATATTGTATTTGATGAATCTGGTATTTTGGAAGAGCAAATTGTTGAAGAAGATGAGATAGGAATTGACTCCCAAAAGATTGAGAAAATAAATTTGGATGAAACTTTGAAGATAAAAAACTCATTGCCTAGAGATTTTAGATTTTTTAAAAACTATCCAAAAGAAATGATTATAAGTGAACCTAATGAAGATATTAAGACTAGGCTTGGACTGAGGAAAGAAGTCAATCATTCAGCTTTTATTTCTACCATAGAACCCATAAATGTTGATCAAGCACTTTCGGATAAATTTTGGATTTTGGCAATGCAAGAAGAATTAAATCAATTTGTCAGAAATAAAGTATGGAAAGTAATTGCAAGGCAAAAGGATCAAAGTGTAGTTGGGACTAAGTGGGTATTCAAGAACAAAATGAATGACTTAGGGATAATAATTAGAAATAAGGCTAAATTGGTTGCTAAGGGGTATAATCAGATAGAAAGAATTGATTTTGAAGAGATTTTTGCCCCTGTAATTAGACTTGAAGCAATTAGGGTTTTATTAGCCTTTGCATGTTTTAGATGATTTAAGTTTTATCAAATGGATGTTAAAAGTATCTTTTTTAAATGGGTTAATCCAAGAGGATGTTTATGTAGAACAACCTCTAGGCTTTGAAAATTTAAAATACCCAAATCATATGTTTAAGTTAAAAAAGGCATTGTACGGATTGAAACAGGCACCTAGGGCTTGGTATGAGAGGATGAGCACTTTCATACTTGAGAGATCTTTTATAAAAGGAAGTGTGGACACAACTCTTTTTTTGAAGAAATTGGGAGAAGATATACTCATTGTATAAATTTATGTTGATGATATCATCTTTAGATATACTGATAAAAATATTTGTGATGAATTTTCTAAAATAATGAGTATTGAATTTGAGATAAGCCTAATGGGAGATTTGAGTTACTTTCAAGGCTTTAGCATTAAGCAAATTGAGGAGGGTACATTTTTTAGTCAGACAAAGTATGTTAAGGACATCTTCAAAAAGTATGAAATGGATAATGCTAAACCCGTTAGTGCACCTATGAGTTCCTCTGTTCAGTTAGATGAGGTCCCAAAGGTAAATATGTTGATCAAAAGAAATTTAGGGGAATTATTGGATCTTTGCTTTACTTGATAGCTAGCTGACCTGATATTATGTTTAGTGTTTATTTATATGCTAGATTTCAATCAGATCCAAAAGAATCATATTTGACAGCAGTGAAAAGGATTTTGAGATATCTCATGGGAACTCAAAACTTAGGGATTTGGTATCCTAAGTTTAGCTCTTCATTTGAAATAGTTGGATATTCAGATTTGAACTTTACAGGTTACAGGGTTGATAGAAAGAGTACTTCTAGAACATGTCAATCTATTAGAAATTTTTTAGTCTCTTGGTCCAGTAGAAAATAGAATTTTCTTGCCCTATCTACTGTTGAAGCTGAATATATAACCTTAGGAAGCTGTGTGACACAAGTACTTTAATTGAAAGAATAGTTGATTGATTTGGGATTAACAATAGGCATAATTTCCATTTATTATAATAACACTAGTGCCATTTGTATTTCTAAAAATCTTATACAACATTCAAGAACCAAACATATAGACATCAGGCATCATTTCATAAGGGATCATGTATCTAAAGGAGAAATTAAACTTAATCATGTTTCAATAGAAAATCAACTTGCATACTTTTTTACAAAACCACTAGCCTCAAATATTTTTAGTACATTAAGAATAAGGCTTGGTGTGATTGATTTGAATGCTTAATTAAATGACTCTGCAACATTGATATGTGTTTTCATGAGTGTGGTTTTAATTTTGTGATTTCAATTGTATGTTTTTATTTTTATTTTTTGTGCATATTAGTTTTTTGTCTTTTTTATTTTTGTGTGTTTTTCAAAACATTTCCACATTCAAATTCATATTTTTTAAGCAATCATATGAAATTTCTAAGTGTGAAATTCATTTGTATGAAATTAATTTCATACTGGACAAATCCTGTAATGTATCAATCCATTTGGTATAATATAATGCGTACTGCTTTTTCAGTTTTTAATACAATTCATCTGTACGATCGCCACGATCATCTGGACGACGTGTATTCAATCATATGTATGCATCTAGATGATTATACGAACAGAAGAAGTTATTATTTTAGATCGTATGTATAAACCTAGAATTCGTACATATGAACCATGTGTCATTTTGAAAGGGGGATAATTCAAACTGTCATAAAAATGATCTTAAATAACTGATCATCCTAAATGAACACCTATTCGTCTGTACGATTGTTTGGTCAAAAAGTCTATATGAAAGGATGCCTCACATAATTCGTATGTTTACTAAAATTCATTTCATTTTAACCACATTCATTCGTACATATAAAATTTTACTTCGTACATACGAACTCATGCATCGTACGGGACATTTCATGTGGAGATTATTGCGGATCTATTTTCATGGTTTATAATTTTGATGATAACAAACACTCTTATTCCTCTACGAATGCTTTATCTACTGATATTTCAGGTCTACATGATCAGACTGCAATTTGGAACCAGCTCAAGATTGGGTAGACTAGGTTTGAGTCAGTTTATACCTTTTTTTCCTTTCTTGAGTCTATTATATTTTTTGGTGTGGCTCCTGATGATTTGTAACTTGGAAGATTTTTTGACTGTTCCCTAGTGTTTATTGTTTTTGGTAACATCGTCCGGGACGATATTCCTATCATCCTGGACGATCGGTTCAGAAGCAAAAACCCTAATTAGGGCATCCTTATTAAGGCAGCTGTCATTAAGATCGGCCTGGATGATACTTGTATTGGCCTGGATGATACTTGTATCGGCCTGGATGATACTTGTATCGGCCAGAACAATTAGTGCAATTAAGAAAGAATGAGTCGCCATGATCAGTTTATGAATTCTTTATTTTAGGAAATCGGCCAAGATGTCCATATCATCCTAGACGATCTAACTCAATTATGCCTAAATTGATTTGGTATCTTTGGAAAGTATTAAAGGCTGATTGATTCGATCAAATCATCTTGGACGATCGCACGATCGTCCTGGACGATGCGTTGGACGATACGGGATGATATGTTGGATGATTGGATATTGGAAAGCTCTTTTCATGGCGATGTTCAGGACCATATTCCATGATTTATACTGATAGTCCAGGATGATATATTATCATCCGAGATGATATGAACAAATTTTTTATGATCGTCTCAAATCGTCCTGGCTGATTGGGCTTAAATTGTACTAATCGTACAGGATGATATTTATATCGTCCTGGATGATAATGTCAGTAACTTGCATTAATGAGCTCATTTTGAGATCTTCTATGTAAGCTATGACATGACACCTGGTAAGTGTCTTTGGCAGCCATTATAGCTTCGTTCTTTTGAGGGGAACTTGAAGAGTGAGCTTGAAAGGGAGTGAGGAACAGGTGAAGTCTGAGAGGGAGAAGATCCTGTGAGGGGGGACTCAAGGGAGTGTGGAGGGGGATTCCACACGGTTGCTCCGGCAGGCTTGCACTTTAATACTGTTAGATTCAAGGCTTTTCTTGAGGGAAGTTCACCAAAGAAGAAGATCTCTTTGGTGCCAAAGGACTCGACGACTCCGTCGCACCGGGGAAGGTGGAAGTGATTTTGTAAGGGCTTCTCCACCTAGCTGTGGGGGCTAAAGGAGACACTTTTGTAGTGCAATACTTGGAGGGTGCCTCCAAGGAGTGGACGTAGGTCAAGGTTTGACCAAACCACTATAAATCTGGTGTGTTCTTTCCTTTATTACTTTCGCATTTAATTTCTACATCGTTGATTTCTTTATGGTGATGTTGGTTTGTTGTCTTTGGTTTAAAGATTCTTAAAATACCAATTCACCTCTCTCTTTTAGGCTAGTTCATAAGGGCCTAAAATCCCTAACGAACTTTCAACATATTCTTGAGAAGAAATATGAATTAGTTCATCCTGATGTTTCTCATCTAGAAGAGCCCTTATACTAAAATAATGGTTCATTCCGAGCTATCTTTACAAAACATGATGAAGGTGCTGACATTGAGGGAGAGGAGCGAGGACCTGCACCTGCACCTACTAGTGGACCAAATCTTTAGGAGTTGGTTCATCGCTTTAATCATCTTGAGAGTTACTTTGATCGATGTTTTGATCAAATTGAGACTCATCTACAGCAGTAGGACACGCATCACCAGCAGGACATGGACTGGATACGAGGTCAATTCGACTCTTTGAGCTCAAATATGGCTATGATGAGTAGATATTTTAATTTCTTCAACTAGTCATCTCCTCCAGATCAGGGCCCCTCTGAATGATGACTTTACTTCATCTGTGATTTTCTTTATCAGTTCTGATGATGTGATATAATATGATGTGTTTATGTTTAGAATTTTTGTATCTGTCTTTGGTACGTATTTTTATGTTTATTATTTTTATTTTAGTTTTTCGAATTGATATCAATCGTGCTAAATTATAATATCATTTCCTTTGATATCAATAAAAACCATCTTGTCTTGTCTTAGTTGATTTTGATATTTTCTGAAAATGTTTGATAGCCTATATGATTATATTGAGATAAGTGATCTAAAAAGGTGGTATATATCTTGAAAAGCAATGCAAAAAATTCACATCCTTAGAAAATCTAATTTTTTATAAATTTAAATTAGCTTATAACTTAATCAAGTTAACTATATCATTCTCAAATTCTTTTTAGGCATATAGAATTTTAGTATTATTATTATAATTTTGAAGTCTTATTATTATTTATTTTCTTTTTCAATATAATTATCTTTGTACTTAGAAAAATTTGAGCTTTTAGATTATTGATATTTGAAGGAACAACTTAAAAATTTAAAAAATGTACAAAGGAACAAAAATTGAAAGAATGCGCAATAGTTCGTAAATTGAAAAGAGGCACAAAATTAGCCCAAATGTAAAAAGAAGCACAAGGTGTGCCACAAATACTGAAAAGATGCGCAATGTCGCCACAAGTATATGTTCTTTTCTCTATCTTTAATCTTTAATTTCAAATCAATTTAATGTTCAATTACAATTAATATTAGAACTTGACTTACAGTAGTTTTCATTTCATCAATTTTGCAATAATTTTCCTTATCAAATTGTCTAGACTGATTCATGATCTTGATATATTTATCTTGTCTTTATTATATCTTAATTTAAATGATATGAATTTTTATTTTTCCTTAATGAACTTTAATTTTATCATTGCTATCATAACTTCATCTCTTTCAGGATCAATTATCAAAAGTTTACTCATATAAGTTCTTACATTTCTATTGTTTGTTTCTTCATCTCTTTTTGCTGTTGTCAAAAAGGGGAGAAATATTATTTGTCTTGCTTTAATCTTGTCTTGTTCATGTCTAGTGTTTTTGTTCATGTTTTCTGTATTTCTTATTTTTAGTATTGTTTAAAGTTTTTTTGTTTTTATTTCAGTGTTATTTTTTGTGTACTCATCTTTGTGTGTAAAAAACTTTAAAATTTAAAATATTGATATGTACTTGATACATACCCCTTATGCTCACATGCTTATTTATTCAAAGGGAGTTTAGGATTTCAAATTTATACAAATAATAATTGTTTTGCCATCATAAAAAAAGGGGAGATTGTTAAGAGAGTTGCAACTTAGCTTTGCATGTTTTACATTCTTGCAACTTGTATATTTTTTATGATTCCAAATATTATTATTTTTCTCACCTAAAACATTTTGGAAGAATTGTATTTGTTAATGTGTGTACTAACATTTCAGGAAAATCATACTCTAGATTATTGAAGACTTCAAATCAAGAATCTGCTTAGAGTATTTTGTAAATTGGAGAGAATAAGATTATAATTGAGTAACTAAGCACACACACACACCTTGGGAAGTATTTTAATTTTTATAAAAACTGATCGCACAGTACAAATCATATTTGTACGGGACGATCTGATAGGTTATATTCCCAAATGAGCAATGGAATGAACAGAGAGGGCAAAATTTTTTATAAGTATAAATTATCTAGACGATATTTAATGTTCATCCCAGGATGATGCTCTCTAGATGTAGTTTGTCTAGAAAATATTTATCGTTCATCCCAGGATGATGCTCTATAGATGTAGTTCGTCCAGACGATATTTATCGTTTGTCCCAGGACGATGGGCTCTAGATCTGCCAAATGAATTATTCGTAAAGACAAAATTTATCGTTCATCCTAGGACGATGGGCTCTGGATGAAGTTCGTCCAGATGATATTTATTATTCGTCTTAGGATGATCTTCTCTATTCTGGAAACTTGGAGCTCGTCCTAGTTTTTTCGGACCAACAAACTTTGAGAATAACTGTTCGTACTGGATGAACCAGGTTCGTATGGGATGATGATTGGGTATGAAGGCAGTTCGTACCAGTTCACATTAAGTTCATATGCAACAATTTTTATATTATTCGTATGTAAAAAATTGGATCATACGGGACGATCGTTGACGGCCAGAAATTGAAATTTGTAGTTTTTGGATGATTTTTCATATCTTTTCTATAAAATGTCCATTTAATACTGTCTTAAAATCTTTTTGTCACTTAATCTTCGTGATTGGTAAAGGGAGATTGAAGGAGAGAGTGAGAGAGTGTGTTTGAAAGAGATTTCTTCCTATTGGAGCGTAAAGGGTTCACTTGGTTACTTAAGGGTAAGGATATCTATGTTTGCTTTTGTATTTTCTTCACTCTTTTGTCTTGTCCTTCTAGATTTCTTGTGTGAAGATCTTTTAAAAGGATCTGGTTCTCTACCGACACTCAAAGAGTGAATAGCTGAAGGTTCTCTGCCTACACTCGGAGAGTGTGAACAGACGAAGGTTCTCTGCCTACACTAGGAGAGTATGAACAGCGGGAGGTTCTCTACCTACACTTTGAGGGTGTAAAAGGACGACGATTTTCTACTGCACCAGGTAGTAGTGGAAAAGAGTTTTTGTAAAGGCTTCTCCACCTTCTTGTGGGGGCTAAAGGAGAGACACTACTGGTAATAGTGCAATACCTGAAGTGGGACACTTTAGGGAGTGGATGTAGGTCGTGTTTGACTGAACAACTACTCTTGTGTCTTTTCTATCTTCGCTGCCTTTTTATTTCTATTATTTTTATTATCTGTGGATTGAAAAAATCCTTTTGATAACTCTAAAATCAATCTTCTCAATCCATCGGTTTTAAAGTTTTTTAAATATTTAAAAAGAGGGAATGAATTTTAAAATAACCAATTCACCCCCCCTCCCTCTTGGTTAGCCTTTGGGACATAAGCTCAGGTCTAACAATCTAACTCATATTCAACAAGTTTCAACAATGCTTAGACAACTCAAGTCAAAATTGATCAATTTAACCTATTCAATCAAATTAAACCCTCCAAGCTCTCAAGCCCACTTCAATATATGATTCAATTATATTCAAACTCATTAGGAGTCAAACCACTATGGGCTTTGACTTGTTTAAACCTCAATGCATGTTCAAAATATACATTACATTTGTTCTTTCACTTAAATTTCAATCTTATAGTCTCAAACCTCCTCTAAGCCACCTTTATTAGCAATTCAAACTTTCCCATGTCCACCTCACCATGTTTTGACCTATTTACCAGTCAGTAATGCTGTTAATAGGTACATTTAATCAGCACTTCAATTAAAATATCAAATCCATGGCTTAATACATATTCCAAACCACTCCAACAAGTTCATGGTGCCACCTAGATCCTACCTCAGCAGATTTAACCAGTTGACTAGTGAAACCAGTCAATAAACCTCCAAAAGACCATTAAATGGTCATATCCTTGCTTGCGTGGCATTCCCTTTGATGATAGCTCATTAAGCCCACTCAATTAACTCAAAAAGCTTCCTAAACCTTACTTAAACTGATCTTAATCCATGGATTCAGCCTAAGCTAAGCTTAGTGGTCCAAAAGCTCTTGTGAGGACAAAGAGAACTTTCTAACTCATTATCCTCCCAATTGTCCTACCTCTGCCTACTAACTTCCCTAGGACATATGACACTTATTTAAGAATCTTTCCAAAGTAATCCTAGCCATCAAATTGCACCACGGCTTTTGAATTAGGCCAAGGAGACAAAATACCTCACATTAATTGTCTCCACCTTCTATCACCAACCAGACCATCTCAATCCCAAAACTTATTTCTCTTGAGCTCCCAAGAAACCCCGCAACACCTCCCAAATCAAACATAGCTGGCCAAATTCACTAATGATAAGCCTCCGGCCACCACCACCTCAAGTTTTGCCCAAGGCGCCAAGCTTGCGATCCATAGCTTTTCAAATCGTGACTTCAACTAAGAAAATATATGAGGATAGTCTACAACCTCAACTAACCAAAAAACACTCAAATCCATTGGTTGGATTAAGGTATAATTAAAACCCTAAGTTAGGACACCTAAACCTAAATAATATTTTAAAAATCACATTTGAAAGCATAAAATTAACTCCCATTTAATGCTCTTCATTAGTTCTTTCTCTATTGAAATTTTTGCCAAGTTTGATTGATTGGATTAAGAGAACGAACTATTTTTCATTTCTAGGGTTTATTTCATGGCTTAATTAAGTTGTACGAAATCTCAGCGGTTGATCTTTGGATCAACAGCTAAGATATCTTATTTCTATCATTTATTTAAATACCAGAATTTAAAAAAAAAACATAAAAAATAAATATTTTTCCAAAAATTAAGTAATATATCATTTTGCTCAAAATTTGATCTAATTTAATTTAAATTAAAATTGAGCAAAAATGTATATTTAAAATAATTTTAAATATTAATTTAATGGTATTTAATTAATATTTTTTAATTATAAACCCATATAATTTCAAATTTTGAGGAAAATTATTTTAGCATATTTTTAACCTCCTGCAAAATTTTCTAGGATTATTTGAATTTTATTTTAAAGTTATTTTGAATTTACAAAATTAACAAAATTCCCCGCTCACCTAGCAATATTGTATGCCTCCTTCTAGGTCACACCTCATGTTTACAGACCACTTCAATTTCACCTTGTCCTTGTGTCAGGTTAGGTTGAACCAAATTATGGGCGGCTCAGTCCGGGTTCAAATTTCTAATACATTTGAGTATACAGGACAGGTCCAGATTGAAGTAATCGAGGGTGACACATCTTTAGGTTGGACCCAAACTTGACCTAAAAACTAATTTTGACACCCCTAAATGTTGAGTAGAGATGTGAGATTGACCTTCTTTCTATTAGGGCATTGAATTAAAAGCAATATTCCTAATGCTCCGGCACTGCAATTTCCTGTTCTGGTGTCGAGCTGGTGTAAGGCGTTGCATTGTTGATATTTGGGGCACTATAGCATTGATTCTTAACTTTCAAATGTTTATATTTTCCAGAGTCATTACCGCATAACATCATCTAAACACAAATTTTTACTAGATTTTAAGATAATAAAAATACACAAATTTCACTCAAATAATTCCCCCATCTTAAGATTTTGCTTATTTTAAGTAATGTGTTTGCACCTTTTATAATTCATGATATCCAAATAAAAATTTTAAACATAAAAAGGATTAAAATATAAGATAATGCTCCTTTATTTAGATGTAAATCATAATCATTAAGGAATCATCTTTATTAATATCTAAATTGAACTCATCTAATATAAGTATAGGTGCAATGTTGACTATTGGTTTAGATTTAATAGTTTTATCATTTAGGAATTGGTTGAACATTAGTTCATTTTAAAATTCATTTATAAAATGTTCATATTTAATAGCTTACTTACACTCTCCATTTTTAAATTAAGTATTCGAATACTTTAGAAATTCAATCATCATTAGATACAAATTTTTGATGTTATAATACTTATCTTTCTTTCTTTTGATCTTCTTGTATTTCATTTTTTTCTTTTAAGGTAAATGAGTACTAAAATGATTATTCTGGATATCTGATTAACTTTATTCCTTCAGGTGATCCTAAATTGAAATTATGTAGCTATTGTACAAGTTTACTGATTCCATACTTGAGTTTAAAATGAGTTTAATAAATTAATCTAAATACACCATTTTTCTAAACTTAGTTATTTTAACTTGTAATCAATAGTCTGTGCTTAGGTGTTATAGCATTTAAGTTAAAAAATAAAGTACTAAGATAAATTTTTTTAATTGCTTGTGATGATTTTTAAATTATAAATTTTTATTCTTTATTCATTCAATTTGTCGCCTATAGTTTTGTATTATTCTTAATTTTAAGTAATTTTTAATTTGGACAAGTGTGTATCAAAGTGAAATTATAAGAGGACATTTTAAAAATTAAGTAAATAGAAAATTTAGTTAATGAAAATTTACATAAACAACATAATAATAATCAAATAAAATATATTGAAGTGTTCAAGTAATAAAATAAACAAAGTAAATACTAAAAAGACTAAGAAAATATACCATAATACATAATAAATTTGTGTTGCCTCCTATCAGCACTAAGTTTTTAGTCTTCATCCAGACTATGCCAAATATTTTTATTTAGGATACGCCAACTCAGCATTGGACCTTAAATAGTCTATGTCCGCTCCTAAATAAAGTTTTAACTTATGGCCATTAGCTTTAAAATTTTGGGAGGTCTTGTTATCTAGAATATCTATAGCATCATAAAAAACTACCTTAGTAATAGTGAATGGATCATAATACCTTGAGCATTAGACTCACTAACAGCATTCAAATCATTCTCGTCCAAATCATTGGTGATCCTAAAATTAGACTAACTCCTAAAATATCTAACTTATTAAATAAGGAAGCTACTTGAGCAGTCAAAATTTATAAAACATTTGACTCATAACACCAGCTACTCTCTTAGGATTCACCAGATTAGAAGGCCTTCTAGAAGTTATTTGTTGTCTTTTCCTCTATCAAGCCATAATCCTCATCAAAAAGTTTTGACATTAAAGATCCTCTTACTTCCAAATCAATTATTGACCTAAGGGATCCTACAAACCCATTAAAAAGTACAAATCAATAACTGACCAAGTAAAGCGTGATGAGAGCACTTTCTAAGCATCTCCTTAAATCTTTCCTAGTGATGGGATGTGGGCATGTTGTGTGCTATGGTTTTGTATTGGCTGTGTTAATTGCATGAATTATGTTTATGCTCTAGGCAAAAATATGTTATGCTTTTTTTTTTTTTGATATATAATACCCACTAAATATGCAAGTGCACATACATCTCTATAGTTCTATAGATGCTAGGGGTGTCAAAATGGGTTTTTGGGTTAGTTTTGGGTCTAACCAAAAATTAACCCATCATTATCTGACCTAACCCAAACCCAACCAATTAGGGAAATGGGTCTAGAACCCAGACCCAAACACGACCCAATCTGGGTCCGAGTAAGCCCAATTTGATTCACTAACCCTTTTTTAGTTTTTTTTATTTTTCTTCAAAATAAATTAATTAAAGTAACTAATTAACCTTAATTTTTAAATTACAAAAAAAAAACAAAGAAATTTTAAATGTTTGATAACTTATTAAATACCAAAAAAGTTATACCATTCAAAATTACAAATCACGAATTCCAAATTATAAAATACAAATTATAAAATTCAAATCACATATTACAAACAACAAATTAGTAAATTACAAATTATACATCATAAATTAAAAATTAAAATACACTAAATGTAAATTTGAAGAACTCTGAAATGCTGCCTCATTAAGATTGGACTTTGGAGATTAATTTTGCTTCAACCATGCATCCAATAAATTTAAGTTAACAACAAAAAAAAGATAAATAGATAAGATTATAAATTCACGAGAGCATAAATCTTGAGTAAATAGCTCAAATTCACCTTGCAAATTGTTCATCAAGTAATGAAATGTGAATCAACAATGAACATCATTACTATTGCAAATATGAAAGATTGGGCTATAAAATTGTATGATGCATTATGGGCCTATAGAATTACTTTTAAAACACCTATTTGAATATCTCCCTATCACTTAGTCTTTGGAAAAGCTTGTAACTATCTCTTAGAATTAGAACATAAGGCTTTTTAGGTAATTAAGGAGCTAAATTATATTCTCAATGAATCAGAAAAAAAAAAGGTTAATTCAATTGAAAGAGTTGGAGGAATTTAGAAATAAAGCTTATGAAGAAAGCTAAAATCTATATAGATATAATGAAAACATGGCATGATCGTAAGCTTCTTAAGAAAGAATTAAACCCTGGACAAGAGATTTTATTATTTAATTCAAGATAAAAATTATTTCCAAGAAAACATAATTCAAGGTTATTGGGACCATTCACTATTAAAAAGGTATTTCCTTATGGTGGAGTAAAAATTTACGATCAAAAGACCATACAAACTTATAAAGTAAAAAATCATAAGTTAAAGCCTTACTTATGAGGTGACATATGCTATTTAGGGAATATAAATGAGTTGAATTATCCTTAAAAGAACAAATTGGCATAGTCTGGCTGAAGAATAAAAACTTAGCGTTGATGGGAAGCTATCCAATTATGTTATGTTATGTAGTGCACATGTTTAGTTTCTTGGTTAAAATTTAATTATATCCTATTTGTTAGTTATGTATTATTATTATTATTTATTTTTAGTTGAAAATTTTATTTAATAAAATTTCACACATGATTTACTATTGAAATTATCTTTTCCAAAACAATTGCAATTTGATCACTAAGTTAGCTAAAATAAAAATTGCAATTAAAATTTTTAAAATTAAGAATAATATATGCCCTAGGTACTAAATTTAATAAATAAAGGATAAAAACTTTTAATTTAAAAATTATAATAATCAACTAAATAAAGCATCTACGTAAATATCTCATCTTAAACTTCAAATGCTAAATACTAAATTATTGATTAATGGTTTCAAGATTGAATAATTAAACTTAGGAAAGGAGAGTGTGTATATTAAATTATGAAAATCATTATATACTCCAATATGAAATTAGTGAGCTTATAACCGTCCTTACATTAATTCAATTTAGGATTTCTTAAAGGAAGAAGGAGATCATATATTCAAAATTATTACTTTAGTACTCAAATATGTTTGAAAAAGAGACTCATGAAAAACAAGCAAATCAAAAGAAAGAAAGGAAAAGAAAAATGAGTACTTCATAAGTAAAAAAAATTGGATATGATGCAACTGCATTCTTTAATGAACTCTAATACATAAATAAAAAATAAGAGGTGTAAGTAAACTAATATATATGAAGGTTTTTAAATGAATTTATAATTTAACTAAAGGCACAAACAATTTCTAAATGAAATATTTTTCAAAACTAAAATGAATAGTCAATAATGCACTTACATTTATAATAAATGAGTTCAATTTGAATATTGACAAGGATGATTTATTTGGATGATTGCTTATGATTATTTAAATTGAAATTATAACACATTGATCATTCCAATTTATATCTAAATGGTAGTGTATTGTCTTATGTTTTGTTAATTTTCAATTACCAAATTTTTACATGGGCTAATCAAGCTCATCAATAGGTGAACACACCATTGTTTGACGATAAACAAGAGCTTAAGTTGGCAAAAATTTAATAAATAAAATTATGTATTATCTTATTATCTTAAATTGTAGTAAATTTTTTTTATTTTTAGCTAATGTTATACAAGAAAGATTTAGAAAATGGAGAAAAATTCATAAGTGTTTAACCAAATTGTAATGCCTAAATAATAAGTGTTATAGTTGTTGAGAGAGTTTCTACTTAGCTTTCCATGTTTTAAATTCTTACAACTTGTATGTTTTTTATGTTTCCAAATATTATTGCTTTAATTATTATTTACTCCTAACACATTTTGGAAGAATTATTTTTGCTCGTGTGTACTAACATTTTAGAGAAATCATACTCCAGATTGTTGAAAACTTCAAATAGAGATCAGCTTATAATGTTTTGTAAATTGAAATTTATATTTTTTATTTTATTAAGTATGATAGAGTGTGAATGTAATTGAGTAACTAAGGACACACACACACCTGGGGAAGAGTTTTAAAATTAACATTTTTAAAATGACCATACAGTACAAACCATGTTCGTACAGGATAATCTGGTCAGTTATATTCCCAAATGAGCAACGAAACGAACAGAGAGGGCTAAAATTTTTCTAAGTATAGATCATACGGATAAAATTTTACATTAGTCCTAAGATAATCTTCTCTATTTTTGCCAAATGAGAAGATCGTATAAATGATACTTTCCAATCATCCCAGGATGATGTGCTCTGGATTCACCAAATGTGAAGTCATCCAGACAATAATTTTCATTTGTCCCAGGACAATGTGCTCTGAATTCTCCAAATGTGAAGTTCATCCATACGATAATTTCCATTCGTCCCAGGATGATATGCTCTGGATTCACTAAATATGAAGTTTGTCCATACGATAATTTTCATTCATTCCAGGACAATGTGCTCTGGATTCACCAAATATAAAGTTCATACATACAATAATTTCTAATCATCCCAGGATAATCTGCTCTGGATTTCTGAAATGTGAAGTTCATACAGACGATAATTTTCAATCATCCCAGGATGATTTATTCTATTCTGTAAACATGTAGTTCATCCTATTTTTTTAGTAACAACAAACTTTGAAAAATAAATGTTCGTACTAGATGAACCTTGTTAGTACGAGATGATGATCTGGTATAAAGGCAGTTCGTACCACTTTACATTGAGTTCATACGCAAAAGTTTTTATACTATCTGTACGTATGAAATATGATTGTGAGAAGATCTTTTAAGAAGATCCAGTTTTCTTCCAACACTCAAGGAGTGTGAATAGCCGAAGGTTCTCTGCTTACACTTGGAGAGTATGAACAGCGGAAGGTTCTCTGCCTATACTTGGAGAGTGTGAACAGCTGAAGGTTCTCTGCCTACACTTGGAGTGTGTAAAAGGATGATGGTTCTCTGCCATACTGGGTAGTGGTGGAAGAGAGTTAAGGCTTCTTTATCTTACTGTGGGGGCAAAGGAAGATATACTAGTGATAATAGTGCAATACCTAAAGTGGTAGATTTTAGGGAGTGGATGTAGGTCGTGTTTGACCGAACCACTATAAACCGTTTTGTCTTTTTTATTTCCTCTTTTAATTTTTATCATTTTATTTCTCTGTGGTTGAAAAATTATTTTTGGAAAAATCTAAAATCAACCTTCTCAGTTTAATAAAAAGGTTTCAAACTTTTGTATTCTAATAAAGAGGTAAATTTTTAAAAGTACAAATTCACCCCCCTTCTTGGTTAGCCTTTGGGACACAAGCTTAGGTCTAACAATCTAACTCGTATTCAACAAGTGGTATCAGAGCTTATTTTAAAAACCATAAGTTTAGACTACTTTTTTATTAACGACCATGGCTACATTTGGAAACCAAAACACACCATAAGATTATTCTATAACTAGACCTCCCTTGTTTAATAATATTCCTTTTGATTTTATGATAACATGCATGTAAACTTTTTTACAGTCACTAGACTATCGTATGTGGATCTTAGTTCAAAAAGGATATACAAAACCAACTAGAATAGTTGATAGAGTTAGAGTTGAAATTCCCTTTGCTGATTGGACTATAGAACAACGAGAACTAGCACAACTAAATGCAAAATGTTTGAACAGATTCTTTTGTGCACAAAAATCTGAAGATTACCTGGGGCTTTCCACTAACAAAAGTGGAAAGGACATATGGGATAGACTTCATATAACATATAAGGGGACTAACGAAGTTAAACAATCCAAACTTAATATTTTGTTGCATAACTATTAATTATTTCGCATGAAACTCAATGAATATATTTCTGATATGTGCACAAGATTCACACAAATAGTCACCTCTTTACATGCATTGAGTAAGGAACTAATAAACGCTAAAATGGTTAATAAGATACTTTGTTGTTTGCCAACTACATATGATTCTAAAATAACAGATATTATAGAGTTTAAAGACTAAAACATTTACTCTATTGACAATCTTCTTGAATCACTAATTACTTATGAGCAAAGAGTGAGTCAACAAAAGATTGATGTAGGACAAAAGGTGGAGGAGTCAAAGAGTGATCTATCTGCACCTGAGGATAAGGAAGCCAATGATGGAATAGAGGTAAGTTCAATATGAATGTTAAGGTTTCTAATGATGTGACTTGCTATGAGTGCAAGAAACCTGGATATGTGAAGTCAAAGTGCCCGAAACTCAAAGCCACTCCTAGCAAGGAGAAGGTAGAGGAGAAACCAACTGTGAAGAAGGGCAAGAAGAAATTCCAAAGAGCTTTCTAGGTGGACTTAGCTTCGAACTCATCAGAGATTGAAAAGGAAGAGGAAGTCACCAATCTGTGTTTGATGATCGACAATCTTAATTAGTTTAATTAAGAAGAGGTATGCTCCCACACAAGGTCTCTTGAGAGCATATGATACATGTACAACGGTTGCTCAAGGCATATGACTGGAGATACTAAGCAATTCATATCGCTGGAAGTCAGAAGTGGAGGCAGGGTTACACTTGGAGATAACACCACAAGGATGGTGGTTGGATCAAGTATGATTGGAAATATTGAGAACTTCTTTATGAGAATGTATTTCTTGTAGAAAGCTTAATGTTAAGTAATAGCCAGTTATGTGATAAAGGATACATGGTTAAATTTTTTCCTACTAGCTACATATTAAGCCTAAATGGTATTGATGTTTTACATTGTTTGAGGGTAAGCAATGTTTATATGCTAGATTTAAATTGTATCAAAACTCCTATTACTTTTTATTTAAAAAAAAATTCTGATGAGTCATGGCTTTGGCATAGGAGACTTTGTCACTCTAGAATAAAAAACCTTAGGAGGATTACACAAAAGAATTTAGTGAGAGATATATCAAAACTAGACTTTACTAAGGACCACCTTTGTGATGCCTGTCAATTAGAAAAATAAGTGAAGTTATCTTTTAAGTCCAATAAGGATCTTAGAACTCGTAAACCATTGGAGATTTTGCATATGGATCTTTTTAGACCAGTTGGAACTGTAAGTATAGGAGGGAATGTATACGAATTTGTGATTGTGGATAATTTTTCTAGATTCACATGGGTTAAATTCTTATATCACAAAAGTGAATCATTTATAGAGTTTAGAGATTTTTTTACTTGGATTCAGAGAAAACTAAAATGTGAGATTTTGAAGATTTAGAGTGATTACGGTGGAAAATTTAAAAATGAAAAATTTATAGAATTTTATAAGGAAAAAGGAATTGATCATAATTTTTATGCACCTAGAACCCCTCAGCAGAATGGGATAGTCAAAAGAAAAAATAAAACATTAATAGACACCGCTCGAGCCATGTTGGCTGAATATTCACTTCCTAAATATTTTTGGGTTGAAGCGGTTAGCACAGCATGTTATATTTTGAATAGGGTGAACATCAGATCAAGTTTAAATAAAATACCCTATGAATTACTTAAGGGGAGAACACCTAATTTGTCACATTTGTATGTTTTTGAATGCAAGATATTCATACATAATAATGAAAAATCTATCTTAGGAAAATTTGATCTAAAATCAGATAAAGAAATTTTTCTTGGATACTCTAGTATTTAAAAATCTTATTAGGTATTTCATAAAAGAACATTTATAGTTGAGGAGACTACACATGTTGTATTTGATGAATCTAATATTTGGGAAGAGCCAATTGTTGAAAAGGATGAGATAGAAATTGACTCCCAAAAGATTGAGAAAATAAATTTGGATGAAAATTTGGAGATAGAAAATCCGTTGCCTAGAGATTTGAGATTTTCCAAAAACCATCCAAAGGAATTGATTATAGGTGAAGTTTGAAAATTAATAGCAAGGAAAAAGGATCAAAGTGTAGTTGGGACTAAGTGGGTATTCAAGAACAAAATGAATGACTTAGAAGTAGTCATTAGAAATAAGGCTACATTGGTGGCTAAGGGGTGTAATCATATAGAAGGGATTAATTTTGAGGAGTCTTTTGCCCTAGTAGCTAGACTTAAAGCAATTAGGGTTTTATTAGCCTTTGCCTATTATAAAGGATTCAAATTATATCAAATGGATGTTAAAAGTGTCTTTTTAAATGGTATATATCAAGAGAATGTTTATGTTGAACAACCTCCAGGCTTTAAAAATTCAAAATACTCAAATCATGTTTTCAAATTAAAAAAGGTATTATACAGATTGAAACATGCACCTAGAGCTTGATATGCGAGGTTGAGCACCTTCCGACTTGAAAGATCTTTTGAAAAAGAAAGTGTGGACATAACTCTCTTTTTGAAGAAATTGGGAGAAGATATACTCATTGTATAAATTTATATTGACGATATCATTTTTAGATCTATAATAATAATCTTTGTGATGATTTTTCTAAAATAATGAGTAGTGAATTTGAGATGAGCCGGTGCCTAGGGAGATTTGAGTTACTTTTTAGGCTTTAGCATTAAGCAAATTTAGGAGGGTACATTTCTTAGTCGGTCGAAGTATGTTAAAGAGATCTTAAAAAAGAATGAAATGGACAATGCTAAACCTGTTAGTACACATATGAGTTCCTCAGTTAAGTTGGATAAGGACCCAAAGGGAAAATCTGTTGATCAAAAGAAATTTAGGGGAATAATTGTATCTTTGCTTTACTTGATAGCTAGCTGACCCGATATTATGTTTAGTGTTTATTTATTTGCTAAATTTCAATCAGTTCCAAAAGAATCACATTTGACGGCAGTGAAAAGGATTTGAGGTATCTTTTGGGAACTCAAAACTTAGGGATTTGGTATCCTAAGTTTAACTCTTCATTTGAAATAATTGGATATTCATATTCTGATTTTGCAGGTTTTATGGTTGATAGAAAGAATACTTTTGGAACATGTTAATTTATTAGAAATACTTTAGCCTCTTGGTTCAATAGAAAATAGAATTCTATAGCCCTATCTACTGCTCAAGCTGAATACATTGCCTTAAGAAGTTGTATAGCACAAGTACTTTGGTTGAAACAACAGTTAATTGATTTAGGACTAACAATAGCCACAATTCCAATTTATTGTGATAACACTAGTGCCATTTGTACATCGAAAAATCCTATTCAACATTCAAGAACCAAATATATTGACACCAGGCATCATTCAATAAGAGATCATGTATCCAAAGGAGAAATTAAACTCAATCATGTTTTAACTGAAAATCAACTTGCAGACATTTTACAAAACCACTAGTTTTTGATACTTTCAATACATTAAGAATAAGGCTTTGTGTGATTGACTTGAATGCTTAATTAAAGTTTCTGCAACATTGATATGTGTTTTTGTGAGTGTGTTTTTTGTGTTTTTTATTTTACTTGTGTGTTTTTTCTATTTTTTTTTTTGCATGTTTGCTTTTGTTTCTTTTTGTCTTATCGTTTAGTGTATTTTCAAAATATTTTCACATTGAAAAATTTTCTAAGTGTGATATTTGTCAGTAAGAAATTAATTTCGTACTGGACGAATCTTGTAGCGTATCGAACATTTAGGTGAATAGTTTGCATATAGTTTTTTAGTTATTTTTATAGTTTGTCTGTACGATCGCCATATCATCTTAAAAAGATGCACAAAGCGCCAAAAATGTGGTAGTTATTTATTTCCACAATCTTTTGATCTCTTAATTCAAATTGATCTTCTGTACATTCATATTTCATATTGAAAAGTGAAATATACAAATTTTATATTCATCCTTTATGAAATGATTTTCTTTATCTTAGTGTCAAAATTGATTCATGTTTTTGATATATACTTTTTATTATCAATGTTATATCTCTTCTTAAATTCTATGAATCATTTTTATTTACCTAATAATTAAATTTTATTTGCAATATTTATTTCAATCACTTTTAAGGATCAATTATCAAAGGATTATCATATGACTGCTTACATTTCTGCTCTTTTTCTTCTCTTTTTGCTATTGTCAAAAAGGGGGAGAAAATATTATTGTTGACCTCATTTTTGTATGAGGTCTTTAACCAAATCCTAAACCCAATCAAGATTCAAATCAATACAAACCCAATCAATTCTAGACCTAGATCTCAGGTCCCAAGGCATTGTCCTAAAGGCCTTTTCCAGCAAATCTTTGAATACTTCAAAACCCAGTCAAATGGACTCTGATTCAGACTCTGTCAGTTTCATACTGATGGGGTGTGTCTCTAGTATCAACCCTCCAAATTTGAGCTCATTCTGAGATCTCTAACCTCAGTAACCAAATTAAAATCCAAAGGCTGTAAAATCTTCAAATATTTACAGTCCATGCCACTGGACAAGCCATTCATTAGATTTTGGCCTTAGAGACCTCTCCAAAGTCTCTAATCACTTCCAGACCCTCAATCCTGACTCACTGAACATTAAACTGCCCTTTGATATACTCACTTTGACCCCTATTTGGCCAGGGGTCAAAATGACCAAAATACCCCTATAGGGTCCAAATGGGGATTTCAAACCAAATGACCTCCAAATCAAATGCAACCACCTCCAGCAAGTTTAAAATGTCAAACCAAACCTGTTGAACCCATTCCCAGCCCTTGAGTCAACCTAGTTGACCAAGTCAACAGGGTTGACCCAAGAAGACCCTCAAGGGTTCAAATAGTGATTTTGACCAAATTGACCTCTCCAAGCCTTGGGACCACATTCAATAGACTCAGAATGATGTTCTAAATCTGTTGAACTCATTTCTAGACCCTAAACCCAACTGGTTGACCAAGTCAACCAGTTTTGGCCTAAAGGCCCATTAAGGGCCCATTAGACCCTTTTGACCCTAACACCTTTTTAAAACCCCCAAATCATCCTCACCACACTCTAAATGATTGACCAAATCTACCCAGCCTAAACCCACACCCTGGGTCAATCTGGTTGACCCAGTCAACCTAATGGACCCAATTACCCCTTAAGACTCTTAATGGGTCACTTTAACCCATTTGATCTACCTGATTCAGTCAAGCCCTTATATCAACTCATGCATATTAATCTAGATGACCCTAGACTCTACTTGGATTCCACCCAAGCAAATTTGACCCTTGTTGACTGGTTAAATAGTCAACAAGGGCTCAAATGAACATATATAATCAATTCAATTAACCCGACTTCCCCAACCCAATGTAGGTTAGTCTAGTCAATTAATTCACTCCCAAAAACCTCTATAGACTCAATCTAAACCAGCCCAATGCCTAGGCTTACTCTCTAGTTCAAATCAAAAGCTCAAATATAGCCTATTCGGTCAACCCGACCAAATTAGCCTACCTAGCCAGAACCAGACCCATCCAGTTATCCTTAAAGAACTCTAGGAACTTCTATGAGCCAACCCGACCTAACATAGGCCTTGGCTTGCTCCCTAGCTCAACCAAGAGCTTAAAATGAGCTCACCCGGTCAAACTCTTCAACCCAACTCATATCGGGCCTTTCTAGCTCATGGGATCCATTCTAGAAAGTTCTTTGGGCTCAACCGAACCTAACCCAGCATCCAAATCGACCCAGCCACCTCTGATGGTCCCCTCCCATGTGAGGACAAACAAGGAAGTGGCCAGCTCACTCTGCCCCGTACAGTCCTTCTCTCTGTGCTCTAACCACCTGGGCCAGGTGTCAAACATCCCAGCTTCCTCCCTGAATGATCCCGGCCCTTAGTTTTGGCTCCAAGCATCTAAATAGGCAAAAAGTGATGATTCTCCCTCATTCGAACCGATCATGCATTCCAGTCACTCTCCAGAGCTCCTGAGTGTTCGTTTTGATTCCCCGGAGCTCTCTCTCAATTCTCCTAGTGATTTCCCGATGATTGTAGCTACCGCCGGTGAGATCCCTTGCTGACCGAAAGCTAACTCCGTCCAAACCTCTCTAACTCCGGCTCCGTTGATCCTTCGTGCTCGAAGCTGAAAGGAGATCAACACGTGGACAATCTACAAGTTCAACCGTGATTAAATCAACCGAATTGATCTATCCTTCGGTGAGAAATCCTAAACCCTAGGCATTTTCATAGGTTCCTAAATAACTCCTTAAGGATTACATCAAAGACCTAGGAAATACCTCCCCATTCCTCGTTAGGGTCTATTACGCCTCTGTCTCAGTTTTTAACCCATTTAGTTAAGCGTCTTGCGAAAACAAAACAAAAAATGAGGTTAGAGTTTTCGATTTGGACGGAGGAAGAAGACGGGTTCGTAGCCGTCGGATCTCCTCTACTGTGATCAACGGCCGGGATTGAATCCCATCTGAGCCCCATCGTTGATCGGAGTTTGACCAGGTCTTCAATGACTCTAATTCTGGCCCTTGATCCAAACTGCGAACTAGATCTCAGCCATCCGCTCGATCTACATCGAGTCGAACCATGGGATCTGATCTCGATCGTTAGATCAGAACCGCGGTAGATCAACGGCCTGAGATCGTGCTGAGCTGGTTAAGTGGCGGACCCCGCATGATCGCCGCCACCCGCGTGGCCATACCCGCTCCCGCCGCGTGTCCCGATCAGTGCCGCCGTTTGACCCGGCTATTTAAAATTAAATTTTAATTTAAAATTGGACTAGAACTTCAAAAATGGATTGGAATTTCATTTCTTATGCTCATTTTGTTCGTATTTTTATGTAGTATATTTTAAAAATGTTAAATAATTATTTCAACCAATATTTTACTAGTAATTTCAATAATACAAAAAATCTAATTCTTTTTTTAAATAAAAATCCTTTAGTCATCTTAGGCTGAAACTTGGCAGAGGAATTTTAGAGCTTAGGGTGGACCTCCAGTAATTTTCCTAAGCCTATTTGATGCAATCTCAACTGGTTTATGAATTTACCAAAAATCTAAGCCAAATTTTGACTTAGATTATTGGAAATTCATAAATCATTCAAATTAAATCCAATTCATAGCATGTTAGGGTTCTATGGAGTTAGTGTGAAGTCTCCCTTTCACTAACAGTAGGTCTAGATGTTGATCATGTATAGTTCAATTAAAAAAAATTACCGTTAATATTATGCTTAATATAGTTTAAATATACTAAGAGACTATACTTGATCACTACATCAAACTAGGTTAACTCTTGATTTAGAGATATTGATGTGTATGTCCATACATGTATATATCCCAAAATCATGTTACCTTGATTTGATGCTTCTATTCCTTTATAGTAAATTGTTTAAGTTATAGGTCATCAAATGACCTATAACTATAATAATTCACTATAATCCTTCCATAGAGCATTAGGGCAATTTACTTGTTCATGATTGCTCTGGTATGTTTATAATTAATGTTCAAAGGGTTAGAAAGACTTGATTATTATCCTACAACTTAGTGACATTAAGGACAACAATTAAGGTGAGTCTTAGTAAACTTAGATCAATTTAGGTGAACTTCATATACATCCCTTTTGGGATCAAACTCAAACTTAGAAAATTAGTGTCATATACCCTTTGATCAAATTCACCTTGATTGGACATTAATCAATCATATAACAACTAGTAGATTAAAGACTTTCTTATCTTCTATCTCAACAACTCTAAGTAAATCAAATAAAACGAAAACAAAAAAAAATCCCAATCAAACTCAATCAATTCTAATCAAACCTAAAACAAACTCCAATTATCCAAAAATTAAAATGAAGACTTAAATATCATCAAGACTAAGTCAAACCTTTAATTAACCCTAAATTAACCCTAAACCTTCCAGAAAATGTAATAAATCAATATTAAATTCAAAAAATACAAATAATACCTCTAACTGACCAGAATTGAATCCTTAACCCATGAAAATTAAAACCTAATTAATTTGACAGCAAATTAAAGATTAATTTAATTTTAAGTAAAATTTAACAATTAATTCATTTAATTAATTAATAATAATTAAAAAATCCCAATAAATTCCCAAACACTTGGAAATCCCTCCTTAGGTCATCCCTGACCTTTGGAGCTGATTCCAAGAAGTTTGGAATCCATTTTGGGCAAAACCATAAAAAGGAGTCTTAATTAAATAATTTTAAAATTCATTAAATACCCCAATTTTTGAAAATTCATAACTAATTCAAGAAAAATCCAAATTGACCAAACACAATTGCATTCAATTCATAATAAGGCCTAATATGTATTAAAAATATAAAAATTTCAGAAAACCTTTAAATTCAAAAAGTCAACAGATTGGTCAATTGTAGGTCAAAACTAGTTCAAAATTCAAACCTTCGTAACTAAATCCAGAAAAATTCAATTTCATCAAACTCACCGTCTAACTGATCGTATTAAGCTCTAATATTTTAATAAAATGCTAACTTTCCAGAAAACACCCTTAAATAAAAAGTCAATTTTTGACCCTTTAATTAAATGATTAAAATAATCCAAAAGTTCCTAAAAAATCAAAAATTGTTTTAAAACTTCAGAAATGTTTAACCAACTCCTAAAATCAGAAATCTAACACTTATAAATAAAATTCATTAACTTTTAATTCTTAATCAACTTTAACTCACTTAATTATACCGAGTACCACTGGGTAACCCAGGCCTACGAGGCTATTAGCTTAGCCCCAAGGAATGTGAAATAAACTTCACGATCACGGTGTGAAACAAAGGTGGTATCCAACCAACATTAAAAATCACATCTATAAGTCAAACTCAAATCAATAATAAATCAATAAACCTCCAATTCTTAAGATTTCTGAATATTATTAATTAAAATCCATTAATTATTCAATTAAATTCTAAATTCCTTTAATCTAAATTAGTTTGATAATTTGATTGGTTAAGATTTATTTTAACCAATCAAATTTGATAATTAATTTAGATTAAATGAATTCGGGTCTTCTATGCCTAAAGTTTGATTCCTTTTGGAGGACTTTGAGCATTTTGACTTTTAAAGATCCTTAAAACATTTAAATAACAAAAGATCTCCTATGGATTGTGCTCGACTCCTTTTAGGAAGGCACTAATCTATTTGGATTTGGAGATCCCCAAATAAAAATAATAAATTACCGACCTTATACGATGTGCTAGATGAAAGTTTGTTAGGGATGTTAAGCCCTATAGAACTGGCCTAAGCTAACCAAGAGGGGGGGGGGTGAATTGGTATTTAAAAAAAAAATCCTTTTCACAAAGAACAAAAATCACTTAAACCAAAATCACACCACGAGAAAAATAAATGTGGAAATTAAAAAGTGCGGAAGCAAGAAACAAGAACACATAAATTTATAGTGGTTCGGTCAACTCGACCTACGTCCACTCCCCGGAGGCGCCCTCCGAGTATTGCACTACAAACGTGATTCTCCTTTAGCCCCCACAGCTAGGCGGAGAAGCCTTTACAAAGCACCTCCTTTTTGCCACCCCGGCAAGGCAGAGAACCTATCTCCTTTTGCTTCCTCCTGAAGCTGGCAGAGAACCACAACCAGATGTTAACTCCTTACCTCTACCGACCCTTCCATAGACAATAAACTCTACACGAAGAAGACGCAGAGCGATCCTTGAAGCAACCCTTGTGAATCCCCTCACAAGCTCCCCCTCACAAGATCCTCTCTCTCTCCCTCTCTCTCTTTCTCTCCTCAAGGCCTTCTCAGGTCAAGGCAGCAGCACAAAGGTTGTTCAAAACGTTGAACAAGAGCTCTTTAAATAGAAGAGCTTCAAAGGAGCTCATTAATTGCGAGTTGCCGACAATATTGTCCAAGCCGATATGGACATCGGCCTGGCCGATCAGTTCAAATCTCAGAAGATCGGCCAGAGCATCGCCCTGAATGCAAGCTGGATGATTAAAAATTGGCTTGATCAATAATCGTCCTGGCTGATTATTTAAAAATACAGTATACCTTAATTGTCTATGGCGGCAACTTCTTTCTGTTTTGAGCCTATCATCCTAGCTGATACACGTATCATCCAGGACAATCTGTTAATGTCGGCTGCCTTAATTAAGAATCCTTAATTAGACTTTCTGTTTTAAGCCTGATCATCTAGGATGATGTAAATATCGTCCTGGCCGATATGAGTAAAAATAGAATTTCTAAATCTCTCAAGTGTGTGTGTGTAGGGTTACTTAGCATCAGTCTCTTTGACCATTACAGATAGACTCAAGAAGAGAAAAGAACAAAGTACAGACTGACTCCACCCCAGACCTACGTAATCTTGAACTGGCTTCATTTGTTCGTCTGATCTTCGATTCTTGAAAAGTTAGAAGTAACAGGCAATCCAAGAGATTCAATAGTGTTTGTCAATCATCAAAAAAAAAGTCATGAAAATAGATTTGCAACAATCTCCCCCTTTTTGATGATGGCAAACACAAGTAGGAAAAAACTCAGAAAAAAAAACAGTTCACTAGAAATTCAAAGTTACAAGCACATGCCCTTTTTCCTACCACATCCTACTCCCCCTTTTGTCATCACAAAAAGAGGGTCCTAGACACACAAAAGAAAAATAAAACACCAAACTATAAGAAAAACTACAGAAAATAGAAAACAAACAACAGAAAACACAGACTAGAAAAATGAGGGACCCTGATCATCAGATGGAGGTGGTGGAGGTGGCTGCTGAAAGTAGCTGGCAAGCGTGGAAAACTGAGCATTGAACCAGGCGATGTCCTGGTCATGCTGCTGCTGCTGGGGAGTAATGTAGCTATCAAAATGGGCTAAATCCTCAGTGCGGTGCTGCTCGTAGCGGGCAATGTCCTCAGAGTGTTGCTGCTTCTGTGCAGCAACGTAAGCGTCAAAGCGGGTCTCCCATCGATCAAATTTCTCTATTAACTGATCAATCGGTGAGTGCTGGTGGAGAGGAACAGGATCAGGAACGGGAGCGGGAGCGGGAGCCTCCTCCTCCTCAGCCCCCCGACCTTCCACATCTCCTGGGGGAGACGAGTACTATGAAGGATAGTGAAAGAATTGTTTGAGTAGCAAGGAGGCTGAAGGTCATGACAAGCAGGATATTGGAGATTGTATTTGGTTTCTAGAACGTAGGCTATGAGATGTCCTAAGGCAAGGTTGGTTTTCCTCCTATGGCCTGGATCGCGAATTGTTGTTAAATGATCAATGTAGCGAAAGAGTAGATCAATGGCATTAAATTCTCTTCGGGCCATAATGTAAAAGGTAGTCAAGGAAAGTAGAGGAGTGATGTGGATTCAGTCCCCGGCTTTTGGAATTATGGAGGTGCGAAAGATATGTTGGATTGTCCTAGCATCTTTGACTAAAGAGCCAGTCTCTCCAACATGAAAGGGTGTGTTGGTTTGGCGAAAGAAATGGATTGTCGTGGACCAATCAAAATCAGGATCTATAATGATTAAGTGAAACTTATCCCCGGGGTGGATAGCTGTAAAAGCTCCGCACAGTCCTGATATGTGATCTCGATCGGGCGTCGATTCACATAGGAGGTCAGGGCTGTGAATGTAGAATTTATGCGAAGATTTGCATAAAATTCTAGCAGGAGTTCAGAAGAAAAAGGGACAGTGAGGGTGAGTATGAAACAAAAAGAAGTGTGGGCAAAGAGATCCATTACTGGATACGAGAGGTATGCAGGATTGATTGTTCGGGAAAGGGTAATGCCACACTCTTTGTAGCGACGGTAGGCAGCGTGATCCTCTGCCTCCCTAAATCGAGGGTCCAGAGTGGCCCTTGAGGAACTCCCAAAAGCCTGTCGAACTCGTTTCCCACCGGCCATAGCAAGGGATAAGCAAGGAGACACAAGAGAAGAAGGGATGAAGTGAAAAATATGGATGGATCGGCCAGAATTTAAAGAAACGGCCATATAGTCCAGGCCGATCGCAGAATCGTCCAGGACGATATGTCACAATAATTGTGTACATGCCGATTGGTCAAAAAGGAGGTCCGATAGTCCGGGCCGATTAGATATCGGCCAGGACGATTAGACACAGGCAATCGTCCTGAGGAGTCAGGCCGGACGACCCTTGAAAAAGCAGATCGTCCAGGCCGATTAGGTGTATCGTCCAGGACGATGCATAATAATTCATCGTACCAGTCAAAGTTAAAACATTTTAAATCTGTGCCACGTGTATCGTCCAGGACGAACAGTGGATCGGCCAGGACGATTGTCCAATAATGGATCGTCCGGGGCTGATTTTAAAGATTCAAACATACTGACACGTTGATCGTCCAGGATGATCCGGTGTATCGGCCAGGACGATGACCATAAATGCATCGGCCAAGACGAAATATTCTATCGGCCAGGACTATCATCATGATTGCAATAGAGTTCGATCAGAACGTCCAGGACGATATACGTATCGGCCAGGACGATGAGTTACAGCAAGCTCAGAAAAGACCAGCAGATAGAATTTGAAGAGATTTTGCCCTATCGTCCAGAACGATAAAAGTATCGGCCAGGACGATGTGACTAGAATTTGAAAAACAATGAAGGATGGTGATGATCAAAGCCCAAAAAAAAAGAAATAAAACAAAATAAGAGCAGACAAAAACACAGTAATTAGAAAGCTAAAAAAACGAAAAGAAAAACGAAAAAAAAATTTGAATTTTAATTTTTCTATTTTTTTTTTGTTTTAACAAGGCTTCATATGAGAAGTTCTCAAATAATTAAACTTTAGAGTTCCACAAGACAAGGAGTTTAGCCAATCCTAATCAGACAACGGTAGAATATCCAATTCTATTAACCCTAGATCAGACGTTCTTTATGGTACAAATTTTCTTTTGAAAAATAAAAATGCTTAACTCAAAATAAACCTAATTGGGCAAAAAGAAGATCCAATCAAAACTTGTTTACAAAGAAAAAATCTCATACATAATAAAACAAAGTAATTTGTCTCAATCATGGAATTTTAAATCAATCCTTTGAAATCATCAAATAATCAATGAGTTCTCTAAGTTTTAAGAGTTTTGAGAAGAGATAGTAGCTTGAATTTAGTGGGCTCATTTTATGCCTCTTTTGTCTTTGAATTGGCTCTTTGAGCATCTTGATTTTTGATACACTTTTGTGTATAAATATATTTCAAATTTGCATCTTTTCATTTTCCTTCTTAATTCTTTCAAGCTACATTCCCTTTAACAAAAACCCTTAAAAGCCCTTAGTTGTGAGTATATCCTCTCAAATATTAGAGAATAGGAGCTCTCTCTCTAACATAGGGAAGAACAAGTCACAAAAAAAAATCAAAATCATGTGATAAAAGCAATGCCAAGATTTTAAATAACTTGAAAGATATATAAGAACTTTGGATATTATGTACGAGATAGATTATTGTAGCAAGTTAAAAAGAATCTTAGTTTCAAAAACCATTGGCTAAAATGAGTTAGACTTTTGTTTAGAGAAGAAAATCATACCACTAAACTAGGTCAGAAGGAGGGAAATCATCAACGGTGTTTCTCCCTTTAACCAATTTTAGAAAAGCTAAACTCTATCTTCAAAACTCTAAAATCTTGAAAAAATTCAACATATGGAAAACCAATTATAAAAGCAAAGTGAAAACAAAATAAATTAAAACAACAACAAAGCGGAAATAAAACACAAAAAAAAGAAAACACATTTCAAAAAATTATTGAAGCAGCATGATTAAGCATTTATGAGCTGCGAGCCTTCATATGTCAAGTTGTCCTATGCTCCCACAAGGTCTTTGGTGAGAGCACTCCTGCAAAATTCAACAACAGTCAAATTTAGGAACCCAAACAGGTTTGGGCCCCTTCTTAGGAAAAGTAGAATGCAATGAAGATATGGTATGCTGTGAGTCATGCATCTTAGGTCTCCACACCCAATGTGTACTACGGTGAACGGTGCAAATGTGTGAGATGTGTCCTAGCATGCCACATGAAAAACATCTAATTCCAGGAAAAGGGTTTCTTAAATAGTTTGAGTTATAATGCCTCTTCCTAGGTTCTGGCTTAGGATCAACAGTAGATGTCATCCGATTTTTCTTACATGTATCCAAATCATTTTGAATCCTCAAGTTAGTTCTTTTTAATGCATCATTATCAATCCTCAAATTTTTCTCAATCTCTTTAGATTTCTTAAGATCAGAATTAAGTGAGGTGTGTGAAATTTTTAATACATTATGTTCATCAATTAATTCCAAATGTTTTTTGTTTAAATCATCAAATTCATCAAGAAGAGCCATTGATTTGAATCAATCGTTGAATGATTTTTAAGAATGACTTCATAATCTTTTTTTAAATTTACAAGTTCCATTTTTAAGCTAGCATGAGGCTTCTTAAGTTTTTTGTATGATGCATGGATTTTCTCACAAATCTCAAATAATTCATCGTAGGTTGGTTTACATACCTCTTCCTCATCACTTTGCACAAGATGATCTTCCCCCATTAAGCACAGGTTTGTAGTCTCTTCCTCTGGTTCAGTCTCAGAGGAATCAGTACCAGATTCTGCCCAGAATGCCTTTTGGACTCTATTTTTGTCCTTTCTAAACTTAGGTTTCTCCTCACCTTTTTTCTTTTCTTTGCTCGAGTGATCTTGAAGTGTAAGACAATCGGCTCTCACATGTCCAGGCTTCCTGCATTCCTAACAAACAACATCAGAAGATCCTTTAGGATGTTCATGATCCCTACCTTTTTTCCAATGATGATTTTGCTTCTTCCTTAGAAAGCTTTTGAATTGCCTTGTGATGAAGGCAACTTCATCACTTTCAGACCCGGAAGATTCAGAATCTGATTTGTGTGCCTTTAGTGCAACTGTTTTCTCCTTCTTCTTCTCACATGCATCAAGATTTCTTTGATTCACCCTTTGCTCGTAAGCAATGAGTGAGCCAAGTAAGTTATCAATAGAATAAGTGTTCAAATCCTTAGATTCAGTGATTGCAGTGATTTTAGCATCATATGACGAAGGCAAGCATCTCAAAATCTTGTTCACTTTTTCATAGTTTGAAAGTTCTTTTCCTAGTGCATGCAGTGAAGTAACTATCTGAGTAAACCTAGCGTACATGTCAGAAATAGATTCATGAGGTTTCATACGAAAAAGTTCGTAATCATGCAAGAGAATATTCAAACTGGATTGTTTAACCTCATTAGTGCCTTCATAGGTGATACACAATTTATCTCAATTTCTTTACTAGTTTTGCAAGTGGAGACACGCATGTAATCCTCAGATTTTAAAGCACAGAAAAAACAATTCAAACATTTTGCATTCAATTGAGCTAAATCTCGTTCATCGAAAGTCCATTCAGTAAAAGCAACTTCAGTTTTAACACCATTAATTTCACGAGAAGGTGGAAAATAACCTTCTTTGATAAGCATCCACATGGGATAATCAGTAGATTGTAAGAACGTTGACATGCGGGTTTTCAAGAAATCAAAAGGTAAGTTGTCAAACAAGGGAGGTCGTGTAATTGAATAACCTTCCGTAGTGTTATGATTCCCAAGGTTAGCCATGGATCAAAATTCAAAAAGTTTTCAAACTCAGTTTTTATGAATACCGCTCTGATACCACTTGAAAGTTCGTTAGGGATGTTAAGCCCTATAGAACTGGCCCAAGCTAACCAAAAGGGGGGGTGAATTGGTATTTAAAAAAAATTCCTTTTCACAAAGAACAAAAATCACTTAAACCAAAATCACACCACGAGAAAAATAAATGCGGAAAATAAAAAGTGCGGAAGCAAGAAACAAGAACACATAAATTTATAGTGGTTCGGTCAACTCGACCTACGTCCACTCCCTGGAGGCGCCCTCCGAGTATTGCACTACAAACGTGATTCTCTTTTAGCCCCCATAGCTAGGCGGAGAAGCCTTTACAAAGCACCTCCTTTTTGCCACCCCGGCAAGGCAGAGAACCTATCTCCTTTTACTTCCTTCTGAAGCTGGCAGAGAACCACAACCTGATGTTGACTCCTTACCTCTACTGACCCTTCCACGGATGAGAAACTCTAGACGAAGAAGAAGCAGAGCGATCCTTGAAGCAACCCTTGTGAATCCCCTCATAAGCTCCCCCTCACAAGATCCTCTCTCTCTCTTTCTCTCCTCAAGGCCTTCTCAGGTCAAGGCAGCAGCACAAAGGTTGTTTAAAATGTTGAACAAGAGCTCTTTAAATAGAAGAGCTTCAAAGGAGCTCATTAATTGTGAGTTGCCGATAATATTGTCCAAGCCGATATGGACATCAGCCTGGCCGATCAGTTCAAATCTCAAAAGATCGGCCAGAGCATCGCCATGAATGCAAGCTAGACGATTAAAAATTAGCTTGATCATCTAGGCCGATCTCACGATCGTCCCGGACGATCAGTTCAAATCAGCGGAAAATTGTCCAGAGCATCGCCCTGAATTTGAGCTGGCCGATATTTATCGTCCTGAAGTATCTAAGGTTTTTTGAATAGATCGTCCTGGCCGATCCTGAGATCGTCCAAGACGATATGATCGTATCAATCATCCTTAATTACTCCCTTGATTTCCTGATCAATTAAGGCATAATTTGTGAATATCGTCCAGGCCGATCAATGATCGTCCTGGATGATTATTTAAAAATACAGTATACCTTAATTGTTTATGGCGGCAACTTCTTTCTGTTTTGAGCCTATCGTCCTGGCCGATACACGTATCATCCACGATGATCCGTTAATGTCGGCTGCCTTAATTAAGAATCCTTAATTAGACTTTCTGTTTTAAGCCTGATCATCCTAGCTGATATGAGTAAAAATAGAATTTCTAAGTCTCACAAGTGTGTGTGTAGGGTTACTTAGTATCAGTCTCTTTGACCATTACAAATAGACTCAAGAAGAGAAAAGAATAAAGTACAGACTGACTCCACCCTAGACCTACGCAATCTTGAACTGGCTTCGTTTGTTCGTCTGATCTTCGATTCCTGAAAAGTTAGAAGTAACAGGCAATCCAAGAGAATCAATAGTGTTTGTCAATCATCAAAACAAAAGTCATGAAAATAGATTTGCAACACTAGATTCCTTCGGGAGGGCACGTTGTATTACATTTGTAAGGTCCCTTTCTCTCTCCTTAATAAATTTTGAGGATTCTCAAAATGAATATCTATCTTCTGTCTAAGACGGGTATTCATTCTGAAAGTCCTAGGACTTATAAATTGATAATTTCCTGCACTTAGGAAATTATCAATCTATAAGTTCTTTATAACTAAATTAAATAACTTTAATATTTAAAAGTGGAATAATTCTTAATAATCTGAATAGACTTTACTTAAACTTTAATCAAATTCCCTTGGCCTGTAATAAATCAATCTTAATAAAACATGTAATTCAAATAAATAAACCCATTAGGATCTATCCAAGCCACACAGCTTTCTTCACACACTTAGATGCTTGCTAGGACAACCAACTTTAGCCTAAGTTAGGCCGGTAGTTTGTTGTGGTTTGTTTGCGGGTGTCTTGCCTAGAGGGCACCTATGTGTGATTGCTTACTTTTCTGTACTTCATAGCATAGCATATTTATTTTTCTGTCTGTACACCAGAGAGCGGAGTGAACAAAGTGAGAGCCGTGTACTTTACTTTTCTGTCTTAACTTTCCTGTATTTATAACTGTACACAATGCACTCATAACATGCATCATTATATAACTGCTTTATTTTCTGTCTTTTATATTACTGCAATAGTAGAATGTTCTTAGGTTCTGATGTACTGAGATAAAAATGTAATGCTTTTATTTTCTAGATTGTTGTATATAGATTCAGTCTGTACAGCGTCTGAAGTCTGTAAAAGATTTAGAAATAACTGCTTATAAATATACAAATGGGGCTCCAAAAAGTAATGTCCTCCCTTAAAAGGACGTTCCTTTTTGGAATTCCATAGAAGACCCGGAGCCTGAAGACCATAAGCAGTTATATTTAATTCTACTTTCCTGTAGGCTTAGAATCCAGGTTTGTTGTCGGTGGGGCCTGGCCACCATTACTTTCCTGCAGACCCTGGAATGTACTTTGTCAAATTTATATTAATAAAATCAGCCCCTTTTTTTTATTTTACAATTGTTTCATGCATCATCAGCATACGAGTAGATTTTTGGTTTTTTGTAAGCATATTATCTAGCATTTAGTTTAAATTCTTTAATAATTCATTGATTCCTAGGATAGAGCTATCTTAAAATCTTGCATCATCGGTGAATTGTTTGTGATTAGGATTGTTAGCTGGCAGCCCACTCTAGGTAGGTGGTAAGTCCAGATTGTATACACTTTTCTCAGCACTTTCTTCTTCCTTCAAATCAATTCCAAGTTCTTCTAAAAGTTAAATAATAACTCTATAATCTAAAGCCTGATCATGAAAATTTAATTATGCCCAAATATTTATATATATATATATATATATATGGAAATTATTTAGTCTTCATTTAAATCGAGAGTGTTCTCTTAGGAGATGTAATTAACTATAGGGGCTTGCCCCTGTAGGGAGTCTAGATCCCAGAATAATCTAAACCCTACCTTAGTTCTTTTCTGAGGTAGGGGAAAGATCTGTGTGCGTAGATTAAGTCTTATTCGTGTTTAAGAGTTATTTCTACAATTAATAATAGATAGATACTTGATTTGTTTTCACAAACAAATCAAATGTCTTCTATGTTTAATTGTAGAAATAAGTTTACAATCCATTAATCTAATTGGGTTGATTAGGGATTGTACTCGTCATCCCTTTAGGATGATTTGAATATTCCTTATATTACACCTGATTAGTAGAATGGATTGTACCCCTCTTCCTTTCAAATCAATAGAAGAATATTAGACTGTCCCTTGGGACGGTATAATATCCGACTATGTGAATTTAATTGGAAGAAAATATTCTGAACACAAATAAAACAAATCGTGTGAGAGAATAAAACTTTATTTTTAAAGAAAACTCTGTTTTATTTAAATTTTGTTTAAATTCATTCCCGTAATCAAGAAATAGGTAGATATTTGACTTGCTTTTACAAGCAAGTCAAATATCTTCTATATACTTGATTGTGGGAATAAATTAACGATTCATTAAGACTAACTAGATAGATAGGGAATGTATTGATTATCCTATAGGATAATTCATATATTCTTTATCCCATACATGATTAGAATAATGAATCGTCGTTCTCTTTCTTTAGAATCCGTAGACAAATATTAGTTTGCCCTTCGGAGCGGTCTAATATTCGACTATACAGATTCAATTTAAAGAGAATATTCAAAATAAATAAAACAAACTATTTTTTTAATTTTTAAATAAATATATATATATATATAGCTTATTTTTAATGAAATAGATTCTTCTTTCTCTTCTCCCCTCTCTTATATGTGAACAAATATATTTTAAAAATTAAAATAATGATATATTAAACTTTTGAAAATAAATAATGATATTTTCAATATTAAAAAATAAAAGAGAATTTTTATTTTTTTATTTTTTTATATATTTATTAAATCTAAATTAAAAATATTATATTATACCTAATATATTTTAATATAAAGTTAGATCGTTTATTTTCTCACAATTGTTCGTATCGTATCTGTGTGCTTGTTTTTGTATCGTGTATCGTAGTATTTTTTTTTAATGTTATCGTATTATTTTTTGTATCTTCGTATCTTATCTGTTTGTATTTAAAAAAAAAAAGATAAAAGATAAAATTGTTGTGCAATGCCTCCTTATGTTCATAAATTCAGGGGAAGTTTAGGTGATTCTTAGAATTTGAAATTTATACAAATAATAATTGTTTTGCCATCATAAAAAAGGGGGAGATTGTTAAGAGAGTTATAATTTGCATGTTTTACATTCTTGCAACTTATAAAATTTTGATGATTCCAAATATTATGGTTTTAAAGTTTTATTTTCTCCTAATATTTTTTAGAAGAATTGTTTTTGCTTTTGTGTGGACTAACATTTCAGGATAATCGAACTCCATACTAATTAAGACTTCAAATCAAAATTCAGCATAAGATAATTTGTAAATTGAAGCTTGTACTTTTCATTATATTGAGTTTGAGAGGGAGTGATTGTAATTAAGTAACTTAGCACACACACACTTGGGGAGATCTTTAAAAAATCATACTAATCGTACGGGACGAACCAGGTTCGTACGGGACGATCAAGTCAATTATCCCCTTGGAAGAGCAATTGAACGAACATGAAGTGAGAAAATTTTTTTAAGTCCTAATCGTCTAGACGAACTTCAATTCATCCCAGGACGAGATGCTCTCTGTAAAAAATTTGTCCAGACGAACTACAATTCATCCTAGGATGAAATGCTCTATAGAAAATTTTCGTTCAGATGAAATCCTATATTCTACCCAGGACAAAATGCTCTCTGTAAAAATTTCGTCCATACAAACTCCAATTCATCCCAAGACAAAATGCTCTCTAGAAAATTTTCGTTCAGATGAGCTCCTATTCGACCCAGGATGAAATGCTCTCTATAAAAATTTAGTCCAGATGAACTCCTATTCGTCCCAGGACAAAAATGCTCTATCTTTTCAAATTTTGATAACATCCTGCAGTTTGTCGAAACCGACCCATGGTATAACTGTTCGTACCAGACGATAATTGGGTACGAAGTCAGTTCGTATCAATATACATTGGGTTCATATGCAACTGATTTATGTAAATTCGTCCAGGATGATCCACGATCGTACGGGACGATCCACTATGTGCAGGCTTGAAAATCAGCAGTTTTTGGATGGTTTTTCGTGTCTTTCCTATATAAAGTCCAATTAGAACTGCCTCTTATCTTTTTATCTACTAATCTTCATGCCAACCAAAAGGAGACTCAAGAAGAGAGTGTGAGAGAGTGTTTGAAGGAGGATTCTTACTACTGGAGCATGAAGGATTCACATGGTACTCAAAGGTAAGAATCTCTACTTGTGGTTTGTGATTACTTCACTCTTTTCTCTCGTCCTTCTAGATTTCTTGTGAGAAAATCTGCAAAGAGATCCGGTTCTCTGCTGACACTAGAAGAGTGTGAACATACGAAGGGTTCTCTGCCTATACTTGGAGAGTGTGAAAGGACAAAGGGTTCTATGCCCATACTTGGAGAGTGTAAAAGGATGAAGCATTCTCTGCCTACACTAGGAGAGTGTGAAAGGATGAAGGGTTCTTTGCCTACACTTGGAGAGTGTGAAAGGAATGCCAGTTCTCTACCAACACTTGGAGAGTGTAAAAGGACGATGGTTCTCTGCCGCACCGGGCAGTGGTGGAAGAGAGTTTTGTAAAGGTTTCTCTGCCTTACTGTGGGTGCAAAAGGAGAGTCACTAGTGGTATTAGAGCAATACTCGGAGGGTGCCTCCGGGGAGTGGATTTAGGTCGTGTTTGATCAAACTACTATAAATCTTGTGTCTTTTTATTTTCCACTGCCTTTTGTTTTATTGTTTAACTTGTGGTTGAAAAACCTTTTTCCACAAATTTTATTAAAGTAAATTTTTGGTATAAAATTTTAAAAGACGATAAATTTTTAATTACCAATTCACCCCCCCCCCCCCTCTTGGTTAGCTGCTGGGATATAAGCTTAGATTAACAACCTAATTCATATTGAACATGTTTCAACATATTTTAGATCGTACGTATGAACCTGGAATTCATACATACAAACCACGTGTCATTCAATATGGGGAATGATTCAAACCGTAATAAAAATGATCTTAAATAACTAATCATCCTGGACAAACATCTATTCGTCTGTAAGATCATTTGGTCAAAAAGTATGTATGAAAGGATGCCTCGTAACTCGTATGATTACAAAAAGATATTTTATTTTAAACACATGCATTCGTATATACGATATTTTACATCGTACATACGAAAGCTGTTGCAAATCTATTTTTTCATGGCTTATGTTTTGATGATTGACAAACACTACTTCTCTTGGACTACTTGTTGCTTCTAACTTTTCAGGAATCGAAGACCGGACGATCATGAAGAAGCCAAGTTCAGAATTGCGTAGGTTTAGGGTTGAGTCAGTCTGTACTTTTGTTTTTCTCTTTTTGAGTCTACTTGTAATGGTCAAAGAGACTGATGCTAAGTAACCCTACACACACACACTTGAGAGACTTCGATTTTCTATTTTTGCCCACATCGGCCCGGCCGATATTTATATTGTCCAGAACGATCAGCTTAAAATAGAAAGTCTAATTAAGGATTCTTAATTAAGGCAGCCGACATTAACATATCGGCCTGGACGATACGTGTATCGGCCAGGATGATAAGCTCAAAACAGAAAGAAGTAGCCGCCTTAGACAGTTAAGGTATACTGTATTTTTAAATTATCGGCCAGAACGATCCCCGTATCGGCCTGGACGAAATTATCAAATTATGCCTTAATTGATCAGGAAATCAAGGGAGTAATTAAGGATGATTGAGTCGATCAAATCATCCTGGACGATCGCAGGATCGTCCAGGACGATACATTCAAAATCCTTGAGTTGATTCAGGACGATAAATATCGGCCAGGTTATAAACAGGGCGATGCTCATGACGATTTGCGTCAGATTTGAACTAATCGTCCAGGATGATTGTATGATAGGCCTGGACGATCAAGCCAAATTTCAATCATCCAGGATTGTTCCCAGGGCGATGCTCTGGCCGATCTTCTTTGATTTGTACTGATCGGCCAGGCCGATGTCCAGATTGGCCGGGACGATAAAGTCGGCTACTTGCAATTAATGAGCTCCTTGAGAGCTCTTCTATTTAAGAGCTCTTGTTCAAGCGTTTTAAAAGACTTTGGCTGCTGCCTTGACCTGAGAAGACCTTGAGGAGAGAAAGAGAGAGAGGGAGAGAGAGAGGATCTTGTGAGGGGGAGCTTGTGAGGGGGATTCACAAGGGTTGCTTCAAGGATCGCTCTGCTTGTCTTTTGTCTGGAGTTTCTCATCCGTGGAAGGGTCGGTAGAGGTAAGGAGTTTGCTTTTGGTTGTGGTTCTCTACCAGCTTCAGGAGGAAGCAAAAGGAGGTAGGTTATCTGCCTTACCGGGGTGGCAAAAAGGAGGTTCTTGTAAGGGCTTCTCCGCTTAGCCGTGGGGGCTAAAGGAGAGTCACGTTTTGTAGTGCAATACTTGGAGGGAGGGTGCCTCCAAGGAGTGGACGTAGGTCGAGTCGACCGAACCACTATAAATCTTGTGTTCTTATTTTTGCTTCCGTACTTTTTATTCCGCATTAATTTCTTGTGGTGTGATTTGGTTTGTGTTTTTATTTCTTTGTCTTAAAAGTTTTTTTAAATACCAATTCACCCCCCCCCCCCCTCTTGGTTAGCTTGGGACTAAGTTCATAGGGCTTAACATCCCGAACGAACTTTCAAGTGGTATCAGAGCGGGATTCGAAAATTTAAGTTTGAAAGAATTTGATCCATGGCTAACATTGGGAATCGTAACACTACGGAAGGGTATTCCATTACCCGACCTCCCCTGTTCGATAACCTACCTTTTGATTTTTGGAAAACTCGCATGTCAACATTTTTACAATCTACTGATTATCGCATGTGGATGCTTATTCAAGAAGGGTATTCTCCACCTTCTCGTGAAATTAATGGAATTAAAACTGAAGTTGCTTTTACTGAATGGACTTTCGATGAACATGATTTGGCTCAATTAAATGCAAAGTGTTTGAACTGTTTTTTCTGTGCTTTGAAATCTGAGGAGTACATGCGAGTTTCAACTTGCAAAACGGGTAAAGAGATTTGGGATAAATTATGCATCACCTATGAAGGTACTAATGAAGTTAAGCAATCCCGTTTAAACATTCTCTTGCATGACTATGAACTTTTTCGTATGAAACCTCATGAATCGATTTCTGACATGTACACTAGGTTTACTCAGATTGTTACTTCATTGCATGCACTTGGAAAAGAGCTTTCAAATTATGAAAAAGTTAACAAGATTTTAAGATGCTTGCCTTCGTCTTATGATGCAAAAATTACAACCATTACTGAATCCAAAGATTTAAACACCTATTCTATTGATAACTTACTTGGCTCACTCATTGCTTACGAGCAAGGGGTGAATCAAAGAAGTCTTGATGTAGGTGAGAATAAAAAGGAGAAAACAATCGCACTGAAGGCGCACAAATCGGATTCTGAATCTTCCGGGTCTGAAAGCGATGATGTTGCCTTCATCACAAGGCAATTCAAAAGCTTTCTAAGGAAGAAACAAAAGCATCATCAAAGTTGGAGGAAAGGTAAGGATCACAAATATGTTAAGGGATCTTCTGATGTTGTTTGTTTTGAATGCAGGAAACCTGGACATGTGAAAGCCGATTGCCCTACACTTCAAAATCATTCAAGCAAAGAAAAGGAAAAAGGTGAGGAGAAAGCCAAGTCAAGGAAAGACAAAAAGAAAATCCAAAGAGGTTTTTGGACAGAATCTGGTACTGATTCCTCTGAGACTGAACCAGAGGAAGAGACTACGAATTTGTGTTTCATGGGAGAAAATCAAAGTGATGAGGAAGAGGTATGTAAACCAACCTATGATGAATTGTTTGAAATTTGTGAAAAAATCTATGCATCATACAAAAAACTTAAGAAGACTCATGCTAGTCTAAAAATAGAACATTCAAATCTACAAAAAGAGCATGAAGTTTTTCTCAAAGATCATGCAACAATTGATTCTAATCACATGGCTCTTCTTGATGAATTTGATGAGTTGAACAAAAGCATTTGGAATTAGTTGATGAATATAATGCATTAAAAGCTTCACACACCTCACTTAAGATTGATCTTAAGAAATCTAAAGAGATTGAGAAAAATTTGAGGATTGAGATTGATGCATTAAAAAGAGCAAATTTGAGGATTCAAAATGATTTGGAAACATGTAAGAAAGCTAGGATGACACCAACTACTAATCAAAAGTCAGAACCTAGGAAGAGGCATTTTTATCCTAACAATTTAAGAAAACCTTTTCCTGGAGTTCAATGTTTTTCTTGTGGCATGCTAGGACACATCTCACACACTTGCACAGTTTATCGTAGTACACAATGGGTGTGGAGACCAAAATTAAATAAGGCACAGCATGGCACACAAGCATCACCTTCTACTTTTCATAAGATGGATCCCAAACCTGTTTGGGTTCCTAAATCTGACTGTTGTTGAGTTTTGCAGGTGTGCTCTCACCAAAGACCTCGTGGGAGCATAGGATAACTGGACATAAGGAGGCTTGCAGCTCAAAATTGCTTAAACTCGCTGCTTTATCACTTGCTTGAAATTTTTAGTTTTTTTTTGTGTGTCTTTTATTTATTTTTTTTAAGTTTTTGTGCTCTCTTTGTGTAAATTTTAGTTTTCTTTATTTTCATTTGTTTTGTTTTTGTTTTATTTTGTCTACACGTTGCTCTTTAAATATGGCCTTCCATATGATTAATCCTTTCAAGCTTTTAGATTTTGGAGTTTTTGGAGACAGTGTTTAGCTTTTCAAAATTGGTTAAAGGGAGTTTACTGTTGATGTTTTCCCTCCTTCTGACCTTATTTAGTGATATGATTTTCTTCTCTAAAACAAAAGTCTAAACTCGGTTTAACCAATGACCTATTTATTTAAGATCTTTTTCTTATCTTGCTACATTAATTTATCTTATGCATAATAGCCAAAGTTCTTAGATATCATTCAAGCTTTTGAAATCTTGGCATTGCATTTATCACATGATTTTGATTTTGTGTTGTGGACTGTTCTTCCCTATGTTAGAGAGAGAGCTCCTATTCTCTAATATTTGGAGGATATACTCACAACTAAGTTTTTTTTTAAGGGTATATTAAAGAGTTTCTAGCTTGTAAGAATTAAAAAGGAAAGAGGCCAATGAAGCCAAATTGAAAAAAAAAGCTATATATACAAAAGTGTATGAAAGAATCAAAAGATGCTCAAAAGAGCCAATCAAAATGACAAGAGGCATAAAATGAGCCCAATAGATGCAAGCTATCCTCTCTTTGGTAAAACTCTTAAAACTTAGAAAACCCATTGATTATGTGATGCTTTCAAAGACTTGACTTCAATTTCCATGATTGAGAAAAAATACTTTGAGTTATTAATTATGAGATATTTTCTTTGTAAACAAGTCTTGAATGGATCTTATTATCCTATTTAGTTATTCTGAGTTGGATTTTTTGTTTTCCAAAATAATTTTGTACCCTAAAGAATGTCCGATCTAGGGTTAACAGAATCGGATGTTCTACATTCTTCTGATTGAGATTTGTTAAACTTTCTGATCTCTTGGAACTCTAAAAGTTTAACTTTTTGAAAAAAAATTCTCATATGATGCATCCATAAATACAAAAAAAAAATTTAGAAAATTTAAAATCCAAAAATATTCATTTTTTATTTTTCCTTGTGTCCCTTGTTTTTTTTTTTGTGTTTTGACTGTTTTTCTTTTGTTTTATTTTTGAGAGTCTTGATCATCAGCCTTCACCTCTTGATTTCAATTTCAAGTCACATCGTCCTGGCCGATACCTGTATCGTCCTGGCCGATATGACAAATTCTGTTCAAAATCCATCTGCTGACCTATTTCTGTGCTTGCTATAACTCCTTATCCCAGACGATTCTATATCATCCTGGACGATTTGATCGAACTCTGGTGATAGTCCTGGCCGATAGTATATTTCGTCTGGCCGATGCATTTTATGTGCATCATCCTGGCCGATACACTGGATCGTCCTGGACGATCTACGTGTCAGCATGTTTTGATCTTTAAATTCAGCCCCGGACGATCCATTATTGGAAAATCGTCCGGGCCGATCCACTGTTCGTCCTGGACGATATACGTGGTAAGCATTTTAAACGTTTTAACTTCGGCCGGTACGATCAATTATTGAGCATCGTCCTGGATGATACACCTAATCGGCCCGGACGATCTGCTTTTTTCAAAAGTTGTTCGGCCTAACTCCTCGGGCCGATAGCCTGTGTCTAATCGGCCTAGCTGATATATGATCGGCCCAGACGATTTTACCGCCTTTTTTTACCAATCGGCCTGAACGTAATTATTGAGCCATATCGGCCTGGACGACTCTGCGATCGGCCAGGACGATATGGCCATTTCTTTAAATTCAGGCCAATTCCAGCCATAGTAGGACATCACCTGGTTCAATACTCAGTTCACCACACTTGCCACCTACTTTTAGCAGCCACCTCCGCCACCTCCATCTGATGATCTGGATCCCTCGTTGTTTTAGTCTGTACTTTGTGATATTTTGTTTCTTTTCTTTTTGTAGTTTGCTTCTTGGTCTTTTGTGATGTTTTTCTTTTGTTTCTGAACCCTCTTTTTGTGATGACAAAAGGGGGAGTAGGGTGTAGGAAAAAGCTGTTTGGTCTTGGGTTTGTAACTTTGAAGTCTTAATGAAAATTTTCCTACTTGTGTTTGCCATCATCAAAAAGGGGAGATTATTGTAAATCTATTTTTTCATGGCTTGTGTTTTGATGATTGACAAACACTACTTCTCTTGGACTACTTGTTGCTTCTAACATTTCAAGAATCGAAGACCGGACGATCATGAAGAAGCCAAGTTCAAAATTGCGTAGGTTCAGGGTTGAGTCAGTCTGTACTTTTGTTTTTCTCTTTTTGAGTCTACTTGTAATGGTCAAAGAGACTGATGCTAAGTAACCCTACACACACACACACTTGAGAGAATTAGAATTTCTGTTTTTGCCCACATCGGCCCGGCCGATATTTATATCGTCCGGGACGATCAGCTTAAAATAGAAAGTCTAATTAAGGATTCTTAATTAAGGCAGCCGACATTAACATATCAGCCTGGACGATACGTGTATCGGCCAGGATGATAAGCTCAAAACAGAAAGAAGTAGCCGCCTTAGACAGTTAAGGTATACTGTATTTTTAAATTATCGACCAGGACGATCCCCGTATCGGCCTGGACGAAATTACCAAATTATGCCTTAATTGATCAGGAAATCAAGGGAGTAATTAAGGATGATTGATACGATCAAATCATCATGGACGATCGCAGGATCGGCAAGGACGATACATTCAAAATCCTTGAGTTGCTTCAGGACGATAAATATCGGCCAGGTCATAAACAGGGCGATGCTCAGGACGATTTGCGTCTGATTTGAACTAATCGTCCAGGAAGATTGTATGATAGGCCTGGACGATCAAGCCAAATTTCAATCGTCCAGGATTGTTCCCAGGGCGATGCTTTGGCCGATCTTCTTTGATTTGTACTGATCGGCCAGGCCGATGTCCAGATCGGCCAGGACGATAAAGTCGGCTACTTGCAATTAATGAGCTCCTTGAGAGCTCTTCTATTTAAGAGCTCTTGTTCAAATGTTTTAAAAGACTTTGGCTGCTGCCTTGACCTGAGAAGACCTTGAGGAGAGAAAGAGAGAGAGGGAGAGAGAGAGGATCTTGTGAGGGGGAGCTTGTGAGGGGGATTCACAAGGGTTGCTTCAAGGATCGCTCTGCTTGTCTTTTGTTTGGAGTTTCTCATCCGTGGAAGGGTCGGTAGAGGTAAGGAGTTTGCTTTTGGTTGTGGTTCTCTGCCAGCTTCAGGAGGAAGCAAAAGGAGGTAGGTTCTCTACCTTGCCGGGGTGGCAAAAAGGAGGTTCTTGTAAGGGCTTCTCCGCCTAGCCGTGGGGGCTAAAGGAGAGTCACGTTTTATAGTGCAATACTTGGAGGGTGCCTTCAAGGAGTGGACGTAGGTCGAATCGACCAAACCACTATAAATCTTGTGTTCTTATTTTTGCTTCCGCACTTTTTATTCCGCATTAATTTCTTGTGGTGTGATTTGGTTTGTGTTTTTATTTCTTTGTCTTAAAAGTTTTTTTAAATACCAATTCACCCCCCCCCCCCCCCCTCTTGTTTAGCTTGGGACTAAGTTCATAGGGCTTAACATCCCGAACGAACTTTCAAAAGCAAGCATCGTACTGGAAAAACCCTTTTTCTTCTGTACGAAAGGTCATTTTTCTTTAAATAAAAGGGCTTTAGAATACAAATTTCATTCTCTTCAAAAACCTTTTCTAACCTTCTTTTTCTTTAATCTTTTAATGGAAAGCTCAAGCAAAAGGACTAGACATGCTAACGAACCAACCAAGGGACCTTCCTCTAGGAATACCGATAAAAATTTCCTGTCCAAAGCAAATGAAGAATCTTTTTCTAGGTTTATTTCAACAATAATCACCCCCTTCTAGAGTTCTTATTCAGGAGAATACTATCTATCAAGTAATGCCACTTTTCGCCTCTACCCAATTCACTTTTATCCACACTCTGATTCACTCTTACAATAAGGAAACTTTTTACTATTTCCTTGCAAACATGACTTTCAACTCTAATCAAAATAGGATTAGATCCTATGTTTTGGGGAAGCAAGTAGAAATAACAAAGGAAGATATGGGGATATTTTTAGATTTGAGAACTGATAGAGTAAGAGCCCACACCTTGACTTCTGCTTCTAACTTTGATTGGACAAAGATAAACCAAGTACTTAGAGGGGTTAGACAAGTATGTCATTTGTCTAAGGTAAACACCTTACACTAAGATGCTAGAATCATCCATCATGTTCTTAGGACTTCTATCATTCCAAAAGCTGGTGATCGAATAAATATCACTCCTCAGCTTTCCACTATAACTTATTTAATCATTATTGGCCAGCCTATTGATGAAGCTCAACTCATTATTGACTGCCTTTATGGGCTTTCTAAAATTGGTCATGCCTCCCATAAAAGAAAGAAGAACATAACCTTAGGACAACTTGTGTCATACATTCTTGAAAAGAAGTATGATTTAGTTCATCCTGATGTGATACATCTAGAAGAGCCCATCTTCTATAATGATGGTTCATTCCGAGCTATCTTTTCTAAACATGATGAAGGTGATGATTCTAAAGGAGAATGGGGAGCACCTACACCTGCACTTGAGCCTGCTCAAGGACCAGCCTTTCAGGATATCATCTGGTGCTTTGATAGACTAGAGAGCCACTTTAATCAGTGATTTGATCAAATTTTGGCTCATCTAAATCATAAGGATGAGTGGTATCAACAGGATATAGGCTGGATCTGAAGTCAGTTTGACCTGGTGAACGCAAATATAGCTATGATGAATAGCTATTTTTATATCTTTAACCAGCCACCTCCTCCAGATCAGGGCCCCTTAGAATGATGACTGTACTTCTTTTATGATTGTCGTTGTCGTACTTGTGATGTGATGTGATGATGTTTAGAGTTTTTGTAATTGTCTTTTGTTTATATTTTTATGTTAGTTGTCTTTATTTTCAAGTTGAATTGATATCAACCGTGCTCAAAGGTATTATCATTTACCTTGATATCAATAAAAACTATCTTGTCTTATTTTTAGTTTTTTTTATCTCTTTCAGAAATGTTTGTTAGCCTATATGATTATTCTACTATATATGATCTAACAAGTAATATAATTTGAAAAACAATACAAAATTGAATTCATTAGAAAATCTAATTTTTCAAAAAAATTAGGTTAGCTTATAATTCAATCAAGTTAAAGATATTATTCTCATATTCCTTTTTAGGTATATAAATTTTGAATATTATTATTGCAATCCTGATGTCTTATTATTATATATTTTTTTCTTCTATGTAATTATCTTTGTACTTAGAGAAATCTGAGTTTGTAAATTATTAATTTTGGAAAGAACAACTTGAAAATTAAAAAAAAAATAAAAAGGTACAAAAATTGAAAGAATGCGCAATGGTTTGCAAATTGAAAAGAGGCACAAAATTAGTCCAAATTTAAAAAGAAGCATAGTGTGCCATAAATACTGAAAAGATGTGCAATGTTGCCACAAGTATATGTTCTTTCCTCTATCTTTTAATCTTCAATTTCAAATCAATCTAATGTTCAATTATAATTAATATTGAAACTTGACTTACATTAATTTTTATTTCATCACTTTTGCAATAATTTTCTTTATCCAATTGTCCAGACTGATTCATAACCTTGATATATTTATCTTGTCTTTGTTATATCTTAATTTAAATGATTTGAATCCTTATTTTTTTCTTTAATAATCATACATCTTATTATTGGAATTATAACTTCATCTCTTTCAGGATCAATTATCAAAGGCTTCTCATATGACTTCTTACATTTCTGTTGTTCGTTTCTTTCTCTCTTTTTGTTGTTGTCAAAAAGGGGGAGAAATATTATTTGTCTTGATTTGTTCATGTCTTCTCGTGTCGTGTCTTCTCGTGTCTTATGTATTTGTTTATTTTTGTTCATATGTTTAGGGTTTTGGTTCTCATTTCAGTGTCATTTTTGTGTGAAAAACTTTTAAATTAAAAAATTTTGATTTCTTCGTAATAAATACCCCTTATACTCACATGTTTATTTATTCTGAGGGAGTTTAGGAGAAACTTAGGATTTTCAAATTTACACAAACAATAATTGTTTTGCCATTATAAAAAAAGGGGAGATTGTTGAGAGAGTTACTACTTAGCTTTGCATGTTTTACATTCTTGCAACTTATATATTTTTTATGATTTCAAATATTATTGTTTTAATTATTATTTTCTCCTAACACATTTTGAAAGAATTATTTTTACTCTTGTGTGTACTAACATTTCAGAGAAATCATACTTCAAATTGTTGAAAACTTAGAATGTTTTGTAAATTGAAGTCTATATTTTTCATTTTATTAAGTCTGAGAGTGTGTGATTGTAGTTGAGTAACTAAGCACACACACACACACCTCAAGAAGAGTTTCAAAATTCACATTTTTTTAACTGATCGTACAGTATGAACCATGTTCGTACAGGACGATCTGGTCAGTTATATTCCCAAACGAGCAATGGAACAAATAGAGAGGGCTAAAATTTTTCTAAGTATAGATCATGTGGATAATATTTTATATTCATTCCAGGACACTGTGCTCTTGATTCACCAAATGTGAAGTTCGTTCAGACAATAATTTCCATTCGTCCCAGGATAATGTGCTCCGGATTCACTAAATGTGAAGTTTGTCTAAATAATAATTTACATTTGTCCCAGGATGATGTGCTCTGGATTCACCAAATGTGAAGTTTGTCCAGACAATAATTTACATTCGTCCGAGGACGATGTGCTTTGGATTCACCAAATATGAAGTTCATACATACGATAATTTCCAATCATCCCAAGATGATCTGCTTTGGATTCCTGAAATGTGAAGTTCGTATAGATAATAATTTCCAATTGTCCCAGGACGATCTGCTCTGTTCTGTAAACTTGTAGTTCATCCTACTTTTTTGTACCAACGAACTTTGAAAAATAACTATTCGTATAGAACAAATCCTGTTCGTAAGGGATGATGATCGGGTACAAAGGCAGTTCATACCAATTTACATTGAGTTCGTACGCAACAATTTTTATATTGTTCATACATATGAAATATGATCGTACAGGATGATCATGGACGGTCAAAATTTTAAAAAAATATAGTTTTTGGATGGTTTTTCGTGTCTTTTCTATAAAAGGTCCACTTAAGAATGTCAATTAATCTTTTTTTCATTTGGTCTTCATGAATAGTAAAGAGAATTTGAAGGAGAGAGTGACAAAGAGTGTTTGAAGGAGATTCTTTACTATTGGAGTGTGAAGGGTTCACTTGGTTACTCAAAGGTAAGAATCTCTGTGTGTACTTTATGATTTCTTCACACTTTTTTCTTGTCCTTCTAGATTTTTCTTGAGAAGATCTTTCAAGAAGATCCAGTTCTCTGCTGACACTTAAGGAGTCTGAATAGCCAAAGGTTCTCTGCCTACACTTGGAGAGTGTGAATAGAGGAAGGTTCTCTGGCTACGCTTGAAGAGTGTGAAAAGCGGAAGGTTCTCTGCCTACACTTAGAGAGTGTGAACAGCAGGAGGTTCTCTGCCTACACTTGGAGTGTGTAAAAGGATGACGGTTCTCTGCCACATAGGGTAGTGGTGGAAGAGAGTTTTTGTGAAAGCTTCTCCGCCTTGCTGTGAGGGAAAAAGGAGAGACACTAGTGGTAATAGTGCAATACCTAAAGTGGGAAACTTCAGGGAGTGGATGTAGGTCGTGTTTGACCAAACCACTATAAACCTTTGTGTCTTTTTTATTTTCGCTGCTTTTAATTTTTGTCATTTTATTTCTCTATAGTTGAAAATTTATTTTTGGAAAAATCTAAATTCAACCTGTTTAGTTTGATAAAATGGGTTCAAACTTTTAAATTCCAATAAAGAGGTAAATTTTTAGAAGTACCAATTCACCCCCTTTCTTAGTTAGCCTTTGGGATATAAACTTAGGTCCAACAACCTAACAGATATTCAACAAGTTTCAAAAGTAGTGTTATCAACGCTTCGGTGCAAGACTAGGACATTATAGCTGAGTAGCCTCAAGAAAAATGTCAATTAATTAAGTTGCCTGGTTGAATAAATGTCAACACCATGGTTCTTCATAACACTATAGTGCTAAAAATTAGCATCACAATATTGGAGTCAAGGTTATTTTAGCGGCAGAGTGATAAAATATATAATATGATAGTGCCTGATGACATATTCAAGCACCATAGCACCCAAATTTTGTAGTGTTATGATGAAGCAGTTTATAAAAGGAGGAGTTGTACTTAATCAGGCAAGCGACACATCAATTCAACTAATAACTATGTTGAGTCATTCTAGTACCACAGCGAAGCCCACTTAGTAGCGCCAAAATGTTAGTTCATATTATAGCTAACTTATTGAGCGCTGCAGTGCCTAAGTCATTCTGTAATAAGTATAAATAGATATTTTATTTCTTTGTGAGTGTTCATTGTAATTTTAAATATAATTCTTAGAGATGAAGCTGGTGGAGAATAAGGCACATACTTTAGAGTGGTTGACTAACATTATCGTGAGAAAGCAAGCATTAAGAGAGGAAGGCGGTGTGGAGAGAAAAGTTGTAAGAGGAGATTCACTTTGGGAAAGATTCATCTACTAGCTCAGTTTGAGATCTTTCATTCCAAGTGATATCAAGTTACCATTTTTTATTTGTAGTATCATTTTTGATCAAGTAATGGAAATTTTATTATTCTATTTTTATTTTATGGTATGCTAAACTTGTAGTTTTGCACTAAATGTAGACTCTTATGCTTTAAATAATTAATAAATATTTTCAATATCTCTCACTTTTAATTTAATATATGCAGTGGCCATTTATAAAACTAAAACCAAGTGCAATTTATTGCGTCGATAAAGGAATATTGGAGCAAGTAGGAGAATTGGAATGAAACCCTTGCATGCCTAGATATAAGATGTTTAGTGTTCTAGGTTCTATGTGGACAAAATAATTATAGGAAGGCCATAAATCTTTCTTTATATCCTTACAAGTTCAACAAAGATATAAGGATGCATTTGCAAATTTATAATTAATTCAAGATAGTTTACTTAGGAAATCTTGGGAGATTTCACTATCATTAGTCCAAAATACTTTATCAATTGGTATCTTTACATTTATCCTACAATTTTTATTCTAGTCAGCATATAAGCCTAATTTTCATTTTATAGGATAAATCATATAACTAGAGTAGACAATACTAGAATAATTTCCTAGAAGCAGACTAATTTCTTATAGGATTGACACTCTCTCATATCACTTTTATTACTTGATCGACATGTGCACTTGCATTTTAAAGTGAATTCATATCAAAGAAAACTTAAGTATAATTCAACCCATGATAAACATACTTACACAAATCATGCATCATTTTCCCAAGGCTCTGGCATTTCAATGTCTTATTCTGATGCCATAGTGGTGAAGGAATTGTAGCAATAATATTTGGGGCACTACAATGCTAGTTCTAAAATTTGCACATTCCTATATTTTTGAGTTGTTCCTATGCAACATCAACTATATACATATTTTTATTATAATTTAATATAATAAAAAACATAAATTTTATTTAACAGGATTGACAAGCATTTCTTTCACTTTATTACTTGATCGTCACATCCACTTATATAACTAAACTAGCAATGTGACACTTAGACACCATATGCTACCATCAAGTTTTTAGCACTCTTGTTGGAAAGAGATTATCTTCTCTATTTATATTATTGAAAAAGTTGCATCTTTAATCCAATGTATTATTTAATTTTTCATTGATTTGTTGCAATTATTATCCTATAACTTGTGTACTTATTTTGGTTTTAGAATTCTTATTAAATTTTCCTTGCATTTCATCATTTTGTGTGTTTGTATGTGTATGCATAACAAATCTTTAAGGGACCCTTAGTGTTTGACTTAGAGATAGAAAGGAATCTTACAAAAATTAAAAAAATTAAAATTATATTAGCATCGAAATTACCAACCCAAACCTAGACCAACACCAAACTAGACCTTTTTGGGAGTATGTCTATCCCTTAGTAGTTGAAATTCACCAGAGTATTAATCAACCAACCATCGAAGGTAATAACTTCGAGTTGAAACTGTTGCGGATCTGTTTTCATGATTTATGATTTCGATGATAACAAACACTCTTATTTCTCTATGACTGTCTTATCTACTGACATTTCAGGTTCACAAGATCAAGATTGTAATTTGGAATCAGCTTAAGATTGGGTAGACTAGGTCTGAGTCAGTTTGTACCCTTTTTCCTTTCTTGAGTCATTTATATTTGGTGTGACTCCTGATGCTATGTAACTTTGCATACATACACCTTGGAAGAATTTCTGACTATTCCTTAGAGTTTACTATTTTTGGTAACATTGTTAGGGACGATATTTATATCAACCTAGATGATCGGTTCAAAAACAGAAACCCTGATTAGGGCATTATCCTTGTTAAGGCAGCCATCATTAAACATATCGTCCTGGATAATTTTGTATCGGCCAAGATGATAGACTCAATTCAGAAAGAATCCGTCACCAGATCTATTTTGGAATTACTTATTTTTGGACATCATCCTGGTAGATCGGCCTGGCCTATCAGGATTGGCCTGGCCCTGATAGGCCAGGCCGATCCAGCATAATTTTTCTTAAATAAATCTAGTAATTAATGGTGATTTGCATGATCACCAAGTCTAGGCCGATTGCAGGATCGTCTGGGCCTATTTGACATCGGCCAGCTTTTTTTTAGGGCAATGTTCAGGATGATTTTTACTCATAATTGAACTAATCGTCTAGGGTGATATCCTATCGGCCTAGACAATATGACCAAAAATTGTCTAATCGTCCCTAACCGACCAGGCTGATTGAACATAATTTATGCTGATCGGCCAGGCCGATATTTATATCGGCCAGGCCGATATTTATATCGGCCTGGACGATAAAGTTAGCAAATTACATTAATGAGCTTGTTTTGGGATCTTCTATTTAATCTTTGACAAGGCACCTTTGTAAGTGTCTTTGATAGCCATTGTAGCTTCGTTCTTTTAGGGGGAACTTGAAGAGAGAGCTTGAAAGGGAGTGATGAACGGGTGAAGTCTAAGAGAGGGAGAAGATCCTTTGAGGGGGGACTCAAGGGAGTGTGGAGGGGGATTCCACACGGTTGCTCTGGCAGGCTTGCACCTTAATATCGTCGGATTCAAGGCTTCTCTTGAGGGAAATTCACCAAAGAAGAAGATCTCTTTGGTGTCAAAGGACCCGGCTACTCCACCGCATCGGGGAAGGTGGAAGTGATTTTGTAAGGGCTTCTCCGTCTAGCTGTGGGGGCTAAAGGAGAGACACTTAGTTTAGTACAATACTTGGAGGGTGCCTCCAAGGAGTTGACGTAGGTCAAGGTTTGACCGAACCACTATAAATCTGGTGTGTTCTTTCCTTTATTACTTTCGCATTTAATTTCTGCACTTTGGTTTTCATTGTGGTGAATCTTGGTTTGTGTTTTTGATCGAATGATTTATTTTAAATATCAATTCACCTCTTTCTCTTAATTAGCCTTGGGCCGATTGATAGGGCCTAACATCCCTAACGAACTTTCTAGTGTCATCAGAGCACTTTCAGAAACCTGTTATCATCCAAATGTTTCATAATTCCAAGTTTGAGAAAACTCCTATTGAGGTTCCCAACTTATATCTAGCTTGTTTAAAACATTCAAGTATAATGGAGTGAGTGATGATGTCATTAGAATTCATTTGTTTTCTTTTTCTCTAAGGGATAAAATAAGGATGTGGTTGAATTTCTTACCCCCACACTCTATAACCATTTGGAATGAATTGAACTATAAGTTCTTAGCAAAGTACTTTCCATCTTCAAAAATAATGAAGCTTAGGAATAATTTTACCTCATTTTCCCAGTTTGATGGAGAGTGAATTTATGAGAGTTGGAAAATTTTTAAGGAGATGCTTAGAGAGTGCACTCACCATGCTTTATTGGATTAGTTGGTGATATATGCCTTCTATATTAGACTTGTAGGATCCCTTAGGCATATAATTATTGTGCCAGCTGAATGACCTTTAATGTCAAAGCATTTTGAAGAGAATTATACCTTGATAGAGAAAATGGAAATAAATAACTTCTAGCAACCTTCTAATAGGGTTAATCCTAAGAGATTTAATGCCCTTTTTATCTTGATTGCCTAGAAAGTAGCAATGTTTAGGAAATTGGATAATCATAGAGTTAGTCCAATCTCATAATCTAGGTTGGAGGAACCACACTAAATTTAATTGAAGTAATAATAATAATGGAGAAAATCATTTGAATGCTAGTAAGCCAACCTTGTAGGTAATACCTAGAATCCTCCTCCGTAATCTTTTGGAAACATTAGACTTTCTTATCCCCTAGGCTTTAATAAAAATAATGTATTTAAGCAAAAGAAGACATTATTGGATAATTTAGTGCTTCAAATAAAGAATCAATTGCAAAGTCAAGCTATTATCATTAGGGATTTGGAAAATTAATTGGTGCAACTAATACATTCATTTAATAGTAGACCCCATGGTGTTTTGCATAATAACAGTGAAATTAATCCAGTGGATAAAAGAAAGGAGTAGAGTAAAGAGCAATTGAGAATTCATACCAATGTGGATTAGCATAAATGGGAATTTGGCAAAGTTTGGCTAAAGACTCAACTTGAGAGACAAACCAACTCTATTTTTGTTAGATTCAAATTTGTATTAATTATAATGAGTGTTTTTTTTTTTTTGCATGTCAACATTGCGTGTATTTGTGTTTGTTATAAGCATACATATTATGATTTTGATTTATGACTATGTTTTTTAAGTTTAAATATTTGGCTTAATTGAATTAGTGCTGCAAGATAGATTTTATGTCAGCATAAAACTGATTATTAAAGCCCTGTAGTGTTGATTATTAATCACCACAACACCTTAGTTTAGCATTGTAGCACCACTCATTCAAGAACTTTGTATTGCTACAATGACATGCTTCACAATGCTATTTACACATATTGGGTGACCCAACACTATCAATTATAGCATAATGGTGAAAAATTATCTTTAATATAGAGGTGTTATAGCATTAGCACTACGGTAGAAATCTTTTCCAAGTGCCACGCGCCTATATGTATCAACCTACATGGTGGTACCTTAGTCAAAAAGTCTGGCTCTTCGAGTTCTGATGCCAATGTTGCACTATGGTAAGCCAATACACACCACAGTTTCCATGTCAGTTTGACTTATTTGTTTTAGTCTTTCCATTGTATGCCTTTTAGTGCCATGGTGCTATATTTTCTATATAAGGTAATTGTTACAAAATTTTCATTTTCATTGTCCTTTCTTTTCCTATGAGTTTTTCCTATTCATGTATTCATTTTCTTGTGCCCTATATTCCTTTCCCTTTCAACATGACTTCTAGAATGCATGTATGTAAGAAGACAACATCATCCTGTTTTGAAGAAAAAGAAGTTCATTTTGGTAGAGGCCAAGGAGAGGTATGCCTGAATATTTATCCACAAGCAGTTAATTCCCGAGAGGGGTTTTCTGAGTCATGGTGGGGTCACTGCCTATATTATAACATAAAGGGGTGGGATACATTTTGTGAGGAACCAACAACCTGTGTTATTGGGGTTATGCGAGAATTCTTTGCCAATGTTAAGGAAACTGAGAATAGTTGGTATTATGCTCAGGGCAAGTGGGATCCTTATGACCTTGAGAGCATTAATAAAATCTATAAGACACAAGATCTTAAATTTGATAAGTATAAAACTTTTTTCCACATTCAAATTGACCTCTAAGAAATTTTGAGGGTGTTGATTAGACCTAATAGTGGAGCAGTTTGGAAAGAGAGAGAAGGTAAGGTAATAAAATTTCCTGCATCCCATTTGACTTAGGTGTCTAAGGCTTGGCACTATTTCATATTTGCCACATTTTTCCTAGCACTAACATTAGCAAGGTGACCCGAGACCGTGAAAATTTAATCTATGCTATTTAGGTGGTCCACACTATTGATGTAGGGAAGCTTATTCATTCCTCTTTGATGTACAATGATCAAGGACTCCAATTATGTAGGTCTTGGTCATCCCTCTTTAATGTATTCTTTATGTGTTTTTGTTGGTGGCTTAAGTGAGCTTAGGGAGGATCAGCTCTTCCATTGATGCTCTCTCTAAGAAAAATAATTAATAAATTTAAAGTATGAACCATAAAGGAGGCAGAGGGACATAGTTAGTTTAGTCTGCCTCGCCACCCTAGTTAGCCCAGTCCTAGTCAGCCTAGCCTACCTAGTCAGCCAAGAACATATTCCAACATGCCATTATGAGATCATGTTACTAATCTCAATTAGGATCAGATTGCCAAATGAAGACTTATATGGATGAAAGTAGGTAGTGGTAGCAAGGAATCACACAAAGGATGGATTATATATTGGATATGTAGTGGAGATAGTGCTCTCATGCTTCACATTTTAATGAACCATTAGTTGGTATGTTTAGGGGCAGCTCTTTGCTTGAGAATCCTGGCCAGCATTTCTTCCTATTAGGACCCACATTTGATCCCTACATTTGGCAGAACCACCCACCACTGATACTAGCAGAAGAAGAAGAAGATGATGAGGAGGAGGAGGAGGAGGATATTAATTGATGTTGTAGTTGTTTTATTTTCTTTTATTTCTTTGTTTTTGTTTTCTTTACTTGAGAGAAGTTGATGATGATGTTCTTGGGTTGTACTAATGATGAGTTTATAGATGTTCTTGCGATGCTCCTGTGGAGATGATATTAATGAGTATAGCTTTTAGTATGTGTCTTCTATGGTCTGTTGATTATATTGTTAGTAGTAATGATGTACGATTAATCATGTATTATTTACATACTTATGACTCTGATGAGTATAGCTCATTGCAAAGTGGATGTTGGTACGATGGATTGCCTTTTTTCATGTTGCATTTTTTACTATATGTTTGTTATATTATTATCTTTTTTTTTTACTTGGTAAAAAACTCCTTTATGCTATGTATTGATTGCTCCTTACTGATTCTATAATTGCACTATTTGATATTCATTTAACTAGTATAAAATTTGCAAATTAGTTTAATTAAAAATAACGAAAATATAAAACTACAGGTGCTTAAATGAATCAGTAAAGGAAAACAATTACAATGTAAAACAATCTTAACAATAACTAATCAAATCATTTAAGTTAATTCTTCATGTTGAATTTAACTGCTATAATACCAAAGCAGTAGACTATCAGTTATAAATTGATTGACTAATTATAAAAAAGATAATACTTTGATTAATTCACCAAACCCTTTATAAACTAAGTATGTCATTGGGAAACTATATAACAACCCTTAATTAAATAATATTTAGGTTACTTAAATGGACAAATAATAATGTATTCAACATTATTGACAAGATACATCGGAAAGTAAAAATAAAATGAGAAAAAGAAGAAAAGAAAAAGAAGCAAAAATCTAAAAGGAAAATAAGAATTAATATATACAAAATTGGTACATGAGAGTTCAATCCCTGAAGAACCAAAATACTAAATAAATCAAAGGAAGCATAAGTTGAGAAACACTATGACAACCCAAGAGGGGGGTGGGTGGTGAATCGGGTTGTGCACTAATTAGAGCGGTAATTTTAAAAATTATTTAATTTTACTTTGTATAAAACTTAGTGATATGAGTGTAACATAAAAATAAAGCAAATCACAATAAAGAGAATAGAAAAAAAAATCATGGTTTGGCCCAAACCTAAAATTGGCCTACTCCACGCCTAGTCCAATCCTTGACAAGGATTTAAGTAAAAACTAAAATGGTTACAACAAACATATTTTCCTAACACCAGGAAAAAATCACTTCACATGATGGTGAGAAACTCACATCAATAATACAAGTCACAAAAGAAAGGCAAAATTAAATAATTAAAAAATCTCATGGTTTGATCTCAAAAAGGAATAATTTTCAAGAATTTGCTCTCAAACCCCACACAAAAACAAAGTTTTAATCACAAAAAAATAAACGACTTTACTCACTGATTTTATATTATATGAATATGCAAATATTATGAAATTAAGTTTCTAAATGTATTTGAAAAAAAAAACACAATCAAACAACTTTTAAAACAATTTTCCGAAACTAGGTAATGTGGGCAATTAAGCAATGTAAGTACTTGAAAGTTGTGTACTATTTTGTAAAATAAATATTGCTGAAAATTTATAAGAAAATATGTTAGGATGATAGCAACTTAGCACACAAATAATTCAAGAGTCAAATTCAAAATAATTCAAAAGATATGGCAAGACTAGTTGAAAACCACACTCAAGCTGAAGGTAACTAGTCTTACACAAAGTTATGACTAAAGAATGCTATTAATATATTTTTAAATTTCTAGAATAACACTTTTTAACTTTAAAGACACATTAAATTATAGATAGAGAAATATATAAGATAAATCAAAGGCGATTCAAACGTAAGACAAAATCATGTTTCAAAATAAGTCAATAAAATGCAAAGTAGTATACAATCAAAATATTTTTTTTGAAAAGATATTTACTATAAAAATATTTAAGATTTGATGTTAAGATAATATAATAATTATTTCAAATATTTAAATGATTAATAATTTAATTTATATAATAAATAGTTAAAAGGATTTCTCAAAATATTTCAAATCAAGATGTGTGTCACTAGTATACAGATGTAGAACGCTACCACTTAATGAACCAACCAACATTAATATGTTAAAAATAAAAAGGATCTCAAAGCATAAAATTCAAATCAATAAAAACATGAAAAAGATACTGCAAGTAAGTCTCAGTAAAATATTTAATAAAATATCCACAAGTGAAAGAAAACAAGTCTCCAAATATTTTCACTAGAAAATCTCAACAAGTTAACTCAATAACATAGAATAATCCAATAGAATTTGATCTTTCTAAATTCTAGAAAAATATGAATTCAACCACAAATAAGATGATGATTGTACAGCAATAAAACTAATCAAAAAAATTCTCAAATAAAATCACAAATAGATTGAAACTAGATCCAAAACATAAGACCTGAAAATTCACAACTAGTTGATTAAAAAGACTTGTGATATTTGAAAATAATTTTAACTTAAATAAAATATGAAAAAAATATGATTTTGATTACTGATATGATGGAGTTTCTAAATAAATAGAATTACTTCAAAAGATTCTTGCACAAGGTCAGCAGATGATTCAAACTAGATTTAAATTCACCACAAAGAAAGATTACTAGTTTGCACCAAGAATCACAATCATGCTATATCTCTTTAAATTTATAAATAAGAAGTAAAGATGAGATTATGAATCACAAAAAAAACAAGTCTAAATAAAGAATTGCAAATATCTTACAGCAATTTTATATCAAATAAAGAACATTTTAGCAAAAAGTCACTAAATCTTGATCCAATGTAAAGCCTTCACCCCACTAGGTATCCTCCAAGAGAATTCCAAGAAAAGTTAAAAGATCCATCAAGAAAATTGAAATGATTGCTTAAGGATGCCTTTAAGTTGTTTAAGATTCAAGTGGAGAAGGAATTGGCATGGGGAGCTTCAGAGTTTCCCTACAAAAATTGCAAAATTCGGCCAAGGAGAATGGAGCAGAATTTCAGACAGCAAAAGGAAAGATTAAGGTTCAATTGAGTTATTTTTAGCCTTAAGTAAACCAAGAGACTTGGAGGGAAGAATTTAAGGAATTAATTTGAATTAAGGAACAAGATTAATATGAAATTTGATTAGGTCTAATAAGGCCTTATAATAAAATAGGAAGGAATTGGTGAGGGAAAAAACGACAAGGAATAGATTTAATGAAAATTTCGGCCAAAGAATATTAGGAAGGAGAGATTTCAAATCTTCCAATGAGAATTGATCTCATGATAGATGAGGGGTAATAAGGATCAAATTAATTAAAGGCATTTAATAGATGGGTTTCCTAAAATAAAATTCCTAAGGAGGGATTTACCAAAAACAAAATCCTTAAGGAGGGATTTGAATTTTTGGCATGGGAAGAGGTTGATTAATTAAACCTAGTTTTACATCAAGATAAAAAATGAGTTATCTAAAACGTGACTATGAGAAATCAAATATGCATGAAATTATTTAATTAGGAGCATATTTGTTGAAATTAAATCATTGTTAAGTGTTTACAAAAAAAAGTACCCCAAACCCAATCTCCACCCAAGCTTTAAGCAGCTTCCTTCATGATTTAGTTTGATCATGTGTGAAAACCTGAAACACTAAATGAACAATAGTCACACTAAACATGTATTTGCTATCATGAAAATCAAAGTGGCTTACACCAAGGTTATGGGTGCTTAAATTAATGAGTAAATGAAAATAATTACAATACTAAACAATCTTAACAATAACTAATCAAATCATTTAAGCTAATTCTTCATATTGAATTTAACTACTATAACACTAAAGCACTTGAATACCAGCTATAATTGATTAATTAATTTTAAAAAGGTAATACTTTGATTAATTCTATTTTTTTTTATAAACTAAGTATATCATTGGGAAACTATATAACAACCCTTCATTAAATAATAGTTTTACTAAAAGAGACAAAGCAATAACGTATTCAGCATTATTACCAAGGTACTCCATAAAGTAAAAATAAAATGAGAAAAAGAAGAAAAGAAAAAAAAAGCAAAAATCTATAAGGAAAATAAGAACTGAAATATAAAAAATTAGTACATGAGAGGTCAATTCCAAAATAACCTAAATACTAAATAAAACAAGGGAAGTGTAAGTATCCTAAAACATGTTGATGTTTATAAATGAATTTTGAAAGTTAATTAACAACAATATGAACATTTCTAAATGCTAAATCATTCAACTTAACCATGTAGTTAACCACTCCACATACATATGTAGTAGATGAAATTAAATATGGATACTAATAAAAATGATTACTTAGGATGTTTATGCATGATTATTTTAATTAAAATTGCCAAACTTTAACGCATTACAATTAACATCAATTAGTGAAATATTTTCTTATATTTAATCATTTCTAATATGCAGTTTTATAAGGATAAATAAATTAAATAATGGCGCCATCACATTGCTTGAGGATAAGCAACAACTTAAGCAAGGGGAAATTTGCTAAGTGAATAATACGTTATTATTTTATGATTAAAATCTTAGTGAAAATGTGTTTTAGTTAATGTTGTGTAGGAATTTGAGGCTAATAGACTTGAAATTGGAGATTTACTTGAGCATCGCAACACCCAGACACTTGCCATCATGACCCTATCAAAGCCCTAATTCCACTTCTTGATCACCAAGGCGGATTAAGCTAAATTTTTTTGCAAAACCATGATGCTGGCCCTTTAAGCATCAAAGTGGTATAGCATCTTGATTTGGAGTGCTATGCAGTCTGAGGTTTATAAATTGGCAAAGCTTTAACACCAACGTTTATAGCGCCTAAGCGCTAGGAGTACTATAGCATAAGTTCTGGTTTAATATTGCAACACCATAGCAGTTTTGCGGCACCAAAATGCCCTCAGCTCTACATCTCAAGAGTTAGAGCAGTTATTTATGGAAGCATTGTGCTGATTTTACCCAATGCTATAGCAGAGCCAAGTATAATGAGCATCGAGGTGCTAATTCATTATTATAACACCACAATGCCAGTCTCTATAGCACTGCAACACCTATCTCATATTTTGTACTTAATATAAATAGTTTTATTTTCATTTTGTTGAGGATTGGTCATCTATTTTTATTCAAGATAGTAAAAGTAGTGCAAGTTTATAGTGGATAAAGAATGTGCCTAAGGGAATTCAATCCAAGGAGCATCTACTATTTGGAATTGCTTGTAAAAATTTATCCACGTGATATAAACTCCACCTATCTCTTGTATCATTTATATTAATATTTAGGAAATGTATTTTTTGTATCTTCTATGGTTGGCTAATAATATTTATTTTGGGCTTATGATGTGAATGAAGCATATAATTCCTATTGTAGACTTTTGTATATAGAATTGTTTATAGTTATTCTCAATTACCCTTGCACTTCATTTAATTCATGTAATGTCCATGTGTGAAATTAAACCTAGTGTTATTCATTGCCTCGACTGAGAAATGCTGGAACAAATTGGAGAATAGAGATAGAAAACTTTGATACCTAGATATAGGATGAAAATGATTATATGGTCTATGAAGATAAATTCACTGTAGCAGTGTGAGACTCTTACTTTATATTCTTACAAGCTTGATAGAGATCTAAGGGTGTATATGCTCTAATTCACAATAAACTTAGATGGGTTTACTTAGGAAAATATTATAACATTCATTATCATGAGTCCAAGGCATCTTTTATTCTTAGAATGTTATCTTCTCAGTATTTTCAATAATTTGTAAAACTTTACCTTTAAATATATTCAGTAGGATAATTATGCAACTCGAGTAAATAGCTCTAAGGGGATTCTTAGAGATATGTTAAGTGTAAATTATATACTATTTATTATATTTGAATAGTGAAAATGTTTTATTTTGATTGTGTTTATATAAGAAATATTTAGAAATGATAGAAATTATAAGTTTGGAGTAGTGTAATTGCACAACATTATATCATGGTGTAGAACTGAGATCAATCACATCGAGGTGCTAATTTCTGACATTATGGTGCTACTCTTTTCTATTTTCAAGCATCACAGTAGAACCAAAGTCAGCATTGCAGCGTTACACTGTGCCGCTGTGCCAAAATTCAATATTATAGTATAAGGTGTTTCAAGAAAATGAATGTTGTAGTGCCATACCTTTTAATTCCTTAGTGTCATATTCTTCACCGAGCATTGCATCACTCAAACTTTTGGAGTACCAAGGTGGAGAAGTCACCAACGTGAGGAGCCACAATGATGCAACAAAAAGTTATGACATTTCAATTAGTAATCGTGCCACATCAACCAAAACTGTAGCAGAGCAGACTTTACAGTACCCATTAGTATACAACATCAAGCCTTTATCCCACTACGTGGGGTTGGCTACATGAATCCTTTTTCTCCATTGTGTCCTATTAAAAGTCAAATTCTCGTTTAAATCTAATAAAGAAAGGTCATTCCTAATATTTTCTAACCAAGTCTTTTTAGGTCTACCCCTACCTTTCTTAACATAAGTCAAATCTAATACCTCTACTCTCCTAACCGGGTCATCGCAAGGCCGCCGTTTTATGTGACCAAACCATCTAAGGCGACTTTCTCTAATCTTATCTTCTACTGGAGCTACTCCAACCTTTTCACGTATATGCTAATTTCGTATCCTATCTCTAAGGGTAAAGCCACTCATCCACCTGAGCATCCTCATCTCTGCCACACTTAACTTAGTATTATGCTTCTCTTTTAAAGGCCAACATTCGACACCATAAAGCATTGCAGGCCTCCCTACCATCTTATAGAATTTTCCCTTAAGTTTGAGGGATACAGTTCTATCACATAACAAGCCCGATGCATTCCTCCACTTCAACCATCCAACTTGAATTCTGCTGATAATATCCCCATCTATTTCACCATCACTCTGAACAATAGATCCAAGATATCTAAAACGTGTACTCTTATTAATGACTTGATCGCCCAAAGTCACAATCCCCTCACTAGGTCTATTACTACTAAAATTACACTCCATATATTTCGTTTTAGATCTACTCAAGCGAAAACCTTTAGACTCTAAGGTTGACCTCCATAATTCAAGTTTACCTACAACTCCCTCTGTAGTCTTATCAACAAGAAGAATATCATCAGCAAAAAGCATGCACCAAGGTACATCCTCTTACAAATGTCTAGTGAGAACATCCATGACTAAAGCAAAAATATATGGGCTTAAGGCTGATCCTTGATGCAACCCAACCGAAATAGGGAAATATTTGGTCAATCCACCTTGTGTTTGAACACAAGAAATAGCTCCTGCATACATATCTTTAATGATTTCAATATAAGCATTATTGACTCCTTTCTTTTCAAGAACTCTCCATAGCACTTCTCTTGGAACTTTATTATATGCTTTTTCTAAATCAATAAATATCATATGTAGATCCTCCTTATTTTCTCTATATTTCTCCATCAAACCTCTTAATAAATGTATGGCTTCCATAGTCGACCTACCCGGCATGAATCCAAATTGATTTTGAGAAACATTAGTATCACGCCGCAACCTATGCTCCATAACTCGCTCCCATAGTTTTAAAGTATGACACATTAACTTACTATAAATAGTTTTTCTTTTTCTTTTTTATTGTTTGGAAAGTTTTGTAAGTAGAGTCCTGCCCTTATAAGTGTGCTTCTTTAATGGCCCCTTAGAGTAAAGTCGAAGGGAGGTTAGAGAAGTGCAAGATACTTTTATTTTGAAGAGATCTTAGCCTATCTGTGTAAGCAACATTGTGATTAGTGAAAGGAGTGTGGAGAAGACCATTTGATCCTTTATAGTGATAATTTTCTTATTACTTCTTTTGTATCTCTTCTTCCATTAAATAAAATGATAATGAGTTTGCTTGTTATTTCCTCCTTATTTGGCTAATTCTCTAATTTTGAGCTAATGATATAGTAGGCATAGTATGTACTAATGTAGACTCTTATGCTTTAATAAAAGTATTTATATTTTTAATATCTTACATTCTTCATTTAAAGAATATATAATTATTATGTGTTAGTTAAAATATAGTATGATGTTTAGCTCGACAAAGAAATGCTAGAATAATTAAGAGTATTGAAATGAAATATTAGCATGCCTAAACATATGATGTTTGAGTATTCTAAGTTCTTTGAAGATCTAGGGAATCATATGCTCTGATCCACATCTATATTTTTATGTATTCATTAGTCCATTGCACCTTGGAAATGAGGAGACTTTAGCCTAAAAAAATCATTGTAGGTGATTATCTACTTCATCTCATTTTACTCTGATCATCCTACTATGAGCCTCTCTCATAAATTGAACTACTCTGCCAGCCAATTATATCCTAGAGTTAGAATTCATCATCCCCACAGTACTTTATATAATTCCATCTCTACTAGAACTCTATTCATTAGCTACTTCTACATCTTCAAGGTATATTATTAGCAATACTTTTATTTATAATAAAAATATGGTTTAACTACACACATATAACTTATATACAGATATAAAATGATACTAAACTAATCTCAATTCCATCCTTTTATTTATAGATCATTTCTTATGGCTCTGGTTATGATTTAATTCTTTCAAACCTGTGCTTTGATACCACTTCTGTTATGACTCAGTACCTAATAAAAGAATTAAAACATAAACCTAACTATCTTATCCACAATATATAATACACTTGATCCTGCTAAATAATCTAAAATAAATAAATAATATTGACAATCATCTAACTTTCATTCCAAAAAGAATTATATATAATTAATTCAATATAATTTTATTCTACACATCAAAACATAAAATATAACTAACAAAATACCTTCATTGAGCTAGCTCCTAATAATCTTAGCCTTATCAACGTCTACTCAGTTGAACCTTTTCCCTTTCCTAAAACTTTATAAACATACTAAGTGAGCATTCATATTCTTAGTAGACTTATCCAAAATCCTATTTTAGAACTGAATTGTCTTATTTGTAGTATACAAAGAAAGTTTAAATAATATTTATAAAATGACATAAAATAACTTTTAACTATAAAACAAGAATAAAGTGATTACTAATACTTATTGGTTTACATTATTATAAGGATAACATTGGTATGATTTAAACTTTAATAAGCTTCAGAAACAAATTTTGAGAACTTGTTACTTGAATCCAAACATTATAAACTTTAACATATACTTTCACTTGTAGTTTCGCTTGGGTGTTAAGGTTCACTTATTATTATAGCACCATTTATACTTTCACAAAAGCATATAAGTATACTTGTTAATAGAATATCCAATATATGAATCATGAAATGTGCATGTCCTGATGTCTGCTTATAACTCCACTTCAACTTATGCATCCCAAGGTCAATCCACATGCTCATGGAAGATAACGGAGACCTAGCCTGATTACCCTTATAACTTCACTTTCACTTATAATTAACTTGAACCTCCTATACTTGCATAAAGTAGATGGGGCCAAAAATAAGCTCCCATATCTAAACTTGATAGATGGTGCCATAAAAATAAACATAATATAATAAAAAATTTGGGCCCATATAATAGAATTTATAGTGCACTTTAATAGCTTCCACATTAGAATTTTCTCCATATGCACATGAGATGCACATGAAGAATTTACCAGATTTGAAATGTCTGCATAACATTAAACAAAAACATGAACATATATAATTTGACACATGTACAACTTTTTAGAGGATAATGCCTATAAAATATATGTACACATTTGACGATTTTTATTTGACAAGCCATTTATAAGAAACATTTAGAACAACATTTTAAGACTTTTAATGAAATTTGTACATGGAAACTAAGTAGTGATAATTTGGTTTCATATTGTTTAAATTACTTGAATGGAATATTCTACAATACATCAAAAATTATTTATTTGAAAGTTGATAAAACTCAATCTAATCATATTATATCAATCTAATCATATTTTTAATAACATTTTGTACATACATCAAAATAAAAATAAAAATTGGGTATTGGGAGTCTTCCTCGAATAGAACAATTCTTTTAGCTGGTCCGATAAACTAATTCAACTCCACAACATTCGAACCTCCTTCTTATCCTTTCTCTCTCTTCTTCTTCTCATTCCTCCTCTTCTCTCTTTTTCTGGCCAATTAAGTATGGGGTATGGGAAAATAGATTTATATGTTTACATATAAATACTAAGTTTAATGCTCAGTGCTACGATGCTACAATGTACAACACTATAGTACTTGGTCGAGGCAATATTCTATATCTCTCTAAGGCAGATGGCTCATTGCTACAATGCTCCCCAAAATCCACCCTTACATAGAGAGCTTAGCGCTGCAGTGCTCCCAAAAAAATTTATTTTACTTTAATCATGAATTTTCCAAAGAAAATCCTATACTTCTTCATGATAAATTTAGAACCTAAATAAATACATACTAAACCTTACAAGGTTTTGTAGCAACAGTTATTACAATCACCATTATTAAAAAGAATTCATTAAAGATGTTCACAACTAAACTTCCTTTACCATCGTTGACACCTGTCATCGTCCACTTCATAACACCACTCATTGATAAACATTGTCTCCCAACATTTCCACTTCATAACACTAGCCATTAACAAATTTTGACATCCATCTTCAAAGAATCCTAGCACCCACACTCGTTATCTCTTTACACCAGCAACTGACTTATATTAACACCCATCATTAAACTATCACCAAATAATGTAGGCACCCACCATAATTTTTCATTAGATGCTAACTATTAACATACATTGATGACTCAACCCTCAACACTAGTCATAGATTGTCATTGATAGCCACCATTAATTAATATTAATACTTACCATCAACCAATTCCAATATATGTAGATATCCATTGCTCACCACACTAAAATTTTATGATTTATGTCCACCTTCATCAAATACATATCTTCTTGGTTGCTTAATATCCTCACTTATAAGGAAACTTCTGGAGTTGATCACCAACTATTCCCTATTTTTTTATCATTCCCCATTAGCCATCTCCTAATTCCTACCAACAACAAACTTTTGTTGCTTCAACATTTGATATTTCACAACCGCTTCTTATTAGTCACTTGACTCTCATCTTATAAGGAGAACCACTAAGTTGACTAACCGTCATCAACTATTATCAGATTTTTCCTACTAAGTATCATTTAATATATGTAGATGATTATCATTCAACATATTTTTGCCACCAACATTAACACCAATCTTTTTAGTGGCCTGATCACTTCCTATAAGGAGAATGAATTAGTCAACCGTTAATTGTCCCCTAACTTTTGACATTCCCGTTCAATCGTCATCTAATGCTTGCTAATGATCAACATCCAAATCCACTAGCTAGCCACCCACATCCTGCAACCATTTTACTAATATAATAGTATCCTCTCTTATCCAGAGAATGACTATTTGATGCCGACCATCTTTCAATGATAACTTTGACACCTCATGATTTTTACCATTACTACCTTATACAATTTTAGGGAAAGGCACTTTTCGTAATCAGTCTCAATTAAAGACTTATTTCAAATAGTCTAGGCTCCATAATTTCCCTTTATTAAAAATTTACATAAAATTTTGCATTATATGTGTTACTCTCAATTTATATTTGCATGCACATAAGATCTTCTCATAACCTTAATACATTAAACATTCCATCTATCATTACAAATGTTCCAATATACAATTATAGACCCACATGTACGCACACACGCATAGACTTATTTTGAATGACACATGCAATAAATGCAAACTATATTTTTAAAAATTGAGAGAGCTTCATTTTAAAATTAAATAGCCTCCATGTATTACAAGATAAATATTACACTTTCATTTATTTATTTTAAAATATAAATAGACATTAAATATATCAAAATTTGAAAGCTTATCTTTAAAATGAAACTAGTTTAGTTCATAACTTTTCAAAGATTAAAATTCAAAATAAAACTTGTCATTAGAAATCGATTTTTCAATTCTATATTTAAAAATTGAAAGTGGTAGAAATTACAATTTCTCATCGTGATTCAATTCTCATCCTAATAAAAAATTTCAAATTTAAAAATGTAAAATTAAAAATTTCTAAATAGTATTTAATAATATAATAAGAAAAGTTTTTTTGTCATTAATAAAACTTTTTAAAATAATCATCTTTAAAAAAATATGATTGTTATTTTAAAATAAAGCACTTTTTATTGTATGCCTAAAGAATTTTCTGCATAAATATAACAAAGGCTTTTTGATAATTAGACCTACACTTTTGGGGGGTGTTTGGTATCAGATTGGATTCAATTTTAGTAGGATTTACTAAATCTTGTAAATCCAGATTTAGTAAATCCTAGGCTCATAGATCCTGAATTGTTTTTGGTATGATAACTTTTAATTCCTGTTAAATCCAGAGAAGTTGTTTGGCAACAGATTACAAGATTTAATACAGTTGGAGATCTAAAATTGAAGGAGTAATATGAAGCCACTTAATTCGCTTCTACATCAAGTTATAAATTTATTTGTTCTTTATCACATATTATATAATAATTATTCTATTTAAAATTATATTTAATCCTACTAATTATTTTGAAATAACTAATTATTTAACTAATAATCCTATTAATTATTTATTTACTATTTTATTAGTTTTAATCATAATTTATATTATTAATTATCTTATTAATCACTTAAAAATTCTATTGCTCATTAATTATTTACTTATTATTTATATTATTAATTATATGTTTAATAATGTATATTTTAAATTATATTAATTAAGATAATTATACTAATTTTTAATTACTACTTATATTACTAACTATTTAATTAACTTAAATTAGATAATTAATTTATATACTAATTATACTATTAATTAATTTATTTAGTTATTAATATTTTAAATTATATTAATTAAGTTTACCATTAAGCTGAGGAGAAATTATTTTGTGTGGAATCCGATCACAATGATGTGTTCGGTCTGTAACATTAGCCAATAAAAACATAACGCGTGGCGTGCATACGTGGAAACTTAAGGCCCGACTCGTTTGTATTTTTGAGAGTAAATAATACGAGGCCCGCCCAGTATATACAATGAAAAAGGCTGAAAATTTTAACATTCCAAATTCCACATTTCGGCCATTCGCTCCATTTCTCCCGAGCTTCCAGCAAAAAACTCTCGCTGAATTCCTCCAGCAATCTCTTCTTCTCATCATGGACGTGGAAAAGAATTCACCTGCAAAGGAAAAGGTGCAAAAATTCTTACATTGACATAAAATAAACTACGGATATCTTTGGTATTCAAAGAGTATTTGCTGAAGAAACCAAAAAATAAATTAAAATCATTCCGAGTAACTATAAAAGTTTAAATTTATCTCACCATTTTCGTTCTTTCTGCGTATTTTCTTTGTACACAATGTGTATAATCTGCATAAATTTCCCTTATTTTCTACGTATATGTTGAAGACAAAACCTAACATTTTATAATAAGTACTTTGGATCTTTAAATCATAAAACTAAACTTCCAATAAAGAAAAACGATTAGTGTACCCTAAAACCTAGATTTCTGCTGATATTTTTCTCATCCTTTTCGTACATTGCGTATGGTATGCATACACATCGCGTATGGTATGCATACACATCGCGTATGGAATGCGTACACATTGCGTATAATATATGTATTTTATTGTGTTTTATATGCGTACTTTATTGTGTATAATATGCTTCTAAATTAATTGTAGTTTCTTATTCTACGCAGATTTACGTCCGTCCTATATCATATAGATGCTATGTTTCGACTTTCAGAATAATGTGTGATATATTTTCAGATATAATTCCTGTTGAAATTGAAAAAAATTGAAGGACCTTAATATTTACCAATTTCTTCAATTTCCTAGATTTGAGCAAAACGCCCCACTTATCTACCAGCTGCTGACAATGTGGAACATTGAAAAGCAAAGCTTCATTATAGAGGGCCATGTTGTCCCTTTCACAGCTGATGAAGTGGCCCTCCTGACTGGACTACCAAACAGAGGTGAGGAGATTACTTGGATGACCTTGCTGACTTCAACAATCACTTCAAATGATATTAAGACTGAAATGTTTGAGTTGACTAGGGAAAGCTCCCCAGATACCATGTTAAAAACATTTATTATGTATTTGTGTTCTAATTTATTTTTTCAACAAAGCAACTTTAAAGTTCCAAAGATGTTAAAGAAAATAGCAAATAATGTTGATGATTTTTCATCAATTAACTGGGCATGGGCAATTTGGGAATGCCTGGTTGAAGATTTTAATAATGTATCTATGAAGATCTCAAATAACAGGCCAGCGGGTTATGTCAATGGATTTATGACACTGCTTATTGTGAGTGTTAAAATAATTCTTATTAAACATTTTAATTGACTGATTATTTTGCTAAAACTGACTGAGAATATCTCAATTATATGCAGGTTTGGTTCATGGAGCACACTTCCATTCATCTCCCAAAGTATCCTGACAGAAGGCCCCATTTCCTTCGATGGTCTGATGACATTGTGTATAACACTGAGAAGACAGCCAAATTATTTGATAATTTAAAGAGAAGACAGGTATTTATTGTGTACAGTTTTATATATTGCTTATTTATTGCGTACGATTTGCGTATGTATTGTGTACGTTGTGCGTATGGAATGCGTATATACTGCGTAGAAAATGCGTATATATTGCGTATATGATTGCGTTTAGATTGCGTATTTATTTGAGAATAATTTTTTACAGATTTTGGTTGACATCCATGGAGTAACCCCTGAAGAATCTGATCTCTTGGGTGTAAAGAAATATCCATCAACCCCTCTTTCACCCATTCAAACTAACACTCCTGAACATCATCTCCCCCCACAATCACCTCTACAGCCCAAATCCGCTTTGAAAAGCCAACCCCAATCATTAGATGAACTTGAAAAGAAATTAATAGGGATTGTGCAGGAGTCCATGGTCAACTTTTTCCAGGATTTTGAAGATAGAATGAGAAAGAATTTTGAACAAATTGTGAGAAGAGTTGATCTTATTGATGAGAAGCTCCAACATTGCATTGTCCAAGGAATTATTAAGCCTGATCAGTAAGCTGCTCCCTCCTCCTCATCATTCATTCCCCATACAATTCCATCCCCCAAGAATATTCGGATATCATCTGAACACACAAAGTCCAACGCCCCAGAAATAATTAAAGATGCTGAGATGACCCAGGCTACTCAAAGGGTTTACAAGAAGAAGAGATTAGAGAGAAAATCAATCCAAAAAAAATAAGAAGCAAAAAAGGGTACACCACATCCCTGAAGAAACTGCCCAAAAAGTAACTACCAAAGAAGTTCCCCTGCAAGAAGAACCTATTAAAGAAGTTCCCCAACAACAAGAATAGTCCAAAGAAGATCCCCCCGAAGAAGAACATGTCAAAGAAGCTCCCCCACAAGAAGAACAGTCAAAGAAGCTCCCCCACAAGAAGAACAGTCCAAAGAAGCTCCCCCCCAAGAAGAACAGTCCAAAGAAGCTCCCCCCCCCCCAAGAAGAACAGTCCAAAGAAGCTCCCAAAGAAGCTCCCCCCCAAGAAGAACAGTCCAAAGAAGCTCCCCCCAAAGAAGAACAGTCCAAAGAAATTCCCCCCCAACAAGAACCTTCGAAAGAAATTGTTCCTTTCCAAAAAGTTCCCCATAAAGTTCCACAAACTACAGAAATAATCAATGTTGATGATGTTGTAATAAAGGGTTACCCTGCAAGTCCCACAGTTAATTACAGAGGCGTGGAAATGTTGAGTCCAGTGAAGGAACTTTTTCTTCGGGAAAACATAAAGAAATATCTTGACAGGTATTTTATTTTAGTATAATGTGCGTATGGTATGCGTATTGCGTGCGTACGGATTGCGTACGTACTGCGTACTCTGTGCGTACGGATTGCGTATTTAATGTGTTTTCTATGCGTACCTTATGCGTATTTTTTGTTTAAATATTTCAGTAGCATGCGTGTATTTGAATCTGGGAACGTGATGATTTCAAGACGCATGATCGACGAAATATTATCAGATAGTTACCTGGACAATGACCATGTTGATGCTTTTGCCATTTTATTAAATGAGAAGTCTAAAATTTCACCAGATTAGTATCAAAAAAATCTATACATCTCACCAATGTATTGGGTTAGTATACTAGTTTATTTTATATATAATTTTTTATTTGAACTATTTAATTCTTATATTAAATTTTTTGCAGCATTACAAGGTTAAAGATGTTAAATGAGTATTGTTCCTCGAGCACGTAGACTATAATTCTGTTCAGTCATGCAGTATTATAATTAATCCAATTATTCACGGAGAGCACTGGACCCTTCTAACTGGTTACATAAAGCAGAAAAGGTGGGAATTTTACGACTCTGTGCCCAACCCTATGCATAGAAGTATTGCTGTGCAGATAGTGAGTTTGATTCTAATCTTGAATTGTTTATAAATTTTGTGATTATTTTTAAGTGACTTAATTCTATTCCATATATTGTTCAGATTGTAAGCTTAAATAAGGATTGCAAAAAAGCCTTTCGTCAAAATATCACTAAATGGAGTTTCAAGACAATGAAGAAGGCGCCAACTCAGACCAACAATACAGATTGTGGTATGTTCGTTTGCAAATACATGGAGAATATTGTTCGACAAAACAACTTCAACTGGAAAGAGAGAACGGATTGGCAAGAAAAAATGCCAAAATATAGAGCAGAATTTGTATACGGATTATTTTGTGCTGCAATGAAATGAACTTTACATATTTTAAATTTATGTACATAACTGGTATTTTTTCCTTGTAATTAAGAATGATTTCATGTGATTTTAGCATCATTTTAAAATGATTTGAGAAAGAATTCCTCAATAAAGGAGTATTGAATATAAAGTTTCTCACCATTGAACCTTCATTTAAATCGATTAAGAAATTTTTATTTAGGTATTCAAGGTACGCACTCTATACGCCTACCATACGCGTGTTAGACGCAGCTAATACGCCGTACATACGCAGAAGACAGTTTTTGTTTTTTTGATAAAAAATCAAATTAATTCAAATACAAACTCCTCTTCAATAAAACAAGCAAGGAGCGTCGAATATAGGGTTTCCCACCATTGATCCTTATTTCAAATTGATTAAGAAGATTTTTATTTAGGTATTCAAAGTACGCATTACGTACGCATTTTAGACGCATCTCATACGCAGTATATACGCAGAAGACAGTTCTTGGTTTTTTGATTAAAAAATCAAATTAATTCGAATTTAAATGATTCGATGCATTCCTTCGGTATGAATCATTCAAATACTCATTTTAGCATCGTTTTAAAATGATTTAAAAGAATTCATCAATTAGACTTGGTGTATGTGTACACCCTTGTGCCTTACACAAGTGATGGTTCTAGAATGTGGATGTTATGCTCCTATGGTGTAGCATTCATTAGAGTATGTGGAGGATAATCAAATTAACTCGAATTCATCTTCTCGTCAATAAAACAAGCAAGGAGCGTCGAATATAGGGTTTCCCACCATTGATCTTTAATTCAAATCGATTAAGAAGGTTTTCATTTAGGTATTCAAAGTACGTACTCTTTACGCATTACGTACGCGTTGTAGACGCATCTCATACGCAGTAAATACGCATTAGACAGTTCTTGGTTTTTTGATTAAAAAATCAAATTAATTCAAATTTAAATGATTCGATGCATTCCTTCGGTATGAATCATTCAAATACTCATTTTAGCATCGTTTTAAAATGATTTAAAAGAATTCCTCAATTAGACTTGGTGTATGTGTACACCCTTGTGCCTTACACAAGTGATGGTTCTAGAGTATGGGTGTTATACTCCTATGGTGTAGCATTCATTAGAGTATGTGGAGGATAATCAAATTAACTCGAATTCATCTCCTCGTCAATAAAACAAACAAGGAGTGTCGAATATAGGGTTTCCCACCATTGATCCTTAATTCAAATCGATTAAGAAGGTTTTCATTTAGGTATTCAAAGTAGCACTCTTTACGCATTACGTACGCATTGTAGACGCATCTCATACGCAGTAAATATGCATTAGACAATTCTTAGTTTTTTGATTAAAAAATCAAATTAATTCGAATTTAAATGATTCGATGCATTCCTTCGGTATGAATCATTCAATTACTCATTTTAGCATCGTTTTAAAATGATTTAAAAGAATTCCTCAATTAGACTTGGTGTATGTGTACACCCTTGTGCCTTACACAAGTGATGGTTCTAGAGTGTGGGTGTTATGCTCCTATGGTGTAGCATTCATTAGAGTATGTGGAGGAGAATCAAATTAACTCGAATTCATCTCCTCGTCAATAAAACAAGCAAGGAGCGTCGAATATAGGGTTTCCCACCATTGATCCTTAATTCAAATCGATTAAAAAGGTTTTCATTTTGGTATTCAAGTACTCACTCTTTACGCATTACGTACGCGTTGTAGATGCAGTAAATACGCATTTGACAGTTCTTAGTTTTTTGATTAAAAAATCAAATTAATTCGAATTTAAATTATTCGATGCATTCCTTCGGTATGAATCATTCAAATACTCATTTTAGCATCGTTTTAAAATGATTTAAAAGAATTCCTCAATTAGACTTGGTGTATGTGTACACCCTTGTGCCTTACACAAGTGATGGTTCTAGAGTGTGGGTGTTATGCTCCTATGGTATAGCATTCATTAGAGTATATGGAGGAGAATCAAATTAACTCGAATTCATCTCCTCGTCAATAAAACAAGCAAGGAGCGTCGAATATAGGGTTTCCCACCATTGATCCTTAATTCAAATCGATTAAGAAGGTTTTCATTTAGGTATTCAAAGTACGCACTCTTTACGCATTACGTACGCGTTGTAGACGCATCTCATATGCAGTAAATACACATTAGACAGTTCTTGCTTTTTTATTAAAAAATCAAATTAATTCGAATTTAAATGATTCGATGCATTCCTTCGGTATGAATCATTCAAATACTCATTTTAGCATCGTTTTAAAATGATTTAAAAGAATTCCTTAATTAGACTTAGTGTATGTGTACACCCTTGTGCCTTATACAAGTGATGGTTCTAGAGTGTGGGTGTTATGCTCCTATGGTGTAGCATTCATTAGAGTATGTGGAGGAGAATCAAATTAACTCGAATTCATCTCCTCGTCAATAAAACAAGCAAGGAGCGTCGAATATAGGGTTTCCCACCATTGATCCTTAATTCAAATCGATTAAGAAAGTTTTCATTTAGGTATTCAAAGTATGCACTCTTTACGCATTACGTACGCATTGTAGACGCATCTCATATGCAGTAAATACGCATTAGACAGTTCTTGGTTTTTTGATTAAAAAATCAAATTAATTTGAATTTAAATGATTCGATGCATTCCTTCGGTATGAATCATTCAAATACTTATTTTAGCATCATTTTAAAATGATTTAAAAGAATTCATCAATTAGACTTGGAGTATGTGTACACCCTTGTGCCTTACACAAGTGATGGTTCTAGAGTGTGGGTGTTATGCTCCTATGGTGTAGCATTCTTTAGAGTATGTGGAGGAGAATTAAATTAACTCGAATTCATCTCCTCGTCAATAAAACAAGCAAGGCGTGTCGAATATAGGGTTTCCCACCATTGATCCTTATTTCAAATCGATTAAGAAGGATTTCATTTAGGTATTCAAAGTACGCACTATAAACGAATTACGTACGCGTGTTAGACGCATCTAATACGCCGTATACGCTCTGTATACACGCTGTATATGCACTGTATTCGCGCTATATATGCAGTCCATATGCAAATTAAAATTAACAGCTAAAACAAATATTCTTTATTACATAAATATCTTATCAACAAATATTCTTACATATAAATATCCATCATACAAATTATAACATAGAATTTTCTGATTTAATGATATCCATCATCAACTTCAGGTATTTTGCTGATGGCTTTTTGGAACGTACACCTGTTATGTGTTCCTAAGTGAAGCATTTGGGTATGCTTGTGAAATTAGAATGCTTTGCTCGCTTTACTGATGGTTGACTGGACGATTCCCCGGCTATGAAATCGTCTGTCATACACTCAGGCATGCTGGTGAACTGCTGTACTGATACCTGACTAGACGGGCATGCTTGTGATATGAAATCCTCCGATAACCATTCGGGCATTCTTGTGAAATTGTACTGCTTAGATGGAGATGCCTGACTGTAATGTACAACATTTATGAAGTCATCTGTGAAGCATTCCGGCATGCTTGTGAAATTACACTGTGTTGAGTCTAGTGAATAGGTTGTTAGATCTAAGTTAATGTCCCAAGGCTACCAAGAGGGGGGGTGAATTGGTAGTTTAAAAATTTATTCCCTCTTTGAAAATGTGTTGAACCGAAATGAAAATTTTTTATTAAGTTTTTATAGAAAATGTTTTTCAACCACAGAGTTTTTAAACAAAAGAAAAATGCGGAAAATAAAAAGCAGTAAAGTAAATGACACAAGATTTATAGTGGTTCGGTCTAAACCAGACCTACATCCACTCCCTAGAGGCACCCTCTGAGTATTGCACTAATACCAATAGTGACTCTTCTTTTGCACCCATAGCAAGGCGGAGAAGCCTTTACAAACACTCTTTTCACCACTACTTGGTGCGGCAGAGAACCGTCGTCCTTTTACACAATCCCCAGTGTTGGCAGAGAACCTTCCATCCTTTCACACTCTCCTAGTGTGGGCAGAGAACCCTCCATCTGTTCACACTCTCCAAGTGTAGGCAACGAACCCTTCCGTCCTTTCACACTCTCCTAGTGTGGGCAAAGAACCCTTCGGCTGTTCACACTCTCCAAGTGTAGGCAGCGAACCCTTCGGCTGTTCACACTCTCTAAGTGTAGGCAGCGAACCCTTCGGCTGTTCACACTCTCCAAGTGTCGGCAGCGAACCGGGTCTCCTTGACAGATCTTCTCACAAAAAATCTAGAAGGAAGAAAGAAAAGAGTGAAGTAATCCAAATTCACAAGTAGAGATTCTTACCTTTAAACACCAAGTGAAGTCTTAACACTCTAGTGGTAGGAATCCTCCTTTAAATGCTCTCTCACACTCTCTCCTTGACTTTTCTCTTAATAGGCACGAAGATCAAATAACAAAAAGATTGGGTGGCAGTCTAATTTGGACTATTTATACAAAAGATAAGAAAAACCGCCCCAAAACTGCAAGTTTTCAATTCTGTACGCAATGGATCGTCCCGTACGATCGTGGATCGTCCTGGACGATATTACTTAAAAGCCTTGAAACGAACCTCTTTGTATATGTGTATGAAATGTTTTCGTATAAGCTGATCATCCCGTACGAACCATGTTCGTCCGGTACGAATGGTTATTACAAGGTTGGTTCCAAAAACTGCAGAAAAACTGTCCTAAGTCGGTTGTATCGTCTGGACAAAAATTCGTTCGTCCGGAAGAAATTCTAACAGAGACCAGATCATCCTGGACGATATTTAATTTCGTCTGGACGAAAATTTTACAGAGAGCAGATCGTCCTGGATGATATTTAATTTCTTCTGGACGAAAATCTTACAGAGAGCAAATCGTCATGTACGATAATTTAATTTCGTCTGGACAAAAATTTACAGAGAGCTGATCGTCCTGGACGATATTTAATTTCGTCCTGGATGAATAGGACTTAGAAAAATTATAAAGTAAAGATCCAATTATCCCTCTAAATTTCTTTTGATTAACAGATTTTCCCTTCAGGTCCTTATCTAACTGAACTGAGAAACTCATTGGTGTACTAACAGGTTTAGCATTATCCATTTCATATTTTTTGAGGATGTCCTTAATATATTTAGTTTGACTAAGAAATGTATCTTCCTCAAGTTGTTTAATGCTAAAGCCTAGAAAGTAATTTAAATCTCCCATTAGACTCATTTCAAATTCACTAATCATTATTTTAGAAAAATCATCACAAAGATTTTTATTTGAAGATCCAAAAATGATATCATCCACATAAATTTGAACAATGAGTATATCCTTTACAAATTTCTTTAAAAAGAGAGTTGTATCCACACTTCCTTTTTCAAAATATCTTTCAAGTAGGAAGGTGCTCAACCTCTCATACCAAGCCCTAGGTGCCTGTTTCAATCCATATAATGCCTTTTTTAACTTAAAAATATGATTAGGGAATTTAGAATTTTCAAAACCTGGAGGTTGTTCTACAAAAACATCTTCTTCAATTACCCCATTTAAAAAGGCACTTTTGACATTCATTTGAAACAATTTAAATCCTTTAAAACTGGCAAAGGCAAGTAAAACCCTAATTGCTTCAAGTCTAGCTACAGGGGCAAAAGTTTCCTCAAAATCAATTCCTTCAATTTGATTATACCACTTAGCAACTAATCTAGCCTTATTTCTAATGACTACTCCTGAGTCATTCATTTTATTTTTGAACACCCAATTGGTTCCAACAATACTTTAATCTTTTGGCCTTAAAGTTAATTCCCAAACTTTATTTCTTACAAATTGATTCAACTCTTCTTGCATGGCCAATATCCAAAATTCATCAGAAAGTGCTTGATCAACATTAGTGGGTTCTATAGTTGAAATAAAGGCTGAATGATTGACTTCCTTATTTAATCCACGCCTAGTTCTAACACCCTCACTAGGTTCACATATAATCAATTCCCTTGGGTGGTTTTTAGAAAATCTCAAATATCTAGGCAAAGGGTTTTCTCTTTCCAAATTCTCTTCCACATCTTCTTCCAAATTTATTCTATCAATCTTTTGGGAGTTTTCCTCAATCTCATCTCCAACAACATTTGGCTCTTCCAAATTTCCAGATTCATCAAATACAACATGTGTGGTTTCTTCAATTACTAAGGTTCTTTTGTTGAATACCCTATAAGATTTTCCAACACTTGAATATCCAACAAAAATTTCTTCATCTGATTTTGGATCAAATTTTCCTAAGGCAGATTTTCCATTATTATGAATGAACACCTTGCAACCAAAAACATGCAAATAAGACAAATTTGGTGTTCTACCTTTTAGCAAATCATAGGGTGTTTTATTTAAATTCGATCTCACATTCACCCTATTCAGAATATAACATGCAGTGCTAACCGCCTCAACCCAAAAATATCTAGGAAGTGAGTATTCTGCCAACATTGCTCGGGCGGCTTCTATTAATGTTCTGTTTTTCCTTTCAACTATCCCATTTTGTTGAGGGGTTCTAGGTGCAGAAAAATTGTGATCAATCCCTTTTTCTTTACAAAAATTTTCAAATCTTTCATTTTCAAATTCTCCTCCATGATCACTTTGTATAGACATTATTTCACACCCTAATTTTCTTTGAATCCAAGTCGAAAAATTTCTAAATTCCTCAAACGATTCATTCTTATGAAAAAGAAATCTAACCCAAGTGAATCTTGAGAAATCATCCACTATAACAAATCCGTATACCTTCCCTCCTAGACTTACAGTTCCTACTGGTTCAAAAAGATCCAAGTGAAGAATTTCTAATGGTTTACTAGTTTTAAGATCCTTATTGGACTTAAAAGAGGACTTCACTTATTTTCCTAATTGACATGCATCACAAAGGTGGTCCTTAGTAAAGTCTAGTTTTGGTATACCTCTCACTAAATTCTTTTGGGTAATTCTCCTAAGATTTTTCATACTAGAATGACAAAGTCTCCTATGCCAAAGCCATGATTCATCAGAAACAGTTTTCAAATAAAAAGCAGTAGGAGATTGAATACAATTTAAATCTAGCATGTAAACTTTGTTTACCCTTTTTCCATTTAAAACTTATTTCCCATTTAGGCTTAATATACAGCTAGTAGGTAAAATTTTACATTATAGCCCTTATCACATAGCTGACTTATACTTAACAAATTATGTTTTAAGCCTTCAACCAATAATACATTGTCTATGAAATAGTTTTCCGGATTTATAGATTTGCCGGATTTACAGAGCCACGATTTTCGTTTGGCTGGATTTACCTACTGCGAATAAATCCGATACCAAACACTCCCTTGATTTACACGCCTACCCCGCGACATTGGCGGATCTGTCTAGGATTTCCGCTTGTATCTTCGCCTATCGAAACGAGCGAGAATGCAGAAGCTCTTCCCGCGGCGGCCGGCTCAGGCCTACTGGGGCTGTGATGCTGCCTCCGATGGGGGCATGTCAGGCACGCCTTGGCAGCCAGAACGAAGGGGGCAACCACGAAAGGGTACGTAGTGGCATACGCACTGGTTTTTGTTCGGGCTGGCGATGGAGGCAAGTGAAGTCTTCACACTCTAGTGGTAGGAATCCTCCTTTGAATGCTCTCTCACACTCTCTCCTTGACTTTTCTCTCAATAGGCACCAAGATCAAATGACAAAAAGATTGGGTGGCAGTCTAATTTGGACTATTTATACAAAAGATAAGAAAAACCGCCCAAAAACTGCAAGTTTTCAATTCTGTACGCATTGGATCGTCCCGTACGATCGTGGATCGTCCTGGACGATATTACTTAAAAGCCTTGAAACGAACCTCTTTGTATATGTGTACGAAATGTTTTCGTACAAGCTGATCGTCCCGTACGAACCATGTTCGTCCGGTACGAACCATGTTCGTCCGGTATGAACGGTTATTACAAGGTCGGTTCCAAAAACTGCAGAAAAACCGTCCTAAGTCGGTTGTATCGTCTGGACAAAAATTGGTTCGTCCAGAAGAAATTCTTACAGAGACCAGATCGTCCTGGACGATATTTAATTTCGTTTGGACGAAATTTTTATATAGAGCAGATCGTCCTGGACGATATTTAATTTCGTCTGGACGAAAATCTTACAGAGAGCAAATCGTCATGTAGGATAATTTAATTTCGTCTGGATGAAAATTTTACAGAGAGCTGATCGTCCTGGATGATATTTAATTTCGTCTGGACGAAAATCTTACAGAGAGCAAATGATCATGTACGATAATTTAATTTCATCTGGATGAAAATTTTACAGAGGGACGATTTTTAATTTCGTCCTGGATGAATAGGACTTAGAAAAAATTTTCTGGCCAGTTCCTATTCGTTCCATGTGATCTAAATAGGAGATAACTGTCTGATCGTCCCGTACGAACTTATATCGTCCCGTACGATCAGTATAAATTTTATATGATCTCCTTATGTGTGTTTATGTTTTTATTCACTCAATTATAATCATTCCCTTTCAAGTTTATTTCAAAGAAAAGTACAAGCTTCAAATTCACAAAGTATTACATGTTGAATTTGATTTGAAGTCTTCGTAGTCTGGAGTTCGATTTTCCTGAAATGTTAGTACACACAAGAGCAAATACAAATCTTCTAAATTTGTTAGGAGATAACTACACATTTAAACAATAATGTTTGAAATCATCAAAACTATACAAGTTGCAAAAAATGTAAAACATGCAAATAGCAACTATCTTAACAATCTCCCCATTTTTGATGATGACAAAATAATTATTGTTTGTATGATTTCAATTTACAAAAACTCCTAAACTCCCCCTGAGATGATGAATACATGAAAATAAGGAGGTATTTTGAACTAAAGAACACAATTTTTGTTTTTCAAAATTTTTAACAAAATAAACAAAAAATAAAAGACAATACTAACACAAGACAAATGACACAAAACCAAAATACAAAGCAAAAACAAAATACAAACAAACATACAAATACAAATACAAACATACAAACACTTTCTCTCCCTTTTTGACAACAACAAAAAGTGAAGAAGAAATATACAAGAAATGTAAGTAATTATATGAAATTCATTTGAAAATTTAATCTAAAGAGTGATTGACATATGGTATGCAATTTAAAACTAATAACATTAGGTAAATCATAGAAATTCATAGAATTTAAGAAGTGATATAACATTGTAAGTAAGAAGAATTTATCAAAGACATGATTCAATTTAGACATTTGAGATATAAAAAATCATTACAAGAGATATGAATAAAAATTCTATATTTCAAAGTTCAATAGAAATATAAATGAACATAAGATCAATTTGAATTAAGAGATTAAAAGAATCTGGAAAGAAGAGAATTACCACATGTGGCGCTTTGCGCATCTTTTTCAATTATTTGGCACATTTTTGTGCATCTTTTTACATTGGGCTTATTTTGTGCCTCTTTTTCACATTTATGAACATTTGCGCATTCTTTTTTATTTTTGTACTTTTTATACAATTTTCAAGAGTAATTGATATCAATTCTTTCCAAGATCAATAATCTAAAATTTCAAATTTTTCTAAGTGCATAAATATCACTTGATCAAAGAAATACAAAATAAGAAAACATCTTAATTGTAATAATAATATTAAATTTAATGTAGTCTAAATGAATAGACATGAAATTAAAAATTCTAATTATAACAAGTTATAAACAAATTTTAAATTTAGAAAGTCTAGATTATTTAATGACATTAATCTCAAATTACAATCTAATTTAAGCACAATTAAGATTAAAAAGACTAATGAAATTCATAAAAACTAAACACATTTCAAAAAATAATTCAAATTTAAAGCAAATACAACATATATTGATATTAATGAAAAAGATTACAAGATCACTTCATAATATCAATACAAAAAAAAAATACACAGAACTTTTAACACAATAAAAACAAACTAAAAACAAACACTAATACAACAAACATCTTGAAAAACATCACCCAAATCTCTATTCTTCTGGAGGAGGAGGAGGAATGCTACCAAATAAGTTGAAGTAGGAAGTCATCAACATAACATTGGTATTAATTTCATGAACTTCATTTCTTATACTACCAATGTCCTGTTGCTGCTGCAGAAGTTGAGCATCAATTTGATCAAATCGTTGATCAAAATGAGTCTCAAGTCTATCAAATTTCTCAACCAAATTTTGATAATTTAATTAAGGTGCAGAAGATTGTTCTCCTTCTTCTTCTTCTTTAGAAGCACTGGCAGGTGCTTTCTCTTTTTGCTCCTTAATATTGCTCTGAAAGAAGCATCATTGTAGTAAATCGGCTCCTCATATTCTTCATCAGGATGCACTAGATTGTATTTCTTTTCCAAAATATATGTAATCAAGTGACCCAATGAAATATTCCTTTTTCTTTTCTGATCAGCATGTCCAATTTCAGAAAGCCCATAAAGATGGTCTAAGATAAGTTGGGCTTCATCAATAGGACTTTTATTCATAATAAAAAAAGTCACAACAGAAAGGAGTGGAGTAATGTTGATCCTATCACCAGCTTTTGGAATAATAGAAGATCTAAGAATGTGCTGGATGATTCGAGCATTTTTTGTCATACCAGAAACTCTAGCAATATGATAGTCTAGGCTATTTCCTCTAATCACCCTATTGATTTGAAACCACTTGAAGGTGTTATCGTTCATAAGAGTGTGGGCTCTAGAACCTTCAGTTCTTAAGTTAAGAAAAGCACCTAAGTCATGCTTAGTGATTTCAACTTTTTGTTTAAACACATAAGAACTAACAGAAGAGTGATCGGAGTTAAAACTCATATTGGCTAGGAAGTAAATGAAGGTTTGTTTGTTGTAGAGGTGGATGAGAGATAAGATAAATTGAAATTGAGTGGAAGCAAAAAGGTGGATTACCTTGAAGTTTATCTCGCTTTGAATCAGAATGCGAGAAGGAGTGATTTTGTATAAGCAAATCGAGGAAAGGATTCCTCATTTGCTTTTGAGAGAAAGTTTTCAGAAGCATTCCTATGAGGTTTCTTTGCTAACACCTTTTGTCTCTAGCTAGAGGAGGCCATTGTTGATTTGGAAGTCGAAAGGGATTGAAAGAGATGTTTAGAGATGTGATTGTTGAGTTAGAAAGCCTTCTTATTTAAAGAAAACGATACGTTCGTCCTGGACGAAACAGGTTCGTCCTGGACGAAAATTATCGTTCGTCTGGACGAAAAAATTTCATACAGATGATCAAATTCATCCAAAATGTAACGGCTTTTCGTAATCGAACTTTTTGACTTGACCGATCGTCCAACACAACTTACAATACGTCCTTTCATACAGACTTTTTGACTTGACCGATCGTACAGACGAAAAAATTTCGTACAGACGATCAAAAGTTAATTCGTTTTAATGTCAATTGAAAACCGTCCCCCCCTATGAATCGATGTCTTTTCATCTGGATGAACCAAAAGTTCGTACGGACGAAGTTCACAATTAAAACTGCCTTATCCATTCAACTGCTGCATTCAATCGTCCCGACATTTGAGAGAAGAAAAAAAAATTCATCCCGGACGATCGTGCAGATCGTACTGACGAACTACATTAAAAACTACTCTCAAGACGTTTAAAATCACGCAAAGTGAATTTTACACATCGTCCCGTACGAAAAATTTCGTCCCGGACGATTTCCACATTTTTGGGATTTTGAATTTTTATCAAAGAAAATCAAAACTAAACACACAAATCACAATAGACAATGACAAATTCACAGACTCTAAAATAAAATCACTCAAAATAAACAAAAATCACAAAAACAAAATCATAGAAACAAAAACTACGAAAACAGAAATATCAATGTTGCAAAAACATTTTTATTTAAGCATTCAAATCAATTACACCAAGCCTTATTCTTAATGTACTGAAGGTATCAAAGGCTAAAGGTTTTGTAAAAATATATGCAAGTTGATTTTAAGTTGAAACATGAGTAAGTTCAATTTCTCCCTTGGATATATGATCCCTTATGAAATGATGCCTTATGTCAATGTGTTTGGTTCTAGAATGTTGAATAGGATTTTTTGAAATGTAAATAGCACTAGTATTATCACAATAAATTGGAATAGTGCCTATAGTTAACCCTAAATCAATCAACTGTTATTTTAACCAAAGTACTTGTGCCACACAACTTCCTAATGCAATGTATTCTGCTTCTGCAGTAGATAGGGCCACTGAATTTTATTTTCTACTAGACCATGAAACTAATGAATTTCCAATGAATTGACATGTTCCAGAAGTGCTTTTCCTATCCACTCTACAGCCTGCAAAGTCAGAATCTGAATAACCAATAATTTCAAATGAAGAGCTAAACTTAGGATACCAAATTCCTAAGTTCTGAGTTCCTAGTAAATATCTTAATATCCTTTTCACTGCTGTCAAATGTGATTCTTTTGGATCTGATTGAAATCTAGCATATAAGCAAACACTGAACATAATATCTGGTCGGCTAGCAGTCAAGTAAAGTAAAGATCCAATTATCCCTCTAAATTTCTTTTGATCAAAAGATTTTCCCTTAAGGTCCTTATCTAACTGAACTGAGGAACTTATTGGTGTACTAACAGGTTTAGCATTAACCATTTCATATTTTTTGAGGATGTCCTTAATATATTTAGTTTGACTAAGAAATGTATCTTCCTCAAGTTGCTTAATGCTAAAGCCTAGAAAGTAATTTAAATCTCCCATTAGACTCATTTCAAATTCAATACTTAATATTTTAGAAAAATCATCACAAAGATTTTTATTTGAAGATCCAAAAATGATATCATCCACATAAATTTGAACAATGAGTATATCCTTTTCAAATTTCTTTAAAAAGAGAGTTATATCCACTCTTCCTTTTTCAAAAGATCTTTCAAGTAGGAAGGTGCTCAACCTCTCATACCAAGCCCTAGGTGCCTGTTTCAATCCATATAATGCCTTTTTTAACTTAAAAACATGATTAGGGTATTTAGAATTTTCAAAACCTGGAGGTTGTTCTACAAAAACATCTTCTTCAATTACCCCATTTAAAAAAGCACTTTTGACATTCATTTGAAACAATTTAAATCCTTTAAAATAGGCAAAGGCAAGTAAAACCCTAATTGCTTCAAGTCTAGCTACAGGGGCAAAAAGTTTCCTCAAAATCAATTCCTTCAATTTGATTATACCACTTAGCAACTAATCTAGCCTTATTTCTAATGACTACTCCTGAGTCATTCATTTTATTTTTGAACACCCACTTGGTTCCAACAACACTTTGATCTTTTGGCCTAAAAGTTAATTCCCAAATTTTATTTCTTACAAATTGATTCAACTCTTCTTGCATGGCCAATATCCAAAATTCATCAGAAAGTGCTTGATCAACATTAGTGGGTTCTATAGTTAAAATAAAGGCTGAATGATTGACTTCCTTATTTAATCCACGCTTAGTTCTAACACCCTCACTAGGTTCACATATAATCAATTCCCTTGGGTGGTTTTTAGAAAATCTCAAATCTCTAGGCAAAGGGTTTTCTCTTTCTAAATTCTCTTCCACATCTTCTTCCAAATTTATTCTATCAATCTTTTGGGAGTTTTTCTCAATCTCATCTTCAACAACATTTGGCTCTTCCAAATTTCCAGATTCATCAAATACAACATGTGTGGTTTCTTCAATTACTAAGGTTCTTTTATTGAATACCCTATAAGATTTTCCAACACTTGAATATCCAACAAAAATTCCTTCATCTGATTTTGGATCAAATTTTTCTAAGGTAGATTTTTCATTATTATGAATGAACACCTTGCAACCAAAAATATGCAAATGAGACAAATTTGGTGTTCTACATTTTAGCAACTCATAGGGTGTTTTATTTAAATTCGATCTCACATTCACCCTATTTAGAATATAACATGCAGTGCTAACCGCCTCAGCCCAAAAATATCTAGGAAGTGAGTATTCTGCCAACATTGCTCGGGCGGCTTCTATTAATGTTCTATTTTTCCTTTCAACTACCCCATTTTATTGAGGGGTTCTAGGTGCAGAAAATTTTTGATCAATCCCTTTTTCTTTACAAAAATTTTCAAATCTTTCATTTTCAAATTCTCCTCCATGATCACTTTGTATAGACATTATTTCACACCCTAAATTTCTTTGAATCCAAGTCAAAAAATTTCTAAATTCCTCAAACGATTCATTCTTATGAAAAAGAAATCTAACCCAAGTGAATCTTGAGAAATCATCCACTATAATAAATCCGTATACCTTCCCTCCTAGACTTACATTTCCTACTGGTCCAAAAATATCCATGTGAAGAATTTCTAATGGTTTACTAGTTCTAAGATCCTTATTGGACTTAAAAGAGGACTTCACTTGTTTTCCTAATTGACATGCATCACAAAGGTGGTCCTTAGTAAAGTCTAATTTTGGTATACCTCTCACTAAATTCTTTTGGGTAATTCTCCTAAGGTTTTTTATACTAGAATGACAAAGTCTCCTATGCCAAAGTCATGATTCATCAGAAACAGTTTTTAAATAAAAAGCAGTAGGAGATTGAATACAATTTAAATCTAACATATAAATATTGTTTATCCTTTTTCCATTTAAAACTTCTTTCCCATTTAGGCTTAATATGAAGCTAGTAGGTAAAAAATTTACATTATAGCCCTTATCACATAGCTGACTTATACTTAACAAATTATGTTTTAAGCCTTCAACCAATAATACATTGTCTATGAAAAAGTTTTTCAAATTTCCAATCATACCTGATCCAACCACTTTCTTTGTGGTATTATCTCCAAGTGTAACCTTGCCTCCACTCATAGCTTCCAGCGTTATGAATTGAGCAGTATCTCCAGTCATATCTTTTGAACATCCGCTGTCCAGGTACCATATGCTCCCACGAGGTCTTGTGTGAGAGCAATCCTGCAAAAATATCAAATGTTAGACCTGGGAACCCAAAAAAGTTTGGGTTCACCTTTTAGAAATTTATAATCAGATGCATGTATGATATGTCTAGGTTTATTCATCTTAGGTCTCCACACCAAAATAGTTTTCATCTTCAAAGTACAGGTGTGAGCTATATGTCCCAAAAATCCACAATTATTACATTTAACTTTAGGAAAAGTATTCCTAAGTTTTCTTCCATTTATTTGTCTTCTAAGAGATTCCATATATTTAGGATTTATAAAATCTTCAATTTTGGTGGGTATCCTATTATCCTAAAGAGCTTTTATTGTCAATTTATAAAATGAATTCATTTCTTCCAAGAGTCGATTTGTATAACTGATTCGATATGTTTTTCTCTCAGATTCATCCTTAAATTTTTTAAAATCTCTTTCAAGATCAGCATAAGATGATTTTAGATTTTCAAAATTCTTATTCAAGTCATCATATTCATCAAGTAGTTTCATGTGGTTGTCATCTATTAACGCATGATCTTTCCTAAGGATTCCATGTTCCTTCTTAAGCTCTTCCAATTCTAAACTTACACTAGCATGCATCTTCTTCATTTTCCTATATGTATCATACATGTGTTCATAAACTTCAAATAATTCATCATAAGTTAAGTCACATACCTCTTCTTGATCTGTTCGATCAACATTATCTGCCATCAAGCAAAGGTTGGTGACTTCTTCTTCTTTTTCAGTCTCAGATGAGTCTGAAGCTGAGTCTGCCCAAAAAGCTCTTTGAAACTTCTTCTTGCCCTTCTTTACAATTGGTTTCTCCTCTACCTTCTCTTTGCTAGGAGTGGCTTTGAGTTTTGGGCATTCAGTCTTGATATGACCTGGTTTCCTGCATTCATAACAAATCACTTCATTAGAAACCTTGCCATTTATGTTAAACTTACCTCTATTCCATTGCTGGCGTCTCTTATGCTTCCTCTTTAAAAAGCTTCTGAATTATCTAGTCATCAATGCAATATCATCTTCATCCTCAGGTTGTGAGTGTTCACTCTCTGACTCTTCCACTTTTAGTGCAATATTCTTCTCCTTTCGTGGTTCACCTGCATCAATCTTTCTTTGACTTACTCCTTGCTAATAAGCAATGAGTGAACCAAGAAGATTGTCAATAGAATAAATGTTTAGATCTTTAGACTCTGTAATTGCAGTAATTTTTGCATCATAAGCAGTAGGTAAACAACGAAGAATCTTATTCACCATTTCAGCATTAGTTAATTCCCTACCAAGTGCATGCAAAGAAGTGACAATTTGTGTGAATCTTGTGTACATGTCAGAAATAGATTCATTAGGTTTCATGCGAAACAACTCATAGTCATGTAACAAGATATTGAGTCTTGATTGCTTAACCTCATTAGTCCCTTCATAAGTTATACAAAGTCTATCCCATATGTCCTTTCCACTTTTGCAAGTGGAAACCCGCATGTAGTCTTCAGATTTTAAAGCACAAAAGAAGCTATTTAGACATTTGGCATTTAGTTGTGCTAAGACATGTTCTTCTATAGTCCAATCTGCAAAAGGTGTTTATACCCTAACTCCATCAACTAATATAGTTGATTTTGTATAACCTTCCTGGACTAGGATCCACATGCGATAATCAAGTGACTGTAAGAAAGTAGACATGCGTGTTTTCCAGAAATCAAAAGGAATATTATCAAACAGTGGAGGTCTAGTAATAGAGTAACCCTCAGGTGTGTTTCGGTTTCCGAATGTAGCCATCTACGTTAATCAAAAAGTAGTTTAAACTTATGATTTTGAAACGGAGCTCTGATACCACTTGTTGAGTCTAGTGAATAGGTTGTTAGACCTAAGTTAATGTCCCAAGGCTACCAAGAGGGGGGGTGAATTGGTAGTTTAAAAATTTATTCCCTCTTTGAAAATGTGTTGAACCGAAATGAAAATTTTTTATTAAGTTTTTATAGAAAACGTTTTTCAACCACAGAGTTTTTAAACAAAAGAAAAATGCGGAAAATAAAAAGCAGTAAAGTAAATGACACAAGATTTATAGTGGTTCGGTCTAAACCAGACCTACATCCACTCCCCAGAGGCACCCTCTGAGTATTGCACTAATACCAATAGTGACTCTCCTTTTGCACTCACAGCAAGGCGGAGAAGCCTTTACAAACACTCTTTCACCACTACCCGGTGCGGCAGAGAACCGTCGTCCTTTTACACAATCCCTAGTGTTGGCAGAGAACTTTCCGTCCTTTCACACTCTCCTAGTGTGGGCAGAGAACCCTCCGTCTGTTCACACTCTCCAAGTGTAGGCAGCGAACACTTCCGTCCTTTTTCACTCTCCTAGTGTGGGCAGAGAACCCTTCGGCATTTCACACTCTCCAAGTGTAGGCAGCGAACCCTTTGGCTGTTCACACTCTCTAAGTGTAGGCAGTGAATCCTTCGGCTGTTCACACTCTCCAAGTGTCGGCAACGAACCGGATCTCCTTGACAGATCTTCTCACAAGAAATCTAGAATGAAGAAAGAAAAGAGTGAAGTAATCTAAATTCACAAGTAGAGATTCTTACCTTTAAACACCAAGTGAAGTCTTCACACTCTAGTGGTAGGAATCCTCCTTTGAATGCTCTCTCACACTCTCTCCATGACTTTTCTCTCAATAGGCACGAAGATCAAATGATAAAAAAATTTGGTGGCAGTCTAATTTGGACTATTTATACAAAAGACAAGAAAAACCGCCCAAAAACTGCAAGTTCTCAAATCTGTACGCAGTGGATCATCCCGTACGATCGTGGATCGTCCTGGACGATATTACTTAAAAGCCTTGAAACGAACCTCTTTGTATATGTGTACGAAATATTTTCGTACAAGCTGATCGTTTCGTACGAACCATGTTCATCCGGTACGAACGGTTATTACAAGGTCGGTTTCAAAAACTACAGGAAAACCATCCTAAGTCGGTTGTATCGTCTGGACGAAAATTGGTTCGTCCGGACGAAATTCTTACAGAGACCAGATCGTCCTGGACGATATTTAATTTCGTCTGGACGAAAATTTTATAGAGAGCAGATCGTCCTGGACGATATTTAATTTCGTCTGGACGAAAATCTTACAGAGAGCAAATCATCATGTACGATAATTTAATTTCGTCTGGATGAAAATTTTACAGAGAGCTGATCGTCCTGGACGATATTTAATTTCATCTAGACAAAAATCTTACAGAGAGCAAATCGTTATGTATGATAATTTAATTTCGTCTGGACGAAAATTTTACAGAGAACAAATCGTCCCGGACGATTTTTAATTTCATCCTGGATGAATAGGACTTAGAAAAATTTTTCTGGCCAGTTCCTATTCGTTCCATGTGATCTTAATAGGAGATAACTGTCTGATCGTCCCGTTCGAACTTATATCGTCCCGTACGATCAGTATAAATTTTATATGATCTCCTTATGTGTGTGTGTATATTTTTATTCACTCAATTACAATCACTCCCTTTCAAGTTTATTTCAAAGAAAAGTACAAGCTTCAAATTTACAAAGTATTACATGCTGAATTTGATTTGAAGTCTTCGTAGTCTGGAGTTCGATTTTCTTGAAATGTTAGTACACACAAGAGCAAATACAAATCTTCTAAATTTGTTAGGAGATAACTACACATTTGAACAATAATGTTTGGAATCATCAAAACTATACAAGTTACAAAAAATGTAAAACATGCAAATAGCAACTATCTTAACACACTGCTGATCTGATGGTTGCTTGGAGTGTACAGAATTTATGAAATCCTCAGTTAAGCATTCGGGCATGCTTGAAGGAGTCTCAATTTTTTGTTATGTATTTCTTTATTGGTGGTTTCCCTATTAAAAAAATTAATAACAATATGTCAAAATAGGCAATAAATTAAATTATTCAGAAAATAAAAAATCATACTCTTTGTCTTCTTTTCCCAGTGGCTTTTCAGCCTAGCATTGTATATGCCTTTAGGCCTACGCTTTAGAGGGTCTTTCAGTTGTACACTGCCACCCTGTGTAGTCTTGTATGTCTTTCTCTTCCCAAAAACAACCAAATCGAGTTTTTCAGATGGTCTTCTTTTCCCATGCGCTCGTGTGCTCATTTCATATGCAAACCTACTGATATAATTTCTGAATATGAATCCACTACTACCTTCAGAGCTATTCAGAGAATTTTTTTTCAAATTTAGACCAGAATATATATCTTGTCGAGCTCGTGCTGACCATCGCAACAGTAGGTACTTCTCGGGGATTTTTCCAATAGCCATTTTTCTCAAAACTATTATGCAGTGAGAACACAATAAACCCATCATTTCAAACTTTCTGCAGGAGCATTGAATGTTACCATTCTGTGCATCAAAATCAACAACCCATGGTTTAGAGTGATCCTTTTTCTCTGTGTAATAGACAAAAAATTTTGAAGAATCACTAGACTCAAGCTCTACACTCATTACACCAACACCTTGTAAAAATTCTTGTTCAAAAAATGAATATATTTTCTTTGAATAAAATTGAGCAGCTTGCTTTAATATTGAGCAGTTTTTTATTACAGGTTCTATTTCAGACTGGTTGCATCTATAATCCTCATCCTGTTCATTCCGACGCCAATTCCTCATCACCTTCTCTAAACTCAGAAAGCAATCAGTTATAGAACTTGTGGGCTTAGAAATGCCATGACACACATTATTAGTAGACTCGCTACGTTGTGTGGATAGAATGTCCATGCTAAAATAATCCTTATTGAAGGCTATTGACCACTTATTTCTTATCCGATAAAGATCCTGCAACTAAACATGATCTTGGAGGTTCCCTTGTATGATCAATTCAGCCCATGCATTTTCAAACTCCTCCTCAGAGTCACATCTGCTCAAACACTTATTGAAGAGGCCTTTAACTTTGTTGTTGGTATTGTAGCACGATACTTTTGATGGAGCCTTCTTACAGATATGTCATTGGCACAATCTATGGCGACTTTGAGGTAGTGCAACTTCTATGGCCCTAGCCATTGCTTGGTCATGATCTGTATATATTGTTTTTGGCTGTTTATCACCCATCATTCGAACAAAAGTTGTAAACACCCACGTAAATGATTCAATTGTCTCTTCAGACAAGAAGGCCACCCCAAGCAAAATGTTTTGCCAATGATTGTTAACCCCGACAAATATTGCACATACCAAATTATACTTATTCAGCCTATAACTTGTATAAAAAATTACCACATCACCAAAGCAGTCATAATCTATCTTACCAATCTCATCAATCCAAAAAAAATTTAACAATCTATCAAATTCATCCTTCTGGACATCCCAAGAGAACATGTTATCATTAAGTTGACGTTCTTTAAATAACTCAATCAAAGTATTAGTGTCCCCAAGTTCAATCTTTGCTCTTTTTATTCTTTGAAGAAAGTTGTACGCATCCCTCCTTGTGAATCCAATATTTTCGACACCTCCAGCTGCATCAACAAGGAAGGAAAATGCATCAGTGGTTCTTATCCCAGCATCTGTCATTGTTTTAAGAACAGAAGCTTTTTCATCACACATATTCCTGCATGATCTAAGAAGATGCCAGTCTTCTGGCCATGGCAAATCATGATTGTGATTTTCAATAAATTTTTTCACCTTCCAATATCCAGCTTCATCCACTGTAAACCTAATAATAGCTAGACAACCAGTTCGGGTATCTGATCTTCGATATTTCCTTTGGATATTAAGATCAGGCAACTTCTTGAAACCAGCTTTTGAACAAACAAAGTCTTTGGATTTTAAATTTCTGGAATTTGGCCAGTAATTGTCATGATCCTTACGAACACTAAAACCAAGATTATATCCATAAGAACGATAAGCCTCGTATGCCTCTTTCTCATTAACATAAACATCCTGAGAAATACGCATTAAGTGAATAGTAAAATACGCAACCAATATGCAAAAAATAAGCAGCAATTAAGCAGCGCAATACGCAACAAATACGCAATAAAAACCCAACATATGCGCAATGTATACGCAATGTATACCAATTCAATACGCAGAAAATACTCAATGTATATCAAATAGATACGCAATACATACGCAATAAATACGCAACAAAAAATCGAACTACAAATTCGTTATTGATACATACTCCAAAAATTATCTTGATCGGGCACGAATCTCGAGGCAAAAGCTAGTTGGAAACTTCAAAAAATTAATTTTGGAAGCACCCGAACTCCGATTTCAGCGATCTTATAGTCAAACTGAGCATCTCGGGAATACAAACCCAACGACACCAAGATCAACCCAATCCAAGCCCAAATGAGTCCGAATCAAGGGTTCAAAGTGCTGTTGGAAGGTTCAAACCGCAATTTGAGTTACCAAACTGTCTCCGATTTTGACGAGCTTATACTCGAATCGAACGGCTCGACGAGAAGAATCCAATGAGCCCAAGATCATCGAATTCCGACATCATTAAGGCCTTTAAATGACCAATGAACGGTGCATGATCAAAGGATTCGATATCGGTCGTCCATTCAAACCACTCCCAATTCGCCCCTGATCTCATGCCTATTTACGGGTTATGCCACTCAAGAAAAACTATAAATAGAGCTCTTATTCTACACCAAGGGGACTCAAGTGAAGAGAGAGAAGAAGAAGAGGAGAAAGGGGAAAAGGAGATTCCTCACCTCCTCGACCACTGCTGGAGCTCTTCCTGCCGCCTGAAGACGCCGGAACTCTGCCGGATTTTTGAGAAACGCCGGGAATTTGCATAACTTTGTAACTTTGTGAGAAGTTGATTGTAAATTGATCGTCTTGATTTGTGAGATGGATCAACCTTTGTACTTCAAACAAATACTAGTGGAACTTTGCAACTGGACGAGGCCCCGTGGTTTTTTTCCCTCTTTTGGGTTTTCCACGTAAAAACCTTGGTGTTCATTTTCTCTTTTCTGTTTGTGTGCGGGATACTCGTGAAACGCTAAGACGAATATTTCCTAACTCTACTGCCACGTATATTCTAGCACACAACAGTTTGGCGCCGTCTGTGGGAAACACAATCCCACTACTTCGAGTACTGCTACGATGGTGAATAGGCGCAGCAGTCGTTTAGTTGGAGCTTCTCGCTCCAATTCTCATCAGTCCAGAAATCCGTCTATTAACCATAGACGACCAATGTCAGCATCTTTTCATCCTGGGGGGTAGAATGCTGCCGGAGAAGGGATCTCGGGACCTTCTTTAGAAGAAATAATCCGGAAGATGGAAGAATCTCAGAACAAGATCCTTCAACTCCTGCGAGATGATCGACAGCCGACGTTGGAGGAGGTCCTTCGCCCTCGGGATCCACCAAGGGTTGAAGATGTTCAATTCGAGCATCGTAAAGAAGAAATTCACCTTCCTCCACCTAGGAGACATCCTCAATCACGACAGGAATATGAACTTGCCGATACAACGAGTTCAACACATCCTAGCATTTTTTCGGATCTCCCAGAAGGCTCTCCCCAACCACATATTGTGGAACTCCATCACAATATCCTACGTTGTGAACTGCGAAGATTAGTACGGGAAGAGTTCTCCCGAGAAAATGTGAGGCATGCTCTCCGACAGAGAAATTTCCAGGAATCATCACCTCTAACTGAAGCCATTCTCCAGCACCCCATTCCGGTCGGATTCAAAGTGCCAAACGTTGAGTCCTACGACGGGACGACCGACCCGTATGAGCATATCGATTACTACAGAACCATCATGCATATTCAACGAGCATCAGACGCACTCCTCTGCCAGGTCTTTCCCGCCACCCTTAAAGGACAGGCCCGAACGTGGTTCTACTCGCTTCCACCTGGAACGATCCCTTCTTTTGTCAAATTGGCCAAAGTATTCGTCGAACAATTTGTGGCCAATCGAAGAATTGCTAAGGATTCTTCCCACCTCTCTGGGATCCGCCAAAATAAGGGAGAATCATTGAAAGAGTATTTTCAACGATTTTCCACTGAAGCACGACAGATTCCAGGAGTAGACCCTGAATTACTCAGAGGGGTCTTTCTTGGAGGTCTTCGTCCTGGCCCCTTCTATTCGACCCTTATGCGAGACACCGTCCATTCATACACTGACTTGATCCATCACGTGGAGGCACAAATCTCTGCAAATGAAGCTATAAATGCTCACAGGAAGCAGTTTGAGCAAATCAGCGGGAAGCGCAAAGGTGCACCTGGGATGGATAATTCTTTCTCACAGCAGAAAAAGCATGGGAAGAATAATCCACCTCATAGGTCTTTGTCACCACGATGGGAACCCCGACAGGAGGAGTATACACCACTTAACACATCTCGAGCAAATGTGTTGATAGCTGTTCGAGATCAAGATACATTGAAATGGCCAAATCCTTTGAAATCGAATACAGGAAATGCAGATCAATACTGTCACTTTCATCGAAGTCGAGGTCACACCACCGAAGCCTGTAAGTAACTCAAGGATGAGATTGAAAGACTTATCCGCCAGGGCTACCTTCGACAATTTGTTCAGGATCCACCTACCCGAGAGGAAGCTCGTCCCGCTGGGGGGCAAAGTCAACAACAAAAACAACCATTGAATACTATTCATATGGTTGGAGAGATTGAATGATCATGCACTTAGCGGATTTGTATTAGTAATTATGTTTGTCTTGTTGTCTGTTTTATGTTGAGTAGAGTGTCGCTTTGATACCTCTAATATCTTTATCCAAGTTAAATGTTGTTGTATTATCACCGTATGTAGATCTTGTGTGTTGAGTACTTTATAATTTGTAAGTCGTACTAGGGAACTATTATACTATCTTACGTAACGCAGTAATAGAATGTTCATGTTGTTGTGATATGATTTTTTTTCTTATGAAAGATAAGAAAAAACTTCTCAAACTCTTTCTCCGTGATTCGAGAAATACACAATCCATATTGTATCTCAATCACCGGACAATCAATCCCAGGGGGATTTGATCCGACCTCATCCACACAGGTTAATGTCATCGAACAAATGTTCTGACATACAACCTCGGATAGGTCTTACATCCTTGGTGGATTCCCTCGACCTCATCCACACAGGTTAACGTCATCGAGCAGGGCTCCGACATACAACCTCGGATAGGTCTTACATCCTTGGTGGATTTTTTCCTGACCTCATCCACACAGGCTAACGTCGTCGAGCAGGGCTCCGACATACAACCTTGGATAGGTCTTACATCCTTGGTGGATTTTCTCCTGACCTCATCCACACAGGTTAACGTCGTCGAGCAGGGCTCCGACATACAACCTCGGATAGGTCTTACATCCTTGGTGGATTCTTTCGACCTCTTCCACACAGGTTAACATCGTCGAGTAAAGGCTCCGACATACAATCTCGGATAGGTCTAACATCCTTGGTGGATTCTCCTGACCTCATCCACACAGGTTAATGTTATCGAACAAATGTTCTGATATACAACCTCGGATAGGTCTTACATCCTTGGTGGATTCTCTCGACCTCTTCCACACAGGTTAATGTCATCGAACAAATGTTCTGACATACAACCTCGGAGAGAACTTCTACCCGACGTCGGACTTCTTCCTGTCGTCGGACTTCTGCTTGTCAGCAGACTTCTACTCATCATCGGACTTCTGCTCGTCGACGAACTTTCGTCGGTCTTCTACCCGACGTCGGTCTTCTTCCTATCGTCGGACTTCTGCTCGTTAGCGGACTCCTACTCGTCGTCGGACTTCTGCTCGTCGATGAACTTTCGTCGGTCTTCTGCCCAAGGCTGTACTTCTACCGGACGTCGGACTCCTACTCGTTGTCGGACTTCTGCTCGTCGACGAACTTTCGTCGGTCTTCTACCCGACGTCGGACTTCTTTCTATTGTCGGACTTCTGCTCGTTAGCGGACTCCTACTCGTCGTCAAACTTCTGCTCGTCGACAAACTTTCGTCGGTCTTCTACCCGACGTCGGACTTCTTCATATCGTCGGACTTCTGCTCGTTAGCAGACTCCTACTCGTCGTCGGACTTCTGCTCGTCGACGAACTTTCATCGGTCTTCTACCCGACGTTGAACTTCTACCGGACTTCGGACACCTACTCGTCGTCGGACTTCTGCTCGTCGACGAACTTTCGTCGGTCTTCTACCCGACGTTGAACTTCTACCCAACGTCGGACTTCTTCTTGTCGTCGGACTTCTGCTTGTCAACGGACTACTACTAGTCATCGGCTTCTCACTCGACTGCTACTTGCAACGCACCCTCGAATTCTCTCCTTTGGCTCCATACTCAATCATTGAATGCTAATGGGCTTCAACTCGATCGTCCATCGTTAGCAAACTTCAGCTCAAATGGCGAAGAACTCCCGTAAGCTTCTGCACGCGAGGAGGGGCGCCAATTCGAGCAGGAAAAATTCCAACTCGCAAAATAGCGGACGCCTCAACCGTCAGTAGGCCGGAGGGAGAGGAAGAAATCCCGTAAGCTTCTGCACGCGAGGAGGGGCGGCAATTCGAGCAGGAAAAATTCCAACTCGCAAAATAGCGGACGCCTCAACCGTTAGTAGGCCGGAGGGAGAGGAAGAAATCCCGTAAGTTTCTGCACGCGAGGAGGGGCGCTAATTCGAGCAGAAAAAAATTCCAACTTGCAAATAACGAAAGCCTCAACCGTCAGTAAGCCGGGGGGGAAGAAAGAGAAATCCCATAACTCCTGCGCGCGAGGAGGGGCGCTAATTCGAGCAGGGGAAGTTTCCCACTCGAAAATAGCGGAAGCCTCAGTCGCCAGATAGCCAAAGGGAGAAAGAGAGAGAAGGTGCAAGTTTTCAAAAGGCCTAGGGGGCCTATTTATAGGTTTTGGAGAAAGATGGGAGAAGTTATTGCAATTTTCGAATTTCCCTACTTTTTCTAAATTTTTCCGAATTTTTTCGAATTTTTTCGGAATTTTTTGGACCCAAAAAGGCAAAAAAATGCATCTTTTCGACTAATGGGACCACTTAAGTCGGTGCAGCCAACCGACCACGCGAAACGATGCGACCAACGCATCAATCCGCGGGCGTGGCATGCGGATCGCAGCTGGCCGCACGAGGCCAGCAGCCGGCCACCGCCGGCGGCAGCAGCAGCCGCGGCATTGCCGCGCGGTCCGGCTGACGTGCGGAAGCCAGGCGCGGGTGCGGTCCGGCCTGCAGGTGCGGTTCCAGCCCCAGGCGCGGGGGCTCGGGAGCTGCTTGGGTGCGGCCCAGGCGTGACCGCGGGTGCGGCCTAGGCGCGGCCGCAGGCGCGCGCTGCCGCAGTGTGCGGGCGCGGCAACTGTTCCGCGCCGCCGGCGGCGCGGTAACGGCCGGCCTGCCGGTTTGCCGCCTGGACCATTCCGAGCCTTAATTCCGTCCAGAAAAGTCCAAATTCGACGTTTTTGGAATCCCCTGACACGTTTTTCGACGTTCCGGACTCGATTTCGACACTTTCAGAGCATTTTGGAGCTCATACACACAAGATTTATTTTGACTCACTCGGAAAAATTCTCAAAAATTTGTGACGCATATTTTCGGATTCCTGGAGCTTCGACATCCGAAAATAGGGGGGCAACTGATACATACTCCAAAAATTATCTTGATCGGGCACGAATCTCGAGGCAAAAGCTAGTTGGAAACTTCAAAAAATTAATTTTGGAAGCACCCGAACTCCGGTTTCAGCGATCTTATAGTCAAACTGAGCATCTCGGGAATACGAACCCAACGACACCAAGATCAACCCAATCCAAGCCCAAATGAGTCCGAATCAAGGGTTCAAAGCGCTGTTGGAAGGTTCAAACCGCAATTTGAGTTACCAAACGGTCTCCGATTTTGACGAGCTTATACTCGAATCGAACGGTTCAACGAGACGAATCCAACGAGTGCAAGATCATCGAATTCCAACATCATTAAGGCATTCAAATGACCAACGAAAGGGTGCATGATCAAAGGATTCGATATCGGCCGTCCATTCAAACCACTCCCAATTCGCCCCTGATCTCACGCCTATTTACGGGTTATGCCACTCAAGAAAAATTATAAATAGAGCCCTCATTCTACACCAAGGGGACTCAAGTGAAGAGAGAGAAGAAGAAGAGGAGAAAGGGGAAAAGGAGATTCCTCACCTCCTCGACCACCGCCGGAGCTCTTCCTGCTGCCTGAAGACGCCAGAACTCTGCCGGATTTTTGGGAAACGCCGGGAATTTGCATAACGTTGTAACTTTGTGAGAAGTTGATTGTAAATTGATCGTCTTGATTTGTGAGACAGATCAACCTTTGTACTTCAAACAAATACTAGTGGAACTTTGCAACTGGACGAGGCCCCGTGGTTTTTTCCCTCTTTTGGGTTTTCCACGTAAAAACCTTGGTGTTCATTTTCTCTTTTCTGTTTGTGTGCGGGATACTCGTGAAACGCTAAGACGAATATTTCCTAACTCTACTGCCGCGTATATTCTAGCACGCAACAGTTATAACTCGATAATACTTCAAAAGAAGAGAACATCGAGTATTCTTTTTAAATCAATTACAATTTTACATTATGCACATTGTTGATAAAAAAACGCATCTTTGTTAAACACAATAAATACACAAAGAAAACTTGGAAGGAGGCGAACTTTACCGAGATGCTGAACTTTTCGTCCAGTCCCACTGGTTCTACGTGTTCTGCTTCATGTGCGCTTGTTTCCTGGACGTCGGCATTCTCCAGGTTATCGGCTTCCTCCGAGACCTGCGAAAATATTGTCTGCTCATAATAACCAACATCTTCCTCCAGATCAATCTCCATCTTCATCGACATTTTCTCTGCGCAATTTTTGGCTTCTCTGCGAAAATTTTGGCTCTAAGCGTTATATATTGTGGTGATTCGCGCGCGTCTTAAATTCTGAAAAAAAGAAGCGCCAACCTAAATCTCCCGGGTCGGGCTGGAAGACGGGTCAGGTTTACGAGGTTTACGCAAGTCAATTGGCTGTTTAACCCTTTCCACATAAGCAACCGAACACATATTTGTGATCGGATTCCACAGAATAATTTCTCCAAGCTGAGGCGTATAGGGGGCAAATTATTGGGTCAGGTGACCGAAGCCATCTCTCCGTTCGGTCGCCAATGGAAATGCGACATCTGTTAGGCGTTTTTTTAATTTAATATTAACGCTTTATGTCTTGTCAGAGTTAGCGACCCGACCCAATAACGCTTTTCATTTGAATTCCGCAAAATAAAGAATGGAAACGCCGCGCGACATCTTCACTGTTACTCCAGCTCCAGCTTTGGTAAGCGCTCTCGGATTCCTCCATTTCCTTCGGTTCTGCATTAGCTTATTCCTGCCGGAGGTAGACGACGAACCTGTAGAAGATCATAAATCAGGAAGAGGTATGGTTGCGCCTAACTTGCGCTTTACTTGCGCTTTCGTTGCGTTGCGTTTAAGTTATACGTTAAATTTTAGGGTTTAGGGTTTGGTTATAATTTTTTCATAATTTGTTAATGTACTGTTCAAATGTTTATTTTCTGATTTTTCACGCTTCTTCTCTTCGTAAACGAATGACTTTAATGGTTTAGTAATAGTTGTATAACTAGCATATATGTTCAATGAGGTGTTAAATATTTGTTTAGTTTTCGGAATTTGAAACTTCTTGAAGCTAAATAATTACGAAATGTGAAGTTGCGCTATAGTTGCGCTATAGTTGCGCTATAGTTGCGCTATAGTTGCGCTACGGTTGCGCTACGGTTGCGCTAAGGTTGCGCTACGGTTGCGCTATGGTTGCGCTATGGTTGCGCTATGGTTGCGCTATAGTTCTGATTTTTCTTCTTTTTATAGATGAAGACTCCATATCAAAGGCCAGTAACATCTAGATGTTATGTTACATCTTTCCGTAAACATTGTGATGCTTATGCCGAGATCATTGATGATGAAGTGGAACAAACATTAAAGGATCTGAACATTCATCAATTTTTGAAGTTCCCCGCTTTCCAGCAGTGCATACCACTTCTTTTTGAAGTTCTTAAATTTTGGAGTCCTGCTGATGAAGGCTTCATCGTCCTGGGTCATGTTTTGAAATTTACTTCTGACGAGGTTGCTTTGTTGATAGGTAATATTTTGAATATGGAAATTTTATTGCTATATGTTTTTTTAACTTTAACGACTGATATTTTCTGACAGGTATGCCAAACAGAGGCATTGATATAAAATGGAGGATTGATCCTCTAAATGGACCTCTGTCAACTGAAGTTAAAACAGATATTGCAAAATTAGACAGATTAGCTGATAATGCAACAAAAATTAAGACCTTTATTATGTTTTTGTTATCTAACCTTTTCTTTCCCCTAAATAGTCATAAAACCCCTAGAAGGCTCACAACTGTTGCAAATAATTTAAGTGAGTTCGCTTCAATTAATTGGGCTTCAAGCTTAAGGAACTTCATGGTTGAGGAGTTCAACACAATTTTTGAGAAGTATAAACTCCAAAGACCATTGGGTTACATCAATGATTTTTTTCCTCTTCTACTAGTACATTTCCACTCCTACTGGTTATTCTACATGTTTAATGTTTTTTAATGTTAAATTTAAAATTTTTATGTTTGGAATTATACAGATTTAGTTTTTGGAACATTTTTCTTTGAATAAATCAACAGATTCAGAATTAAGGCCCCGTTTTCTGAGATGGCAGGGGTATACAGAATTATACTTCACTCAAGAGAATGCAGCAAAAATATTTAAATTTTTAAAGATTAGTGAGGTAATTTTTTAGCTTACATTATGCAATTTGCGCTATAGTTGCGCTATGGTTGCGCTATATGTGCGCTATGGTTGCGCTATGGTTGCGCTATGGTTGCGCTATGGTTGCGCTATAGTTGCGCTATGGTTGCGCTTTAACAAATTTATATGTTTTTTGTAGATTTTTGCTTGTCTTGAAAATGTTAGCAATGAAGAGGCCGAAAAGTACGGGGCTGATATTATTGCCATAAAGAACTCTGAAACCCGTTCAGGCCATGAACCACTGAAATTGCAGTCACCCCAAAAGATAAAGGCTTCCGCAAGAAAAAAACTTGTCACCACCCCACCTCCCTCCCCACTTCTCTCTCCCCCTCTCTCCCCTGATTCTCCACATATTGAACCACCAAAAACTCAAACTCCGCCGCCGTCAACTCAACCGTCTACTCGTCCACCTACTCAAAAAATTTCCTTTAGTCAACCTTCTGCTGAATAGCCACCTATTACAAGGGCAGATTTAGAGGCTGTTCAGAATAAATGTTTTGAAATATTTGAGAAAATGTTGAATAAAATTCAAGAAAATGTTGGAGCTAGATTGGATCGGCTTGAAGATAATGTGGAGAAACTGCAGGCAGATCAAGACTCCATGAAGTACAAATTTATTGAATTTCAAATGCAGTGTGATCACAATCAAGAGAAGCCGCATATATCCAGTTCTGCCTCCAGCTTCCAATCAGTGAATAATACGGCTTTGCATCCTTCAGCACAAGCACCAATACAAGTTGTTCATCCACCTCCACCAATGGTCAAAGAAATTCCGACACCTCCACCAATGGTCCAAGAAATTCCTCCACCTCCACCAATACAAGTTGTTCCTCCACCTCCACCAATACAAGTTGTTCCTCCACCACCACCAATGGTCCAAGAAATTCCTCCACCTCCACCAATGGTCCAAGAAATTCCTCCACCTCCACCAATACAAGTTGTTCCTCCACCTCCACCATTGGCTAAAGAACTTCCACAACTACAAATACAAGAAGTTCCTCCACCATCGGCCAACGTTGTGCCACCACTAAAAGCTAGTTCATCACCGAAAAGAAAAAGAGAAGATGGTGAAAAAGAGGAGAGTTCATCAAAAAAAGTCGTTCCATACGTAAAGAAGAACACCAAAGAGGTTATCTCTGTAGATAATATAATAGTTGAATCACATCCTGCATTGGAAATAATGGACTATCCAGGGAAACCTTTTCTAGCAGAACAAAAACAACAATTTATGGATGAATGTTTCAAAAAATTTAATACAAAGTAAGTTTAGTTCTTTTTTGGTTGCGCTATGGTTGCGCTATGGTTGCGCTATAGTTGCGCTATGGTTGCGCTATTGCTGCGCTAGGGTTGCGCTATGGTTGCGCTACGGTTGCGCTATGGTTGCGCTAAGGTTTGCGCTATGGTTGCGCTATGGTTGCGCTATGGTTGCGCTTTGGTTACGCTTTGGTTGCGCTATAGTTGCGCTACGGTTGCGCTACGGTTGCGCTATGGTTGCCCTATGGTTGCGCTCTAACATTATTATTTTTTTTTTGTAGGGAGCACAAAATATTTGTATCTGGAAACATTGAAATAAAAAGATCATATATTGACATTCTGCTCACAAATGATTGGTTAGGTGATAACCATGTTGATGCATTTGCTTACTTTTTACTTGAGCAGAGTAGGTTAATGGCGAAGAAATTTCAACGTTATTTATATATTTCTCCATTGTACAGGGTAAGTATAAATAATATTTTAATATTTTTATTTCACGTTTCTTTTTCCTTATGGAACTGAATTACTGCAGGTATACAAGTCATTAAATCTGGATTATCAAATTTTTATCGAACACATTAATCCAATTTCAGTTCAACAAAGCAAACTTATTGTTCAACCCATAATTTACGAGAAGCACTGGGTTCTTCTTGTTGGAAAATTGAAGGAGAAAGTCTGGAAACTCTATGACTCATTACCTAATCCTGAACACAAGCATATTTGTCATAAAGTTGTAAGTGCAATTTAAATTTTAAGTTGAATCCAGATTATTACTATATTTATATACATAATAAATGTTTAAAATGTTTTATTCGTACAGATAAATTATTTGCACGAGGACGTCGTAGGATGCTTTTCTAGCGATATAACAAAATGGAACGTCCAGGCGGTTCGTGGAATTCCAACACAAACAAACAGCTACGATTGTGGAATGTTCGTTTGTAAATATATGGAAAAGGCAGTCCTACGAAAGAAAACAGACTGGAGTGCTCTTAAGGATTGGCAAAAGCACATGCCAAAATTTAGGGCAGAGTTAGCATATTTTCTTTTTCTTCAAACAAAGAAGTAAACAATCTGTAACTTATTGTAAATATTGTCCATGAATTATAAATGTACATTTTATCATGTTATTATATAGTTTTTTTTTATGTTAATAACATGTGCATTTTTTGTAACTTCTACTTTGTGTATAATCTGTAGCTTCTGCTCACATATTCTGTAACTTTTATATTTTCTTCTTCTCCTTTAATGAAGTAAACAATCTGACCATAGCGTTTCATAGCGCAACCATAGCGCAACCTTAGCGCAACAATAGCGCAACCATAGCGCAACCATAGCGCAACCATAGCGCAACCATAGCGCAACCTTAGCGCAACCGTAGCGCAACCGTAGCGCAACCGTAGCGCAACCATAGCGCAACCATAGCGCAACCATAGCGCAACCGTAGCGCAACCATAGCGCAACCATAGCGCAGCAATAGCGCAACCATAGCGATAAACATTATTACATTTCAAATTTAAACTTTAGCTCATTTTTATTACAACCAATAAATGAAATCAATCAGTACAAATAAATATTATTACATTACATTGCAAATTCATTAAATTCCTACTCCGCAGAAAGAAAATCCATCATCAATTTGGTGTATTCAGCTCCAGGTTGGCTTGATGGTATGCCGGTTATATATTCCTCACTGAAACATTCAGGCATGCTTGAAAAGTTCATCTGAGTTGAAGTAGGTTGTGTTGAAGAAGGTTCATCCATTGGGTTATCACCAACCGAAGACTTCTTATCTGTAAGCTTACTCTTAGGCCGTTTCTTCTTCTCCCAATGGCTTTTCAGTCTTGCATTTGATATGCCTTTAGGTCTACGCTTTAGAGGATCTTTCAAATTAGCAGTTCCACCTTGGGAACTAGGAACATCCTTCTCATTTCTTTTCTTGCCACCAAGAATTATGTATAATTTTTTATACATGTCTTGCAATGAGAAAAGAATAAACTCCTCTGCCTCCTCATTCCCTTGAGCTTCCGTGCTCATTTGATATGCAAACCTGCTCACCTGATTTCTGAATATGAATCCCCTACCACTTTGGAAATTATTACTTCTTTGAGAATTAAGCAAGTAACCTGAATAAAAAACTTGCCGAGCCCTTGCTGACCAACGAAGCAATAAGTATTTCTCAGGGAATTTAGCCATATCCAACTGTTTAAAAACCCTCAAACAATGAGAACACAGCAATCCCATGGTTTCATACTTCTTACAGCTGCATTGAATGTTACCTTCTGTTGCATCAAATTGAACAACCCAAGGATGGTTTTGATTTTTTTTCTCTATGTAGTTGACTAGAAACTTCGAAGAATCAGTCGAGACAAAATCTATACTCATTTCTCCCACAGCCTTTATAAATTCTTCCTCAAAAATTGAATATATTCTTCTTGAGTAAAATCTAGCTGCTTGTTTTAATATTGAGCTATTCTTTATCACGGGAACAATTTCAGATTGACTGTATTTGTAATCCTCGTCCTGCTCATTTCGCCTCCAATTCATCAGTACCTTTTCCAAGCCAAGAAAATAATCAGTTAATGAACTTGTTGGCTTTGAAATGCCATGACACACATTATTAGTACACTCACTACGCTGCGTTGATAAAATGCCCATGCAAAAAGAATCCTTGTTGAAAGCAGTTGACCACTTTCTCCTTATCTTATAAAGATCCTGCAACCATTCATGGTTATGAAGATTCCCTTCCTTGATCATTTCATCCCAGGCTTCCTCAAACACTTCCTCAGAATCACACCACCTCATACACTTATGGAAGAGTCCTCTAACTTTATTATTGCTATTGTAGATGGAAACTTTTGATGGAACCTTTTTAAAGATGTGCCATTGGCATAATCTATGACGAGTGTGAGGTAATGTAACTTCTATGGCCCTGGCCATAGCTTGGTCCTGATTAGTGAATATTGTTGTTGGATATTTATTACTCATTATTCGTACAAATGTTTTAAACAACCATGTAAAACTTTCAATTGTTTCCTCTGACAAAAAAGCAAGCCCAAACAAAATATTCTGCCAATGATTGTTAACACCAACAAATGGCGCACAAACAAAATTATACTTGTTCAGCCTGTAACTAGTATCAAAAATCAACACATCTCCAAAACATTCATAATCTATCCTGCTTCTGCCATCAACCCAGAAAAAATTTACCAATCTATCCTCATCATCATATTGAACATCCCATGCGAACATGTGGTCCTCAACTTGTCGATCTTTAAATAATTGAATCAAAGAATTAGTGTCACCAATTTCAATCCTTGCTCTTTTCTCCTTCTGAATAAAATTGTATGCATCCCTCTTAGAGAATCCGACATTCTCACATCCACCAACTTCCTCTGCAAGGTAGGCATATGCATCAACGGTTCTAATACCTGCATCTGTCATTGATTTCAGGACGAAAGCTTTTTCCTCAATCATATTCCTACATGATCTTAAAAGGTGTCGGTCAGCTGGGCTAGCTAATTCATGGTTGTGGGATTCAATAAATCTTTTGACATGCCAGTAACCATCTTCATCTGTGACAAACCTCACCATGGCTGGACAACCAGTTCTGACAACTGGTCTAGTGAATCTCTTTCTCTTTCCTGAATTATGATCATCACTTTTCTTGAAACCAGCTTTTGAACAAACAAAGTCCTTCGATTTTATCTTTCTAGAATTTGGCCAAAAACTGTGATGATCCTTTCGGACACTAAATCCATTATCGTGAGCATAAGTGCAAAAACATTCATATGCTTCTGTCTCATCTTTATAAACAGCCTGAAAGAAAAAGTAAAGCGCAATTGAAGCGCAAGTATAGCGCAAGTATAGCGCAACTATAGCGCAACTATAGCGCAACCATAGCGCAACCATAGGACAACCATAGCGCAACCATAGCGCAACTATAGCGCATCTATAGCGCAACCATAGCGCAACCATAGCGCAACCATAGTGCAACCATAGCGCAACCATAGCGCAACCATAGCGCAACCATAGCGACAAGTTCAATTTTTTTTATTTATCATCTTCAACCTAAAATCAATAATGAAACCTAAGAAACAACAACATTAGATTTTCTTTTTTTTTTTTTTAATTTTTCGACAAAAGAAATTTATTCTGCTTAAAAATCGCAAAATCAAAGATCCTAAGACTAATGAGCTGAAACCTACGTCTTCTTTCTGCGGTGATAATATTAAAACTAACTGTTTACAACTTTCTAACTTACCGATATGTTGAAACCAGAGGAATTGCCGGCTAAGTTAGGTGATTCATGCACCAGCCCTTTCGATTCATGCATCCTTTCCGATTCATGCACTCCCTCTTCCATGCCCTCTTCCACCTCCCTCTTCGCTGAGCAGTCCATTTCTTCTTTGCAATTTTCTGGCTCGTTTTTTCTTCTACAGCAGTCTTTATTGCGTCTTTCGCGGCTTTCAAAATGAAAAAATAGGGCGGCAAATGCTTAAAAGATCAAATGAAAAGCGTTATCGGGTCGGGTCGCTAACTCTGACAAGACATAAAGCGTTAATATTAAATTAAAAAAACGCCTAACAGATGTCGCATTTCCATTGGCGACCGAACGGAGAGATGACTTCGGTCACCTGACCCAATAATTTGCCCGTACAGGGATTGCTTTTTATCTTGTTCGTCCTTGCTGTTCGGCTTCGTTGCTTCGCTGGAGGTGTAGAGATTGCACGAGTCGCTTCTCCGGCTCCTTCGTTGCTGTTCCGCTCCTTCGACGACGTTCCCTTCCTGTCGGATCGGACGTTACAACATTTTGATCTGAAGCAACGACGGGAGCTCGCTAGCTCGCTGTGAAGGTTCCCTTTGGCGCGCTTCTTCGGCCAAATTCCTTAAATCCGCTCTTCCTCAGCAAGTGTAAAAAAGGGATTTGAATTTACAAGAATTTACGGGATTTACGGCATAAGGCGTATATCCGCAAATCCTGAATTTACGGATTTGCCGGATTTACGGAGCCACGATTTGCGTTTGGCTGGATTTACCTACTGCGAATAAATCCGATACCAAACACTCCCTTGATTTACACGCCTACCCCGCGACATTGGCGGATCTGTCTGGGATTTCCGCTTGTATCTTCACCTATCGAAACGAGCGAGAATGCGGAAGCTCTTCCCGCGGCGGCCGGCTCAGGCCGACTGGGGCTGTGATGCTGCCTCCGATGGGGGCATGTCAGGCACGCCTTGGCAGCCAGAACGAAGGGGGCGACCACGAAAGGGTACGCAGTGGCATACGCACTGGTTTTTGTTCGGGCTGGCGATGGCGGCAATGATGTTTGTTTGGTTGTTCTCCGCTCAGCTGAACCTAATGAACGCCCTCGAGGGATCCATCGGTCGGGGGGTCGCCGTTCGTAGTGCGCCAAAGAGGCTGAGGCAGTTCGGCGCCGCTGTCCGATTCCGTCCGATTGATCTTTTGAGGAAGATGGAAGAGGGACGGCTTCGGATCGATCGGCTGCGATCCATGGAGCGGTTGGGCATTCGGCCACCAAGATTGGCTCTCGTGCGTAAACAATTTCCCTGATTTTATTTCTTTTCCGGTTATAGTTAGTTATTGTATATAATACTTCTTGATTGCTATGTACGTTCTTTCATTGATATTTTTCTAATGCCTCGTGGCTTTCTTGCCGTTTTATGGTCGTTGAAAGAATTAGCTTGTTTAACCGACGTCTAGTGTATGCTTTTTAGTTTGACCGGTCTTTCGTTAAATGCCATCTTTAGGCTGCGGAGGGCGGTACCTGTGAATAAAGCTTTCACATTTGCTTTCGATTTCAAATCCCAAAGTTTCTGATTTTGGATCGGGGGATGGCTTCTCTATTTAGTGTCTAAATGATATAGAATTTGTGCTTTCTTGCATTTCTTTTTCTTTATATTCTGGAAAGCTGACCAGTCTCACAGCTAAGTAGAGTGGTGTAGTTTGACCTTACTTAATATGCATCTTTTATAGTTTTTTGTTGACTAGAACTTGGTATTTGGAGTTTGAATGTATTGAAAATTTGAAATCTTTGAAAATTCTGGCTATTTTTCCAAAATATTCCTGGGCATTTAATTGTGGATTTTCTTAATAAAAGAGGTGCGTTCACGGGTACTGAATTTTGAAATTCAACCAACAAGTTTTTGTGGCTTGGAGTTCACCTTGGTATAAGTAAAATATCCGATGACAGAATTCTTTGGTAATTTGGTTCTTAAAAACTTATTGCAATCTCAAATTGAAAATTTGGTAGATAGGTAGCATTGAAACTGAACAAAAAATGAAACTAATTGTGGTTCCAAGTGCTTTATTAAACAAAACAGAAAGTGAAATTAAGGCTTCAATTGGGACAATTTTTTTATTGCTTCTTAAAATTGCTTTATAATTAAAAATAAAAAAAAAATTGTAAAAAAATTTGCTTTAAAAACTAAATAGCAGCAAGAAAGCCATCCCAAACGAAGCCTAATTGTCCAAGTGCTTCCTAAAGCTATAGAAGGGCATAGAGGAAGAAGTTGCCCTCACATTGTCATTATTTCTTTTATCAATGTTGGTTTTCAGAATAATGTTACCATTAGTTGCAATATTCTTTGCTTGAAGTTAGAGTAAAAAAAAGAGAGGATAAATTACATGCAAGTCCCTTAGCTGTTTGAGTTGCCTCACATAGGTTAATGTTTTTGACTACCCTCCACTTTGAACTTCCACATATAAAGTGTGTTCCATGAAAGTCCTTTTATTGACAGAGCCGTTCATTGAGATCAAAATTTTAGAAACACTTTCTCTATAGTATGCACTATTTATTGACATAGCAAAAAACATGAACCATGCTTTTTTATTTTTCTTACATGCTAATTATATCATTTATCTTTCTTTATTAGATTTAGATGAGAATTTGACTTTTAACCGGACACAATGGCGAAAAAGGATTCATGTAGCCGACCCCACGTAGTGGGACAAAGGCTTAATTTTTTTTTTCTAATATAATATTTTAAAGGCTTGATGTTGTTGTTGTTGGTATTGCTAATTATATCATTTCACTATTTATGGCTACATGAACCTTTTTCTCCATTATAACCTATTAAGAGTCAAAATTTCTTTTAAATATAATAAAAAAAGACCATTTTTAAGATTTTCTAACCGAGTCTTTTTAGGTCTTCCTCTATCTTTTTTAGCATACGCTACATCTAATGCATCTACTTTTCTAATTGAGCCATTGGAAGGTCGATGTTTTATGTGACCAAACCATCTAAGACGTCTCTCTCTAATCTTATTTGACACTGAAGCTACTTTAACCATTTTATGCATATACTCATTTCACATTCTATCTCTAAGGGTGAAGCCACTCATCCATTTGAGAATCCTCATACCTACAACACTTTAACTTAATTTTTTGCTTCTCTTTTAATAGCCAAGCCATAAAGCATTGTAGGTCTCACAATATCTTATAGAATTTTTCCTCAAGTTTGAGAGGTACTTTTTTGTCGCACAACAGGCTTGATGCATTCCTCCACTTCAACCATCAAATTTGAATTCTGCTAATGATATCCCAATCTATTTCACCATCACTTTAAACAATAGACCCGAGATATATAAAATGTTAATAACTTGATCGCCCAAAGTCTCAATCCCCCTTTTAGATCTATTACTACTAAAATTACACGCAATGCATTCAATTTTAGATCTACTCAAATGAAAACCTTTACTCTCTTAGGTTGACATTCATAATTCAAGTTTTCCTTCAACTCCCTCTCTATTCTTATCAACAAGAAGATTATTAGCAGCAAAAAGCATTAACCATGGTACATCCTCTTGCAAATGTTTAGTAAGAACATCCATGACTAAAACAAAATGATATGAGCTTAAAACGAATTGTTGATGTAATCCAATTGAAATAGGAAAGTACTTGTTAATGAAACCAACCTGTGTTTGAACACAAGTAACACCTCCTGCATACATATCCTTAATAACTTGAATATAAGCATTATTAAGTCCTTTTTTTTCATAAACTCTCCAAAGAACTTCTCTTATAACTTTATCATATGCTTTCTCTAAATTAATAACTATCATATGTAGATCATCCTTATTCTTTCTATACTTCTCCATCAAATCTCTCAATAAATGTATAGCTTCCATAGTTGACCTACCTAGCATGATTCCAAAGTGATTTTGAGAAATATTAGTACACATTGTAACCTATGCTCAATAACTCTGCCCCATAGTTGTAATGTAGGGCACATTAGCATAATTTCTCTATAATTCACATAGTCTTATGCGTCGCCTTTATTTTTAAAAGTAGTAATCAACACACTCATTCTCTACTCATCTGACATCCTTTTAGTCTTTAAAATAATGTTGAGAAGTTCATAAGCCAAGAAAATTTTTCATCTCTTAAGCATTTCTATACCTCTATTGGAATATCATTAGGTCCAACAACTTTTCCACACATTATTTTTTTTAATGCATCCCTAACATTGGTTTTGCTAATATGATTATAAAAAAATATCTATTTTCATTTAGGGTGCTAAGGTCATTTAAGTCAATAATATTATCACAATTTTCATTGACAAGCTTATCGAAATATCTCATCCAGCTTTTGTTGAATATCCTCTTCTAATAATTTAGTTGAGCTGATATGCATTGATTGAACTAATAGAGAGCTAGGGGAATTGAAAAAGACAGAGGGAGGGGGAGGTTGGGGGTGGGGGAGCGGGGGTGGGGGAGGGGAGAAGTGTAGGAGGTTAGAGTTAGTGAAGAATTGATAGGGACAAAAGATAGTGAAAAAAATCTGAGGGAAGTGAGTCAAAGATACAAAGTTAAATAGGAGAGAATTTGCAAGGCAGACAAAGAAGAATCAAATCACACCATGAATTCAATTTCATTCCAAAATATAGAGCATTACAAAAGAGTAATTCCTTATTTGGCTTTAAAAATTATTAGAAATGCATACTAACAAGTTAATTATTTGGGGATTCAAACGTAATCCCAACATTTATGGTAATATTGTGGAGTGTCTATAAACTTCTTGAGATTTTTTGTAACTTTATATTCTTTATTTATGTCATCATGGATAACATAAAAATTTAGTATGAGAACATGATATGTTATTTATCAATTCTCTCTCTCACATACGAATTTTTTATTTGAGAATAAAGTTGTGAATCAAAGAATACCAACATGCAATGGAAAAGAAGACCAACATTTGTTTATAAAGGCTATGACTAATGCCAGATGATGATTTTGTAGTAGTGTAACAATGTTTGGAGAAATGTTGCTGTGTATTGGTGATGGTTGGAAGTCAAACAAAAGAGCAATAATCATCTAGAAAGGAGGATGATATTGAAATCACAAGTTGGGGTAGTAGGTTCATGGTCATAGTCAATTTTAGGCAATGATCTAGTTTTTGTAAGAAGTGATTGGAGCAATTAGATGGAGATTAGGATGGTAGTTATAGTGAACAGATTGGTAGCTTTGCTCATAGATTCATGGGAAGTGCCATGATGCAAATGGCGAATCATACATGTTTAGACTCAAGGTTGGGTTTTGAGGAAGGGCAACAAATATTGAGGAGAAATCTAAAAAGAAAGGAGGACATATGAGAAAAGAATTGAGAGAGTAGGAGATTACTAGGAGAGTTAGAAACAGTTGTAGATAGGAAGGAGGATTTTGCTAGTGAACATTTTAAAAAGAGGAAATAGAAGAAACTAACAACGGTGGAAGAAATATCAAAACTTGTCATTAAGTCACTTCATTTGAAAACATGATAATTAACTTCAAATATTATTGATTCATTTGTACTAATGTTTTTCCATGTGAAAGGTGAAAAATGAAGTGCAAGGTTTTTTGCTTTAAAAAGCATAAACCTTTGATTGCATAAAATTTATTTTTGTTCATAAAATAGTAATTATGTAGTAAAAATAAATCTTACTATATTAGGTCAGTATCAAGGGTTTACCATATTAATATTGCTCATATTCCTTTGCTTTTTTGTGATGTTTATTGCAATTGTATTTTTTTTTTGTGATGTTTTATTGCAATTGTACTGACTTCTGAAAATCTTAGGTCGTTGGAAGTATGAACATGGATTCTGTGTCTCTGCTGCTGCTTACTCTGGGGAGAAGTCTCAGGGAGATGGGCTACGTACTTTCTGTGAGTGATTTTGGCTTGATTCTTATCTTTAAAATTTTTTGTTAGATTTTCTTATGTCAAAAAAGGCTTGTCACAGGCATTCCTATTTAGTTGTTTTCTTGAAGACATTAATGTAATATTCAACTCAATTGAAGTGTTCATATGGAATTGTTGTTCATATCTGTAACTATGTGATGCTCTTAATTTTGTTCTATCATTAGGAACTCTGTTTTTTTTTTTTTTTTTGTATTTTCAAAATTATTAAGAGCAAATAAAATCCTGGCAAAAAATGTTTGCGTAACTTACACGTTTTTGGTTGAAAGCTGTTTGAAGTTTCTTGTTGACTAATGATAAGTATATGTTTTTGATTCAGAAGAATTTTTTTTTATTCTTCATCAAATTGTAGTCTAGAAAATTTATTTTTGAACTGTTTTGTCCTTTACATTTTGTAAATACAAGCTGCTAGCCAGAAGCATTGATATAAATGGAAAATTTTTATAGACTTTGTTTTGTCTTTAGCTTAAGAAAACTGTTATGCTTGTAAAATATTTAATATTCATTCATAAATTCTATTTATTTTATACTAGTGAGAAGATGCACAATTTGGAGCTTTTTGAAATATGCTTTTAAGTATATTTGGATAGAGTAGACCTCAATGTTACCTAGTGAAGAATAATTGTTGTCTGAGATTGGATATCATGAAAAATTTAGCACCACTCTCAGAAATACTCTACTTGAACATATGTTTCATTGCAATCACCAATAAAAAATTACAAACAGAAAAAACAAAAAATGCCAACACGACCACTAAACAAAAATGGAACCCAAAATGGCATCATCCTCAAAAATATTAAGAAATTCTTGAGGTAAGTACAAAGAATTCCCATTCCCGTCCGTCCGCAAGTTATGATTCTAATTTTTTTTTGGTTGTTGTTGTTTATTAGTTTTGTGCTGAATTTTTCACAAGGTCGGGTTACTTTCTAGGTTGTATCCTTGCAGTACTTTGGTGATACAATATTCTAAAATAATGGTAATGTTATAATAGACTTGGTGATGATGGATGATTATGAAAATACTAAAAAGTATAGCAAAGATAGAAAAGCTGAATTGCGCATAAAGCTAATTTGGGAAGATTACCGAAGCATTTAGATATGCAAGCCTTTCTCTCGAACAAGAAGATTGTTTCTCCAAAGAAGTTTTTATGCCTCATTTAAAATTAAAGATTAAAATAGTAAAGTTGTCGAATAAGAATAACAAATTTAGAATAAAAGTTTTATTTGAATTAAGAATTACTTATAACACTTAAGAGGTTTTTGTAAGCCTTCAACTACATTTTTTTGCATTAAAGCCCTCAACTGCACTTTTTAATCATTTTCTTTTTCTTATCATTTGATCATTATTATTTTGAGCAGATATGGCCTTTATTTTTAATGTTTTGTTTTGCTACATGGTATGAAAAAGTTCATTGCTACTTCTACAATGAAGGAAATTGTTCCTCAACGATGGAATCATTGATGTGCTTCCATTGGGTGGGTTGGAGGTGCATGTCATGGGTAGGGTTTTAGTTGTACATTTCTGATGCGGGCAAAAAATATAAGGGTGCCTATACCCTTCGCCCACAAGAAAAACAAAACTAAGACGACTGGACTTCTACCGACGAAAATGACTAAAGACGAGAAAAGGAAGAACAAACTCTTACATTTCAAATAAAAGTAAAAACTAGAAATCAAAAGACTTACAACAATGACTCTTGCAAAATTTAACCGACTTACAAACTTGACTCAATCACTTGACGACACCCTAAAGTTGCTTCACTTAGAGAAGAAGGATACAGGTGGAGTGGCACTTGCGGAGAGATGAAAGAGGTTGGAAGCCCGAGAAGAAAGGTTGGAAAGAGCCCGCAGGATTTCCGGAGGGGATGAGAAAGAAGGGTGGAAATAGCCCGCAAGATTTCCAAAGCAAACCCGCAGGTTATAGCTTTTCCAAAAATAACATATCATTCACTTTTTTTAAACATTACAAATCCTCCCATATTTATAGGTATGAAAGAGGAATACCAAGAGACACTAACATTAATTATCACAAGAACCTAAACATCACAAGCATTAATCCCAAATGCTTTGCACGAAAAAACACACCCAAGCCAAGGAACCAAAGAGGCAGTCACGGGAGACGAGGAAGCCGCACGGAACCAAGGGGCATGGTCATGGGAAAGAGCCCAGGCACGGAAAACCAGCAGCCGGCCGGAGATCCAAGAGGCAAGGCACAGAAAACGACAGCCCAAGGGAGGAAGCCAAGGAGCCACCGCATGGGAAAAGACATTTCTTGGAATTCCAAAGGCCGGTTTGGAATTCCAAGAGACAACAATAATTAAAAACATAAAAAGCATAAAAATACATTTAATAAAATAATAACTATGAGCTAAAATCATAGCTAATAATCAGCTAACCCTTAGTTCAATAAGTGAACTAAAGACCAGCTCATAAATGAGCTAAAATTTCAGCTCAATTTTGATTGAGCTAGTAGACTCAAGGGAAGCCAAAAATTTAATTATTTTTGACACGAGTTGACCCCCCTTTGTCTACATCAGACTCCCCTTCTTGCGAACTCAGCTCCTGATGAGTTGGTTGTTGATTCTCTTGAGGAGGTGCATACTGTTCATCTAGTTCTTTGAGTTTCTCACCAAATCTCTTCAAAATTTCTTCCTGTTCCTTTTCGAACTGTTGTTGTAGATACCTTTTGTACTTCTCGAATTTTTGATCACATAGGAACATGTGATATTGAAGTTTGTATAGACGATCTTGAAGTGAATCCGTTGAGTCACCTTTTGTAGGAATCCATCTGTCCAATGGAAGTGGGACATCAGGATTATCTTGATTAATCTCCTCTATGAATGAAGCCATTTTTTGTTGTTTTCCATTTTTTGACAAACTCAAAAAAAAAAAAAAAAACTAAAAAATTGCAAGACTCACAATAGGACTCACAAATTTGACAAACTACAACTTGACAAACACAAACCTAGGACTTCCTAACTTGCTCTGATACCAAATGATGCGGGCAAAAAATATAGGGGTGCCTATACCCTTCGCCCACAAGAAAAGCAAAACTAAGACGACTGGACTTCTACCGACGAAAATGACTAAAGACGAGAAAAGGAAGAACAAACTCTTACATTTCAAATAAAAGTAAAAACTAGAAATCAAAAGACTTACAACAATGACTCTTGCAAAATTTAACCGACTTACAAACTTGACTCAATCACTTGACAACACCCTAAAGTTGCTTCACTTAGAGAAGAAGGATACAGGTGGAGTGGCACTTGCGGAGAGACGAAAGAGGTTAGATGCCCGAGAAGAAAGGTTGGAAAGGGCCCGCAGGATTTCCGAAGGGGATGAGAAAGAAGGGTGAAAAGAGCCCGCAGGATTTTCAAAGCAAACCCGCATATTATAGCTTTTCCAAAAATAACATATCATTCACTTTTTTTAAACATTACAAATCCTCCCATATTTATAGGTATGAAAGAGGAATATCAAGAGACACTAACATTAATTATCACAAGAATCTAAACATCACAAGCATTAATCCCAAATGCTTTGCACGAAAAAACACACCCAAGCCAAGGAACCGAAGAGGCAGCCACGGGAGACGAGGAAGCCGCACAGAACCAAGGGGCACGATCACAGGAAAGAGCCCAGGCACGGAAAACCAGCAGCCGGCCGGAGATCCAAGAGGCAAGGCATGTAAAATGGCAGCCCAAGGGAGGAAGCCAAGGAGCCACCGCATGAGAAAAGACATTTCTTGGAATTCCAAAGGCCGGTTTGGAATTCCAAGAGACAACAATAATTAAAAACATAAAAAGCATAAAAATACATTTAATAAAAAGATAACTATGAGCTAAAATCATAGTTAATAATGAGCTAACCCTTAGTTCAATAAGTGAACTAAAGACCAGCTCATAAATGAGCTAAAGTTTCAGCTCAATTTTGATTGAGCTAGTAGACTCAAGGGAAGCCAAAATTTTAATTATTTTTGACATGGTTGACCCTCCCTTTGTCTACAACAATTTCCCTCAAAACTGAAAATTATGATTTGGTATATTTTGTAAAGAGCAATGTAAATGCACATTGAAGCCTTAAAGCTGGGTTAGTAGGTTAGTAGATTGGAGGTTTATGACATTTTGAAATCTTCAGGGCTTCCCTTTGAATTTTGTAACCTTTAATGAGATGAAAAGTTTGGCCTTTCAAACTTGAAAGAGTAGGGATTGACAGGGTTCTGTTATGGTATTTTTGGCATGAAAGCAACATTTGAACGGTGATAACTAATAGAGTTGTACTAAGTTGGTATAGCATCAAAGGTTAGTCTTATAGTGTTATTGGAGCTTTGGTTTTTGGCTATTCAGTATCCAATATATCCATATGAATATTTGTGTTACACATGTGAGAGGAGTTTAAGAATAGTATTTTTTAGGATTTGGTTGGGATGGCTTTCTTACTGTTTTGCTTTTTTATAGTATTTCCACACTTCTATTTGGCTATCATTTTTTTATTACTTATTAAAAAATTTTGTGATGGGAGGTTGTTTTTTACAATAAAATCTATTAGCGCATGGTAGCTTTAAGAAAGTTACTGTCCATTTATTTTTTTAAAAAGAAAATTTTATAGTACCCATAATGGTTTTAAAAAAAGTTGCTTTTTCCATAACAGTTTTCCAACAACTTTTACAAAAAACTACAACTATCTTAAATAAACTTTAATCTATTTGGGGTTTGCATGTGCAAATTGCTTGAGATAGCATCATAGAAGAAGAAGATTGTTGTTATGTGAATGATAACACTGAGCTTTGTAGCTGTACCTTTTAAAGTATTGCTAGCAAGCAAAATGAAATTTTGTGGCAAATAAGAATACACCGTTAGGGGTGATCATTTGCCAAATGTTTTTTTTTTTTTCATTTTGTTCATTTTGTATTCACCATTCATTTGGTGATTTGTTTGCTTGAATATTCATGTAGATAGTACTTGGCATCATAACATTTTTGACTGCCTTGGATTTGTTATGGAACAGGTCTTTGCATTAGGAGATGGAGAAGCTCGCACATTATGGGAAAATATTGATTTCCACGTGTCAGTTTTGGGTTCTGATCATGCAATCTTGATTGACTGGACAAGGTACTCATTGATATATGCATTTTTTAGTTTTTTTTTTTCATCTTTACGTTGTTTTTAATATTTTTTCTAGTTCTGTCCATGTTTCAGTCTTTTTTGGCATATGATTAACTCGATTTTCTTTTTGGTTATTTTGTCATTCACACAGCTTTGAAGGTGTCTTGTTTAGTTCCCTTGAAGCGAAAAGAGTTATCTCAAGGTGTGTATGCTAAATCGTAGATATTATATATCTATAACAACATGAGAAGAATAAACTCTTTGCATTATCTTGCAAATTTAGAATAGGGATTTAAAAGTATCGGTAGCATAAGACAAAAAAACTTCAGTTATTCACACAGTGCTTCTTTAACTTTTTTTTTCTTTTAATTTTTTTGATGTGGGACAATTGTAAAATTTAATGTAAATTTTATTGCCTGGAATTGAACTTTTCCAGTATCTTGGGAAGTCTTGGCGGCATTATTCTCTACAAATGATGGTATAACTTGGAGTACTTCAATTTTGCATACATGATTGCATTTTGATATACATAGTATGTCTTTGCATGTAAAGGCAAACTAGCAAAGGGCAGAAATGATTAATGGTGGTGTAATTTTGAACAATTTTTATTGTAGACAGTGAAAGCTAGATTTTTAATTGGCTCTCCCCTGTTATGCCCCATAAATATAACTATCACGTAGCCAAATAAACTAAAACTTAATTTTAAATAAGCCCAATTATGCTAAAAATAAAGCCAATTATGTAGCTTTTGCTACCAATTGACAAACGGCTATTTATAAAATTAAAAGTGGATTCCAAAAGTGAAACAATAAATTAAGCTCGAAAAATGTTTAAAACTTCTTTGCGGCAATTTTTTCTGATCATGTCTTTGCGGCAATTTTATTGATCATGTCTTTGCGGCAATTTTTTTTATCATGTTGTTATTTTGGGAAGTTGTGCACTTTTCTAAAGCTTTGCAAAAAGACCATTGAGCTCCTAGTGTTGACAAAATTTAGAGAAACTTCGTTCCTGGTAAGACAAATTTCTCTCTAAAGGCGTGATGATTATTTTGATTAATTTTGTATTATCTTTTATCCTAATTTTCTTCTCTTTCTTTTGGACTCTGAATTGGGTCATCAAAAACATATATCATATCAAATATTTTTTGTAGAAAGTAAATGATGAAGGTAAAGGCCTCCTATTGCTCAACTACTACAACACATACATGCTCAAAAAATTTGGCTGGGTTGATTCTTTAGAAAATGAACATTTCTTTTCTTTCTAAACGAATCTAGAAATTTATTTAAGAAGATTCTAACTCAGATAAAATCATCCAAAGTAACTTTTTGTTTATCTTATTGTCGTTTTGACTTTTTTGAAGGTCTAGGCACTAATGTCTCTCATTTTATTGATGATATCAGGAAATCATTTTATTATATCTTTCGTCTTATCTCTTGAAATATTAATAACGATGCAAAAATCAAATTTTGGAAGGCTATTTGGATCCATAATCAGCCTTTGGCAGAATTTATCTGTTTAAGATGGCTTAATCCATCTGTTTTCTCCCTTTCTTCTGATTGGCATCTTCATTGGAAACATATTATTCCTTTTCATCTAGTCATTGTTATTTCAAGTCTTTACAGTGAGATGAATCAAATTAGTTTACATTCAAATATTGACTCTCCAAAGTAGTTGCTCCCTCACAGAAATTTTCTTGGTCGGTTCCTTATATCCTTTCTTTTATGTATGGTGATATTAGCACTCCTTATTCTTGGATTTGAAAGGCCTTGGTTCATTTAAAGTTTGCTTTCTTTTGATCAAGTGCTGCTTTGAGAAAGATTATTATCAAATATTTTCCTTGTATAGATTATGTATTGTGCAATTCCATGGCAAAGCATTATTCTCATTTAGCATTTGGATGCATCTTCTCTCTCTTTCTTAGGGTTGAAGTACTTTTGTTTCTTTCATCAGTACTTTCTCTTCATAAAGAGACCTTTTTTAATTAGAAAAACTCCTGAAGATGATTGAGACTTCCTCTTTTTGTAGCTATTTGGAATGTTTGGAATGAAAGAAACGATATATGCTTTTTTTAATACTTTTAAAGAGGATAATATAATTCGGTTCAATTATCTCAAGCTTATTTTTGGTTGGAATCTAGTTATGGTGATAAAATCCCTCAAATCTTAAAGAAAAGTAGAGCATTAAAACTTCCCTATGAGTATCTAAATCATTTTAGAGTTATTGTTTAATTTTATTTGCTTTGCAATGTTTATTTTTTTTGGTTTAACTCTCTTTTCTATTACTTGATGGAAAATTTTCTATCCTCAACGGATTTGAAATATTTTGTGATCGACTGTGATATAGAAAATAATATATTATCTTAAAGGGAAGAAATATTATTTTGATATTGGACTCAATAATAATGATTGTATTTTATTTCATATGCTCACAAATTTTTCTCTAGATTGAATGTGGTCTACTTTTATTCTGGGTTGCAGGTTACTAATACGGGCATGCCCCTACTGTTATTAATTATATTTCAAAAATGTTTGACCTTTGAAAAAGTTTTTGATTAAGTTGTTTATATTTTTATATAATTTTTAAGAATTTTATTTTAAGATTCAGTCTTTAATATTTCAGGTATGATTGGATCAATTTAGGAATTGATTTGGAGTAGAAGCCAAATGAAGAAAGAGTATAAGTACTTGATTATGAGAAATTTTGAGGTCCTCAGAGCTATACAATATTGGGTTTTATCTCTTAAGATTGAATATATTTAAGTTAATCAATTTTATTTCGAAAGTTAACATTTATATTCCAACAACATGAGATTAAGGAAGTGCTCATGAAGGTACGGACTTATGACATATTAGAAAGGAAATAAGCCTCATAGTTTAAGATTTAGGGTGAGAACTACATATAGGTAGTAGCTTAAATTTAAGTTTATCAAAATTTATGAGACTCATGACCTTGAAACCTCACCTCAATTTGGGGCGGATTGACCGACATGCCATAAAAATTGAAAACCTAGCTCATTTTTAGTGTTATAAAATTTAACTTGTTTTTTGATAATGTATGCACAAATTATTTTGGCCACCCCAGCCAAAGCATTAACAAAAGTAGGAAAAAGTATGCACTTCTAAATTGAACTCAAGATAAACACACTCAATCATAGAAAATGATTCACAAAATAATATAGGGGCCTTCTATACAACCATGAAAATATTAAAAAGGCAACTAAGTTATCTACCTTTTACAATCTAGTTAAATTTATAGACTCGGTATTTGGGTCTTCCAACTTTGACTTCTGTTGCATATAGGGCTTCATTTTGATGTTCATCTTTCTGGTTCATCGTTCTTTTGTAATATTCCATAGGTCTACATGACTTTCTAAAATTGTAAATGAGTTATCGTAAAAAATAGAAGGAAAAAACCTTTTGTGTAGAAAGGATTAAGAAGTATGTAATGTATCAAGTCATACATCACAAAATTCATGGATTTATTTGGCGTTGTTGGTGCTAAGCTAATTTTTAAATATGTTGGTCATGCATACTAAAAAATTTAGTATATAAGCAGCGCATGCAAGTGAATGTTGTTAGATAATGTCGACTTGTGTGGCTGTCATACTTTTATTATTTTGATGCGTTATTTTATTGTGGAATAGAAAGTGGTTTAATTTTAGTCTAATAGTGATTTCACTTCAATTTATTTGTGATTTAAATCTTTTATTTGAATATTAAAGGGTTTCATGTTTTTAAAGAGTAAAAACTCACAGAATGATTAATGTTAGCTTTTAGGCAAACTTGTCATTCACGGTGTCATAGTTCTAATGACATTTATTTACCATTCGGGTTAAAATAACACACCATTATATCAAAAGAAACTTAAGTATTTTCAATAGATTTTAGTGACTCTTAATGTTTGTATAAGAGGAGAAGAAATTTACTTAATATGGATCAAGCAAACATGCATAAGAGTTTCACTTATAATGTAAGGGCTATTTGGTTGGAAGTAAAATGGGTGTGAACTAAAGTGAATGCAAGGGTTTTGAAAAGTTTGGTGTTTGGTTAGATTAAAAAGAAATGCAAAGTAAATTAAATTTAGTGTTAAACCATTCTAGTTCATTTTTGAGCTAAATCAGACTCACCCTGTTTTGAAAGAGAACGGTTTACACTGCAAACAAGCTCGTTTGATCATAACCTACCATCACCGGCCACTATTGCCACTCGCCACCGTCGGCCACCTCCACCAGCTGGCTCCATTGCCGCCACACATTGGCAACTGTTTGGTTGGAAGTTAAATAGGTATGAACTGAATGCAAAGGTTTTGAAAAGTTTGGTGTTTGGTTAGATGAAAAAGAATTGCAAAGTAAAGTAAATGTAGTGTAAACCATTCTAGCTTATTTTTGAGGCAAACAAAACTTGCCCAGTTTTGAGAGAGAATGATATACATTGCAAACAAGCTCGCTTGATCGCCGTTGACCATCGCTGGCCACTACAGTCGGCCACCTCAACTAGCTGGCTCCATTGCCGCCACCTGTCGGTTGTCACCAGTCCACCACTGCCACTAGCCATCTGCCACTAGCTAACTACCACCACCGCCACCCTTCGACTGGTGCTACCCACTGGCCACTACCACCCCTTTTGGTTGTCGCCGCTACCAGCCGCCGGCAGCCGGACATCATCGTCGCCACTCGCCGACCACCACCATCATCACTCTCCAGTCGCCGACCACCACTCTCTGGTCGCTGCCATTGTCTCCGTTGCCCAACACCGCCACCCATCATCTTTAAATTTTATACTACCATTCATTTTGCTTCAAACCAAATAACGAAAATCATTCACTTGAATTTACTTTTCACTCATCCAAATAACTCCAAAGTAGTCTTTTTACACTACATTTTTTTATAATGCGTTCTTTTTTTAGCCAGCCAACCAACCCCTAAGTGAAATTCATCTAATTGAGCTATATGAATTTCAGAATTAAACTTCTTAAAAGAGATTTTTAATTTTAAGAAGGATATAATTACCAGTTTTGACCAATGTTTAAAATTGCGCACTTAAGTATTGAGGCTTTTTTGTTCAAGAGGCGAGGTGTAAGACTCAAGGCGTTTTGAGGCGTGAGCCTCAAAATAAAATATTGTGTTAAGTGCAAATAAATGTTAAAAATAATTTGTTATATAATACCCAAATAATATGTTAAAAGATGACATATTATCTTTCTATTGAATTATGAAGTAACACAATGACATATGAAATAAAAAATTGCACTAGACATAAAGTGTTTAGTGATAAAGTGTTTAGTGATAAATTATATGAAATATAATTGAAATACAAATATTACATCAGCAAAAAAATATTAAATATAGAAACTGCATAAAAGTTTTATATAACATTAAGTTTAACTTCAAATTCTTTCTTTCTTAGCTCCCTACTTATCTGCATTTAAATTTTAAATAAGCCTGAAAAGTTGGCAACAACTAGAAAATTATCTGCATTGTCATCACTGAGGGAATATTTATTTGAGTCTTCATTATAACAAATTGATTTCTCATTTGTCTCACCCTATGGAGTCCAATGCCTCCCAACATGCTTCTTCTTCATTTATTTCAGACATCTTACTCTTTCATAAATATATTTCATCAACATAAAATGAAATTAATACTCCAAAATTTTTAGAGGTGGTGGTGGTGTGCGGCTTTCAAGTGATCCTTGATGACGGCTATGATGGTGGTGGCGGCGAAGGCGATAGGTTGGAGTTTGAGAGGAAATTGGTGTGACTTAGGGGTGCATGAAGTGTGATTTGTTCGGGGCTTTACTTTAGGATTTATATAAGTTTTAATATATATATGTACACACACATATATATACACACATATATACACACACACCCCTAGTAAATTTGGGTAAAATGAGGACTAATAGGATCAAGTCTGGGTTAATAGATATATTCGTTTACTCAATTTCAGGTTTAAAGCAAATGAGTAAGGATGTTTCAATGATTTTTGGAGTTTAAAAAAATTGACGGATCTTATGGCTTTGAGGCTAAGGGATAAAGAGTTATGTGATTTTGTGCCACATTAAATGATGGGCTATTTGCTTGAGTTGGGTTCAAACAAATACAACATAATTAAATATTTTGACCTCAAATATTGGAGCTTAAATCAATGAGAAAATCTTATAACTTGGAAGTTTAAGGATGAAACTTATTTGCTTGATTTTGGTCAAGCAAATGAAATATCGAGGATTAAAGTACTATGCAAAATATTGGAATCATTTATTGAATTTAAGGTTAAAAATGAAAGAGAATTTTAGATTTTGACTCTTAGAATAGAGCAATGTTATTTTGTAATCCTTTAGAGATCATTTGAAAACCTTTATGTAGGTTTTAGTCAGAGAATTATGGAGAAGAACCTATATAGAAAAGGTTTGGATTGAGCAAGCTCAAACCAAACCTAGGCAAACCTAAGGCTTAATCTAAGATAGCTTAGCTCCTAGAAGCGTCCTTAACAAATGTTAAGGGGACAAATGTTAAGGTCCTTTGAAACTCATTAAAAGATCTGGGGGGATCTTTATAGAAGATTACTAAGCAAGATGAATCCTTTTAAGGAAGTCAAATTTGGGTTTGGCCTTGAGAACTTAGACTACTTTAAACTTTGTTTAATGATAAGAGAGGGTTCCATATGAATTCAAGGAGATGGAATTTTACCTGATTAATTTAATCAGGTAAAAGAAGTTAGGATGTGGTTCCTAGGGATAAGAGGATCATTTGCTTGGTTTTGGGCAAGCAAAGGGATCCTACATGTTGAGAATTTTTTCTTAGGTATTGCTAATGCTTTCTTGAACTTATTAGAAGGTTGTCGGAAGCTTTTATATGAGGTTATAGAAAACACAAAGCAAGGAAAATCATTTGAGGAGGGTCAAATTTTGTTTGATCCATACAAACTTGAAATCATCACGAGAATTGGTCATGGGAAATAGAGATTTTCAAATGTATTGAAAGGATGATGTATTACCTGGTTGATTGAATGAACCAAGCAAGGAAAGTTGAGATTTGGGTCCTTTGCAAGAGTTGAAACTAATGATCGAGTTTGACTCAAATAAATAGCCAAAGGATCCTAGGATTTGGTCTTAAGAGCTATTGTTGCTCTCTCTAACACTTTAGAGGTTGTTTGGAAACCTCTATAAGAAAGCACCAAATAAAGAGCTTAGATAGGAGAAGATTCAAGTTGAGCTTAGTTTAACTTGAATAAAAGTAATCCCTTAGATCTGCAAGAAGGTTCTAGGATTAATGAAATGAATTATTTAAAATTTTAGGAAGCTTCAAAATAACATCCATGATGAGATAGAAAATTCCAACAAGCAATACTTTCTTTTTTGAATGTTTTGGATTCATCAAAGATAAGAAGACACACCTTTCACTTAGAGAATCAAATGAGATCAATTTTGGCATTCTACTAATTTTAGAAGCACATAGATGCTTGGTTTTACATTTTTAGGAATTTTATAAAAAAAAGTTGATGTTTCATTTATTGTTCTATGTTTTGAAAAATTCTAAAAATGAATATAATTAACTTCGTCCATCATGAGATGTGAACCATAGACTTTTGAAGGTCTATGAATGACCTCATTTCTCTAGTTAATTAAAAACTCATTTCAATGCTCTCTAGAAGCTTAAGAAAAATTGAAAAGCTAATGCAAGTTTATGATATTTTAGATTAATTTTGCCATAACCTAGGTTTTGAGAGGAAGAAAATGCTAATTGATTTGACCAAGTGCATAGTCACTTGATTGAAATTAAATGTCTATGTGAATCTAGGGTTTGATGTAGGTGAATGCATATGTCCATGAATGCAAATTTCATTCATATAGGGTCATCTTAGACCCTAATTTGATAATAGAATGCTACATTTTCCTTTTAACTTACAACAACAACAACATCAAGCCTTTATCCCACTACGTGGGGTCGGCTACATGAATCCTTTTTCTCCATTGTGTCCAATTGAAAGTCAAATTCTCGTTTAAATTTAATACAGAAAGGTCATTCCTAATATTTTCTAACCAAGTTTTTTTGGGTCTACCTCTATCTTTCTTAACATAAGTCAAATCTAATACCTTTCCTAACCGGGTCATCGGAAGGTCGCCGTTTTATGTGACCAAACCATCTAAGGTGACTCTCTCTAATCTTGTCTTCTACTGGAGCTACTCCAACCTTTTCACATATATGCTCATTCCGTATCCTATCTCTAAGGGTAAAGCTACTCATCAACCTGAGCATCATCATCTCTGCCACACTTAACTTAGTATTATGCTTCTCTTTTAATGGCCAACATTCAGCACCATAAAGCATTGCAGGCCTCACTACCATCTTATAGAATTTTCCCTTAAGTTTGAGGGGTACTTTTCTATCACATAACAAGCCCGATGCATTCGTCCACTTCAACCATCCAACTTGAATTCTGCTGATAATATCCCCATCTATTTCACCATCACTCTGAACAATAGATCCAAGATATCTAAAACGTGTACTCTTATTAATGACTTGATTACCCAAAATTACAATCCCCTCACTAGGTCTATTACTACTAAAATTACACTCCATATATTCTGTTTTAGATCTACTCAAGTGAAAATTTTTAGACTCTAAGGTTGACCTCCATAATTCAAGTTTACGTTCAACTCCCTCTTTAGTCTTATCAACAAGAAGAATATCATCAGCAAAAAGCATACACTAAGGTACATCCTCTTGCAAATGTCTAGTGAGAACATCCATGACTAAAGCAAAAAGATATGGGCTTAAGGCTGATCCTTGATGTAACCCAACCGAAATAGGGAAATACTTGGTCAAACCATCTTGTGTTTGAACACAAGTAATAACTCATGCATACATATCTTTAATGATTTGAATATAAGCATTATTAGCTCCTTTCTTTTCAAGAACTCTCCATAGCACTTCTATTGGAACTTTATCATATGCTTTTTCTAAATAAATAAATATCATATGTAGATCCTCCTTATTTTCTCATATTTCTCCATCAAACCTCTTAATAAATGTATGGTTTCTATAGTCGACCTACCCGGCATGAATCCAAATTGATTTTGAGAAACATTAGTATCAAGCCACAACTTATGCTCCATAACTCGCTCCCAAAGTTTTAAAGTATGACACATTAACTTAATTCCTCTATAATTCGCACAATCTTGTGCAACACCTTTATTCTTAAAAATAGGAATTAACACACTCATTCTCCACTCATATGACATCTTTTTAGTCTTCAAAATAGTATTAAAAAGTTTAGTAAGGCAAGAAATTCCTTCATCTCCTAAACATTTCCACACCTCTATTGGAATATCATCAGGTCCAACAACTTTTCTACTCTTCATTTTCTTTACAGCCTCTCTAACTTCAGTTTTACTAATATGCTGATAAAAATAGAAATTTTTATTTTCATTTAGGGTGCTAATGTTACTATAGTTAATTTTATTTTCACAATCTTCATTAAAAGTTTAGTAAAATATCTCATCCTCCTTTGCTGAATATCATCTCTTAAGAAAAATATTTTTTGATGTTCATCCTTAATGCACTTCACTTGAACTAAATCCTTACTATTATCTCTTTATTTGGCTAACTTATATATATATATATATATATTTATATATATATCCTCCTTAGTATTTAATCTATTATATAAATCACTAAAAGCTCTAGTCTTTGCATCACATATTGGTTTCTTAGATTCCTTACGAGCCTTTTAATATCTTTCCAATTATCAGAATTTTTAAAATTAAACCAATTTTTATAACAACTAGTCTTATTTTTAATCTTTTCTTACACATTTAGATTCCACCACCAATTATTTTTACTATTATGAGCTTTTCCTTTTGATACTCCAAGCACATCTTTTGCAATATTCTTAATATCACTGGCCACTTTTTCCACATAACATTAGCATCTTCTTGCATAGACAAAATCTTAAGATCTAAAATCTTACTCTAAAAATATTTTTATTAATATTCTTTAAATGCCCCCATCTAATCCTTAGAATATCGTTTTACTTTATTTTTTATTTTTTGCCTCTTTATCTTAAAGTCCAAAACTAATAATCGATATTGGGTACATAAATTTTTACTCGGAATAACTTTACAATCTTAAATGATCTAATTTTCTTATAAGAAAATAGTCAATCTGGGTTGAACTATATCCATTTTTATAAGTGATGAGATGCTCATTCATTTTCTTAAATAAGGTATTAGCAATTGAAAAATCATAAGTTAAACAAAAATTTAATATGGTCTTGCTACCTTCATTTATCGTTCTAAACCCATGGTCACATGAATGCTTTTAAAATCATCTACCTCTCTACCAACATGTCCATTTAAATCTCCTCCAATAAAATTCTTTCTTCAAGATGTACCTTTTGTATTAATTTTTCTAAGTCATTCCAAAAATTTAATTTAGAACTCATATCCTTTTAACTTAGGTTTTTGAAAAAGAGCCATCCATAGAAAATTGCTGGATTTCTATGGATTAAGGAAGAAGACAACAAGGTTATAGGAGAAAAGTCGACAAAAATGATCTAAATGGTCCTGTGGCTAAATGCGTTCATCACACATAACAAATGTTGATTGACCTAGGGTTTCTAAGTTAAATAAAGAGCCTTGCTAGACCTAATGTTCGATGACAAACCGTTTGTAATGCCTTCATCTAGTAGAGACGAAGATAATTGAGAAAGATGTTATCGCTTACAAGAACTTGAACACATCGTCACTACCACTAATTCGTCGGAATCAATGAATGGGGAAGAGGAAGAGGTATTGGTGAATTAACTTAGTTAGGGATGAGATAAATTCCTCTTCCTTGCAAGCAAAATTTGTGCTCCAAGAGCCTATTCCCATCTCTCTTCTCTTTGGGCTCTTCTAACTCGAGAAAAAGAAGACTTTCCTCAACAACAACAACAACAACATCAAGCCTTTATCCCACTACGTGGGGTCGGCTACATGAATCCTTTTTCTCCATTGTGTCCTATTAAAAATCAAATTCTCATTTAAATCTAATAAAGAAAGGTCATTCCTAATATTTTCTAACCAAGTCTTTTTAGATCTACCCCTACCTTTCTTAACATAAGTCAAATCTAATACCTCTACTCTCCTAACCGGGTCATCAGAAGGCCGCCGTTTTATGTGACCAAACCATCTAAGGCGACTCTCTCTAATCTTATCTTCTACCGGAGCTACTCCAACCTTTTCACGTATATGCTCATTTCGTATCCTATCTCTAAGGGTAAAGCCATTCATCCACCTGAGCATCCTCATCTCTGCCGCACTTAACTTAGTATTATGCTTCTCTTTTAATGGCCAACATTCGACACCATAAAGCATTGCAGGCCTCACTACCATCTTATAGAATTTTCCCTTAAGTTTGAGGGGTATATTTCTATCACATAACAAGCCCGATGCATTCCTCCACTTCAACCATCCAACTTGAATTCTGCTGATAATATCCCCATCTATTTCACCATCACTCTGAACAATAGATCCAAGATATCTAAAACGTGTACTCTTATTAATGACTTGATCGCCCAAAGTCACAATCCCCTCACTAGGTCTATTAATACTAAAATTACACTCCATATATTCCGTTTTAGATCTACTCAAGTGAAAACCTTTAGACTCTAAGGTTGACCTCCATAATTCAAGTTTACCTTCAACTCCCTCTCTAGTCTTATCAACAAGAAGAATATCATCAGCAAAAAGCATACACCAAGGTACATCCTCTTGCAAATGTCTAGTGAGAACATCCATGACTAAAGCAAAAAGATATGGGCTTAAGGCTGATCCTTGATGTAATCCAACCAAAATAGGGAAATACTTGGTCAATCCACCTTGTGTTTGAACACAAGTAATAGCTCCTGCATACATATCTTTAATGATTTGAATATAAGCATTATTGACTCCTTTCTTTTCAAGAACTCTCCATAGCACTTCTCTTGGAACTTTATCTTTTCAAGACTCTCCTGCAGAAAATAAAAACCTCTTGCTATTTTTCTTAATAAAAAACTCTTCCTTCAACATCTTCCTTGAAAATGAATAGCTCTTTGCATCCATAGCTCGATAAAAAGAAGGGAAATCACTCTCCCACTAGAAGCTTGCAATTTCAAGCAGTTGAGATCAACCTCAAATATCATTATGCCCTCGATTTATATAGGTTAGCGGCTGAGATTGATCCCACCATTACCCTTGATGGTATTGCCTGCTTTTTAGGAAGCGCAAGAGATCATGGTAAAAGTCAGATGAGGACAGGCACAATAATTGCCCATCCATTGTATTTTAGTTGGATGCAAATGTTTGACTTTGGAAAGGCTTTAGAAGGCTTAGGTGGGTGTTTGAAAACGATTTGATTGCGGCTTGAACTAGATAGGCTAATTTGAGCTCGATTTGGTTGGATTTGACTCAACATCATTTAGTTTAGCTCAATTTGACTCGATTAGATTTAATTTCACTCGATTGGTGAATTTAAGGCTGAAATGAACTAGTACCTTTGATTAAATTGAATTAATTGATTCAATTTAGTCGAATTGAGATGGGTCAAGTGAAAAATTGAGTCAAATTTGAATTAGTTCGTCAATTTAATAAATTCAAGTCAAATTGACATAAAAATCGACTCAACATAACTCTATTTTATTCTTTTCAAATCATTAATGAGGGGTTTTCCCAGCTGTTCAATAATAATAAAAAAAAGATGTAGATAAACTTACAGTACAAGAAAACATAAATGAAAAAGGGGTTGATATCATAGAACTATTCATGTTCCGAACAAAAAATCAAGGGAAAATGGTGCGGTATCTTATTATTGTGATATCATTATAAAAACTTTCCCTTTAGACTTTCTTTTTAAATTGACTTCATGTATGTTTGTTTTTAGATGCGACTTGCTTTTCTTTAGAATTTCTGCCATTCCATAGTTTTTTAGTTATGTACTTCAAAATAATGGAACTTAGTATTAATTTAGTCTATAATGTATCATCTGCAGTTTAATGCAAGATCCTTTTAGGTCCGTACCACTTATATGGCTTATTCAGGAGGGTAACCTTAGCAAGCGCCTTTCCTCATATATAGCCTCGGGGAATGAAGATCTTATCTCTGGGTGGAGAAGTGCTTTCACTAGGGCAAACGTTGTGGTGTTTTCAGATTTCTCTCTACCAGTAAGCAACTTGCATTTCCACTGACAATAAATGCTGGCACAGCTCTCTTTTAATGGATAAACGTGGTTGTTTTCTGACTAGCATGCTATTTCTGTTTTTTATGACTAACATCTATTTCTGTCAGCTGCTGTACACTTCATTAGATAGTGGAAACTTTTACGTGATTCCTGGATCTCCAGCTGATGTCTGGTCGGCAAAGAGGTACATCACATCTCATTCTCGGCTTGCTTTGCGGGAAAAGTATGGATTCAACGAGGATGATCTGATAATTACTGTTATCGGGAGTTATTTTTTCTACGATGATATGCCATGGAGCTATGCTGCTAGCATGCTAACACAACAGTTTATGAAAATTACGAGAATAAAGGACCTTGGAGGAAAATTAAATTTTGCCTTCTTGTGTGGGAACACAACAGATTCTCTTAGTTCTGATTTTCAGGTACTAGTTTTTTTCTGCATGACGTGTTTTTGTTTTGGCTATGTGCCCTCTGTGAATCTAACATTTCTGCCCATATATCAAATCTTTGTGTGATCACAACATTCACATTTTCAGAATATCATTTAAAAAAAAAACAATAATTTTAAATCTGTATGACCAAAACTTTGAGCTTATCCATTTTAATTTTACATTATCCTTGGGGAGCCCTTTTTTGTTTTTATCGTGATAACGTTTGTATTACCATTCTTTAATGAAATTGCAAGATTTCTGCCGGCATCTTTTTTAGCTTTACTCTGTACTTAGAACGTCTAAGAATGATTCGGCTAAATGACAAATATTAATTTTGTAGGCTCCATTTTTGTCATTTAGGTTAGAGGTGCTTATGTAATAATTCTTCTGGATATCTGCCTATTGCTTTCATGCTGGAAAGATAAACTATTATTTAGTTCATTATTTAACTTTTTTTCTTCATTCGCTTGCAGTTCTGAAATTCAACTAAGGTGAGGCGATGCAATCAAGGAATAATATGCTTGAGCAATTAAATTACTTAGTATAATCTTCTGACAAGTCAACTCCATGGGAGAAGACATCTATTATAATTATGCTGAAGTTTTAAATTCATAATTTTCATGTCATGTTTTTTGTGAAATTGTATTATTGGGAATAAAAGAAACAAGCTTTCTTTGTTGATGTGCCTTGATTTCCACTTCAATTTTGTTATTACAGGAGCTTGCTTCACGTATGGGCTTTCCTCTTGATTCTATACAGCATTATGGCATGGATAGTGATGTGAATGGTGCCATAATGATTTCTGATATAGTCCTTTATTGGTCCTTCCAAGAGGAGCAGAATTTCCCTCCACTTTTAGCCCGCGCCATGTCTTTTCAAATCCCAATCATTGTTCCTGATTTTTCTATCATAACTAAATATGTAAGTGTACTTGCCAAGTGCTTGTTTGTTTGCATGCAAGTGGAAGTAGGTAGGGAAATGGGAAAGAGGTCACTTCAACTATTTGGTTGGCAGGGAAAATGGGAAGCGACTTCCTCTCAAGAAATTGGTTAGTTCAATTATCAGCCTTCTGACTTCTAACCTGATGTGTTGAACTCACACTTTTGGAAGTCATTAATTATGACGATCTTAACTTTTTAAAATTATAATGCCACTCATATATTCACTAACACTACATGCACATAATATAATATATCGCAAAATATATTCGAATATTTATTAAAATTAAATAGTCAATTTTTATAATTAATGCACTTATTAATCGTAGTAAAATAACTCTTATTGAACATGCAATGAGTAGTGTATTGGATAATAACTGATGCAATCATAATTTCTGTATGTTCATTATCGAATATTGAACATTAGTTTTTAATTTAGTTTTATATTTTTTTAGCTATCCAATGATCATGGTAGGTTGTGCTTGGGCTTTGGTAGACCTTTGGTTTACTAGCTTTGTGGGTCCTTTAGGCTGCTGCTGGTTCTCGGGTTAGCTTATGGTTCTCAGTTTGAGCTTATGATGATGTTGGGAGGTGGAGGTTTATTGGAGTTGAGCTTTATTTTTTCTAAGTTGTTAGCTCATTAATGTTGAGCTGAAGTTTAGTTCATTTATTGGGGGATTTATTGAACTACCTAGCTCATTAATCTAAACAGGTATGCTCTTAAATCTTGGATTCATTTTGGAGTGGACTTGTCTCTTCTCCTCCCCTTTTTTCTTCTCATTTCCCTGTGTTGGGTGAAATCCCGTGCTTTTGCCCCTTTGGTTCCTGTGGCTAGCTGTTCGGTTTTGTGGCTGGTTGCTTGGTTCCGTGCTGGGTTGCTCGGTTCCACGGTTCTCTGCTTGGTTTCGTGAGTTTTCTTCTCTATTTTGCTGTGCCGTTTGGGAATTGTTATTGTTGCTGTTGGACTTTCATTTCCCTAAATCTAATTGGTTTATTTGGTGGTGCTATGGCTGTTGAATTCCCCTCTCTTGCCTATATATTGAAGATGTATTTTAAGGGGAAAGGTTGTTGAAAATTGTTGAGCTTTGTCTCTTTAAAAACCTGAGGGTTTTCTTCTTGGAAAAGCTTGAGAGCTTTGTCCATTTCTTCTTTTCCTCTATTTCATCTGGGCTTCTTAGCTCTTTCTTCTCTATGCAAGTTCCACTCCATTTGTATCCTTCTTCTTGAGCTTTGGAGGTGTTTGTTGGCTAATTTGGGAGCATTTGCTGGAGGAGTTTGGTTGGACGTTTGGACCTTTTTGCTGTGGTGGACCATCGGTTTGCTAGCACTAAGCACATATTCTACTTAACCTACATTTCGATGCATGTGAGAAAACCGTTCTGTCGGTTGTTCTGAGGATAACGATTTTTTTATTTCTTTTATTTCTTTTGATCTCTCTTCTAGTTTTTATCGGTCGATTTTTGTGCTAATAGATGATTGCTACTATTTGAATTGAGTTTGGTTATAGTTTTGCCCATCGTTCTCCTTGTTTGGCATTTTCTATCTAGTGCGCTCGCATCAAGTTTGATATCAGAGCAAGTTTTTATCCTTGGTTGGTGTGATTTTTGTTGGCATATTGTTTTTGTTTGGTGGGTTTTTTCTAATTTCTAAGATGGCTAATAATCCGGGGGATTGACAAAATCTTATGCAACAACTGAATCATTTGTAATAACAAATCAACACTATAACTGAAGCAATTGAGAATTTGAATGTTAATAACGCTAATGCTAATCCTAATGTTCAAACTTTTGAAAGTGAAGAAGAGGTTCCTAGAAATCAACGTAGGCAACAAAGAAATTGGGACTATGGAATTAAAATTGATGTTCCTAACTTTGAGAGTAAGCTACAACTCGATCAATTTCTTGAATGGATAGAAATGATGGATTAGTTTTTTGAATGGAAAGAAATACCTGATAATAGGAAAGTTCACTTTGCTAGTTTAAAACTTTCTGGTCATGCCTTAGCCTAGTGGAAAAACTTTCAAAATAATAGACTTAGGAGGGGAAAAATAAAAGTCCAAAACTGGGAAAGAATGAAGAAGAAAATGAAAGGAAAATTCTTTCCAACTAATCATGCTCGAACAATATTCCAAGAATTTAATAACTTTAAATAAGGAAATCAATCCATTGAAGAATACACTGAAATGTTTTACGAACTTCAGTCCAGAAACGATTTAGAAGAATCTGAAGAAAAAACTGTTTCAAGATATATCAATGGCTTAAAGTGGTCAATCCAAGATCAACTCAACTTGCATCATATCATTAAAACTGACGAAGCATATCGTATGACACTAAAATTAGAAAATCAACATCAAAGGGAAAGGGGTCACAATAAAGTAATGGAAACATATAAACGACAACCAACTGGCGGGGTTAAAACTCAATCTCAAACTTCCGGGGGAACATCTGATGTGAAAGTTAAAACTTTTGAAAAAATTAAAATGTTGATAAAGGAAAAGGGATTATGGGTGCTAAGCCGACTGATCAACCTAGAATAATAGGACTATGTTATAAATGCGGGCTTTATGATCATCTCTTTGCCACTTGTAGGAAAAACAATCCACCAAGAAATAATCTCATTGAAAACGATGAAAATTTGGAGGAAGAATAAGTAAATGAAACTGAATCTGAAAATGACAATGAAATAGAAAAGGTTGATGTTGAAGGAGATGAAGGTGAAGAGTTTTTGGTAATACGACAAGTCTTAACAACTAAAATTGACAAAGGAGATAGGTGGCTAAGAAGAAACATATCCAAAACAACTTGCACAATCGAAGGAAAAATCTGTACCCTTATGATAGATAGTGGGAGTTCTGAAAATTTTGTGTCTCAAAAACTGGTTGATAAGCTTAAAATAAAATCAACACCACTTGCCAAATCCTATAAAATCTCTTGGTTCAAAGAAGGGGTGAGGTTCCAATCACTAAACAATGTACTGTCAATTTGTCAATTGGGGGTTATTTCAAAGATCAAGTTGTTTGTGATGTTGTGCCTCTTGAAGTTTGTCATATTTTGCTAGGACAACCTTGGCAATATGACCACAAAACTATTCAATGGAGAGAAAAATACATATACTTTGATGCAAAATAATGAGTTTACTCTTCATCCACAACAAAATGTGCCGGATTCGCCTGTTAAGAAAAACACTGTTGCCAAAATTACTTCTCCTGAATTGCTTTTAAATGCTAATGATTTGAAACATTCTGAAGTTGCTTATTTAGTTTTGGGAAAAGAATTTGATACTACTTTTCAAATCCCTAAAGAAATGCAAGCTTTAATTGATGAGTTTTCTGATATAACTCCTGATGAGTTGCCAATTGGGTTGCCTCCTATGCGAAATATTCAACATCATATTAATCTAATTTCTGGAGCCACTTTGCCTAACCTTCCTCATTACAGAATGAGTCATTCTGAACATGCTGAATATTTTAAGCAAGTGACTGATTTGTTAAAAAGTGTTTGATTCAAGAAAGTTTAATTCCCTGTGTTGTGCCTGTTTTATTAACACCAAAAAAAGATGGAACATGGAGGATGTGTGTGGATAGTAGGGCAATAAACAAAATCACCATTAAATATCGATTTCCAATTCCTAGACTGGATGACATGCTTGATATGTTAATTGGTGCCAAATTCTTTTCTAAAATTGATTTTAGAAGTGGGTATCATCAAATAAGAATAAGGCCTGATGATGAATGGAAAACTGCTTTTAAAACTAAAGAGGGTTAGTATGAATGGCTTGTGATGCCTTTTGAGCTTTCAAATGCTTCGATTACTTTTATGAGAACTATGAATCATGTTTTAAAATCTCTTATTGAAAAGTTTGTTGTGGTTTATTTCGACGACATTTTGATTTATAGCATTCATCCTTCTGAACACTTAAATCATGTAAGGCAAGTGTTGCAAATTCTAAGGGAACAACATCTTTTCATCAATCTTAAAAAATGTTCCTTCATAAATTCGAGTTTGACATTATTGGGTTTTATTATTTCTGTTGAGGGGATAAAAATTGATCCGATAAAAATAGAAGCAATTCAAAATTGGCCGATTCCTAAAAGCATAAGTGAGGTGAGAGGATTTCATGGCTTGGCTTCTTTCTATAGAAGATTTATAAAGAACTTCAGTTCTCTATTGCTCCTATTACTGATTGTTTGAAAAAAGGGGTTTTTAGGTGGATACCTTAAGCTGAATTTTTTTTTGAAATCATCAAGACAAAAATGAGTCAAGCTCCCATTCTTAGCTTGCCAAATTTTGAAATCATTTTTGAAGTTGATTGCGATGCCTCTCATGTTGGTATTGGTGCTGTGCTTAGTCAAGAGAGAAAACCTGTTGCTTACTTTAGTGAAAAACTGAATGAAACTAGATCTAAATATTTTACTTATGATTTAGAGTTTTATGCTATTGTTCAAGCTTTAAAATTCTGGAGGTGTTATTTGATTCAAAGGGAATTTAATCTAAATACTGATCATGAAGCACTTCATTTTTTGGGCTCTAAAAAAAATTTGAATAAGAGGCATACCAAATGAGTTTCATTTTTTGTAAGAGTATACTTTTCATATCAAACATAAAACTGATGTTTTGAATAAGGTTGCTGATGCTTTAAATAGATCTCATTTGTTGGTAACTATTTATCCAACTATTATTTCTTTTGATTTTTTGAAAGATACTTATGCAAGTGATTCTGATTTTAAGAGTATTTGAGATTCTTGTCTTACTTCTGGAATTGATCCTTCTGCTCAATTTGTTATTCATAAAGGTTTTTTGTTTAAGGGATCTAGACTTTGCATAACTAAAAATCCTTTAAGAGAACAATTTGTAAAAGAATTGCATAGTGGAGGTTTGGGTGGACATTTTGGGCAAGGGAAAACAATTGCTTTGGTTGAAGAAAAATATTTTTGGCCTCATATAAGAGAGCACATTGCTAAGCTGGTTAAACAATGTAAAATATGTCAGGCTTTCAAGGGAACTTCATAAAATTTTGGTTTGTATACTCCTCTACCTATTCTAAACAAACCTTGGGAGGATATTTCTATGGATTTCATTTTGGGCTTGCCTGTTACTATTCGAAAAGTTGATTCTGTTTTTGTGGTGTTAGATCGTTTTAGCAAAATGACACATTTTATTCCTTGCAAGAAAACTTCTGATGCTTCTTACATTGCTGATATGTTTTTTAAAGAAATTGTTCGTCTTCACGGTGTTCCTCGTACTTTTACTTCTGATCGAGACACTAGATTTTTGAGTCATTTTTGGAGAACTCTTTGGGCAAAACTTGAGACTACTCCTCAATTTAGTAGTGCATATCATCCTCAAACTGATGAGCAAACTGAAGTTGTCAATCGAAGCTTAGGAAATTTATTAAGATGTCTTGCTGGGGAAAAACCATCCCAATGGGATTTAGTCTTGCCTCAAGCTGAGTTTGCTTACAATAATTCTGTTAATCGTTTCACTGGTAAAACTCCTTTTGAAATTATTTATGGACAACCTATTCCTCACATTTTAGATAGAAACTGCTTGCCATTACCTAACAAAACTAGTGCTGAAGCTTTTGAAACTTTTGACCGCATAAAGACTGTCCAACAGCAAATCCATGAAAAACTCCAAAAAGCTAATGCTAAGTACAAATCTACTGCTGATAAACATCGAAAAGAGGTTATTTTCAATGAGGGTGATTTGGTTATGACTTACTTTCATCGCCAACGATTTTCTGTTGGTACTTTTAGAAAGTTAAGCATAAAGAGATTTGGACCATTTCGTGTGCTTCGGAAATTAGGCAAAAATTCCTATATGTTGGATCTACCTATTTCTGTTGGCACTTCTCCTGTATTTAATGTTTCTGACCTTTCTTTATAGGAAGGAAATTCTGATGATTCTGTAGAAATTGAAATTTTGCCACTCTCCACTTCTATGGAAAAGACTGAAGAACATATTGAAGACATTATTGATGTCAAAATTTCTAAAACAAGGCATGGTGAGCATAAGAGATTCTTGGCAAAATGGAAGAATCGACCTCTAACCGACTGTACTTGGATGGACGCTAAAGAGCTAAAACGACGTCATCCTGATCTTTTTCAGAATGTTACTGAAGCTTTCTCATCCGGAGATGAGACTCTCCCACCAAGGGGGAATTGATGCAATCATAATTTCTGTATTTTCAATATCGAATATTGAACATTAGTTTTTAATTTAGTTTTATATTTTTTTAGCTATCCAATGATGGGAAAGCATCCAAAGATTATGGTATGTTGTGCTTGGGCTTTGGTAGACCTTTGGTTTGCTAGCTTTGTGGGTCCTTTGGGCTGCTGCTAGTTCTCGGGTTGGCTTATGGTTCTCTGTTTGAGCTTATGATGATGTTGGGAGGTGGAGGTTTATTGGAGTTGAGCTTTATTTTTTCTAAGTTGTTAGCTAATTAATGTTGAGCTGAAGTTTAGTTCATTTATTGGTGGATTTATTGAACTACCTAGCTCATTAATCTAAAAAGGTATGCTCTTAAATCTTGGATTCATTTTGGAATGGACTTGTCTCTTCTCCTCCCCTTTTTTCTTCTCATTTCCCTGTGCTGGGTGAAATCCCGTGCCTTTGCCCCCTTGGTTCCTGTGGCTGGCTGTTCGGTTCTGCGGCAGGTTGCTTGGTTCCGTGCTGGGCTGCTCGGTTCTGCGGTTCTCTGCTTGGTTCTGTGAGTTTTCTTCTCTGTTTTGTTGTGCCGTTTGGGAATTGTTTTTGTGGCTGTTGGCCTTTCATTTTCCTAAATCTAATTGGTTTATTTGGTGGTGTTATGGCTGTTGAATTCGCCTCTCTTGCCTATATATTGAAGATTTATTTTGAGGGGAAAGGTTGTTGAAACTTGTTGAGCATTGTCTCTTTAAAAACCTGAGGGTTTTCTTCTTTGAAAATCTTGAGAGCTTTGTCCACTTCTTCTCCTCTATTTCGTCTGGGCTTTTTACCTCTTTCTTCTCTACGCAAGTTCCACTCCATTTGTTTCATTCTTCTTGAGCTTTGGAGGTGTTTGTTGGCTGATTTGGGAGCATTTTGCTGGAGGAGTTTGGTTGGATGTTTGGACCTTCTTGCTGTGGTGGACCATTGGTTTGCATGTGAGGAAACCGTTCTGTCGGTTGTTCTGAGGATAGCGACTTTTTATTTCTTTTGTTTCTTTTGATATCTCTTCTAGTTTTTATCCGTCGGTTTTTGTGCTAATAGATGATTGCTACTATTTGAATCGAGTTTGGTTATAGTTTTGCCCATCGTTCTCCTTGTTTGGCATTTTCTATCTAGTGCGCTCGCATCAATAACTTATCTATTTCTTATGATAAATTGCGTAATATTGAATAAAAAAATATAAATATTATGATATTTACATTATTTTTAAAACTTTGTAATGTTGTAGCAATATTATCAAATAAGGATTGCATTTTGTCCTACCACTCACTCAACCTGCGACTATATATTATATATACCAATGTTGTAAAAAAAGGATATAACTATGTCCGCCCACTCACTCACTCACTCAACCTGCGATTCTATATTATATATAACAATGCTTTAAAATAAGTGAAGCTCTCTATCCAACTACTTTCACTCAACCCGTGTAACCCTTTTCTTCTCACAAAGCGTTCCAATTTATATTTTTTAATTAGAACAAAAAGATTGCGTGTATATAATTTTTATATACTTATTGGGCACTTCTACTTCCTTCACAATCAAGCAATAGAATATAATAAAAGGAAGTGTCACATATCTGCTGACAACCAAATTTTCTTTTTAGAACTGAATTTCTCATCTTTCAATTAGAAGAGAGAAGTGTCACTGCCTCTGGATGGATAACCAAACAGTCCCGAAGTGAATTTCCATCTACCCGTCTTCCCATTCTTTTCTCTCCTAATTGTTTCCCTCTCTAAAATGCATGTGCAGTTGCATGCATAACGTTTTTTTGCAGTTCAACACTTTCCTATGTTTTGTTAACGTATTACTTTTCTGAATTTAGCTTGGCATTTTAGGTTAATGATAAAATCCATGGTCTTGTTTTCTGCCCTCAAGATATAGACAGCTTGGCAAGTGCTTTCTTACTTCTTATAGAAGATAAAAGGCTGTCAACGATGGCATATTCAGTTGCTAACGAGGGGAGGTTATTGGCTGAAAATATGTTTGCTTCTGATTGTATCATTGATTTTGCAATTCTTCTAGAAAGGATGCTACACTTTCCATCAGATTCATTCCTTCCAGAGTCCGTTTCTCAAATTAAGCAACGAACATGGGCATGGGATTTGCTTGGCAATGAAAATGATCAAAACAATCGTTTTCAACATCAGGGTTCATGGAACTTTTCTGCAATCCAGGACGAAAGAGTACCTGATAAATCTCAAATATGTCCCCAAGTTATTAATGAGTCTGCCTCACTGGTCTATCCCACTCAACTTGATTGGAATGATCTCAGCCAGATGGAAATTGCTGAAGATTTTGAGAGACAGGAAATGGAGGAGGTTAGCAGCTTATTTTCTTTCTAGTGAATTTACTTGTTTTAAGAGGTTTCATTTTTTTTTTCAAGTATCGGTAGATTTGGTCCTAAGTGTCTAAAAGGTTACTTGACTCTATCATCACTTATGTTTGGTTCTTCTTTAGATTGCAGAAAGGATGGAAAGAGATTTGGGATCTTGGGAGGATGTATATCGGAATGCCAAAAAGTCTGAAAAGCTTAGATTTGAAGTTAATGAGCGTGATGAAGGTGACCTAGAAAGGACTGGGCAGTCATTGTGTATTTATGAAATTTACAATGGACAAGGAATATGGCCATTTCTACACCATGGCTCTCTATATCGTGGTATAAGTCTTGTATGTGCACTCCTCCATATAGTTTGACAATTTGTTATTCATGAGCTGTGTGCCTTTTTATTAATCATTTTCTTTTTCCTGCATTTGTATGTTTGTTAACTGTTTCTTTTCTATTATACCAATTGAAATTTTAGAGAAATTCAAATTTTGATCCATTTATACTGCCTTTCATTAATAAATTTGTATTCAATTTCCTTTAAAAAAGTTTTCTGTGCCTAGGCAGAAGTTTAAGAGGATCCCTACTAGTTTCTTAGTCAGAATATAAGTACACAGAGGAGTCATAAGATCTAGTTACATTTGATTTCTTTTGTTTTATGAGAAAAATATCTTGGTAGCTTGGACTCATATGCTAGAATGGGGAAAGTAGTTGTCTTTGTGCTGTTTTTTCATCTTTATAGGACTATGGTCAGCAGGAAATAGTGCCAGCAAAAAGAGCTCTTACAACAAACATACACTGATTAACGAAAGGGAGGACAGCAACAAGGAAATCCACTTGAGAAACTTTGGCTAGGTTACCAACAATGAAGCTCTTGCTTGGAATGTTGACGTCTTCAGGATGAGGAACTGCTTCCAACAACAAAATAGAAGCCGAAGATAGCTGGAGGCACTTACATCATTGAAAGCATATGAACCGAATTGAGCAGTCAAGAAATAAACTACACTTGCAGCCGTGTCAGACTTCTGTAGAGGTTGCTGGAAGAAACCATAGGCCCATAAATATTGATTTGTGGAAGGATAAAGTTAGCAGTTCTTGAGGCTTATCATGGAATCTGGGTAGCTGAAGCTTTTCCAATCCATTTTTCAAGTAAATAAATATGAACGTTCCACCATCATTTTTTTGGTCTGCATAAAAGGCTTCTATTTAACAAGAATCAAAGTTTTCCCCTCTCCACAATTTTTCTAATAAAATCAGCTCTCTTAATAATCTAATCTGGAATTCGAAAGACAGGTAAATATTATAAATAGACCACATTCAACATAGAATTATAAGGATAATGCTACCACCCAAGACAAATTTTAACTTTCTCGCTACTCAATTTATGATTTACTCTATTAATGTCAATGATCCAAAAATCTGTTGGAATAGGCTTGGAGCTAAGAGGAACATTGAGTATTTAAAAGTCGTTTTATTCGAAGAACTTAATCATGAAGCAAGTTCCTTTCCATTGCCATCATTCTTGCACAAATAGATTAAAGATAATTTTGGGAGGTTAATATTAAACCAATGATGTCTCATAACCAGAAAAAAAATAAAAAGATTCGTAAATTGTTGAAAATTATCACTGCATAAAATCAAGATATCATTGAAAAATTTAATGCTAGTAGGAATATTAGACTTTTTTATTTGCACCTAACAATCAATCCATTATTAGCCGTAGAGATCATTTTATTTTATGAAGAATATTAGCAATAATATTAAAAAGAAAGGAGAAACAGAATTGCTTTGCTGCATCACCTTTGGCATTTGAATTTTTTTCCTTATTTCTTATTGACAATAATGATAGCATCTGGATGAATCAGTCTCCTTAATACAAAGAATAAATTTTTACGGAAAATGTCTTTTAGCAAGTGTGAGGAGAATGAAGTTCCATTCATATAAATCAAAGGCCCTTTCCAAAATTCATCCTATTGATAAATTTCACACCCTTCTTCTTAAGGCATGAATACATAGTTTTGTTGTATCTCTACTTGAAATGAAAGCACTCAGAGAGAAATACACCAAGTTAAAAATATCTTTATAAATTCTATTAGCAAGATTTTTGTGAATATCTGTAAAAGGCTAATAGATCCGAAATCATTAACCAATTATAGGAATGAAGCAAATGGTGGTTGAACACAGTCTGAAGTCTAGTCATTCTGAAGATGATTAGACATAAGTTATTTGTAATGGTTTCTGACATAACTTCAAAGAAATTTATAGGATCGGGACTTAGGAGGTTTGTTAGTCCCCATGAAGAAAACCACCTCTTTGATCTCTTCAATGTTAGATCGGGAATCTAAAAATTTCAACAAAACATCAGAAATGTTATGTTATGAGTTCTTTTACCAAAAGGTTTCTTATAAAACTCAGTAAAAGCTGCAGAAATGTCAAGCAATGAGACATGAGCGCATATTCTTCGCCAATCTTTGATTTGTTGAATAAAATTAAGCTTGCTTCTTCCACTGGCTATCTTATGAAAATAAGATATCTTATTATCTCCTTCCAAATGCCAATTCACCTTACACCTTTGGTGCAACTAGATTTCATCTTTCATTTTTTATGGCCACTGTTTACCTTGTCACTATACAACATAGTTAATGTCTTCAGTGCTCCTGTTAAAATTATCTCAACAAAATTCCCTCTAAAGGTTTTAACATACCATTATCTATTATAGTCATTGTTAAATCTCAGCCTCTCATTCTCATGTTAATCCCACGGCTACAAGGAGGGATCTGTCGGAAGCCCGCCTTAATCATGTTGAACACCTTCCATAGATGGGCAGCTGATTTAGGAAGAGTAATATTTCATTATTATGTAGTTATTTGTTTCCTTATTAAACATCTTGTGTAGATCTATAAATAGAGATTGTAGTATATAATAAAATTCAAGCTTTTTCTCTCATACCTCTCAAATTAACATGGTATCAGAGACTCCAGAGGAATTGAAGAGGAAAACATCACCCTAGACGGCAGTCGCTCCTCGGGGGCGAACGAAGCGAAGCCGGCCAAAGCTAAGGAAGAAACAAAGTCTTGCGGCGAAAGCCAAGGTTGCAGACAGAGTTGACGACACGGATAGAGCTTGAGGAAGAAATGACCTTCATTGCCGTTGAAGATCTATTGTTGTCGAGCAACCACGCATACACAAAAGGCGGAGATGGGGCTTCGCCTCCAAGGAAGATAGGCCGCCGATAGTGCCAAACGCTGGAGCTACTAGACAACTCCGACACCTTCTCTGGAGAACTCCAGCGTGCCAACCGCAAGTGTGGAAGTTGGGAAGCCGACGGAGGAAGCCGGAACGGAGAGAGAGGGTGAATCATGCCATGTGCGTGCCCTAAGCTACCCGGTCCGACTCTTTTAAAGAGTTGGCTCGGCCCAATTAATTAACCGGGAAGTTATATTAAAAAAAAGGAAAACCATCGGCCTTTATTGCCGTGACTAATGATCGGAGGGATTTTTTTTTCGGGTAGCTCTCATTGCTATCCAAAAATAGTTTTCATTGCTATCAATGTGAGAAATTAATTCTTCCCAAAGCATTGACCAATTTGAGGATCTTATGGTGCACCAAGGGCGAGGTGACCTCCAAAGCATGCAACCTTCCCATTGTCTCAATTGGAAGAACTACCTAAAGTGGTCTAAATTTGTGAAGACCTATTTAAAGGGGAAAGGAAAAATACACCACCTTCTAAATTTGTGAAGACCTATTTAAAGGGGGAAGGAAAAATACACCACCTTCTCGGAGGACTAAGAGAAGGAGATCCTAATTTTTGGGCATGGGAAGAAGCAGACTCCATGATTATGCCATGGTTGTGGAATTCCATGACTTAAGAAATTAGCGATACATTCATGTTCCTTTCCATTGCAAAGGACATATGGGATGCTGCCAAACAAACCATTTCCAAAGCTCGGGATGCGGCTCAAATCTTTGAAATTAAAGTCAAAAAGTAAGGGAGCAGGTCGTGGCGGAGTATGCCACCCTTCTACAAAATCTATGGCAAGAACTTGATCACTACAGATACATAGAAACCAGATGTTCGGAAGTGTTGCGATCTTAAAGAACTTTATTGAAAAAGATAGAGTTTATGATTTTGTTGCAGATCTAAATGCAGAATTTGATCAGGTTAGAGTCCAAATCCTTAGCAAAGAGGAGACAACATCACTTAATGAAACCATTTCTCTCATCCGCATGGAAGAAAGCCGACAAGGAGTGATGTTAAAACCAAAGGTCGTTGAAAGTTCAACAATGGTGATGAACAGAGAATCATCATCGAAGGAGAAAGATAAAATTCCTCAAAATTAAAGGACAAAGACTCACTTTGATACATTTATTGCAAGAAGTCAAGACACATAAAAGAAACATGCTGAAAAATACATGAAAAACCCCCCAGTAAGGAGTGGAATCAAAGAATTGAAATAAGGAGCACATCGCATGCCAACAACATTACAAATCAGCCCAACCCAGAAGCACAATCCATTCTTGGAGAACTCAATAAAGATGACATTGATAAACTGAAACGACTTCTGATATATCTTGAAAAACCAAATACATTTTTTTCACTTGCACTCTCAGGTAAGTTTTCGATTTTTATTAGTTTAAGTGCCTTTAGAAATCATTTAAAGAAATTATGGATCATTAACTCAGGAGCCACATATCACATGACCCATTCACCTACCGACTTCATCAATTATACTCCTTGCCCAAGCAACAGGAAAATCATCAGTGCTGATGATTCTCTTACCACGGTATCAGGCCAAGGAGATCATATTCATAGCCAAAATAGAGAAAAACTAGATCCAAGAGCACTCAAACGCATGATTGTTAGTTATTCAACTACCCAAAAAAGTTACAAGTGTTATCATCCACTTACAAAAAAAAATCTTTTTCTCTGTTGATGTTATCTTTGATGAACAAAATGCACACTTTTTCAAGCCTCATTTTCATGGGGAGACTGAACTTGAGGAAGATGAGGAAAATGAACTAGCACCTCTTGACATTCCTTCACCACCTCAAACCAAACCACATGAAAATTAGGATAGGGAAACAAAAGACAAAACAGTCATTAGATTTGGGAAGGTATACTCCAGGCGTACAAGTTCAGATTGTGCTCCAAAGCAGATCTAAGAATCTGAACCGTCTCCTGGAAATAAGGTAAGCTCACCACCTCCCTTATACCCTATAACCAACTGTATATTCTTCAACAAATTCTCATCCTCGCACAAAAATTTCTTGGTTGTACTAGAGTCTAGAAGATATCCATATTCCTGAAGATATTTCTGAGGTCTTATCTGATGAAAATTGGAAAAATGCCATTATAGATGAAATGTAGGCCATAAAAAAGAACAATACATGGGAGATCATCAATCTACCGATAGGAAAAAAATTAGTCGGCTGTAATGGGTGTTCTCCGTAAAATACAAAGTTGATGGCACACTAGAAAGATATGAGACAAGACTAGTGATAAAAGAGTATACTCAAACATATGACATCGACTACCAAGAAACCTTTGCACATGTAGCCATGATGAATATTGTCATAATACTACTCTCACTAGTAGTCAAGTACAACTGGCATCTGGAACAATTGGATGTAAAAAATGCATTCCTGCATAGGGATTTGAAAGAAGAGATATTTATGAAAATACCACTAGGGTTTAAGGAAATATCTGAAGGTAATAGGGTGTGCATATTAAAAAAGACTCTATATGGGCTCAAACAATCACCAAGAGCCTAGTTTGGAAGATTCTCAAAACTTATGCTTCTTAATGGGTATAAACAAAGTCAAGGGGATCATACATTATTCTTTAAACACTTTGTCTCAGGGGGGTCATAATATTATTAATATATGTGGATGATATTATCTAGACTGGAAATAACGTAGAGGAGAAAATTAGTTTAAGGAAAAGTCTTTCCAAGGAATTTGACATCAAAGAACTTGGTAGACTAAAATATTTTATCGGAATTGAAGTAGCCTACTCTAGCTAAGGAATCTTCATTTAACAACAGAAATATATTAAAGATCTTTTAAAAGAAACTGGTAAATTAGCTTGTAAACTAGCACCAACACTAGTAGAACCAAATCTTAAATTAGGGGAAGAAAAAGAAGATCTAGATGTAGATAAATGGTCTTACCAGAGACTTGTAGGGAAATTGATTTACCTCTCCCACACCAGACTAGATATAGCATTTGCCGTAAGCATGGTCAGTTAGTTTATGCAAAATTCAAAGCAGGTTTATATGCAAGCGGTAGACAGAACACTGCACTACCTTAAAGGAAACCCAAGGAAAGGGATTCTCTTTAAAAGAGATCGCGGAATAACCCTAGAAGCATACACTGATGCTGATTATGCGGGATCTTCAATAGATAAAAGATCTACCTCTGGATACTGCGCATTTCTTGGAGGGAACCTAGTTACATGGATAAACAAGAAATAAAATGTGGTGGCAAGATCCAGTGTAGAAGCAGAATTAGAGTTATGGCCTTGAGAATATGTGAGTTACTATGGATCAAGATGATTATAGAAGACCTAAGGATCAAGTGGAACAATCCCATGAAGCTACACTACGACAACAAATTGACAATCAGCATAGCCCACAATCCAGTCCAACATGATAGGACCAAACACATAGAAGTGGATGAACATTTTATTAAAGATAAATTAAACAATGGTTTAATATGTATCAACCATGTACCATCGAAAGATCAACTCGCAGATATCCTCACCAAAGGACTGGATAGCTCTGCCTTTCTCCGAATGATTGCCAAGCTGGGAATGACATATCTATACTCCCCAGCTTGAGGGGGGGTGTTAAATCTCAGCCTCTCATTTTCATTTTAATCCCACGGCTACAAGGAGGGATCCGTCGGAAGCCCGCCTTAATCACGTTAATCACCTTCCATAGATGGGCAAATAATTTAGGAAGAGTTTTATTTCATTATTATGTAGTTATTTGTTTTCTTATTAAACATCTTGTATAGATCTATGAATAGGGATTGTAGTGTATAATACAATTCAAGCTTTCCCTCTCATACCTCTCAAATTAACAATCATCTTACATGTGTTGGTTTGATTATGTGTCCTTCATGGCCATCTAATCCCTGCTATTTTCAATTTCCTCATCTATATCTTTTTCTTTTAATATAATCACACATGGAAAATGTAAAGCTTAATTCAATTAGGGAACTAGATCTTCTACAAAGCAGCTGCTTTTAATGTGTGATATTAAAAAACTACCCCTGTGAAAATGAAATTAGATTAATAATAATGCTACATTTAATAAAATTTGCAAACTTTCTTTAGTCACAAGTAAATGCTGTTGTATTTATCTAGTTTAATAAATTATTCAGTTTGGACTGGTACTAATGCAAGGTTTGAAAAATCTCTCAAAGTTTTATTGCTTATTGCGAAAGAAGGGAGTTGCATAATAGCAACAAAAAAGAGATAAAATAGCATGTCTAGATTGATGGAAAGAGGAAATGACAGGAATGACGATTGTTGATAAAATATGGAAATTGCCATTTGCGTCTCTATTCTATGTCAACAGTGTTTTTGTTTTTAGGTGTAACCTTCCTTTCAAATATTTTTTTTCATTTTTTGAGTTGTTTATCGTGCACTAAATGCTATAACCTTCCTTTCATTGGTTGAGCAGTTGATCTAACCATGTTTGTTTACATGGTCATGTTTATGAAACTTCTTCTATTAGTATTCTTGCTGATCATTGAAATTCACATATTGTTGTTTAAATCACAAAAGGAAGCACTTTGACAACAATTGCTTATTAGGAAATAGTATTCCTGCTTGAGCATTGTAATGGTTAACGGAACTTCTTCTATTAGTATTTGTGCTGATCATTGAAATGCACATGTTGTTGTTTTAATCACAAAAAGAAATACTTTAACAGCAATTGCCTATTAGGAATTAGTAATGATGATTACCTTGGTTGGGTAGTGAGATCACTGTTTTAGGTCTCATTTAATTTGAGTCTTTCATATGCTCTATTTGTAAAGTGGAATCTGTTAGGCCGGCCCAGGAGGGGCCAGCTGAACCGTTCCAACCTGGACCGGTTCAATGCTATAGCAGGCGGCCCAAGCCTAGTAGGGGACGGAACCAGGGGGGCGATGCTCTAGTGGGCCCAATTGCTTAATGTATTCGCTGTTTAGGAGTGAAAGTTCGAATTAAGGGTTGTTTAGTCTTTTTCTAGGAGTCCTTTTTCTTTAATTAATCTTTTGGTTAGGGTTTGCTTTTCATCTTGAATTTGGAAGAGATTTAAGATCTAGGGTTTGTCTTCTTGGGCTCTAGACGTTGCTAGAGATTTGAAGAGTTGTTTCTTTCTCTTGAATCGAATAAACTTGCATCTTGTATTGCTTTTCTTCTTCATGAATTGAATAGAAGAAGTTTCCTTGTGTTTCTTTCCAGTTTTTATGAAATTTTCTGCTTAATATTGCTGAATTCTCTTTGAAATCATCAAGATTTTCCGCTGTTTTCACCAATTTCTGCTAGGTTTGCTTGTGAACTCAAGTATTTCCCTTAGGGTTACTTGCGAACTCAAGAATTACCTATGAGAATCTTGCATGTTCAAACTGTATTTGTATTTCAATATTGTTATTTACGTTTATCAATTATCCATTATATGATGCACCATTTGATGAACGTGGGACTGTTTTTCCATCAGTATCTGAAGATGAACAATCCAATGTTGCTTTGTTAATTATTCCATATTAGCAGAAATATCTTCTTTACAAATTTCATGCCATTAATAAGCATTGAATATCTGTTTACTTAATCGTCTGCCTTTAGTTCGAAAGTGAAGTGGTCAAGTTGGAAATTTGAGAACCATAGGTGCATTCTTTTATCAATGAATGGACTGAACTTTAGGCTTCCTTTAGAAGGATCACTTGGCATAATGGAGATTGGTTGGCCAGTTCTAAAATTCTTTGCTGCTTATTTTTAATATTCGGCAAACTTTATAGTTTTCTAAAGGTTTGTCCTATTCTCTTCAATATTCGTTAAGTGAAACATTGATGAGATTCCAAAATGCTTAAGTTATGCTTTTTGACCTCTATTTATTTATTTATTCTATCTCAGTCTAGAAGTGCTCGAAGGCCAAGATCAGATGATGTGGATGCAGTTAGTCGGCTTCCAATTTTGAATGATTCTTATTACAAAGACATTCTTTGTGAATTTGGTGCCATGTTTTCCATTGCTAATAAAGTGGATAACATTCACAAAATACCATGGATTGGTTTTCAATCGTGGCATACTTCAGGAAAGAATGTGAGTGTTTCTATAAAATGTTGAGCTTTAGTGTCTTGTTCTATGCTGAACTACTATAATCATTGATCATCATTTTATCTTCATCTTGTTTTGCAACTCACATTACATATTTTAATGGTAGAGTTCATTTGTTACTTTTATTTTTTTCCCTGCTCCATAATTTGGGTGGATATAAATTTTGTTCAATTCTATTTGAATTTTAGTTAGCTGCTTTTAATAACTGAAAGGTTGGTATTTCTCTTTCCACGGAATCTATTCTTGATTGAGGGTCCATTTGGTTGTGTAAAGTTAGAAAATATGTTTGGAAAAATAGTTTATTATATCCATCATTTGCTTGGTTGTTATTAGAAATATACTTTGATTCAGAAATAAGAACTCTTCAAACGCACTCAAATGTAACGATTTCATTTGCATTGACAAAATTCAAAATAAATTCATCATAATTTTCTATCTACAGAGCAACCAAATAAACCCTAAGCAAAATGAGTATTGTTCTTCCCGAGATTGACTTTAATGAAATTGTCCAATTTTTTTAATAAAATTGTAAAAATGAATTGAAATGGCCTATGAATTCGATGATTTATTTCTTTTCTCTAGCACAAACTCTTGTAGAAAATTTCTATGCAGAAATTAGATTTACATATAAAACTCTTTTAGGCTGCTGAATATATTCCTTTAATGGCATCTAATATTTGATTTCTAGGTGCAGCTTCTTAGCAAATATGGATTTGTACTATTAACGATAAACCTTCTACTAATGTCAAGACCCAGCTCGATAAACTCAAATTAATGAAACGGGAAATAGACGGTTGTACGGAAAAATTAAAACCTTTTAATTTAACATAATTTAAAAACCATCCAAGCAAAAGTAAGAAAGAGCCACTAACTAAAAACAACTTTTCATTTCATCGATAAAGAAGTACATGTAATTCTACTATGAAAAATATATGTTATTCTATTACATTATTCTATTACTTGACATTAAAAACAACAAAAAGTTGTCTGCCAACCATCACATATTAGTAAGCTCTCCTGTAAAGCATCCCACAATTAGGATGAGCTAAGGGTTAGTAGGTAACATGCTATTCTATCAATTTTAGAAAAAAACAAGGTAAAGAGATTCATTATGCATGATAATTTTATGGTACAATATAGTAATAAATTGAAGAAAGAAATAGTAAACGTGTCATGAAGTAGTAATTGGCGTGCTTCAGTCTATCTGTCATCCTATATGATTATTTTACTTTTCATATGTATGTAACATTTTAAATTCCACATTTTTCATATTTCCTTTCATACTCTTTATGCATATAATAATCTTTATACATATGCATACAACATATTCATATTTTATACATCCGTAACGGAGTATCAAATTTGTAATGATTAGGTACACATTCAATTGGCCATTTATGCTCCGATGAGCCATATTTTTCCTTTATCATATTGATACTCCATGCCAACATATATATCCAATCATACAATATACTTATTGTAGGAGGGTGGCTAACATGCCAATCGAGCATATTTCCTTACCTAATATAATGTTTCCATGCATTTTTATATGTAGACATTTTAAAAGAAAAAGATATGCATTCTAAACTATCCATCACATACATTGAATTTAAAGAAGAAACATGTTTTTATTAAACTGAATAACAATGAGTATATGACACTTTCAAATAAAAATTTAGAGAATGAGTATATAACACTTCTAAATAAAAATTTAGAGATGAAACTAAAAGAATTACATTTGCCTACCTCAAATATAAACAACTAAGCTCGGACGTGCGCAAATCGCCGTTTATCTTTTCGGCGTCTTTCCTCTCCCACTTCCAACACCTAAAAGAATATATTTTCTACTACCCAACATTAATTCTTTTTCATTAAATTAACATTTTAATATCATTATTTTCAGATTTAAATAAATCCTAAACTTTTAAAGTCCAAATTTTGGTCTAATCCCATGATTTCCCATTTTTACCCCTTTACAATTACGAAATTTATTTTAAAATAACTTAAATTTTCTGTTTTGCCCTAATACCCCAAATTTGAAAACCTAATTTCCATTATTTTCATCACATATTTATACTAAAACCTACCCTTTACCTAATTAACACTTAGGGCATAATTATTTTTGGAGTTTCTTTAATTAAAAATTAGAAAAAAATGTAAAATTGTGAAAAATCCTAATTTTTATCCTTAAAAACATTCCGAGGATTATTAGGAATAGTGTTTGCTAAGACATCCTCAAAGAAATTGAATTTAAAAAAAAAAAAATCCTAATTTTGGAAATCTAAAAATTTTTGGAAGAAATAAAAATTAAGATTTAATATTCACCATCAAACTTCCCTAAACGTTCTCCTTTTAAAATTTTTAAATTTTGGAAAACCCTAGATTTTCAAAATAAAAAAATCTAAGCAAAAAAAATAATTTTCTAGATTAGGAACATATCTAAAGCTTTTCTAAAGCTTTCCCTTCAATTTTCCCCAAAGACTGTTGCTGGAAATTGCCTCCGCCGCTCCTCCCAGACCCCTTGTTGTTGCCCTCTCCCTCTCTCACGTTTGGCCGAACAAGAAAAGACACGGGAGTAATGAAGGGAATTTTGGCCGAACAAGAAAAGACACGGGAGTAATGAAGGGAACAAAATTTTGGTCCCTTTAGGCTTATTTGGATGGTGGGGGGAAGCCAAAAGACGAATTGCTTGCTTAAGTTCTTTTGTAAAAATGATGAGCTATTTAGTAATTTGCCTTTAAGTAAATTTTACCGATTTTTAATTTTAAATTCATGCAAAATTAACTTTAAGTCCTTTATACCAAATCGATCGAAATTAAATGTAGAATTTTATAAAATTTGTTTCGTCGAATTCTGACAACTTCGAAAATTTGTCTATTTTCACTGCAGTGCGTTGCAACGCCCGCTAGGATCCGACATTTTTGGATTTTACAACTAATATCTTTAGGGAATTATCTTTTTAAGGCCAAAGCTTTTTATTATAAAAAATGAACATCAAACGGGTAGAATGTTTAGTATTCCGCAGAGAGTTTAATAAAGTACATCTGCAAAATTTTAAGGCAAATTTTAATAAAAAAGATTATTGCCAATTAGAAAGCAATAGGGAACATATGCTATGTGATGAGCAACACATGATGCTGGCCCATTACTGAATCAGATTATATTCCAAATTGCTTTGCTGATGCTGAAAGTCTGTTTCTTTGCAGATTGATGTACAACTTTGTTACTCTCTACACAATACTTAAAACATTGGTATCTTTGTATTTTCAACAAAATTGATCTTTTATGCATTTTTTCCCCTTCTGAGTCGTTGGTTTTGAGGTTGGTATTTGAGTTAAAGAAGACTTTTAAGCATTGATGCTTTCAATTTTTTTCTAATTTTCGTAAGTAGTGCTCTTGTCTTGATTAACATTGTGTTGTGTACCTAATAATCCATTAGTAGGATCTCATGAAGTTTGCAATGCCATGCAAGGGTCCTTTCATAATCCAACGATTTGTAGTTGAGGAATTTCTGGCTTTTATCGTGAACTATTGGTATGTAAATTTACAATCAAGTTAGTGGTTATCATGCAGTTCAATTAGTAAAGATTTTAATAAATTATTGCCAAGATTCTAAGATCTATTCTCGCCTACACAAATATACATATTTACAATTAAGCCATGTATACTTGTCCATGTCCTGGTTTTGGAACAGGTTACCAAATTAATTATCAACAAATACATTGTTTGTATGCATTTTGAAAGTGCATACTTAATTGAAGTAAACATCCTGAATCGAATCTATTTTAGAATTTGTAACTTCTTTTTATTTATCTCTTAAATTCTTTTCCTATTAAACTTGAATATTGATAAAAATTCTCCCTTCCAACAGGTTGCCTTATCTGCCAGGGCTGAAAAAGTACTAGAGAATGCAATATTAGATTCAAACAAAGGGGATGCTATTTTTTATTGGGTGTTGTTGGAGATGGACTGGAAGGATGTAAAAGGAAATATAAATGCTGATTTTTGGTCATTGTGTGATGTTAAGAATGCTGGAAAATGCAGGTATATCTCTTTTTTAGCATCCTCTTGAATATTCCAATTGATTTTATTTTGTTTGGATTTTTTTTATTGAGAATTCAAAATTGGACTAATGCATTTCAGATGCATGCTATGCTTTGATAAAATCATGCATTACTGTAGTCATATATATTTTTACGAGTAGAGCATGACCAAGCTCCCTTGTATCATGTTGTCTACAGATGATTTTATGTACCATCAATTTTACGACTAATAGTGAATGTTCTCCTTAGAGCATGGCATGATGACCAACATTATATTAGTTCTATGCTATATTAGAATATTATGGAAACTTAAGAAAGTGGATAAAAAAAATATAATTTGACAAACTATATTATAAGAATCCAAATATGGGGCGATAAAGAAGTAGTAACAACGAAGTTGAATGTTATTAAAATTATAATATTAAAATAGATGTATACTAGATCTAGAAAAGATAAATTGGAAAATAATTGCATGAGGGAGTAGAGTTATTGAAGATAGGGCATGGAAAAATAAAATTGTATGGGGTAACACTTATTAAAGATGAAGTAGAAAAGTAGAATTACAGATGTTGATTTGAGCATGTGCAGTAAAGGTTAAGAGATGCACCTATAAGATTTAGATTAAATTAATCTGGAAGGATTAGGAAAAAGAAAAAAAGTAGGCAGAAGTAGCATGGGTAGAAGTTGTGCAAAATGATTTGTATAAAGCAGGTTTCATGACCTAACCAACTCTTAGCTGTAATGAATGGAGAGCATTCATCAAGTTATTATGATAAGGCTAAAAATGATGATTTTGCTTTCATGTCCATAATAATTACAAAAACTAGTGGTAAGACAATAGTAATTAGCTTCTTAAGTTGCAGGTTAACACAAAAAAAAAAAAAAAACTGGATATGCGTTATTATAAATTTTCTTTAGTGACATCCTACAAATCTTCTTGCTGTCATCATTTATTTGATATGCTTTGATTTTCTCTTTTTATTTATAATTATCTAGTAAAGTTTGCTTTGTACTCATAGGCCTTCATCATTATTTTTTAAGATTTTTCATGTATTCACTATTAAAAATTGCAATTATTATTGTTGTTGTTTATATTCTATATCATTAGGTTTGTCTTATGAATCACTCGTAAAGCAACTTATTTATGGCCTGGAAACTACTCCTACCACATCAATCATGACCTTCAGCTAGGAAGAAGAAATGCAAACAAAATTATAAAAAGATTTGTGATTCTCACAATGTTAAAAAATTTATTTTTCATAAGCACTCTCATGAACTCTCATGAAAGGTTTGATTGGAACCCTAACAAAGCAAAACAGGTAGACATGTTACACTGATTGGACTCACGAGTGTAACTATTGGTCATGAAACGAAAATTTGACATGAACTCAACACGAAAAATTCGCGTTCGAGTATACCTTTGTTATATTTGGGTTGGGTTTGGGTCAGCTCAAGTGACTAAAAAAAATTCATATCATTTTCAGTTTTTGTCAGGTCGAGTTTAGGTCAACTTGAAATAATGATTTAATTATTTGATTGATTTTCTTTTTAAATTAAAAACTTATCCTAGATGGTAGTTTTTTATTATTTTAGTTTTGTTATGTCCAAATCAGGTAACTTTGTCCATTTTGATTTAGGTTGATATTAATCTGTTAATACTTATATATTTTGTCTTGTTGAGTTAGGTCTAGATTTGTTCATCTTGGTTTGATGTTCATATGTTTGACCTGTTAATTAAGCGGTTCGTGTTTTGATTGATTATATTCATAATGGGGTTTTTTAGGTTTTTACCTACTTAGCTTGTGAATTTGGATTTAAAAGCCTTCATAGATCTAGAATTAAAAGAGCCAACCTTAATGGGCTTAGGTTCAGCACATGGGCTAGCTTCTCATGAATTCCACGGCTAGCAGCTACAAACTGTCGCAACTAGCTATAGGCTGCCTCTCACCATCAATAGTCACTCATCATTAAAGTTCGCATCTTACAAAATGAGTTGAAATTAAAATGGAAAAAAAAAAAAAGATGCGGGGAGAGATTAGGCCCATGACCTCTTACAAAAGATCAAAACACTACACACGCAACTCAATTTAAATTTTGATCAATCTGCATAAACTTGAAAGTTTAGAGCCTGACAACTTGCCTTGATGGGCATGTATAAATATGCACTCCAACCAATGTGCTAGTATAGCACTAGGTCATTTTAGGGCATTTATTAGAACCATTATCAAGCATAAGGTGGGTTATCAGATGTTGGCCTCCACGTCAGATAAAGGAAATAAAAAAATGGCTTGAAATCATACCTCTGCATCGCCCCATGCCCATATCCTGCGCCAAATCCCGCAGATATCCCGCCTCCTGCTACAGCACCATTCCCTGCAGACGGCGCCGAACGATCCTCTCACGCGTGCCTGATCTCTCCACGATTTTCCCTCTATGCTTGTCTTTAAAAACCGACTGAATGGAGGCTTACAGGGATGCTACCTTCGACTCCACACATGCGAAAGCTCTTCTCTATTCGCTGAAATCTCTCTCCCGTCGCTGCTTTCGATCTCCCGACCTCCTGCTCTCTCCTGACCGACCCCCATAGCCGAACAAGAGTTGAGCTCCTCTGCATCTCCACCTCTTCCATTCACGATCCACTTAGCTCTAACAGACCGAACCTCCGACCAAACTTCACTGCGCCGAGCTCCTCTCATTGAAGCCAAAGCCTCTTAGTCCCGAAACCCCTCTTCCGTCTCCAACCTCTCGGCCAACCCGCAGAGAGAGAGAGAGAGCTCCTACCTGGCCGAACATCCCATAGCCGACGATCCCTTCTTTAGGATCGGAAGTTACTCCATTTTGATCGGAAGCAAGCACAGGAGCTTTTGTTGTGAAGGTAATTTCTCCCTTTCACGTGCTACTTCGGCCAGATCCAATAAATCCTCTGAACAGAGGAAAAAGGTAAAAGAGTTAGTATTAGGTTTAATTAGTGTTAATGTTAATTGATTATAATTAATCTTAATTATGATTATTTTTAATAAATTATATTGATTGTAATTAGTTATAATTAATTCTGATTCAATAATTATAATTAATTATAATTAATTATGATTATTCTTAATCAGAATTAATTTTAATTAATAATTTTTTAATTATTTTTAATTATTATTAATTAGTTATCATTTATTAAAGTTAATTAATATGAGTTAGTTATAATTAATTAAATTTAATTATAACTAATTATTTTTAATTAATTTTAGTAAATATAATTAATTATTTTTAATTACTTATAATTAATTATGAATAAATATAATTAATTAAAGATAATTATAATTAATTATAATTAATTAATATTTGAAAAGAAAATGCAAGTGCCTCCCCTTCCCTCTCCTTCCTCGGCGTTTGTATCGGACCGGAAAACCGCCCCAAGCACGCCTTTGGTGCGCGTGGTGGGATGGGACCCTGGTGCGACACCTACGACGAGGTAGGCGAGTGACCCCTCGATCCACGGTTCAACACCGATAACCCCACGAAGGTACGAATTTTTCTAAATTCAAAACCCTACTTCAATATTCGTGGCAGACCGAAAAACTACCCTAAGCACGCCTTTGGTGTGCGTGGTGGGATGGGACCCGGTGCGGCACCTACGGCAAGGCAGGGTCGCTCATAAGCATCTCCGAGCAGGGGGAAATCAAAATTGCTTTTCAAATAAAACGCTTTTTAAAAAAAACCCCATGCACGCCTTTGTTGCGCGTGTTGGGAGAAAAAAACAAATACTACCGCCGCGGTGTCTCACCAACACCAACCATGCACGTGTTTGTTGACGTGGCGGGTAGGCGGCCTCTTGGTTTTTCCCCTGAACGGGGGAGATGCTGGGAGGCTGCCGAAATTTTGTCCAGAAGGAACAAGGACTTGAACTAAAAATGAACTTGAATTCATGCTTGAAGTTGGACTGAAGCAAAGAACTCGGACTTGTATTTGGACATCAATGAACTTAAAGAGGGCATAATTTAAGACAAAATCAAAACTTAATCAAGTGATGTTGTAAGGAATGAGAACTCGATTGAACTCAAATACAAAGAACTTTGACTTGAGATTGCAGTTTGGGACAACTACAAGGACCGCTTGAACTCAAGCTCCTTTTTGAACTCAGAAGAATGACGGATGACTTGTACTTGGACTCTTGAACAAAATTTAAGTAATCTAATGAGCGATTGAACTCAAGTAATAATACTAATAAAATATATTAAACTGAAGTCAAACTTGGAGCAATTGTGGACAAGAGCTTGAACTATACTTGAACACAAACACGAATTGCGGACTTGATTTGGACTCAAGAAAATAAGAATTTTGATTTGAGATTGTAGTTTTGAACAATTACAAAGAACTTGAATTTGCACTTTGAACTCAAAATGATAACTTGAGTTGGTTACTTGAACTCAAGTAAGAATTTGATCATGTGCTTTGAACTTGAACCATACAACAAGAAGTGGAGCTGAACAAGGCTGCTTGGACTTGAACTTGAATGTATCATGAAGGAGCTCGACTTTGATGAACCATATGGAATTAAGCCTAAATGAAGGTGCTTCAAGCAAAGTTCAATTCAAATAACAAAACATCTTGAAAATGTGTTGCAAGGAATTATGGTTGGATTCAAACTCAAACAAATGTAAAGGAAATGGAGTTCAAATTTATAGATGCATGATCAAGATAAAAGCATCAAAATCAAATGATAACTTCAATCTCTCAAATGTATAAATATTGAGATACAAACACATTGTCATGGTGGATGAGGAAACCTCTATATCCCACTCTTGAAAGCCAAATGACAATTTTTGTTATTCAAATGGAAATCAAACTGAGGACTTGTGGCAAGCAGATTTTCATTATACATAAGTTGAGAAGAATGAAGTGACAATAACTCATAACCTTCAACTAATTGCAAAGCAAAAATCAACATGCAAACAATATCCTTCCTACAAATGATAATGCACAACATACAATAAATGTAATGAATGCCATGAAATCCCTACAAGTGACATTTATGTGCAATCAATTTGGAATGCCCATAGGTGAAGCAAGAGAATTGTGGGGGATGCAACCCTCTTTCTACCAATGTTGAAGTACATCAGCCCCATCTATAAGTCACGATGGTAGATGTATCAAAGGCTTAATGGATCTTCTACCTACAAGGGAGAAGATCACAGTAGATAAAGATGCTTACTAACGATGATGAAGTATTCATTGCATATACAATAATACTTCTACGAGCTTCTACAAAAGCAGGAGATTCGTTAGTGCACTACGATCCACATACAAAAAGCAACAAGTAGTGCACGACAATCTACCTGTACGAAGCAGCGAACAACTTTATTCAGAAGCTGCTACGCCACGCCACCGGATCTGCAACATTCGTACAGCAGACAAAAGGCGTTCACAAACTACAACGCCAGACCACTGGATCTGCAACTCCTATGCAAGCAGACAGAAGGCGTCTACGAATACTTTCAAATTACCCCCGCACGTGCACCGTAGTTTGTATACACATTGGTACACTAAAGGGAAAAATATAATCTCAACCCGCATGGGCCGCGGCGAGCGTGTTATTGGTACACACGTGACATCTAGGGATGCTGCGCGGATTAATAAGTGAATTCTAGTTCGAACCCGATCCTTCTATACGGATCAATAGGAGTCGACAGGGTTCGAACATTCAAAAAAATATACGGTTGTGGCGACCAGTGTATTTGTTTTAATACATTCATATTAGGCATTCAAGGCCTATAATCAAGATAATTCACTAGTAAATGCATAAAGTCTACGAAATCTGATCCTCTATCGATAATTCAATAGAGTTGACAAGATTCAATCAACAAAAGAGAAATGACCCCGAACACCCCGATGACAGCCATGTTGAATGCAGATCTCAACCGGAGGGGTGATTCAAATGCTTTTAAATGCTTTCAAATGTCTTAAAAAAGCCACCAAAACCTTAAAAAGTCCAAAATCCTAAAAATATTTAAAATTGAAATCCAACTATCAAACACTTAAAGCAAAATTCATCCGCCATCCGTAATAGTTTGCCGAGGTGGACAAAATTCAAATACTACTTCAGCTCACAAAGAGCCAAATGCCTAGTCGAAAATATCACTAGGATCCATTCTCAAAATAGTCTCCTACCGATAAGGACGTGGTACGTGTCCTCTGACTGGTAGTCTGCCGCTAAATGGCACCTCAAGATAAATAGTTATGACTCGGGGCCCTCTGAACCGAGTGGTTTTGCCGCCAAATGGCACCACGAAATACCGGTTATGGTCATCGCCGTTACGTTCCTTATTGGCATCAAATCCTTGAGATATGAATCAATAGGATATGATTGATAGGACACAAAGCCCTCTGTTAGTTAAGGTGGATTTAAAATTGTCCCCTTAGACAAACATCCAACCCAGGTCTACAAGGTCCCCTTGGGCGAAGCAACCCATGGCTGCCGACAAGGATCCTTCTGTCAGGTTGGGTTGACTACCTCCTCTGACTAAGTAGACCAGGGACCATGATGGCCCGGGACGACGGAACCATGGGATCTTGATCGGGTCTATTATCCATTCTCCCACCATCCTCTTTAAGTGAAAGATGGTAAAATTTCTATTTTAAATGTCAAACTTTTCAAACCTTTCCAAATACCCAAATTCATACACAATTTCCAAATCCAAACCCATGCTGCTACTATATGCCAGATAACACGTATTCTCTACGTATCTAATTGACGACTAGCCTTAATCGAAAGTTCACTCTCGTTATCGGGAGAGGTAATTAACTATAGGGGCTTGCGCCTATAGGAAACCAGAACTCAGATCATAAAGTCCTCACCAAATGAGGGTGAAATCTCTGGGCAGTGTCTTATCTACAAACCCATCTGCTTTCTAAAATTTACCTCGGAACTTAGTTCGTTAAAACTACCTCGCCGAATAAAAAAAGAAAAGCGGGCGGAGGCCGGGGCTGAATTTTCGGAGCCCACATCAGAGAATAATATAGGAAGGATGGACCACATACTTTCACAACATTGTGTTCAATTTGCTTATGGCAGCATTGCATAACTCCTGCCATGCTCTGCCTACCCTATCCCACACCGCATCCGCACTTGTTTCAATACCCTCATCTTCCTCTTCATAGCTAACGACATGCCATAAAGGAGTACTGATTGAATGGAAAGTGACAGTGGACTGAAAGGCCCCATTTTCCTCTTCAATTTTATCTGCTCCCTTACTTGGGGCGGCACTACTATTCTTCTCATTGGGCTCTTTCCTTTTGTTTGTTATGTGAGAACATAGAAGCAAGATAAGTCTTTGGCGAAAAAGGCCCATTCTTCGAAAAATATGAATTAATCTTTTATATATTTTGAATTTACATGCAAGCATATATAACTACATAGATATTTTTTGTATTTCTTTTATTTTTTTAATTTGAGTAATTTTAAACACTTGTTTATTTTATAGCAAAATTTACCAAGCAACTTGTTAACGGTAGGATGATAAATTTTGCCAAGGATTTGCTAGAATATTTTTTAATCAGCCTTTTCTAGAACTGCAATTAAATAGCATATCTTCAAGGGGTACTATATTTCAGGCAATGGCGATGCTAATATGTAAACGTCGGATGTCTTCTTCTTGTACGACCATGTGCTCATTTTTTTGGGTGACTTTTTACCTTTCTTTATTCCTTCTCTTTCTTCATCTCTTACTTTTTTTGCTTTGGCTGAAAATAAGAATGCGTTTAGTAAGATTGTTACAATTTGGATTCCTGAGGATTATATGGAGTTTCACTTGCAAATATTCATTTTTTTTTACTTTTTAGGGTTATTTTTAGTTTATCCATTAATAGCCTTATAAGAATTTCTTCATTACTCCTACATATACCATATCCTAAAATGTCATTCATTATTCTTGCACGCTTTTGCATGGAAAACTTTCATGTGAACAATTCATTGAAATCTTAGCTATATTTCATGAATACTTCCCTAAGAAAGTTGCTAGGGATATTAAGAATGTTGCTAAAGATGTGCTTGGAGTATCAAATGGAAAAGCTCCTAATTTTAAAAATAGTTGGTGGTGAAATCAATATATGCATGGAAAAAAAATTATAAAAATTGGTTTAGATGTAAAAATTCTAATAATTAGGAAAGATATAAAGAAGTCCGTAAGGAGTCTAAGAAAGCAATAGTCAATGCAAAGATTTTAGCTTTTAATGAGTTATATAATAGATTAGATACTGCGGGCAAATTATATATGTATAAGTTAGCCAAACAAAGAGATAGGAGTAGTAAAAATTTAGTTCAAGTGAAGTTGGATGAAGATTTAAAAGTGTTTTTATTAGAAAATGATATTCAATAAGGTGGATGAGATATTTTGCTAAGCTTTTCAACGAAGATTTACTTTAGTTAACCTTGGCACCTTAAATGAAAATAAAGATTTTTGTTTTTATCAGCATATTAGGAAAATCGAAGTTAGAGAGGCTTTAAAGAAAATGAAGTGTGGAAAAACTGTTAGATCCGATGATATTCCAATAGAGGTGAGGAAATGCTTAGGAGATGAAGGAATTTCTTGGCTTACTAATTTTTTTAATGTTGTTTTAAAGACTAAAATGATGCCAGATGAGTGGAGAATGAGTGTATTGATTCATATTTTAGTAATAATAGATCTAGTGGGGGGGATTTTGACTTTATGCGATCAAGTCATTAATAAGAGTACACATTTTAGATATCTTAGGTATATTGTTCAGAGTGATGATGAAATAGATGAGGATATTATTAGTAGAATTTAAGTTGGATGGTTGAAGTGGAGGGGTGCATCAGGTTTGTTGTATGATAGAAAATACCACCTCAAACATAATGGAAAATTCTATAAGATGGTGGTAAGACCTACAATGCTTATGGTTCAGAATGTTGGCCATTACAAGAGAAGCTATGATGCACCGACACTCCGTTTTAAGAGGCAATGCAGTGTCGGACATGTGTCGGACACGGACACGCATCCGACACGGCTCGGACATGTGTCCGAGATGTTCTGGGTGTGTCCGGTTAAAAAAAAAAACTTAAGCCCGAAAAAAAAAAAGAATAACATATCTAATAAGCCAGTTCACGGGAATTCGCCCTACTTAGCGTTGTTCTTGCTTTTGTTTTTGGTTTCGTAGGTTGTTCTTGCATTTTGAAATAGTGGTTTTATTGTGAGAGAGCTTTATTTATTTATTGAAATGAGTTTGAGACATTTATTAAGCCTTCATTACTTCCATTTTCGTTGTGCATTTTAAATCAAAATGAGCTCTACGGTTGGTGGGAGTGGATTAGGCGAAGTTTCAAAAGAACAATCTGTAGAAACTGATAAGCCATTATGGCTTCAGTTTACATTGAGACATTGCTTGAACCAACAAAAGGAGTTTGGAAAGAAAAATGTGTTAGTTTGGTCTGTGATGGATGGACAGATCCTCAAAGAAAACTACTCATAAATTTTATGGCCGTTACAGAGAATTACTCTATGTTTATTAAAGCTGTGAATTGTGAAGGAGAATACAAGGATAAATTTTTTATTGCAAATTTGATTAAAGAGGTGATAGTCATGATTGGGTCTTCAAATATTGTGCAGGTTATTACAAATAATGCATCGGTTTGCAGATTTGCAGGATTGTTAGTTGAGCAAATTTATCCCCATATATTCTAGACACCCTGTGTTGTGCACACTTTAAATCTTGCACTAAAAAATATTTGTGCAGTAAAGAATACAGAGGCAAATGAAATCATTTATGCTAAATGTCATTGGATAATAGTGGTTGCAGATGATGCTGTTCTGATCAGAAATTTTATTATGAACCATTCAATGAGACTTTCAATATTTAATGACTTCTCCCACTTGAGAATGTTAGCTGTTGCTGAAACTCGTTTTTCCTCTGTAATAATCATATTGAGAAGATTCAAGCAAATTAAAAATGCTCTTCAATCTATGGTGATTAGTGAGAAGTGGTCTTGCTATCGAGAAGATGATGTTGGGAAGGCAAGGTATGTTAAAGAAAAGATCTTAGATGATTTGTGGTGGGATAATGTAGACTACATTTTGGCTTTCACTGATCCAATCTATGATATGTTGAGAGAGGCTGACACAGATAATCATGCCTACATTTGATTTATGAGATGTGGGATTCTATGTTAACAAAAGTGAAAGAAATTATTTACATACATGAAAGAAAGTCGTATGAAGAAGACTCAAGTTTTTGGAGTGTTGTCTATACCATTCTTGAGGATAGGTGGAGCAAAAGTAACACACCTTTGCATTGTTTGGCTCATTCATTAAATCCAAGGTACATTCATATTCATCTTTTAATTTAATTTAAATTTCTTGGTTAATGAACATGTAATTTTATATGCTTTGTATTATTTGAAGGTATTCAAGTAAAAGAATGGCTTTTAGAAGACTCTCAACATGTCTCACAACAAAAAGATTTAGAAGTTTCAAATATGAGAAAGATATGCTTGAAACGATATTTCTCAAATGAGGAGGAGAGAAGAAAAATTAATATAGAACTTGCAAAGTTCTTTGGATATTTAGAGGATTTTGGTGATCAAGAATCTTTGGTTGATAGATGGAGGATGGATCCAAAAATGTGGTGGTTAATTCATGGAGCTTCGGCACCTCTTCTTCAAACAATAGCAATAAAACTTCTTTGTCAAATATTATCTTCCTATTGTGAAAGCAATTGGAGCACACTCATTTATTCAATCAATGAAGAGGAATAAAATAATTCCACAATGAGCTGAAGATTTAGTTTATGTGCATACAAATCTTCGTCTTCTATCAAGAAAAACCCCATTTTATATGACAGGTGATAACAAGATGTGGGATATTGCTGGAGATGGATTCGAGTGCCTTGATGATATGAGATTATTGGAGGTTGCAAATCTTTCTTTAGATGAACCAGAGTTAGAAGCAAATATTCAATGATGATGATATTGAAGGCCAAAGACCAACCTCTGAATCTAATTCTATCATCCTTCTATTGAGTAGTCGGACTTTCATGTTGTACTAAATGATTTTTTGGTTATATTTTTATGGTTGTACTAGACATTTTGTACTAAATATCTTTATATTATAAGTTAAACAAGTTATCATGACAAATTTATTATTGCTTGTCATTTGTAATATAATGTCACATTAATTTTTATATATTATATTAAAAATTTATTACGACGTGTCCACGTCGCACCCGTGTACTATATTTTTAAAAAATGTCGTGTCCCGTGTCCGTGTCGTGTCGTGTCCGTGTCGGTGCATCATAGAAGAGAAGTATAATATTAAGTTAAGTGTTGCAGAAATGAGGATGCTCAGGTGGATGAGTTGCTTTACTCTTAGAGATAGCATATGAAATGAGTATATACGTGAAAAGGTTGGAGCTGCTCCATTGGAAGATAAGATTAGAGAGTTGTCTTAGATGGTTTGGTCACATAAAATGGCGGTCTTCCGATGATCCGGTTAGGAAGTACATGTATTAGATTTGACTTATGTTAAGAAAGGTAGAGGTTGTCCTAAAATGGCTTGGTTAGAAAATATTAGAAAGACCTTTCTTTGTTAGATTTAAATTAGAATTTGACTCTTAACAGAATTCGGTGGTGAAAAATGATTCATGTAGCCGACCCCACATAGTGGGATAAATGCTTAATGTTGTTGTTATTGTTGTATCATTTATATTTAATTATTTTATTAGGATTATTCTAGTATCATTAAATTTATCATTAATTTATTGGCAGTTTATCAGCATTTTATTACTAGTTCGCTAAGAGTTTATATGTTTTTATTTGTAAATATGTAATTTCATGTAATATAACTTTATGACATGAATAAAGCTCTAATTAATGATATGGGGAATCTTCTTCATCTATTTGAGGATTTTGATCCTTAGTCAAGTGTAAGAAATAATTTCATGGAGATGCAATACTTTTCTTTTGTTTATTTCCTTTTTTTCTATTTTTTTTCCATTACGTGGCTTGGGAGCTTGGAGTACCGAGGCAAGAATTGATGGTCACGACGACAAAATGGTGAATTGCCCACAAAGTCTAAATCTACCTTATATTTTTATAAAACATAATCATTTATAATGATATACATATTATAATCTTCATTCGAGCTATACATGGACCACTAAACCTCAAACTTTTATTGATAACAACTGCAATATAGTAAACTACAGTTATAACTACCAACTAAACCAAAGTAAAGGAAACTAATGTGCATGTTAATCAGCATAGTTGAACTATAAATCGAATGGCTTTTCATGTCATTGTAGTCAGAATTAGTAAATAGAGTTGAATCGTCACATTTAAGTTAACCTCAAAGGCATAAACATGAAAAGAAACATATCATATTATAATCTATCATTAAGTAGAAATATTTAATACATCTGACACAAGGATACTATCTAATTATATCAATTTGATATATCATTATTAAGAACCTTTTCCAATTCTATCGCATCATAGGTGAATCAAGGTGAAGACCTCTACTCTTGGATATAAGTTTTTGTATCTAGTACGATAAAGTGGTGACTATTTTTCGACATGCACATGTAACTATTTCTATACATATTATATCTCAACATACATTTAGTTTATGTTTAAAGAAAATTGCATAGTACATCATAAGATTCACACAAGCAACTGTAACGACACTAGAAGCTATATAGTTTTTTTTTAAATAATATGAAAAATTATTTGCATTAGGAAGAGGTACATCATTGATGGATCATTTACAATAATATCATCCCATGCTTATAATGGAGATGAATCATAAACAGCAGAAATTCACAAGTTTGGGAGAAACGAAACATTATTCTAATTTAGAAAAAAGATTATCTCATAGCTTTAATTTGTCAATCGTTCTGTAGATGTTGCCTCTCATAGCTTAATAACTATAATCATATACAATCACAAGATATATATTTTAAGTAGCTCCTATACTTCTTTACTAGTCTTAAATTCCTTAATTTCATTTTCCCCTAGTATTATCTAATGAATTTTAGATTTCTTTCTCTTTATTCTCTACTAAATTTCTAGTTTGCTAATTTATGTTCCTAACAATTTCTATCCTATATTGCTTATTAAATTTATAGATTTACACAAATAAAATCTTAAAATCTTAAAATAGGCTTTGAATTTTTAGATTTCCTTATATACACCAAAATCTTAGCATAATAAAATTTTAGATTTCTCAGTGCTGTAAGTTAAACACCATGCCACTTAAATCTTAAAACTAATCTTTCATCTTCATGCACAAAATATAGATCTAGGATTTTCAAATTAATATTCTTAAGTCGAGGGGAAATAATTTGGGTTAGGTTTTGGGCATACATTGAAGAAGAAGAGGAAGTGGAATAGAAAAAAAAACACTTTCTTTTTTTCCTCCTTCCTGAACTTAACTTGTGCTTTCGCAATGGCATTTGCTTCACTTCACTTGATCCTTAAGCATTGTTGCATATGCAATTGAACTCGTTTGTGATTGGTTTGACAACCCTCGTGTGCAATTGCTTTTGTCATCCACTCTTGACTCTATAAGCCATCTATTCTTCACTTGCTCAATCTCTCTCTTGTCCTCTTGATTTCCCCCTTTCTCTTTGTCTCTCGCTAACTCGATTTTCTAACATCTTATTTACTCATTAATCGGAGTTGCTTAAACATTTTAAGTGAATTGTTAATTAGTTAAGTTGTATATATATAAGTTTTTGTAAGAAATATAAGCATTATACTTTTTAAATACATAAATGCTATTAATAACATTTTATCATTACATAAATATTTTGTTCTTGTATGATTTATACAACTTTCTCATAAATGCTATTCATAACATTTTATCATTACATAATTATTTATACATCTTTCTCAAGTTTTTGTCTTTTACATGAATTAGTAATTATTTATTTATTTTGGAAAATTCACCTATTTTAATAAGCTCAACCTAGGCAAGTTATTAAAATTTGAAAATAATTCTAAATTTTTTTAGTAATATCAATATTATATTAATTACTATTAAATTAAATAATTAATTATTTTTGTTTTACATCGATATTTTTTTTTTATTGTATGAAAGTGATTCATTTTGTTAAAATTATTACAATCTTGATCCTGTATAACACATGAAGTTTCAATCTTATGTTGCATTCGTGATCCTTTATTCTAATCAATGATTTCTTCTACAACAATAACAACAACAACTTGCCTTTATTTTACTACATGGGATTAGACATAATTCATTTTTCTTTATTGTGACCTATTAAAAGTCAAGTTATAATTTAAATATAATAAAATATGTCATTTTTAATCCTTTATAACCAAGTCTTTTTAGATCCGACTCTTTTTTTTTTAACATATGCCAAATCTAATACATCAAGGGTTATCGGAAGGCCGACTTTTTATGTGACTATACTATTTAAGGTGCCTCTCTCTAATATAATTTGCCACCACAGCTACTCCAACATTTTCATGTATATACTCATTTTTCTTTCTATCTCTTAGCGTAAAGCCACTCATTCATCTGCGCATCCTCATTCTTGCAACACTTAATTTTATGCTTCTGTTTTAATGGTCAGTCTTTTGGGCCATAAAGCATTACATCTCTCTCACCTCCTTCTTATAAAATTTTCCCTTAAGTTGGAGAGAGATTTTTTCTATAACATAAGAAGCCCAATGCATTCCTCCACTTTAAACATCCTACTTGAATTCTACTAATAATATCTTCCTCCACTTTAACCTTCCTACGTGAATTCTACTAATAATATCCCCATCTATTTCATCATAGTTTTGAAGAATATACCCAAGATATCTAAAATGTGTCGTCTTTTTAATGACTTGATCACCCGACATCACACTCCCATTATTAAATCTATTACTAATAAAATTTTACTCTGTGTATTTTATTTTAGATCTACTCATACGAAAATCTTTAAACTCTAAGGTTGACCTCCATATTTCAAGTTCTCTATCAATTCCCTCTCTAATCTTAACAACAAGAACAATATCATTAGCAAAAAGCATACACTAAGATGCACTCTTGTAAATGTCTAGTAAGAAAATCCATGGCGATAGGAAGAAGATGCAGGCTAAAAGGTCATAATATATTTGTATGACTTGATTTTATTTTTTTGGGATTTTTTCAAAATAATAAATAGTTGTTTTGGATTAATAGATATTATCTAAAGAATTTCCCATGGTTGCATTATTCCTTGCATCACATATTATATGTCTTATAAATCTTAGGTCCTCAAATGTCCATATAATGAAACACTATAGAAAATAATGTCAAACTAAAATGTAAATCTTGTTGATAATTGACAGTTTTATACTTTGTTATTTATTAATTATTGTTTGAAAAGCATCCAAGAGCTTAGATGCTTATGATGATTATTGAAAATTACATACCGATTAATTCATTTTGTTGTTTAGTCTTTTGTGATATCATTTCCTTATGAAATTCATTTTTTTATAACTATCATTGGTTTTTTAATAATCTTTTTTTATTTTAAGTTGAAATGTTTGGTATTCATCAAATTACTTGTCGTGTTGCCATGTTGCCCTCCTGATGAGTCATGGATCTGCCATTACTAGCATATATTTACTTGTATTCTTCATCCAGTTTTATGATAATGAATTATCACTTTTTTGTGTGCATTGCCATCCAAAATGCTTTCGGTGCTTTGTTCATAGTCCATATTATTACTTTAGCACATGCCAGTTGTGAAGGAATGATGTGCTTACATTTTTTCCTTTATTTATAGTTTTTATTTTAAACTCAAGAAAATGGGAATATGATCTCAAAAGTATTGAGCAGTAAAAAAATTATTAATAAATAACTTGAATAAGAAATGAGAATCTTATAGTAGATGTGTGGTAGAAATTAAGGATAGATTGAAAAATAGTTATATCAGAGGGATAGTGAGAGTATCAGCTATTGATACAAGAAAGTGAAAAATGGACTAAGGGTTCATTTTGTTGCTTGTAAATAAAAAAAAAATTAAAAATTATATTCACTCATTTTAAATGTGCAAAATGAAATCATTACATTTTATGGTGCGTCAAAGTGATTTGTTAAGTTATTATTTCTAATTGCTTTCAAATTAATGGTGGATTCTAGCAAATTTCTTAGTTTCCTTCAAAACATATTTTCTAACAACCAAGTGGGCCTTAAGATGTTTAGTGCATGTACAACAACAAATGGGCCTGAAGGTGGTTAGGGCATATACAATAACTTATATAAAGTTGACCAATACAATGTTATATAAAACTACTATCAATGATCATGAAGAAAAAAAATACTAGATCGAGAGAAACTTGGGTAATTGTGTGCATAAATTAAGTTTACTACCTCATGTAGTAGTCACCAAAGATAAATAGCGAATGAGGATTTATAAAGCCAACCTCATATGTTTGGGATAAGAATAATTATGTTGTTGTTGTTTTTGTTGTTGTTAATGATGATGGTAAGAATTTTCCATTTTAAAAGTAACAATTCTAGTGAGCTAGTATTCGTTTGGCTCTCATGCCAGCTTTTGTGATCACTAAATTTTTGCTAATTTTTTCATGCCATCTTTGAATTATTTACTTCACTACCCCTGTCACATGAAATTCACAAATATCCAATCTTATGTAGAACTGCTTTCGAGAGTGCATTCAGATCCATGCATGCGATCCCCCTTCAAATCTCAAGCTTGCCGCCAATGCCATCTGATGGTGGCCAATGGTCTACTCTTCACAGCTGGGTGATGCCAACATCCTCATTTCTGGAATTCATCATGTTCTCAAGGTACATATTTTTTAGTCCTACACCTCATGCTTCTCCATTTCTGTTTCATAACCATTTCTTTTTACTGTTTCAGAATATTTGTTGATTCACTTGATAGCTTGTTACAAAATGCGAACTACAGCTCTGATTCTTGTTTCCTTGGAATTTCTGAGCTAGAGGTAAATAGAATAGATTTTTTATAAGAATATTCTAATGAAAAAATTAGTCAGGATGAATTTCAATGCCCTTGAATTTATTTTGAGATTAACAGAACATTAATTAATCACTATAATGCATTAACATGAACAAGCTTTTGATACAACATTATAATTAGTATATCTAAAAATGAAAAATTATTACATGGTAATATTGCAAATTAATAAACATGTAATGAGAGCTGATGAAAGAAAAATAATAATTGATATTTAAAAAAAAAAAATACAGTTCTAGATAGTTTAACGATCAATCCTCTAATCCAACTCCATGAAGTTTCATAATATTAAAATTGACTATAAATATGTTACTCTTTTAAATATTAGAAAAATAGGAAAAAAAAAGTCTCAAAGGTGTGCAATTTGAGGGAGTGGTTCTAGGCCTAGTTTGAGGGAGCCATGACGGTTGTTTGCATGATGGCATGTGGGGCACATTATTCAAGGGCATGCATGTTCAATATATTTTTTATTTTTTTAATTAGACATGAGGATGGAATATCTTGCACGTCTCACAGTAGAGTCATATGTGTCTGTGTCCTAAAGTGTCAAATACCATACACTGGTTTTGAATGAATTATAGGTTCATCATTGATTACTTATGTGACACAAAATTTTGAATATATTTCTTTGTCACTACTTCATCAAAACTTGAAAAACAACAAATAAAGGAAATAATTAACCAGCTAAGTTGTATAAAAATCACTAACACTTCTAAACTTTGCAAAAGACTCTTTCAAGACATTAACTCTCAAAGGTGTGCAATCTGCAGCCTTCATAAGGCTAAGTCTGGATCGGAAGTGGCAAGATCTTTTATCCATGGGCTGTACCTGACTATACCTATCAGGTTTTTCCGTAGCAGAACTGCTATTCGGTTCCTACAATAGGGCATCTGGAGGATCTAATTTTTAATCTAGAGTATTGTTTTTCTTGTGTTTAAGAACCATTACCTGCAAAGAATAACAAGAAATTGTTAGACCGGTCAAAGGGCTGGTTGAACCGGTTCATGCATATAAGAGGCAGATAAAAGGGTTTTTTTTTTTGGGGTGGGGAGGGGCATAAGCCTGGCTCGGGAAGCTGTTTGGATGGGGCCCACACACTAATGAAGCTTTGGGTTGGATGAAAAATTCAAATTAAGGGCTGGTTAGAGGTTAATGAATTGTCTTTTTGCTTTAAATAATTTTCTTCTTGCTAGGGTTAAAGTTATCTTGAATCAAATTTGAAATTTGAGCTCTCTGCTTGTGGTTTTGGGCTCTAGACTTCGACTAGAGATTGGAGAGTTGAATCTTCCGCTCGAATTGAAGATTGGTTGTGTCGGGTTGTTTCTTTTCATCTCTCACTGAATTTCAAGTGCTTGCCTTTGTTTTTTCCCTACAAATTTGGTAAAATTTGCTTGGTGTTTGCTGAATTTCTCTGAAATTCAGCACTTTTTCTCTGCTTTGGTGGTTTTTTCCTTACAAATTGGTATTAGAGCACGTCGATCTAAGAGGTATCAATGGTCGAAAGGAAAGTGGAGGGAGAATTAGGTAAATTAAAAACTGATTTTTAAGAAAAAAATTCTGATTTTCAGAACAGATTCGCATCCGTCCATGAAAAGAAGGATGGAAGGTTCACCGTAGTAGAAGACATGTTGAAGAAGTTGCTTGAAGACAAACTCAATGTGGCAACATTGGAAGCGAAGGAAACCACCGGAGGCCATGGAAGAGGTGGAAACCCTAACCTATTTATGGGAAGGGAAAATCAAGAAGTGGAGATTCTGGAGGGAGGAGATGAGATGCCTCCGTTAGAATCGCTTTCTAGGGAGGAGATAAGTATCGGGTACGAACAAAGGGTTGCTGATTTTGTAAGAAGAGGCAATGATTACGATCGCCGGGGTGCTGATTTTGAAAGAAGAAGAGCAGACTTTGAAGAAGGATTTGGGTTTGAGCGTCAAAGGGAAGACCATGTCACTTGGGCAGCACCTGTCACTTTGCGAGGAATAGGGGGCTATGGAGGATTCTGAGGAAACGGAGGTGACCCGAGAGTAAGGAAGACGAAGATGCCTATCTTTGAGGGCGAGGACGTACATGGGTGAATCTACAAGGTAGAGATGTACTTTATAGTTAATGGGTTGCTAGAGGAGGAGAAGTTGACAACAGTTGGATTGTGTTTGGAATGGAAAGGACTTGGTATTAGTGGAGGGACATAAGGCGACCCATTTGGAGTTGGAGGGAATTCAAAGACTGTTTACTAGAACTTTTTCGTACCAGTAAGGGAGGAGATTTCTATGAGTAGTTCTTGGTCCTGACACAGGAGGGGATAGTGGCAGAGTACCGTGACAGGTTTGAGTACCTTGCCAGTAGGCTATACTAACTTTTTGAGACAGTACTAGAGGGAAACTTCATATAGGGGCTTAAATTAGAGATCCGAGCAGCTGTTAGAGTGATGAGGCCTCGTGACTTGGGGGAGGTCATGGAGTTGGCATAGTTGCTCGAGGACCAAAAGTATCTGAAGAGGAGGGCTAGGGGAAGTAGTTCGGAGGGGGGGGGGGGGGGGGGGGGTTCATATAGGGTGACCACCTTTTTGCTCCTAAGGGATTTAAACAGGAAAGTCTGCGAGATCGAAGGAGAAGGTTAGAGGAGGGGGATTTGGGGGAAATTTCAAGAAGCTCACTGAGTTGCAGGAGAAGCGGGCAATGGGGTTGTGCTTCAGATATGATGAGAAATACATGTATGGGCATAGGTGTAATAATCGAACTCTTCAGGTTCTCACCGTCTGTGTTGATGAGTGATGAGGAAGCTGAGGAGGGAGGTGAGAGCGGGCCAGTGGTTGAGGAAGAGGAGAAATTGACAGAGATATGGTGGTGTGATTGACAGTGTGGCTACCCAAAATTTTATCTCCAATTAGATCGTAGATCAGTTGCAGGTGAAATTAGTGGACATCAGGGGATATGGGGTGATGATGGGCACTGAAAAATAGAGATGGGTAGAAGAGTATGCAGGGGAGTTTTGCTGACTCTCCAGGTGGTCCAGGTGAGGGAAGATTTTCTTCTACTAGAGCTGGGAAGCCTGATGTCATCTCTAGGATGAAGTGGCTGCAGACCTTAGGAGACACTAAGGTTAACTGAGGAGCATTAACGATGGAGCTAGTGGTGGAGGGAAAACAGATGGTGATCCAGGGAGATGCAGGATTGTCCAAGGCCATGTTGTCCCTCAAGACCATGGTCAGGACCATACAGGTGGGGGAAGGGATTCTGGTGGAGCTGCAGAGTTTAGAAGAGATTACATTGGAGGCAGAGGGAGACATCCCCTTTGTCAGTACAATCGCTCATACAACAGTTCAAGGGGGTTTTTCAACCACCCCAGGGCCTATCACCACAGGAGTTGGAGAACACTATTACCTTGAAGGAGGGTGTCACCGATCAGTGTTAGGCCATATATCGCTACCCCCAGATTTAGAAGGATGAGATAGAGAAGCTGATCTGTGAAATTTTGGAAGCCGGGATCATCAGGTTGAGTGTGAGGGGTTTTTCTAGCCTAGTCTTACTGGTTAAGAAAAATGATAAGAGCTGGAGGTTTTTTGTAGACTATCGAGTCTTGAATAAGAAGACTATGCCAGACAAGTTCCCCATTCCAGTGATCGATGAGTTACAGGACAAGCTATATGGAGCAGTCATGTTTACTAAGATGAATTTGAAATATGGTTAGCACCAGATCAAGATAAGAGAGGAGGATGTTGATAGGAAACACTTGGATTTCCAAGTGTTTCTCACCAAAACCAAGTAGATCCAATGTAAAATTGCTGTCCACAGCAGAAAAACAGCCAAAAACAGTAGGAAAACAGGAAAAACTGCAGAAAAATCCGAGAAAAGACTTGTATTTTACTAGTAGTTGCAAGGAAATAGCAAAGATACAATTGATCCTCAATTCGAGAGGAGGATCGATCTCTCCCAAATCTCTAGACGCCGCTAGAGCCCAAAGAAATCCTAAATCTACGAGATCTCAAATTTCAGCCCAAATTCAAGATACTCAAACCCTAGAAAAAACAACTATTTAATGCATACAAATCAAAAGGAATTCCCTAAACAGTCCCTACATTCAAAATTCTCTCTGAAACTCCCCAAAAATCCTTCCTAAAACGCTCTAAATGAGTGGTCGGGCCGCTCGTTCTGGCGGAAGCTCCGCCTGTTCTGCGATTCCGCCCGTGAACCGGTCCCGCCTGGACCGGCTGGACCGGTCCAGTGGACCGGTCTAACAATACTCCCCTCCCCAAAATCCACCTTGTCCTCAAGGTGGAGATATGCTCGTGTTCCGGTGGAGGTGGCCATCCTTGAGCTGACTGAATAACCTTTTTGTACTGTTGAACCAAGGGCTGCATAGAAAGAGAAACATCCCCTCCCTCCTCCAATCTGATCGCATCCAACCTGTGTAGTCCCACCACATAATCTTCCCCACCTCTTGTATGTCTCTAACCATGGTCTTAAGTGATGTCATGGCTTTGGATAGCCCTGCATCTCCCCTTATAACCACCTTTCTCCCATCCACTATTAATTCCATCGTGAGTGCTCCCCAATTGTCCTTGGTTTCCCCCAAAGTTTGCAACCATTTCATTCCCAAGATGACATCAGTACTTCCTAACTCTAGTGGAAGAAAGTCCTCTCTTACTTGAATCCCTTGGATGGTCAACGCCACTCCTTTACAGATTCCCTGGCCTTTCTCCACCTTCCCTGTACCCATCATTACTCCATAGCAACCAGTGTCCACCAATTTCATTCCCAATTGGTCAACGACCTGAGTGGAAATGAAATTGTGGGTAGCCCCACTATCAATTAGCACCACCACCTCACGGTCAGCTATCTCTCCTTTCACTTTCATAGTGTGACTCGGAGTGAATCCCACTACAGAGTTCAGAGAGACTTCTGCCACATCCAGGTGCAACTTCTCCTCCTCTCCAGATCTGCTCCCACCTCCCTCCTCGTCTTCCTCGTCTTCACAGACAAGGAGAACCTGAAGAGTTCGGTCCTTGCACCTATGCCCTGGCATGTACTTCTCATCACATCTGAAGCACAACCCCTTTGTCCTCTTATCCTGCATCTCCTTCTCTGTCAGCCTCTTGAAATTTTCCCCACTCCCTCCTCCTACTGGCTTCTCCTGGGTGGTTTCATTGCTATTGCCTGATACAGGCCCCTTGGGTGCTAGAAGAGTGGTCGTCGTCCTGTTAGAGCCTCCTGAGCAGTTTCCTCGAGCCCCTCTTTCTGCTTTCTTCTGATCTTCTACCAACTGCGCCAGCTCCATAGCCTTTCCCAGGTTCCTCGGCTCCAGTACCCTGACTGCTGTTCGGATCTCTGGTTTCAGCCCCTTCATGAAGTTCCCTTCTAAGGCATACTCAGAAATGTGATCCAATCTGCTTGCCAGGTACTCAAATCTATCCGGTAATCGGCCACAGTCCCCTCCTGCGTCAAAGCAAAGAATTGTTCATAGAAGTCTCCTCCCCTATCGGCTCGGAAACGCTCTAATAAACGATCCTTGAACTCTCTCCAGCTCCGGATAGGCTCCCTCTTGTCTCGCCACTGATACCATGCCAACGCCTTCCCTTCCAGACACAATCCTGCCGCCGCCAGCTTCTCATCATCTGTTAACCCGTTGACTGCAAAGTAACGCTCCACCTTGTATATCCAGCCATGGCCATCTTCCCCCTCAAAGATGGGCATCTTCAACTTCCTTACCTTCGGATCCCTTCCGTTGCCCCGGTACTCTCCATAACCTCCCATTCCTCGAAGATGAGGTGCTCCCCAAGTGTCCCGATCCTCCCTCCGACGTTGGTAACCGAATTCTTCGTCATAATCTCCTCTTCCCCTTTCAAAATCAGCACCTCGACGCTGAAATTCAGCACCTCGACGCTGATATTCTTCTCTCCTCTCTCCAAAATCTGCACTACCTTCATATTCTCCCCTCCGGCCTTCAAAATCCATACCTTGACGCTGAAAATCAGCACCTCGACGCTGAAAATCAGCACCTCGACGCTGAAAATCAGCACCTCGACGGTCATTCCCCAGGCTCATCTCCTCTCTAGAAAGTGGCTCTAGAGGTGGCATGTCGTCGTCTCCCTCAAGGATCTCCACAGCCGGATTCCTCCTCCCCCGAGGCGGGTTCGGATTTCCTCCTACGCCATCGTCGCCGACAGTCTCTCTTGCATCCGACGCCGTCGGATTAGTCTTCATCTCAAGTAATTTCTTCATCATCTCCTCCATGGCCGTGAATTTTCCCTCCAACCTTTCGTTGTTGGTGGTGATCTGATTTTGAAATTCAAAAAACCTTTCTTCCAAATCGGTTTTCAATTGACCGATCTCGCCTTCCAAGACGTCCACCTTCTTTCCGGCCATTGCTCTCCTCACGGATCTCCCAAAATCTTTTTCCGGACAAGATAATCTCGCTGAAATTTCAGAATTTCAGCCGCCGGTGGTCCCAAATCGATGCTCTGATACCAATTTGATAGGAAACACTTGGATTTCCAAGTGTTTCTCACCAAAACCAAGTAGATCCAATGTAAAATTGCTGTCCACAGCAGAAAAACAGCCAAAAACAGTAGGAAAACAGGAAAAACTGCAGAAAAATCCGAGAAAAGACTTGTATTTTACTAGTAGTTGCAAGGAGATAGCAAAGATACAATTGATCCTCAATTCGAGAGGAGGATCGATCTCTCCCAAATCTCTAGACGCCGCTAGAGCCCAAAGAAATCCTAAATCTACGAGATCTCAAATTTCAGCCCAAATTCAAGATACTCAAACCCTAGAAAAAACAACTATTTAATGCATACAAATCAAAAGGAATTCCCTAAACAGTCCCTACATTCAAAATTCTCTCTGAAACTCCCCAAAAATCCTTCCTAAAACGCTCTAAATGAGTGGTCGGGCCGCTCGTTCTGGCGGAAGCTCCGCCTGTTCTGCGATTCCGCCCGTGAACCGGTCCCGCCTGGACCGGTCCAGTGGACCGGTCTAACAGATGTCCAGAAGACAACCTTTAGGATACACGAAGGGCATTATGAATTCCTAGTGATGTCTTTTGGTCTTATCAATGCTCCTGCTACTTTCTACCTCTTATTAACAAGATATTTCGACCATATCTCTGGAAGTTTGCATTAGTCTTCTTTGACAACATACTAGTGTATAGCAGGTCCGAGGAGCTCTGGAACACTTAAGGGTAATTCTAGAAGTTTTATTGTAGCATCAGCTGAGGGCCAACCTAAAGAAGTGCAGCTTTGCACATGCTAGTGTGGAGTACTTGGGGGCACGTGGTATCCAAGGAGGGAGTGGCGGCCAATCAAATCAAAATTAAAGAAATGCAAAGTGGCCTCTATCTTGGAATTTGAGAGAGTTGAGGGGCTTCATAGGGTTGACTGGTTATTAAAGCAGATTCTTGAGGGGATACAGTACCATCACCTAGCCATTGACCGAGCAACTGAAGAAGGATAACTTCTTGTTGGGAAGTAGTGACCCAGGCTTTTGAGCGACTGAAAGGAGCAATGAATGTAGTCCTGGTTTTGGCTCTCCCGAATTTCAATCAGATCAGATCTTTGTAGTGGAGATAGATGCTTCAGGATATGGGTTGCGGGCCGTGCTCATTCAGAATCATAGACCCATAGCTTGCTTCAACTAAGTGCTGTCAGCTAGAGCTAGGCTGAAGTTAGTTCATGAGAGGGAATTGATGACCATTATGTTGGATATTCAGAAGTGACACCCTTACTAGGTTTGCATTTCATTGTTAGGATAGACCTGGAAACTTAAAATACTTGCTAGAGCAACGTTTGGTGATTGAGCATCAGAGGTGGTTGTCCAAACAGTTGGGCTATGATTTTGAGATTCAGTATAGATCAGGTTTGGAGAATAAGGTGGCTGATGCCTTATCAAGATGTGTGGGGGAGCTCCAGGAGATGGCCATTTTAGCACCAGTGATGATAGATTGGGGAGCTATCAAAGAAGAAAGTATGTAGGACAAGCTGAGGAGGATTAAGGAGAATTTGCTGAAAGATGAGAGCAGCCACTCGAAAGAGAGAGAGAGAAGGGGTTGGAGACTCTTATACCAAGGAAGGTTTGTGATGCCATGGACCTTAGTCTATATTCCCCATTTGCTGTAGGAATTCCATATGAGTGAGGTCGGAGGCCATTTTGGGCTGTAGAAAACATATAGAAGGTTTGCAGCAGAATTGTATTGAAAAGGAATTTATAAGGATGTGGAGGAGATGGTAGGTAAATGTGAGGTTTGCCAAAGAAACAAGTACATGATTATTGCTCCAGGGAGATTATTTCAACCATTGACTCTTTCTGACAGAGCATGAGAGGAGGTTACCATGGATTTCATAGAGGGCCTACCATGATCCGAGGGGTTCATGGTGATTATGGTAGTGGTTGATATGTTAAGTAAATATGCTCATTTTTTCCCTTTAAGACATCCCTACACGACCATCACAGTAGCAGCAACATTCATCAGGGAGGTGGTTAGATTGTATGGAATTCCTGAGTCGATAGTTTCAGACTGAGATAAGGTTTTTCTTAGTCTGTTATGTAAGGAGCTATTTAGGCTGCAAGGAACAGTTCTCAAGAGAAGCACCGCTTACCATCCACAGACAGATGGACATAATGAGGTTGTCAATAGGGGATTGGAGACGTATCTGCGATGTTTTGCCTTAGAGACACCACGATTGTGGGCCAAATGGCTAGCATGTGCGGAGTATTGGTAGAACACTTCATATTACTTGTCCTCCCGGATGACCTCTTTTAAAGTGCTATATGGCAGAGAACTACCCCAACCCCCCCCCCCCTCCCACACACACACACAACACTTGGTGCATTTTGGGCAAGGAAGCACCATTCTCTTTAGTGGAGCAGTACTTGGAGAAAAGGGATAAGATGTTAGAGGAATTAAAGAGGCACCTATTGAGGAAACAACATATCATGAAGAGCATGAAGATGCACATAGTAGAGACATCCAGTTCGAAGTTGGGAGAGGATGTTCTTAAAATTGCCACCCTACAGACAGAGGACAGTGGCCTACATGAGGAACGAGAAATTGGCCCCGAGGTATTTCGGCCCCTAAGAGATAGTGGAGAAGATTGGAGCAGTGGCGTACCGTTTGAAGTTACCCTCGACCACCACCATACACCCAGTGTTCCATGTATCATAATTGAGGAGAGCTTTGGGGGAGCATGCAGTTAGTGCGGAGTTACCGACAAAACTGACGGAGCTGGAAGTGATATTGGAACTATTGAAGCTAAAAGGGGTGAGATCAGGTAAAGGGGAGAACAAAGAAATGCTGATTAAATGGAAGGATCTACCCGACTTTGACACCACTTGGAAACCGTATGAGAGGATAAAGCATCAATTTTCTTCATTTTATCTTGAGGACAAGGTGAGTTTTTGGGAGCGGGGTAATGTTAGACCGACCCAAGGACCAGCAGAAGTTTGGCTAGGGCGGCTGCGTGGATGGGGCCGACGCACTAATGAAACTTTGGGTTGGAGGGAAAATTTAAATTAAGATCTGTTTAGGGATTAATGAATTGTCTTTTTGCTTTAAGTCATTTTCTTCTTGCTAGGGTTAGGGCTATCTTGAATTAAATCTGAAATTTGAGATCCTTGTTAGTTGTTTTGGACTCTAGACTTCATCTAGAGATTGGAGAGCTAAATCTTCCTCTCGAATTGAAGATTCGTTGTACCGGGTTGCTTCTTTTCATCTCTTATTGAATTTCAAGTGCTTGCCTTTGTTTTTTCCCTACAAAGTTTGTAAAATCTGCTTGGTGTTTGCTGAATTTCTTTGAAATTCAACACTTTTTCTCTACTTTGGCGGCTGTTTCCTAACAGAGAGCCAAAGGAGTGATTGCTATTTATAGAAAAGAAAATTATTGAAGTTTGAGAATGGGAGTAGAGAAACAGGTATGGATGCCCGCTAAGTGTCTTGAACCTTTTTATCCTACGGCCAAGAGAATTTTCAGGAAGAACTCACTCAAATTTTGAAGAATCCTGTTAACTGGACAGATGGAATCCGGTCCTGCAATGCAGGCCGCGCTTGTTTTTTTTCCCCTCTAGAAGCGACAAGGCAGAGTGGTGGGAGAATCTGCACCAGGATGCTAGATGTAAACACCCACCCAAATTACCCTGTATTGGGTTCGGCTTGCTGGAATTCAACCATGCACTGCTGGCCAAACCTTGTTTTCTCAAGAAATGCGTTGAAACCACTATGCTAGAGGGAAATTCAGCCGCAAGATGGAGGGAATATACATGAAAAGGTGATAAGAGATCTTGGCAATCAAGCTCACCTCAAATTAGGTATTCCACCCTATTCTCAAGATTAACCCGAAACAAGTTCTCTTAAATAAATCGCCTTCCTTGAAAAGTAGAAGAGTTATTTGTAAGCAACTATAAGGCAAAAGATGACAATAAATTAATACACTACCCTTATATAAAAAAATAAATATGGACATAAATAAAGTAAAATAAGAGGAAAAGAAAACGTCTAAATAACTTTCAAGATTGAAAAGCCAACTAACATAAAACCCTATTATGCTCCCTGAGTTAGGGAAGACTCATCCTCGATGTCTTGATCTTTTTCAGAGCCATCCTAAGGTGAAAAATCTGTTATATTGTAGGTGGCTAAAACATTCATATTCTCATGTAATTCAATCGTATAGGCATTCTCGTCTATTTGCGTGACAACTTTAAAATGCCCATCAGCTTTTTGTTTAAGTTTTGCAAAAGTTCCATGTAAAATGACTCGTTATGTAAAAGAATCCAAATCTAGTCATATACTTTAAAAGAAGCAGGGGTACGAGATTTGTTGGCTTGCTTATGATATTGAATGTTTCTTTTTTTAATAATCTCATGAACTTGTAATTTTTTTATTTATGTAGTTTATTTTCCCCATCAATATTATATTTTGAAGAGTTTGACCAAACTCTTACTTTTATTTTTACTTGAGATTTTGGTGGTTTTTTATTTTTAATAAATTCTTTATTTAATTTGAAGGCCAATGCAATTTAATTTGTATTTTTTGATTGATTGATTTATATATGATTTTTACAAATGCAGCCTAATGAGTTGAATTAAAAATTTAAATAATTAGGCAATTTTTTATTTTTGATCAAAAGCAATTCCAAAACACTTAAAATCATCACCAGAGATCATGAGTGAACTCTACGATTGCAAGAGTGAGATCATTTGAAAATTTATCTATATTTTAAATTATTTTATTTATTTATTTAATATATTTTCTTTAATTATAATTAATATTTCTTTTTAAAGTTTTTGATGGGACTTTTATATTTCATTGAAAGTTTATTGAATTTATGAATGATTGAAATTTACTTTGTATTATTTTGATTTATTTTGAATTTATAATGATTTATTAAAGATCCTAGGTTAATTATACAGGGTGAACTATGATGCACCGACACGAACACAACGACACGGATACAACACGACAAGGACACAGGGCACATCAATTATTAAAAATATAGGATAAGGACATGGGTTAGACATGGTTTAGTAATTTTTATTTTTTTAAAATAGTGTAAAAATTGAATAAGCATAATATTAAAAATAATTTAGAAATAATAAGTCATTTAACTAGAATTTGTGTTTAAAATGATTAATATTAGGATGTCGAGAGTTGGGGATCGATGTCGTGTATCAGGCATCGAGAAAGGAGACGACTATGCTGTCGAGAGTTAGGAATCGATGTTATGCACTAAGTATTAGGCATCAATGTCAAGAGGGCGTTTGTCGTCGATGTTGAGAGGGTGTTAGTCGTCGATACTAAGAAGACTTCAAACATAGATGAGATGTCAAGTTGTGAGTGTAGAAATTGCTAGCGTCGACCATCAATATCAAGACAGTGTCAGACTTTGATATTGAGATGATTTTGAAATGTCAATGTTGTAATGATGTCAGAAGTCGATGTTGAGATGCCATTGGACATTATTATGAAACCAAAATCACGACCTGTTAAAGAGAAATGAAAATGAGAATATTTGATGAATGGGTATTGATTGCGAGCAATTGATTTGGTGTTGTGGATAGGAAATTAAAATTTTAGTTTTTATATTTTAAATAAATAAAAATTTTAAAAAGTTTATAAAATATTTAATACACGCGTGCCTAATTTATATTTAATATTTTTTTAATCGGATATGCTTTCAGCGTGTCCAACACGTGTTAGAGGAGTGTCGGACGCTTGTCGCGTTGGATAGGTATCGAACACTGCAAGCCATCATAGATGGTGAATTAGGGTTCACTAATTAACAAACCAAATGAACTCCAAATCATTTGAAATTTAAACCACAGGCTAATTAAAACCCAAGGTTCAAACCAAGAAGTTTGAAGCCATGAAGGTCTTGTCATATATTAATTTTTTCTCCTCTTGCTCAAGATTATCTTCTACTTCATTTCTTTCTTAGGTGGGACTTCTTCCACTAAAGAGGCATTGAACAATTTGACGTGATTTGCCCAAACCCTAAGCGTCTAAAGCATTTTATTAGAGTGTTCTTGTTATTGGACATGTTAGCCTTATTATTTCCTTATGCTTGTGATCATTTGGGATATTATTTTTTGGAGGGTCTCGAGGTGTATAATCATGGGATTCCTTACCAACTCTATGAAAATCTAGTCCTAGGCCAGAATAAAATGATTTAATATGGAGTTGTTCTTAAACCCTTAGAGCTGGTTTGTTGACGTCAGATAAGGTCTAGTATTACTGTAACTCTATGATATTAGCAATGGCAGAATGTAACCTACTTATGAATCGGGCAATAGCATACTCCTCGGGTTCGACAATACCACAATTTTTAATATTAATTGCTCAAATTCAAAAATATGCTCTTCTATGGGCAAAGTTGTTAAAACTTGTATAATTTTATAATGCATCTTTTTAAAATAAGATGATAAATATCTTTTTTGTAATTCTTTTTCCATCTGGCAAATTTATTTTTACCCTCGCTCGTTATTCTTCTTTTAAGATTTTCCCACAGAAATGGAGACAATCTTCTTTTAACTGGTTGGCAGCTAGTTTTACATGCCAATATGTAGTCATTTTTTTATATTCAAATGTGCACTCCACTATATTTGGTCAATCTATGAAACCATCAGGATTTAACCCACTCTAAAAATCTGTAATGTTGATCCTAACCCTAAATTCTTGATAATGCCCTATAGGTTCCCTTCTATGATAAGGTTTATCTTTTTCAGATGATTCTTGAAACACTTGATGAAAAGTGTTTTTCATTTCACATTCTATGTGGTGGTCATCTAAATAAAAAGAATGATATTCTGGGTCATGCCTTTCATAAGCCACTAACCTAGTTTGTAATTGCTTAATTTCATGGCACAAAATCTTCCCATAGCAAATTCTTGATGTTAGCAAGGTTGGTTTCTCCTGAGAGGTACCTAGGATTTTGATCCCAAAATTTGACACCGAACTCAAAGATCAGATAATCTTGAACTTATTTCTCTAATTATAACTAGTTCCTTAAACCTTGAAACACAACAAAAAAGAAAAAAATTAACAGCTAAGGTGTATAGAAATCACCAAAGTTCTTAAACTTTGCAGAAGACTATTACAAGACAAGTCTAAAAGGTGTGCAAGAAAAGAAAATATAGTACAATAATATTGTCCAAAAATAGCTGCAGGCTTAATGATGTAAGCAAACTAGAAAGAAAAGCCAAGTTGGAGAACAAAAGGACAATAAAATCAAACTTGATTCACTTTAACTTGCAAACATCCAAATAAACATCCAGATAAACAAAAAGTCAAATCAAATGAAATAAAATTATAACATAAAAATGCTATCCTCAGAACAAATGTCAAGCGGTTTCCTCACATGCAATGAGAGTAGGAAAATATATATGAAAAATAGTGCTTAAGCTTGCAAACCGAGGGTCCACCACTGCAAAGGGGTCCAACGTTCTACCAAACTCCTCCGACAAATGTCTCCAAAATCAGGTAACCAACAACTTCTAAATGCTTTAGAAGAAGGATACGGGTGGAGTGGAACTTCCGTAGAGAAAAAGAGATTAGAAGCCAAGATGAAATAGAGAGGAGGAAAGAGGGTGGAACTAGCTCTCAAGCTTTTCCAAGAGAAGAAACTCTCAGGTTTTTAGCAACTTCTTTCAAGTTCATCAACACCCTTTCCATGACAAAATCCTCTTATATATATAGCCAAAAAGGGGAGTCAAACAGCCAACATCAACCTCCAACCAAACCAATCAGGTAAGGGGAAGAAGAAGGGCCAAAAGACACCACAAAATTGCTCCCAAAAAACAGCACTGAAAACGGTTTGGAGAAGCCATGGGACACAGCCAGGGAACACGGGAACACAGCCAAAGAGGGACCCGAAGAGCCAACACAGGAGACGGGACAGAGAAGTCACGGGAAAGCAGCCAGGGAGAAAACCGAAAAGACAACCAGCCCACATCAATAATTCACAAGGAAGAAACCAAGGAGATATAAGAATGGGAAGAAATAAGCTCCACTCCACATACCTTTATGAATTTATGAGCTAGGAAGTGCAATTATACCATCAAATAATGAGCTAAACATCAGCTCAAGCATTAATGAGCTAGCACCAAGTAGATCTCAAAATTTCAGCTCACAACTAGAGAATCCAAATCCCATCCCGAGAGCAGCCAAAGGCATAAACCGAGAAACAGCAAGCAGCCCAAGGACAAAAGGACCCAAATGCTAGCAAACCCAAGCCTTGCCATGCCCAAGCACATTCTACCATGATCATTGGATGTTCTCCATCATTGGATAGCTTAAAAAACATAAAACACAACTAATATTGTTCAAATTACATCAAAATAAAATAAACCAAAATGTAAATGCATCAATTCCCCCCTGGTGGTAGAATCTCATCTCTTGAAGAGAAAGCTTCCACAATCTTTTTATAAAGATCCTAATGACATTTCTTCAACTCATTGGCATCCATCCAAGTACAATCTGTCAAAGGGCGATTCTTCCATTTTGCCAAAAACCTCATGTGCTCACCATGTCTAGTTTTAGTAACTTTGACATCAATAACATCTTCAACCTATTCATCATTATTTAAAACTGATGTGGAGAGTCGCAAAGTTTTAATTTCCACATGATCTTCATAATTTCCTTCATATAAAGAAAGGTCAGAACATGAAACACAAGAGAAGTGACAAAAGTAATTGGAAGATCCAAGAGATAAGCATTTGAGCCCAATTTTCGTAGAATATGAAAAAGGCCCAAATTTATTCCTGCTTAATTTTTCAAAAGTACTAACAGTTAATTGTTGGCGACGAAAGTAAGCCATAATCAAATCTCCCTCTTTGAAATAAACTTCCCTCTGATGTTTGTCAGCAACAGATTTGTATTTAACATTAGCCATTCGAAGTTTTTCAAGGACTTGCTGTTGGACAGTTTTGATATGGTCAAAAGTTTCAGAAGCTTCAGCACTAATTTTATTCAGCAAAGGCAAACAATTTCTATCTAAAATGTGAGATATAGGTTGACCATAAATGATTTCAAACGGAATTTTACCAGTGGAGCAATTAATAGAATTATTGTATGCAAATTCAGCTTGGGGAAATATCAAATCCTATTGGGATGATTTTTCTACATCAAGGCATCTCAGTAAATTTCCTAAACTTCGATTGACAATTTCTGTTTGCCTATCAGTTTGTGGATGATATACACTGCTAAATTAAAGAGTGGTTCATAATTTTGCCCAAATTATTTTTCAAAAATGACTCAAAAATTTATTATCTCCATCAGAAGTAAAATTGCAAGGAATACCATGAAGACGAACAAATTTTTTAAAGAAGAAGTCAGCAATATATGAGACATCAGAAGTTTTCTTGCAAGGAAAAAAATGTGTCATTTTGCTAAAGCGATCCACAATCACAAAAATAAAATCAAACTTTCTAGCAGTAACAAACAACCCTAAAACAAAATCCATAACAGATTTTGGAATTGGCAGACGAGTATAAAAACCAGTATTTTGAGAAGTTCCCTTAAAAGCCTAACATATTTTACATTGTTTTACCAGCTTAGCAATTTGTTTTCTCATATGAGGTCAGAAAAATTTCTCCTCAACCAATGCAACAGTTATTCCTTGCCCAAAATGTCCACCCAATCCCCAACTATGATATTCATGCAAAAGTTACTCTCTTAAAGAATTTTCGTTATGCAAAGTCTAGATCTCTTAAACAAAAATCCTTGATGAATAACAAACTGAGCAAAAGGATCAGTTTCAGAAGCAAGACAAAAATCCCAAATACTCTTAAAATCAGGATCACTCGCATAAGTATCTTTCAAAAAATCAAAAGAAGTGATACTTGGGTAAACAGTTGCCAATAAATGAGATCTCCTGCTTAAAACATCAGCTACCTTGTTTAACACACCAGTTTTATGTTTAATATGAAAAGTATTCTCTTGTCAAAAAGAAATCACTTAGCATGCCTTTTATTCAAAAAATTTTTTAGAGCCCAGAAAACGTAATGCCTCGTGATCAGTATTTAAAATAAATTCCTGTTGGATCAAATAACATCTCTAGAATTTCAAAGCTTGAATAATAGCATAAAATTCCAAGTCATAAATAGAATATTTGGATCGAGCATCATTCAGCTTTTCACTAAAATAAGTAATAGATTTTCCCTCTTGACTAAGACAGCACCAATACCAACATGAGAAGCATCACAATCAACTTCAAAAATATTTTCAAATTTTGGTAAGCTATGAATGAGAGTTTGACTCATTTTTGCCTTAATGATTTTAAAAGTTTGTTCAGCCTGAGGTGTCCACCTAAATATCTCCTTTTTCAAACAATCAGTAATAGGAGCAATTAGAGAACTTAAGTTCTTAATAAACCTTTGATAAAAAGAAGCGAAGCCATGAAATCCTCTCACCTCACTTATGTTCTTAAGAGTGGGCCAACTTTTAATTGCCTCAATTTTTAACGAATCAACTTTCATCCCCTTGGCGGAAACAATAAAATCAAAAAATGTTAAGCTCGAAGTCATAAAGGAACATTTTTTAAGATTGATGTACAACTTTTGTTCCCTTAGAGTTTGCAACACTTGCCTCACATGATTAAAGTGCTTAGGAGGGTGAAAACCATAAATCAAAATATCGTTGAAATAAACCACAACAAATTTTCCAATAAAATGTCTCAAAACATGATTCATAGTTCTCATAAAAGTGCTCGGAGCATTCAAAAGCCCAAATGACATCACAATCCATTCATACAAACCTTCTTTAGTTTTAAAAACAGATTTTCATTCATCCCCAAATCTTATTCTAATTTGGTGATACCCGCTTCTCAAATTAATTTTGGAAAAGATTTTAGCACCGATTAACATATCCAGCATGTCATACAGTCTAGGAATATGAAATCGATATTTAATGGTGATTTTATTTATTTCCCTATTATCTAAACATTTTCTCCACGTTCCATATTTTTTAGGAGTTAATAAAACAGGCACAATATAGGGACTTAAGCTTTTTTTAATCAAACCAACTCTTTTTTAACAAATCAGTCACTTGCTTAAAAAGTTCAGCATGCTCAGTTGTACTCATCCTGTAATGAGGAAGGTTGGGCAAAGTGGCTCCAGGTATTAAATCAATATGATGCTGAATATCTCTCGTCGGTGACAAACCTATAGGCAATTCCTCAGCTGATATATTAGAAAACTCATCAATTAAAGGTCGAATTTTTTTAGGAATTTGAAGAATATAATCAGTTTCCTTTCCCAAAACCAAGTAAGCTACCTTAGAATATTTCAAATTATTTGCGTTCAAAAGCAGTTCAGGAGTGTTTATTTTTGCAACCTTGTTATTTTTAGCAGGCGAATCAGGCACATGTTTTTGAGAATAGAGAGTGAACTTCTTATTATTTTGAATCAAAGTATAAGTGTTATTTTCTCCGTTGTGAATGGTTTTGTAATCAAATTGACAATGTCGACCCAACAAAATGTGGCAGACTTCAAGAGGCACGACATTACAAATAACTTGATCCTTAAAAGAACTCCCAATTTTTAAGTTGACAGAACATTGCTTTGTTATAGGTACTTCACCCTTTCTTTGAATCAAGAGATTTTATAAGGCTTGACAAGTGGTTTGGATTTTAACTTTAGCTTATGAACCATAATTTGTGACACAAAATTTCACGAACTTCCACTATCGATCATAAGAGTAAAAATTTTCCTTTGACCGTGCAAGTTGTCTTGAAAATGTTTCTCCTAAGCCACCTATCCCCGTTGTCAATTTTAGTTGTTAAGACTTCTCGTATTACCAAAAGCTCTTCACTTTCATCTCCCTCAACATCAACTTTCTCTAATTCAATGTCATTTTCAGGTTCAAATTCGTTTTCTTCTTCTTCCTCTTTCTATTCATTGTTTTCAATGAAATTGTTTCTTGATGGGTTATTTTTTTACAAGCCGCAGAAAGATGACCATAAAGCTCACATTTATAGCATGATCCAATTAATCTAGGTTGTTCAGAAGGTTTAGACCCCATAATTCCCTTTCCTTTATCCGTATTTTGATTTTTAAAAGACCTCACTTTCACACCCGATGTTCCCAGAGAAGTTTGAGATTGATTTTTAACCCCGACAGTTGGTCGTCGTTTATATGTTTCCGTTATCTTGTTATGACCCCTTTCCCTTTGATGTTGCTTTTCAAGTTTTAATGTCATACGAGAAGCCTCATCAATTTTAATTACATGATGCAAATTCAGTTGATCTTGGATTGTCTACTTAAGACCGTTGATATACTTTGAGACAGTTTTTTCTTCTGACTCATCTAAGTCATTTCTCGATTGAAGTTTGTAAAATATTTAAGTGTATTATTCAACAGATTGATTTCCTTGTCGCAAATTATTAAATTCTTGAAAGAGTGTTCGTGCGTGATCAGATGGTAAGAATTTCCCTCTTGTTTTTTTTTCATTCGTTCCCAGTTTTGTATTATCTCTTTTCCACGCCTAAGTCTATTGTTTTGTAAGTTTTTCTACCACGTAAGAGCAAGATCAGTGAGTTTTAAACTTGCAAATTTTACTTTTTTGTTTTCTAGAATTTCTTTCTAATCAAATAATTGATCCATTTTTTCTATCCATTCGAGGAATAGATCAGGTTGTAATTTTTCCTCGAATTTGTGAACATCTATTTTAATCTCATAATCTCAGTTTCTTTGTCGCCTATTTTGGTTCTTAGGGATTTTTTCGCTTTCAGATGTTTGGACATTATGTTGGTTGACATTTAAATTAGCAAGAGTATTAGCTATTTCATTCATTTGATTTTGCAAATCTGTTAACTGTTGCATCAAATTTTTCCAATCCCTCGGATTATTATCCATCTTAGATTTCAAAAGAAAAAGACTCATCAACCAAGGATATTCTAACTTGCTCTGATACCAAACCTGATATAAGCAAACTAGAAAGAAAAGTCAAGTTGGAGAACACAAGGACAATAAAACCAAACTCGATTCACTTTAACTTGCAAACATCCAGATAAACGAAAAGTTAAATCAAACGAAACAAAATTATAATATAAAAATGCTATCCTCAGAACAACCGTCAAGAGGTTTCCTCACATGCAACGAGAGTAGGAAAATATATAAAAAATAGTGCTTAGGCTTGCAAACCGTGGGTCCATCATTGCAAAAGGGTCTAACGTCCTACCAAACTCCTCCGGCAAATGTCTCCAAAATCAGCCAACAAAGAACGTCCAAATGCTCTAGAAGAAGGATACAGGTGGAGTGGAACTTGCGTAGATTAGAAGAGATTTGAAGCCAGGACGAAATAGAGAGGAGGAAAGGGGGTGGAATAAGCTCTCAAGCTTTTCCAAGTGAAGAAACCCTCAGGTATTTAGCAACTTCTTTCAAGTTCATCAACAACCTTTCCATGACAAAATCCTCTCATATATATATAGCCAAAAAGGGGAGTCAAACAGCCAACATCAACCTCCAACCAAACCAATCAGGTAAGGGGAAGAAGAAGGGCCAAAAGACAACACAAAACTGCTCCCAAAAAACAGCACCGAAAATGGTTTGGAGAAGCCACGGGACATGGCCAGGGAAACACGGGAACACTGCAGAGAGGGACTCGAGGAGCCAACACAAGAAACGGGACAGAGAAGTCACGGGAAAGAAGCCAGGGAGAAAACCGAAAAGACAACCAACCCACAACAATAATTTACAAAGAAGAAACCAAGGTGACACAAGAATGGGAAGAAACAAGCTCCACTCCACATACCTTTATGAATTTATGAGCTAGGAAGTGCAATTATACCACTAAATAATAAGCTAAATATCAGCTCAAGCATTAATGAGCTAGCACCAAGTAGATCTCAAAATTTCAGCTCACAATCAGAGAATCCAAAGCCCATCCCGAGAGCATCCAAAGGCCCAAACCGGAAAACAACAAGCAGCCCAAGGACAAAAGGACCCAAATGCTAGCAAACCCAACCCTTGCCATGCCCAAGCACATCCTACCATGATCATTGGATGTTCTCCATCATTTGATAGCTTAAAAAAACATAAAACACAACTAATATTGTTCAAATTACATCAAAATAAAATAAACCAAAATATAAATGCATCAATTCCCCCCTAGTGGGAGAATCTCATCTCCTGATGAGAAAGCTTCCACAATCTTTTTATGAAGTGTTGGACTTCATTATGATTTCTCACATCTCACCTTAAACTGGGTATTTCACCCTATTCCTCGGGATAACTTGAAAAATTCTCCATAAAAAAGAAAAAGAAAAATCCCTTCTCTCTAAAGAATAAGAGGTATTTTTAAACAATTATATGATAAAAAAGAACAACAAATTGCTACACTTATCCTTAGGTAAAAAAAGAAAAATATGGACATAAAATAAAATAAAGATAGAAGAAAAAGAAAACACCTAACTGAGAAGATTTAAAAGCTAACAAACATAAAACCCTGTATCTTATATTGCATTATCAGAACAAATTTAGGCGGTGTTGAGACTCATCATGACTATTTTTTGCCATGGCTCAGCATATGTTGATTTCTTTAATTTTTAACTTCATTTATTATGTCATTTTAAATAGCAGAGAAGTCACTGCTATTGCCGTCTACTGGAAGATCTTGTGAATGTCTGGGCTTATCATAGTGGCAGACGAATGTTTTACCTGGAACCAAACTCCGGCAATCTTGAAGAAAATCATCCCATCGGTGAACGGACAATGTGGGCGAAATATTTCAGCCCTGCATTGATTAAAAACATGGATGAGGATTTGGCAGAGGAAGCTGATGACAAAATGCATCCTAATGAAAGATGGCTCTGGCCTTTAACTGGAGAAGTGCATTGGCAGGGGATACTGGACAGAGAAAGGGAGGATAGATACAGGAAAAAGATGGAGAAGAAAAGGAAAATTAAGGAAAAGTTATTAGATAGGCATAAGTATGGATACAAACAGAAAGCTCTAGGAATTCCCTAGTCTATATTGGTATATAAATGAAAAAATTTTGCTAGGATATTCACGGATCTGCTAGCATATTCTTTCCCACAGTTAGCTCTTACCTCTGAAAAGAATGTAGGTAATTTGCTTCCTATATGCTGTAATTTCCTATTAATTTATTTCTTTTTCTTTTAATTATATTTCTTTTATCAGCTAAACAGCAAAAAAATCATCATTTTTATATTTCTCATTTTAACTGCCGCTGGTGTACTTGGTGGACATTCAAATTTTCTATGAGATGTTACTCTCGAAATGGGAGCGTTTAAGCACTTTTTTTTGAACGTTTCCTGTACTTTGTGTTTGGTTTATATGTTAGTTTACATTGTGCAAGTTTTCTATCATTTTAATATGAAATGAGTAGGAACTAAATGATGCTGATAATTTTATTTTTTTTCTGTTGGAATTTCATTATTACTGTGCAACTATTTTAATGCTAGAAATGATTAGCATGGCTCAAAAGAATGTTAGGGATAATTGATTAAGGCTTCATTTGAGATGATTGTCTTATTATTTTTTATAGCAGTTTTATAGTACGAAAATTAAATTTTTTATATTTGAAATCTGTTTTAAGAAGCAGTAAAAAAGCCATCTTCAATGAATCCTAAATTGTGAGCTTAGTGCAAAATACGCATTGTTTCTGTCACGAAAAGATTGTATAGGAAGTAGTAAAATAGTCTGATGATATAGAAATAAAATAAATTCATACTTTTCTAGTATTATGATTGGATATCTTCTAGCTTTATTCTTTTTTTATCTCAATACTGTTATTTTCATCATGTTTAGTGATTGACTGAATAATAAACAAAATTGCTTTCGTAACTATTATTATATTTCGTTACTTGTAGCTGGTTGGGGTTGCAAGCTTTGCTTCGTCTCAAATTATTATCATCTCTAACATGATTTTTATGTGATCTCTACGCATGAAAGATTGTCATTTACTCCTGAGAATAGATAGAACATATCATATATATATATATATATATATATATATATATATATATATATATATATATATATATATATATATATATATATATATATATATATATATATATATATATATTGTTTTTAATAATTTTGCTTTGTAGGTATATTTATTTTACTATAGCTTTTTTTATTTAAAAAATTTATGTTATAATAAATAATCTTTTTGCTACAAGATCAAGTAGAGTACATTAACTATAAGAAAGTTATAATTTTACTCAATGAAATGAAAAAAAATTATTATAGTCTAAGCTAATTATTAATGGAGGCTCGGAGCTATGAGTCTTATTGGCAACCTTTTGTTTCCACAACCATATCAAGAGGAAACCATTGCCTAGGAGGCTAGGATCATGAGAAGAGCTCAATAATTTTTTTAAAAAAGTTTTTTTTTTATTATTTTATTTATTTAATTTACTTTTTTATCATGAGAAGAGCTCTTTTTTTTTTTCTCATCATGAGAAGAGCTATAATTTTTTTAACAATTAATCAATTAATTTTGATTATGAGAAGAGCTCTATAAAACACAGCATAATAGGAGATTAGGTTTGGAGGTTTCTTGGAAAAAAAATCATAATTATTGAACGGAAAATATGAGGGTAAGATATCTAATGTTAGAAGCTATTATGAATAATAAATGTTCTGATTCCATTGAATAAATAATACTTTTATTGTTTATTAGACAATTTGATGCCATATCTTAGGATTTTTTGTTTGGTTTATTTATTTAATCCTAACAAAAAATATATGGTATGTTCGTTAAGTTTATAGGATTGAACTTAAATCACTCCTTTTTTTTTCTTTTTCTCTTTTTTTTTCTCTCTCTATTTTTTAGCATCTACTTGGGACAACTGCAACAATCTCTAAAAAATTAAAATTTTTTAAATTTTTTGTTAATTATATTTTTCCCTAAAAAAATCAAATAATAAGTTTATTACAATTATCATACTTGAAAAATTTTAATTGTCTGAAAATTTCTCATTAGATAAATTTTAAGAAAACATTAAAAAAGTGTAACCAAAGCCAAATTTCAGAAAAATAAAACTATTAAAAAATTATCACAATTAGACCTTTACTGTCGTCATTTTTGTTCAAATTATCACTGCAACTATAGTCTCAATTACACCACCACTTACCATCCACAAGAGCCACCTCAAAACCCCGCAAGGAGCTGATCTCTCATCTAATTATTTCAATTGCATCCCCAACTTGCTCCAGACGAAACATAGGCTTCATTTGGGACCGTTTTCTTATTATTTTTTATAATAATTTTCTAGCACCAAAAATCTTTGAAAGCAATGGAAAAATAGTAGTTTAAAATTGCCTCAAATAAAACTTTAATTAATATTTTTAATTATAATAATTGCAAATTTTATTAAATTAAAATCAATCTATGATTTATGGAATAAGTTTTTGAAGTTTTTTTGAATCCATATGTGCATTAATCATCTTGCTCCTTCGAGCTATGGGAGTTTGTGTTAAATATACTTGGAAGATCAGCATGAAGATGAGAACATAATGATTTAAGAAGATAAAATGTTAAGGAAATTAATTTATTTGTTAGAATTGCTGAAATGCCGTTTTTTCTTTTACATTATGTTACTTTAATTTATTCTTTAAACTAAAATGCTTGTATTTGTATCAATGTTGATATTTCAAATATATATTTTTTTAAACTTCTGAACGAATTAACATAAATTTTTCTTGATGGAAAGTCTGAGAGTTTCCAAAGTTGAAAGTGTTATATTGTTATCGAAACCAAAATTTTTGCTACTATAAACTAGATACTAAGTATCTATTTAATGAGTAATCTTAATCGAAAGTGCTCTCTTGTTATCTAGAGGGGTAATAACTATAGGAATTTTTATTAGATCCGATGTCTTGACGTAGCTCTACGTTCGAACTCCAGTAAAATGGTGCCACATGCTCTTACTCTTTACCACGCGGCTCGACGACCAGACCCAGACCGGACCCGGGATTGTTATGTGTTGGCTAATTTGTACAGACCGGGGTATTGCTAGGTATTGCTCGATATTGTTCGGCAATAAAGAGAAATACTGTTCTGTGAAGACCAATACCTAGCAATACCGAGCAAAACCCAGGTTTTGCTAGGTATTGCTCGCTATTGGTCTTCACAAAGCTGTATTTCTCATTATTGCCAAGCAATATCTAGCAATACCGAGTAATACCTAGCAATACGCAAACATAACAATCTCGGGTTCCGGTCCAGGTAGGGTCGTCGGGCCGCGCGATATAGCGTAAGAGCACGTGGCGGCATGTTATTGGCGTCCGAACATAGAGCTACGTTAGGATACCAGACCTAATAAAAATTCTAACTATAGGGGCTTGCATCTTTAGGAAACCAGAACTCAGATCTTAAAGTCCTCGCTAATAGGGTGAAATCTCTAGGTATTGTTCTATCTCTTTCTAATATGTCTTCCAAAATTTCCCCCAAAACTTTATCCATTAACTCTCCTCAAATTTTTGGAGTCCACAAATTTCTAGTGTCTCTGATGGAGATGGTTTCACTTTTCATCTTTGACTTGTCAAATGTTTGCATAGTAGTAGAAAAACCATGGTGATTAAGGCGTGACACTTGGATTGCGTTTCCAGGAATTTCCTGCAAAAAGCTCCCAATGGAGAGAAAAGTAACCATTTATTATGATAATAAAGAAAAGAAGTAAATAAGCATCGTATAGTGAACATTGACGTTTGACACTTGGACACTGTGTCCAAGAATCCATCGTCGAGAGGTCCAGGCGAGAATGAAAGTAAGTTTGGAAACCAAAATCTCTAAAAAAAAATTTAGAAAAACAAGTGCGTAATAGAAGGTGTATACTCCCATAGATCTACCTCCAAAAAAGATTAATTTGGGGATTGAAGAGAATATTCATCCAACTTTCATTAGCACTCTCCTACTAGAAGATAAAATTAAAGAGATGAAAAAACTACTTTGTGAATTTAGGGAATGCTTCACCTGGATATATGCTAAAATGCTTAGTTTATCCCTTGATTATGGTAGTTCATAAATTAGTAATTAATCTCGACCCTACATCCACCAAATAAGCTCTAAAGTGAATGAGATTGGAGAATATGTTATTACAAAAAAGAAAATGCTCATTAAAGCGGGTTTTATTCATGAAGAGATGTATATTGATTGGATAGCGAACATTATCCCCAATAAGAAAAACGATCATATTTGTATCTATATCGACTTTCGAGACCTTAATAGGGCATGTTCAAAAGATTACTTTCTGCTTCCAGTGTTAGCATTATTCGTTGATAGCACGTCCAATTACAACATGCTCTCTTTCATAGATGAATCATTGGACTATAATCAAATCAAAATGGTTCTTGAGGATAAGAAACATACATCATTTCATACACCTATTAGTATATTCTACTACACAGTCATGCCCTTTGGCCTGAAGAATACTGGAGCTATATACCAAAGGGAAATAGCAAGCATTTTTGATGATTTGATCCACCAGAAGGTGAAATGATATGTTGATGATCTCATTGTTTAAAGGAGATATCATAAAGATCACCTTGATGATCTTAGGATTGTGTTTAAAAGAATTAAGAAGTTTGATCTCAAAATGAAACCTCTCATATGTGCTTTCAGAGCTTCCTCTTGGAAATTTCATGGGTATGTTGTGTGCCATCAAGGAATTGAGATCGACCCCAATAAAATTAAAGTGATCATTGAAATGTCATCGCCAAAAATTATTTTTCATATTCATTCTTTATAAGGATAACTTGTGTTCATTTGGCATTTTAATTTAAACTTGCATGATAGATGCTAATTTGCAAAGCTGATGAAGAAGGATGTTCGCTTCTAATGGGATAATGAGTGTCAAGAAACCTTTGATTATATCAAAAAGTATATATTAAGCTTGTCTATTCTCACAACACCAATTTTGGAGAATCCTCTCATTATGTATACAACAACATTAGAAGAATCCCTCAAGGTGTTATTGCCACAACATAATGAAGAAGGCAAAGAGAATGCTCTCAACTATATTAGTAGAAGATTGATCAGAGCAAAGATGAGTTATTCTTCTATTAAGAAGCATTATCTAGCTCTTATCTTTATAGCTCAAAAGCTCTTCCATTATATACTTTCTTGCAAGGTCACTCTGATCTCAAAGATCAATCCACTAAATTTCTTAATGACAAGACTTTGGGCCCAAAAAAATTGAGCTTTAGGGCTCTACCATTATATTTGGGGAGAGTTTTAATGGACTAAATTTTGGGGAAAATTTTTAGAAGGCAGAATAGATAGAGATAAGACACACTATAGGAAAACTAATGATTTGCGATGGATTTGCAGTGAGCTTTGTGATAGAATAATTTTTTAACAAAAGTGTGGTAGATATTTTTTGTCGCAGATTTTATGATGGAATTACAGCAGATTTGCAACAAAAAATTAGTCACAAAATTTGTATATATTTTTGATGAATTTTTTTACTACAAATATTTGATTTTCTTGTAGTGACATTACCCAAAGATCAAGAGGCTCTGAAAACCAGGCCGGACAACAAACCGGAAGAAGGAGAGGTTCACGGTTCGACCGGTCTAACCGGGGTCGAACCGGATGATGTAATAAATAATAAATATTATTGAAATTAATAAAATTAACATAATGATAATGTTATCATTTAAAATATGAGACAAACAAATAAACTAAAAAAAATTATGAAACATAAAACTTATATAATTAAGTAAAAGAATTATTTTTAAAATCTCACATAAAAGCAAAAAAAAATCTAAATCTAATAATTAAATGAATTTAAACTCATAAAAATATGATAATTTTAAATTTAAATATTTTTCAAATTTTAAATTTGATTTTTAATTTAAATTTAATTTACATATAGCCATATAATTTAATATAAATTATTATTAATTCATGTTACATATTTAATATAAATTTAATTCTAACATAAGTTTATAATTTTAATATAATTTATTCTTATTTTATAGTATATGATTAAATATATTTTATATGTTTATGTTGTACGCCAAAGTTATTTTATAAATTTATATCTAAAATCATTAATAAATAGATAAAATTATTAATGAAAAATTATTTTTTGTAATGTATAAATAAATAAATTTTTATTATTAATTAATAAATAATTATCATTCACTTCAAAAATAATTAATCAAAAAATCTATTTAAAAATAGATTTTATAGGCATTATTTATGTTATGAACTCATACACACCTCAACCCTTTTCTTTAGTCCCACATTTCTTGGAAACACTTTCTTACTATTGTTTATATAATATTTTGAGTTTCTTTGAATGAAGACCTCACTTGGAGTGGTGGGCAATGTGAAGATTTGAGGGCAAATATTTGAATTAAGAAATGTGTTATAATTTAAATTAAAAGTTTTAAATATATATATTTATTTATTTAAAAAAATATTTAAAATTTGTTGGATTTAAACCGGCCAGTTCAAAAAAATCGGAGCCGGTTCACCTATTCCTCGATTGAACCGGCGGTCCTGGCCGGTTCAGTCCGGCTCAATGCATAAGCAGTTTTAAGAGTGAACTGGACTGGTCTTGTAGCCGGCTCACGGTCAAACCTGTTGAACCGGCCGGTCCAGCCCAATTTTTAAAGCTTTGCCAAAGATTTCACCCTCTTAACAAGGTCTTTATGATCTGAGCTATAGTTTCTTATAGGCACAAACCCCTATAATTAATTAACTATCCCGATAATAAGAGAGCACTTTCAATTAAGGTTTGTAATAAAGCAGATATGTAGTATCTAGTATATAGTAGCAGCATATCTAAATATCTAAAATTAGAAATTTTATCATTTATCACTTAAAGCGAATAATATGAAAATGATGATGAACCCTATCAAAATCCCATGTTTTGTTCTTCCTGGGTAATCATGGTCCCTAGTCTGCTTAGTTAGAGGAGATAGTTGACCCAACCTGACCGAATAATTCTTATGAACAATCATGACTTACTTTATTCAAGGGTATCTTAAAGACATGGGGTGAATATTTGTCTAAGGGATGAATACAAGTCAACCTCAATTAACATAGGGCTTTGTGCCCTATTGATCATTCATAATGATTCATTACTCAATAATAAATAGCCATTAAAACATACGAGCCTTTAACTATGACCATAATACAATTGAGTTATTCGACCAAACCACTAGGTTAGAGTGTCACGATCATATTACTAAACACATGGTGCCTATCTAGCCAAGCCATAGGTTCTTTGTGGAGCCATCTGGCCAAACCACTGATTAGAGCATCAATCATTACTATATCATGTAGAGCCGTGTGGCAAAGATACTGGTTAAAGTGGAGCCATACTAGCCAAGCCACTGGTTAAAGGCCAAATGCACATAGTGGTTATATGTGTAGTTAAATCATAATGTGATATATATGTTAATCTGAGATCTCGTACTTTTAATTTTGATGATAACAAAGATTATTAATTGAATTTTTATTTCTCATAAAATTTGCAATGTATATTTCAAGTATATCATACACCATTTAAGGTCATTCAGGGCCCAAAATTGGGCAGAATAGGATGTGTTGAAAGAGTTTATAGTTTTGATTTTTTTTTATTTTATATTTATTGAGTCTAGTCATATAAGTTGTATGATAATTTAGTGACCATGCACTCATGCAATAACGAGGAAAATTAAGTGTTAAAAAATTTGTGAATATTATACTGTGCAATTTGTATCGTACTGCACGATATGCATAAAATAGTAATTAATTAAACACTTAATTAAAGAAATTTGTTTTTGAACAGATCGTACTATACAATCTACATCATATTGGATGAACTGTAGAAATTGAGTTTCCTACATCTAATCATAAATTAGGCAATAATTAGAAATTCAAATTTTGAACTAATTGTATTATTTGATGATAATTGTAATGGATGATATTAACAAATCTTGCCTAATTTAATGTTGTAATGAGGCAATCAAATCAGAATTAACTAACTCATTAGATCGTACTATATGATGACCTATATGATACTATACAACCCAATTTGATCCCATGATAATAATTAACTGCCAGCAATTATATTTGACAAAAAATCTATTCAATTGAGCTAATCATACTGTATGACTCTAAATATCATACAGGACGACCAGTTCAATTTAGCTGAACTAATCATATAGATCATTATTCATAGTGTATTACTAATAGGATTAAATGAACTAATCATACTATACGATTTCATATTATATTATACGATCAAAAGCGACAAAATTAAAATTTTAGGATTTTTTGAAGCCTTGTTAAAATCTCTCTTATTTGATTCTTAGAGAATCTTAGGCTGTTGAAAAGATTCTGAGAGAGAGAGAGAGTATTATGAGAGGTCTTAAAGCATCGAAGAAGGTGAGGTTGTGTGAGAGGGAGGCGTGTGAGGGGATTCCATACGGTTACTCTAAGTGTGCATGCACCTTGATTCCTCTAGTGGCTTTATTGATTTCTTAGGTTTGCTCTTGGTAGAAAGACTTTAAGGAGATAACCTTCACCAGGAGGGTGAAAAAGCATTACAAGGTACTATGCCTTCACAAGGAGGGTGAAAAAGTGTCTAATGTTCTTTGCTCGCCAGGAGGGTAAAAATATTCTTGTACTCTACCGCATCGGTTTGATGGAAGTGATTCTTGTAAGGGCTTCTCCACCTAGCCGTGGGGGGGGGGGGGGGGGGGGGGGGGTAAAGGAGAGTCACTAAGAGTTAGTGTAATATCTAGAGAGGAGGACTCTGGAGAGTGGATGTAGGTCAAGGTTGACCGAACCACTTTAAATTTTTGGTGTGCTTGTTTCTTGTTGTTTCTCCTTACACATTTAATTTTTGCACTTTAATAATTTATTTTCTTGCAAATCCATGTTGTGAATGTTGTGATGGTTTGGATTAATTTACAAAGAGAGAAATATCTTTTCAAGTTCATCTCTTGAGTTATCTACTAAATAAAAATAAAATTTATTAGTACATTGACTAGCTTTTGCTTTGTTAAATTCCTATTTAAAATTGAAGTTTTGAATTTGGTAATCAAGTTTTCAAAAATAATTTTTGAAAAGAAAAAGTTTTAAAAATACCAATTCACTCCTTATTAAGGTGCCTTGGGCAGTTCAACGAGGCTTAACATCCTCCCTTAAACTTTCATTTATTATCATAGTGGGTCTCTAAATTAGTGATTTTAAAATCCCTTAGAAAAGATCTATTGTCACATCTTGGAAATAGAAATATTGTTGAGGTTTATTATATAACTTTAGGGCTACAAACAAATCAAGCTAAGCCGAGCTTCAATCTGTTCAAGTTCAAGCTTATTTGTCAAAATGGTGCTCAAGCTCGGCTCGAAGCTCGTCGAGCTTCTTAGACATGTGTTTGAGCTCGAGCTCATTTAAAATGCTAATGTTTGAGCTCGACTCGTGCTTAGAATTTAGCTTGTTTAATTTTAAGCTTGCGAGCGGCTCATTGAGCTGCTCATTAAATAACAAAGCATGCTAGAACACAAAATAAACTTTTGAATTTAAAACTAGCCAAGCATCTCAGCTAACATTCCACACATATAACTGTGTAGGCTACCAGCTGCCCACAAATGGTTTCTAGACACATTTCTTTTTATATAGCATTATAATTCTCCTCCAGGCGATGTGGGACAAAACCCTCTACAATTTTTTTTAGTGTTTCCACAGAGGGGGGGGGGAGATAGAGAGAGAGAGAGAGGTATAGGGAGTTTAAAAAATGCAAAATATAGAGAGAGAGGGCGGGCTGGTCTAAGTGGTAATTGAGGCAAAATTTATGATATTTTAAAACTTAATTTTTTTTTTAAATTGAGCACAAATTGAGGTGACAGTGGAAATTTTTAATTCAAGATTTAATAAAATATTTTCAATTTGTTAGATTAATAAAAGTACAAATAAAAAATATGACTAATAAAATTAGTTAAATCTAACATTATTAAATTAGTAAAAATAAATTATTAAATTAGTAGGCTTAATAATATTTATTTTTTAAATTATAATTGAGCTCTAATTGAGCTTCTTAGTCGAGCTCTCATCGAGCTTCTTAGCGAGCTTGTTCACGAACTGAAACAATACTGTTCGTGAATATAAATGAACCAAACAACAAGTTGTTTAAGCTTATTCATTAAGCTATCAAGTATTGATCAAGGGTGTTCAAACTTGGTTGTTTATCTTATCAAACAAACATAAACGAACTCTTATCGAGCCGAGCCACGAGCAGCTCAACGAACGCTCGGTTCATTTGCAGCCCTATATATAACTCATCTACCATTGTTTGACAATATATCTTTTAATTTTTGCAAAGTCTACATGTCTAGTTTTCTATTATAAATTGATTTTTGCATGTCGTATTTGATTCAAACTGGTTATTTTGATTTTGTATCATCATGAATAGCTAATGGAGTAAAAACTGACATTTCTTTTACTTGATGGAGTATTGAGGATAGGTATCTTATATAACTAAACTCTAAATGTTTAAACTATTTTTTATGTGCACTAAAATTTGAATATTATATGCGAGTCTCTACATGACTACTAACAAAGAGATTTGGGATAGATTATGCATCTTGTATGAGGGTACTAATGAAATGAAACAATCTAAATTGAATATTTTACTACATGATTATGAACTCTTTCACATGAAACCTAATGTTACCCTAGACATATACACTAGGTTTTCCCATGTAGTAACATCCCTGCATGCTCTAGGTAGAGAACTTTTAAGCTATGAGAAGTCAACAAAATTTTGTGATGCTTACTTAGTAATTATGATGCTAAGATTATTATTATATGTGAATCTAAGGACCTGAATGTTTATTCTATTGATAATTTGTTAGGTTCGCTAATTGCTTATGAGTAATGTGTGAGTAAGAGATTGCTTGATGTAGGTGACAAGAAGAAGAATATAGCAGTAGCATTAAAAGTCAATGAGTCTGAAAGTGATAGCTCTAGAATTGAAGAAGATGACAATATAGCATTAATAACAAGGTAGTTCAAAAGCTTACTAAAGAAGAAACAAAAGCTTCACTTTGAAAGGAGTAAAGGAAAAGGTTTTAAATCCAATAAAAACTCATATAAAGTTATCTGCTTTAAATGTAGGAAACCAATGCACTTGAGATTCGACAGCCCTAATATGAAAACTTACTTGGCCATGGAGAAGGGTGAGGAAAGCATATCTTCAAAAAGTGGAAGCATATAACACAAAAATTGTTTGGACTCCACCTGAGAATCATTAGGATACAAAGCAGAGGAGGAGGTAACTAATTGGTGTCTAATATCTAATGATAGTCTTGATCACTCTTATCAAGATTAGGTATGTGAACTCACCTATAATATTTTTTTTTTCTATTTCTAAAAAAATGCTTGAATCATTTAAGAAATTAAAGAAACTGCATGTTAGTCTAAATTTGAAATGTTCTAATTTACAAAAAAAAGCATGATAGTCTTAGAACTAAGCATGTTTCTTTAGATAAAGAACATACTTCTTTACTTGATGGGTGTGATGAACTAAAAAAGAAGCATCTTAAGTTAAATAAATTGCATAATTCCTTAAAATCTGAGCATACTGAGTTAGAAGAATCATACAAATAATTAGAAATACTAGCATCTAAACTAGATCATAATGAGCATACATTAAAACTTGAAGTTGATAGCTTTAGAAGTGTAGATGAATTCTTGAGAGAGAAAGTTTAGGCACTTCAAAATAATGAGCCACCACCTACACTAACACAATGGTATAACCTCAAATCACAACATGTATCACACATCCATAGAAGGAGGTGTGGCAAGAATTCACTAATCTTAAGAAAAACAAAAAAGGAATTCCATTGACATATATTTTTATTGACCAATCAAAATTGTCTTCCAGAACCTATAACTGTCTCAAAAGGTCCAATATACATACATTATTGGACCTTTTGAGTCACAGTCAAGAAGATCTATAGGTTAGTGAATCTATTTCTAGGTGTTAGGTGATATTGTTGTGGCATGTTAGGACACATAACCTGCACTTGCACCATACACCGTAGAATGCATCTAGTGTGGAGGCCAAGTCAAGTGCATCACAACATAACATATATATCATTCATTCAAGTTAGCATAAGGAGGAGCCCAAACTCACTTGGGTTCTCAAATCTAACCCTTGATTGACATTTTAGGGGTGCTCATAAAAGGCCTAGTGAGAGCATGTGGTACTTGGACAGTAGATGCTCATGACACATGAATGAAGATATGAAGAAATTCATCACGTTGGAGGCTAGGGTAGGAGGCAAGATTACATTAGGAGATAACACCACCAGAAAATTAGTGGGCTCAGGTATGATTGGCCATATTGAAAAAATTATCATTGAGAATTTATTATTATAGTAGATGGTTTGAAACACAACCTACTTAATATTAGTCAATTATGTAATAAAGGATTTGATATCAAATTTTTTGCTAACAAAATATTTGATTAGTTTAAATGGTAAACTTATTTTAGAAAGAAAAATGATTAACAAAATTTAAATGCTTGATTTAAACTATGTTGAATATTCAAATTCCTTATATTTAAAAACTATTGTTGATGAATACTAGCTATGGCATAGGTGACTATGTCATGCAAGCATGAACACACTTAGGAAGATCACCCAAAAAGACCTAGTTAAAGGCATACCTAAGTTAGATTTCTTTAAGGACTATCTTTGTGATGCTTGCCAACTAAAAAAATATGTCAAATCATCATTTCATCCCATTAAGGCTATTATTATATCTAGGCCACTAGAAATCCTTTATATGGACTTATTTTGACCAGTTAGTACAACCATCCTAGGAGGGAAGACCTCTGGGTATGTGATTGTTGATGATTACTCTAAATTTATGTGAGTTAGATTTTTATCTCATAAAAGAAAATAATTTAAGCAATTTAAGACATTCTCTAAAAGAATTTAGAAGAACTTAATATGTGAAATATCTACTATCCATAGAGACCATGGTGTAGAATTTGAAAATTATATATTTGAATCATTTTTTAAGGTGTTAGGAATATAACATAATTTTTATGTCCCTAGAACTCCTCAACATATTGAGGTAGTTAAAAGAAATAATAGAACATTAGTGGAAGATGTAGAGCCATGCTAGCTGAGTATTCACTCCCTAGATATTTCTAGGTAGAAGTAGTGAACACAACTTCTTATATTCTAAATAGGATAAAGGTTAGAACCAAACTTAATAAGACATCCTATAAATTACTCAAAGGTAGGACACCCAATCTCTCTCACCTTCATGTCTTTGATGTAAGTGTTTCATTCTAACAAATGAAAAATCTCTTCTAGAAAAATTAGACCCAAAATCTGATGAAGGTGTTTTCTTAGGTTATTCTTGTGAAGGTAAAGCCTATAGAATTTTCAATAAGAATACCCTAGTGGTAGAAAGAGTCAGATTGATCTGCTGAGCCTAGGTTAGAAGAAGAAGAAGAATAAGAGCTAAAGGTCACCCAAGGATAAAATCAATTGACCTAGAAAATAGAGTAGAGCCTCATGATCTATTACCTAGAGATTGAAAATATTCATCTAGTCATCATAGGGAACTCATCTTAAGAGATCCATTTATAGGAGTTAAGACTAGATATGGACTTAGGAAAGAGGTTAGTCATTCTAATTTTATCTTTATTATAAAACCCAATAATATAGATGAAGCCATATCTAATGAATTCTTGATCCTAGCTATGTAAGAAGAATTGAATCAATTTGTTAGGAATAATGTTTGGGAATTGGTTAGTACACCAAAAGACTAGAGTGTTGTAGGAACCAAGTGCATATTTAAGAATAAAATGAATGACACTAGAGTAGTAATGAGGAATAAGGCCATGTAAGTAGCTAAGGGGTCAATTAGATTGAAGGTAATAATTTTGAAAAAAACTTTTGCTAGTGTAGCTAGGTTAAAAGACATTAGAGTTCTATTATCTTTTGCTTGCTTTAGAGGCTTCAAATTATATTAGATGGATATTAAGAATGCCTTTCTGAATGTGCTTATATAAAAAATGTTTATACAGAACAACCACCTGGATTTAAAAATTTAACTTTTCCTAATCATATTTATTAATTAAAAAGACATTACATGAATTGAAGCAAGCACCTAGAATTTGGTATGAGAGGCTTATCACATTTCTCCTTGATAGATTCTTTATTAAGAGTAGTGTAGATACAGTCTTATTTCTAAAGAAAATAGGAAATGATTTACTCATTCTTCAAATTTATGTTGATGATATTCTTTTTGGATTAACAAATAAAATTTTAAAAATAATTTGTGAGGAATTTGAGATGAATATAATGGGAGAGCTTACTTACTTTCTTGTATTTAGTGTGAAATAAAGAGATGATAAAACTTTTCTTATTTAAAGTAAATATATCAAGGATATTATAAGGAAATATGAGATAAAGAATGCAAAGGCAATAAATACACACACGAGCTCCACCATTCAATTAGGTAAGAATTCAAATGAAAAATTAAAAGATCGAAGAAGTGTAGAGCGATAATACGATCACTTCTATATTTGAGTGCTAGTAGACCTGATATAATATTTAGTGTATATCTCTATGCTAGATTTCAAGCTGTTCTTAAGGAATCCATATGATTGCAATTAAGAGAATTCTTAGATACGTTCTAGGAAACCAAAATGTAAGTATATGGTATCATATACATAACTCTTCCTTTTGAAATCATTGTATATTTAATCTCTAACTTTGCATGATGTAGGGTAGATAGAAAAAATACCTCAGGAACCTATCAATTCATAGGGCAATCATTAGTGTCTTGGTCTAATAGGAAGTAAAATTTAGTAGCCCTATCCACCATAGAGCTATAATATATAGTTGTAGGAAGTTATATTGCTCAAGTCTTATGGCTGAAGTAATAGATCTTGGATTATTTATTGGCACCATTCTTATCATGTGTGACAACATTAGTGCCATTTACATCTTTAAATACTGAATTCAATACTCCTGAACTAAACATATAGATATTATGTAGCATTTTATTAGACATTAGGTAGCCAAGGGAGATATAGAATTACATATAGAGCTACTAAAGTTGAATTAGCAAAGATTTTCAAAAAACCCTTAAATTATGACACCTTTAGCACCTTGAAGACTAGTCTAGGTGCTATAGATATTCATACTTGATTTAGGGTGAAAGTAAGATCATTAATTATTTATAATCATTTACTTTTTGTGTGTACTTAAATATGTATTATATTTTATAATTTATGTTCATATGTTGTTTATTTTTACTTTGTTCATTTTCATTTATTTTTAGTATGTAATTATTTGCTGTCATCACACATCACCCACCTTTAAAAAAATAGAAAATTAAAAATTTGTTCACATCGTACTGTAGGATCCACTATTCATACTGTATAATCCACATGTTGATAGCCATTGAACAAATTCAAATTGATCGATATGATAATAATTGCACTATCATACTATGCAAACATCTATTCATATAGTATGATCCATTAGTCAAAAAGTCATCCAGATGACTCCTCAGGGTGACCGCTTTTTCAAAGTGAAAGTTCTCTGATGGCACTAGAAAGTTCGTTAGGGATGTTAAGCCCTATAGACCTGGCCCAAGGCTAAATAAAGAGAGAGGTGAATTGGAAAAGAAGAATCTTTAAATCAAAACACAAATCAAAATCACCACAGAAATTAAAGTGTGGAAAGTAAAATGCGGAAGCAATAAATAGAAAGAACACACCGAATTTATAGTGATTCGGTCAAACCTTGACCTAAGTCCACTCCTTGGAGGCACCCTCCAAGTATTGCACTAAAACAAGTGTCTCTCCTTTAGCCCCCATAGCTAGGCGGAGAAGCCCTTACAAAATCACTTCCACCTTCCCCGATGCGGCGGAGTCGTCGGGTCTTTTAACACCAAAGAGATCTTCTTCTTTGGTGAACTTCCCTCGAGACAAGCCTTGAATCCGACGGCATTGTGATGCAAGCCTACCGGAGCAACCGTGTGAAATCCCCCTCCACACTCCCTTGAGTCCCCCCTCATAGGATCTTCTCCCTCTCTCAGACTTTACCCGTTCCTCACTCCCTTTCAAGCTTTCTCTTCAAGTTTTCCCCACAAGAACGAAGCTATAATGGCTGCCAAAGACACTTACAAAGTGTCATGTCAAAGCTTAAATAGAAGCTCTCAAAACGAGCTCATTAATGCAAGTTGCTGACATTATCGTCAAAGACGATAGGTATATCGTCCTGGCCGATCAGTACAAATTCAGCTCATCAGCCCGGGATGATTTGGGACAATCAAAAGAAAATTGGTTACATCGTCCTGGTTGATATCACGATCGTCCAGGCCGATTAGTTTAAAACCGATTTCAATCATCCTGATTATCGCCCTGAATTCGAGCTGTCTGATGTAGATCGTCCAGGACATCATTCTAGCCGATCAAGAGATCATCCCGGACGATGTGATCGTATCAATCAACCATTAATGCTTTCCAAAGATACCAGATCAATTTAGGCATAATTGAGTTAGATCATCCTGGATGATAAGAATATCATCCTGGCCGATTTCCTAAAACAAAGAATTCCTAAATTGATTATGGCGGTTGATTCTTTCTGAATTGAGATTATCGTCCTGGCCGATACAGGTATCATCCAGGCTGATCCGTTAATGACGGCTGCCTTAATGAGGATGCCCTAATTAGGGTTTTTAATTTTGGACATATCGTCCAGGACGATATAAATATCGTCCCGGCCGATATTACCAAAAATAAACATCTTATAGGGAACAATAGGAAATCTTCCAAATTACAAATCAACAGATCCCACATCAAATACAACATACTCAAGAAAGCAAAAAGATTACAAACTGACTCAGACCTAGTCTACCCAATCTTGAGCTGATTCCAAATTGCAGTCTGATCGTGTGAACCTGAAACGTTAGTACATAAGATAGTTGTAGAGAAATAAAAATATTTGCTATCATCAAAATCATAAACCATTGATCCGCAACAATCTCCCCCTTTTTTGATGATGGCAAATAATTTTATTTGAAATTTCAAAAAAAATAATTTCTCCTAATCTCCCCCTCACTAGAATAACACTTTTAAAAAATAGGGGAGATAAAAATATTTTTGTTATTTTAAATTTTTGAAAAGAAAAAAAAATACAAATTCAACAGTACGTTCTCCCCCTTTGACATTATCAAAAAGAGAGGAGGTACAAATAAAAAACAAAATGAATAGAAGACAAAAATGTTCCCTGATCTAGTGAAAAAAAATATTCTTAAAATGAGAAAGTTACCTCTTGATTTTAATCAAAAACTTAGTAGAATTGGATTGACAACGCATAGTCCAGAAAAGGTTAAAAATTTAGAATTTGATAATCCAAACTCAAGTTCTTTTAAAAAGGCTCAAAAACTTTTTAATTTAATATCAAAATCAAGGATTAAATTAGAGAAAGAAACAATCATTTTTCAAAAACACATTCCATAAAATATATCTAATAGAAGATCAATGCACGAATTATTGAATGAGGAATCATGATTTTCAAATTCAAGTATCAAAAGTATCAAGGGTTTTCTTAAGCTTTTAAGAAGTATAAGAATGGTAAGCATTAAACTTTTGTGGGCATATTTTATGCCTCTTGACAATTGGTTGGAGCACTGCGCATCTTTTGATACACTTTATGTATTCTATTTTTTTTCAATTTGGCGTCTTTGCGCATTTTTTATTTTTGGCATCATTGGCCAATTTTTTGAAAATGCTCCCTTTCTTAAATCTTAAAAACAAAGGAAAACCCATCTTAGTGACAAAACAAATTTCTTGATTAAAAAAATTATGCGTTAGATTCAATAACTTGTAAAAGATTCCTATGCGATAAATAAAATATAGGGAGAAAAAAAATTTTGTTTCAAAAACCAATTTAAAAGATGAAAAAGATTTTAAATCAAAAGTGGAATAACCTCTTTTAGGAAATAGATATTGAGAGTAAAAAACATGAGTTTCCTCCCTTTGACTGTTTTAGAGAAGTCAAACACAACTTACCAAAAATTTCAAGAAAAAGTAAGAAGTAGATTTTTCATTTTTAGAAAAGTGAATGTGTGTGTTGATCAGAGAAAAAATTTCACGAAAAGAAAAAAAGTTCACGAAAACAAAAATTTCAAAGAATAAACAACACGAAAGGCTTTTAACCATTATCTTTCTCCTAATTCGATGCTATAGAGACCAGATCTGCCCATAAGATTTTTTGCCTCTCATTATTTCCCCAGTTTAAATATTGCTTCGCCTTGCCCTTTTCATTTGTAGGAAGAATTCTTAAATTAGGGCACTGATTTTTCATATGTCCAGGCTTCCTGCATCGAAAGCAAATAACGTTAAAAGAAATATGGACATCCTTACCACTTTTACATTTTTTTTACTTTTGCTTATGCTTTGGTGAGCTTTGTGATTTGCTTGACAAGTCATTGCATTCATTACCAACTAAGCAATCTTTTTCCGTATCTTCAATTTTTAGAACAATCGTTTCACCTACATCCAAAAGTCTTTGACCCAAATTTTGCTCGTAGGCAATGAGTGAGCCAATCAAATTATCAATAGAATAATCATTCAAATCTTTTGATTCACAAATAGCAACAACTTTGGCATCAAATTTTTCAAGTAAACAACGAAGAATTTTATTGATTTTTTCAAAATTTAAAAACTCTTTTCCTAAGGCATGCAATGATTTACAATTTGAATGAACCTAGTGTACATGTCTAAGATCGTCTCATAAGGTTTCATGGAAAATAGTTCAAAATCATGCATTAACAAATTCAACTTGGATTGCTTGATTTCACTAGTGCCTTCGTATATGGTGTGTAGTTTATCCCAAACTTCCTTACCAGTAGTGTACGAGAATACTAATATAAAATCATCAGAATTTAAAGCACAGAAAAAGCAATTTAAAGATTTTGCATTCAATTGAGCATTTACTTGTTCTTCCCTATTCCATTGAATAAAAGGAATAACAGTTTTAACTCCATTAACAATACGTGATGGTGATGAATAACCAGTTAAAATCATATGCCACATGTGAAAATCAATTGATTGCAAGAAAGTAGTCAGGCGAATTTTCCAAAAATTAAAAGGAATATTTTCAAACAAAGGTGGTCTGGAGATTGAATAACCTTCCGTAACATTACGATTAGCCATGGATTAAAAATTCAAAAAGTTTTCAATCTCAGTTTTTATGAATCCCACTCTGATACCACTTGAAAGTGCTCTGATGGCACTAGAAAGTTGGTTAGGGATGTTAAGCCCTATAGAATTGGCCCAAGACTAAATATAGAGAGAGGTAAATTGGAAAAGAAGAATCTTTAAATCAAAACACAAAGCAAAATCACCACAGAAATCAAAGTACGGAAAGTAAAATGCTGAAGTAGTAAAAAGAAAGAACACACCGGATTTATAGTGGTTCGGTCAAAACTTGACCTACGTCCACTCCTTGGAGGCACCCTACAAGTATTGCACTAAAACAAGTGTCTCTCCTTTAGCCCCCACAGCTAGGCGGAGAAGCCCTTACAAAATCACTTCCACCTTCCCCGGTGCGGCGGAGTCGCCGGGTCCTTTGACACCAAAGAGATCTTCTTCTTTGCTGAACTTCCCTCGAGACAAGCCTTGAATCCGACGGTATTGAGATGCAAGCCTGCCGGAGCAACCGTGTGGAATCCCCCTCCACACTCCCTTGAGTCCCCCCTCACAGGATCTTCTCCCTCTCTCAGACTTCATCCGTTCCTCACTCCCTTTCAAGATTTCTCTTTAAGTTTCCCCCACAAGAATGAAGCTAGAATGGCTGCCAAAGACACTTACAAAGTGTCATGTCAAAGCTTAAATAGAAGCTCTCAAAACAAGCTCATTAATGCAAGTTGCCGACATTATCGTCCAGGACAATATGTATATCGTCCTGGCTGATCAGTACAAATTCAGCTCATCAGCCCGGGACGATTTGGGACGATCAGAAGAAAATTGGTTACATCGTCCTAGCCGATATCACGATCATCCAGGCCGATTAGTTTAAAACTGATTTCAATCGTCCTAATGATTGCCCTGAATTTGAGCTGTCCGATGTAGATCGTCCATGATATCGTCCTGGCCTATTAGGAAATCATCATGGACGATGTGATCGTATCAATCAACCATTAATGCTTTCTAAAGATACTAGATTAATTTAGGCATAATTGAGTTAGATCGTCATGGACGATAAGAATATCATCCTGGCCGATTTCCTAAAACAAAGAATTCCTAAACTGATTATGGCGGTTGATTCTTTATGAATTGAGATTATCGTCCTGGCCGATACAGGTATCGTCCAGGCCGATCCGTTAATGACGGCTGCCTTAATGAGGATGCCCTAATTAGGGTTTCTAATTTTGGACATATCGTCCAGGACGATATAAATATCGTCCCGGCCGATATTACCAAAAATAGAAATCTTATAGGGAACAACAGGAAATCTTCCAAGTTACAAATCAATAGATCCCACACCAAGTACAACAGACTCAAGAAAGGAAAAAGATTACAAACTGACTCAGACCTAGTCTACCCAATCTTGAGCTGATTCCAAATTGCAGTCTGATCGTGTGAACCTGAAATGTTAGTACATAAGGTAGTTGTAGAGAAATAAAAATGTTTGCTATCATCAAAATCATAAATCATTGATCCGCACACAAAGATCATCCAGTACATTCATGATCGTATTGTATGATTTGAACACCATTTTTTGTTAATCATCCAGATGATTTAAATTTCCGTGATCATGCTGTATAATCCATATCATACAATACAATGTGATGAAAACTTTATAAATTAGAAGGGATTCTAAGGTTTCACTCACACAATCCTTTTATTCATTCTTTCATTTAGACTTATTCTTCATTCTTCAATGCCTGGAGGAAAGTGCTCTAGGGCTATAATAGATAGTTCTTCTAGATGTTTAATAAACACTCAATTTTACAAAGCCACCAATGAAGATGCTTACCACTAATACAAGGCTGGCAGGATAACACAATCCAAATTCATCAATCAAGATGTCCTTAATTTTTAGGTCATCAATCTATTTATTGGCACTACACTCAACTTAATTCTCACCTTAGAATTTCCCTTCAATGTCGAACTGCTTTTGAATTCTTCGCTAGTCTGAGAGTCAATGGTGAAGGGACATCCCTTCAATCTTTTATCTGTAGGAGACCTATAAAAATCATTTGTGAAGATTTTGACTAATTCCTATATTTCTTTACTACTTGTCTCAAAGCGCACTCCATAGATTTTCTTCCTGAAAATTAAGTTGGTTGTCTCTATTCATATAGTAGAGGCAGTTAAAAAACTAGACTCATCTAGTCTGATACAAACAGTCATTCAGACAAACTATTTAAATTTTGCAAATATATCATACAGTATGTTTGTGAGGTCAACTAGTATGATTTGTTTAATTTCTATGTATTTGTAAAAGATTTTTTGTAGGATGATTAAAGATTATCTCTGTCAATCATCTTGTCCTATTCTCATCACACAGTACAGTCAGTTAATTTTAAGTCGCTCGTCTAGTATGATGTTAACATCATACATTACGATTTGTTCAAAAATCATAAATTTGTTTGGTATGATATTTGGGATGCCCAAATTTCATTTTTGTCAATCGTACAGTATGATCTAGATCATACAGTATAATTAGCCATCAATAATTAAATCATGATTTGATTAACTAACTATGAGGGATAATTTAAATAAAATTTGAAAATATCATAAGTATGACTAATTCAAAAATTATTTTTGAATTTCATACTTAATTTATTTGGTGTTTAGTTCAAAACAAATCGTACAATATGATAAGTATCATACAGTTTGAAAAATTAATGATTCAATTATCCGTTAAAGATCATTTTCCACATAACTAATCGTACACTACGATTGTAAGTCAAATAGCATGATTATTCCCAAAAAAAGTTTATCTTAGATTTTTCTCACTCCCCCTATGTGTGTGTATATGGTCAGCAAATGCAAAAACTCTTATATGACCATACTCAAGAAAGAAAAATTATAAGAAAGTTTAAATTACAGACTATTTAACCTGACATCTTATTCTACCCAAGCTTGAGTCTTCAGTAGTCTTGAGCGCTGTATGTTTTTCTTGAAACATTAGTAAGCACATACAAAAACTAATATCTAGTATTCATGCTAAGAGAAATGAAAACTCATTGAATAATATTTGTTATCAACAAAATCACATGTTAGGGATCCTAGATTACAACAGTGAAAGCACAGACAGTGTTTTCTTACTCCTATTTTTAATATTATGGTGCCATAATTTCTTACTCCTTGGCATTATTTTTGTACTTCGAGTACCACACCGCTCTAATGTCTTTAAAGTCATGGCATTACATTTTTAACATCCAAGGGACATGTTTTATTAGTGAAGAGATGTGACTGTTCAATAAGTAACTTATCCACATCAGTAAGTGCTACGGTGATGCAAAAGCTTCAGTGCTGAGGCACTAGTTTACTTTAGGGGTGTTGTAGTGCCATTATTTTCAAGTTCCATAGCACTAGTTGCCATTTTTATATTTTTTCATAAATAAATGAAATTTTGTTAGGGATGTTAAGCCCTATAAACTTAGTCCCAAATCTAACCAAGAAAAGAAGTGAATTGGTAATAAAATTCTTTTCACAAAGAAATAAAATCACAAACAAAATCACCACAAACAAAGTGCGGAAGAAAATAATGCGAAAACAATAATAAGAAAAGAACACACCGGATTTATAGTGGTTCGGTCAAACCTTGACCTACGTCCACTCCTTGGAGGCACCCTCCAAGCATTGCACTAAACAAGTGTCTCTCCTTTAGCCCCCACAGCTAGGCGGAGAAGCCCATACAAAATCACTTCCACCTTCGCCGGTGCGGCGGAGTCGCCGGGTCCTTTGACACCAAAGAGAACTTCTTCTTTGGTGAACTTACCTCGAGACAAGCCTTGAATTCGATGGTACTAAGGTGCGATTTTGCCGGAGCAACCGTGTGGATCCCCCACCATACTCCCTTGAGTTCCTCCCCCTCACAGGATCTTCTCCCTCTCAAACTCCACCCTTTCCTCTCTCCCTTTCAAGCTCTCTCTTCAAGTTTCCCCCACAAGAACGAAGCTAGAATGGCTACCAAAGACGCTTACAAAAGTTGCAATGCCATAACTTAAATAGAAGCTCTCAAAACGAGCTCATTAATGCAAGTTGCCGACATTATCGTCCAGGATGATAGGTATATCGTCCTGTACGATCAGTACAAATTAAGCTCATTAGCCCGGGACGATATGGGACGATTAGAAGAAACTTGGTTACATCGTCCTAGCAGATCTCACGATCGTCCTGGACGATTAGTTTAAAACTAGTTCAATCGTCCTGATCATCGCCCTGAATAGAGTCTGGCCGATGTAAATCGTCCAGGCTATCGTCCCGGCCGATCCAATGATCGTCCCGTACGATCGGATCAGATCAATCAACCATTAATTCTTTCCAAAGATACCAGATCATTTTAGGCATAATTGAGTTAGATCGTCCTGGACGATGGGTATATCGTCCTGGCCGATTTCCTAAAATACATGATACCTAATCTGATCATGGCGGCTGAGTCTTTCTTAATTGATTATATCGTCCTGGCCGATTATTATGATGGCTGCCTTAATGAGGATGCCCTAATTAGGGTTTCTGATTTTGGACAGATCGTCCAAGCCGATATTACTATCATCTCGGACGATGTTACCAAAAACAAAAATCATATAGGAAAAAAGAGAATTTCTACCAAGTTACAAAACATCAGGAGACACACCAAAAATAATAGATTCAAGAAAGGAAAAAGATACAAACTAACTCAATTCTAGTCTACTCAATCTTGAGCTGGTTCCAAGTTACAGTTTGATCGTGTGGACCTGAAACGTTAGTACAAAAAGGCAATCGTAGAGAAATAAGAAATGTTTTGCTATCATCAAAATCATAAACCATATATCCGTAACAATCTCCCCTTTTTGATGATGGCAAAAACATTTCAATTTTGAATTTTCAAAAAATAATATTTTTCTCCTGATCTCCCCCTCACTTGAATAACACTTTAAAAAATAGGAGAGATAAAAATATTTTTGTTGTTTTAAATTTTTTGAAAAGAAAATAAAGGATACAAGTACGTTCTCCCCCTTTGACATTATCAAAAAGAGAGAAGGCACAGAGAACAAAATGAAACAAAAATGTTCCCTGATCTAGTGAGATAAAAAGTATTCTTAAAATGAGAAAGTTACCTCTTGGTTTTAATCAAAATTTTTAGTAAAAAATGGATTGACAACGCATAGTCCAGTAAAGGTTAGAAAATCAGAATTTGATAATCCAAACTAAAGTTCTTTAAAACGGTTCAAAAACTTTTTAATTCAATATCTAAATCATAAAATAAATTAGAGAAAGAAACAATCATTTTTCTAAAAACTCCTTTTATAAAATATATCTATTAGAAGATCAATGCACGAATTGTTGAATCAAAAAATCAAAATTTTCAAAGTCAATTATCGAAAATATCAAGGATTTTCTTAAGCTTTTAAGAAGTACAAGAATGGTAAGCATTAACTTTTTGTGGGCTCATTTTATGCCTCTTGACAATTGGTTGGCGCACTACGCATCTTTTGATATACTTTGTGTATTCTATATTTTTCAATTTGGCGTTTTGCGCATCTTTTATTTTTGGCATCATTTGCCAATTTTTTGAATATGCTACCTTTCTTAAATCTTAAAAAATAAAGGAAAACCTATCTTAGTGACAAAGCGAATTTCTTGATTAAGAAAATTATGAGTTAGATTCAACGACTTGCAAAAGATTCCTATGCGATAAATAAAACGTAGGGAGATAAAAAAAATTTTGTTTCAAAAACCAATTTAAAAGATGAAAAAGATTTCAAATCAAAAGTAGGATAACCTCTTTTAGGAAATAGAGATTGAGAGTAAAAATAAATCATGAGTTTCCTTCCTTCGAGTGTTTTAGAGTAGTCAAACAAAATTTATCAAAGATTAAAAAAAAAACTTGAAGTAGATTTTTTATTTTTAGAAAAATGAGTGTGTGTGTTGGATCAAAGAAAAATACAAAAAAATAAAAAAAAATAAAAGAAAAATGAAAACAAAAAAACAAACAAAATCCAACAAAAAGAAAAAAAAAACACAAATAGCCCTTTTTAACTATTATCTCTTTCCTGGTCCGATTCTTCAAAAATCATGTCTGCCCATGAGATTTTGTGTTTTTCATTATTTTCCCGATTAAACTTTAGCTTTGCCTTGCCCTTTTCTTTTGTAGGAAGAATTCTTACATTATGGCACGTATTCTTCATATGTCCAGGTTTCCTACATCGAAAGCAAACAATGTCAGAGGAAATATGGACATCCTTACCACTTTTACCTTTCTTCCACTTTTGCTTATGTTTTGGTGAGCTTTGTGATTTTCTTGGCAATTCATTGCTATCGTCACCAACTAAGCTTCCTCTTTCTGTATCTTCAGCTTTTAGAACAATCGTTTCACCTCCATCCAAAAGTCTTTGACCCAACCCTTGCTCGTAGGCAATGAGTGAGCCAATCAAGATATCAATAGAATAATCATTCAAATCTTTTGATTCACAAATAACAACTACTTTAGCATCGAATTTTTCAAGTAAACAACGAAGAATTTTGTTAACTTTTTCAGAATTTGAAAAATCTTTTCCTAAGGCATGCAATGATGTAGTAATTTGAATAAACCTTGCATACATGTCTAAAATCGTTTCAAAAGGTCTCATAGAAAACATTTCAAAATCATGCATTAAAATATTCAACTTTGATTGCTTGATTTCATTAGAGCATTCGTATATGGTGTGTAATTTATCCCAAACTTCCTTACCAGTAGTGCACGTGGAAATTAACAAAAAATCATCATAATTTAAAGCACAGAAAAAATAATTTAAAGACTTCACATTTAATTGAGCATCCATTCGTTCATCCCTATTCCATTGATTAAAAGGAATATCAGTTTTAATTCCATTAACAATACGTGATGGTGAAGAATAACCTTTTAAAATCATAAGCCACATACGAAAATCTATCGATTGCAAGAAAATAGACATGCGAGTTTTCCAAAAATCAAATGACATATTTTCAAATAAAGGTGGTCTGGTGATTGAATATCCTTCCGCAATATTACGATTAGCCATGGATCGAAATTCAAAAGCTTTTAAAAACTTATTTTATGAATACCGCTCTGATACCACTTGAAAGTTTGTTAGGGATGTTAAGCCCTATGAACTTAGTCCCAAAGCTAACCAAGAAGAGAAGTGAATTGGTAATAAAATTCTTTTCACAAAGAAATAAAATCACAAACCAAATCACCACAAATAAGTGCGGAAGAAAATAATACGGAAACAATAATAAGAAAAGAACACACCGGATTTATAGTGGTTCGATCAAACCTTGACCTACGTCCACTCCTTGGAGGCACCCTCCAAGCATTGCACTAAATAAGTGTCTCTCGTTTAGCCCCCACAGCTAGGCAGAGAAGCCCATACAAAATCATTTTCACCTTCCCCGGTGCGGCGAAGTCGCCGGGTCCTTTGACACCAAAGAGAACTTCTTCTTTGGTGAACTTACCTTGAGACAAGCCTTGAATCCTATGGTACTAAGGTGCGAGTTCACCGGAGCAACCATGTGGATCCCCCACCACACTCCCTTGAGTTCCTCCCCCTCACAGGATCTTCTCCCTCTCAAACTCCACCCTTTTCTCTCTCCCTTTCAAGCTCTCTCTTCAAGTTTCCCCCACAAGAACGAAGCTAGAATGGCTGCCAAAGACGCTTACAAAAGTTGCCATGCCATAGCTTAAATAGAAGCTCTCAAAACGAGCTCATTAATGTAAGTTGCCGACATTATCGTCCAGGACGATAGGTATATCGTCCTGTACGATCAGTACAAATTAAGCTCATTAGCCCGGGACGATATGGGACGATCAGAAGAAACTTGGTTACATCGTCCTGGCCGATCTCACGATCGTCCTGGACGATTAGTTTAAAACTAGTTCAATCGTCCTGATCATCGCCCTGAATAGAGTCTGGCCGTTGTAAATCATCCAGGCTATCTTCCCGGCCGATCCAATGATCGTCCCGTACGATCGGATCGGATCAATCAGCCATTAATTCTTTCCAAAGATACCAGATCATTTTAGGCATAATTAAGTTAGATCATCTTGGACGATGGGCATATCGTCCTGGCCGATTTCCTAAAATACATGATACCTAATCTGATCATGGAGGCTGATTCTTTCTTAATTGATCATATCGTCCTGGCCGATACAAGTATCATCCAGACCGATTATTATGATGGCTTCTTTAATGAGGATGCTCTAATTAGGGTTTCTGATTTTGGACAGATCGTCCAGGCCGATATTACTATCGTCCCGGACATTGTTACCAAAAACAGAAATCATATAGGGAAAAAGAGAATTTCTACCAAGTTACAAAACATCAGGAGCCACACCAAAAATAATGGATTCAAGAAAGGAAGAAGATACAAACTGACTCAATCCTAGTATACTCAATCTTGAGCTGGTTCCAAGTTGTAATCTGATCGTGTGGACCTGAAACGTTAGTACAAAAAGGCAATCGTAGAGAAATAAGAAATATTTTGCTATCATCAAAATCATAAATCATAGATCCGTAACAATATATATTGGGTTGTGTTCATAAGGGAGTTCTATCTGCCACCAAGTTACTAGCGAAATATTCACCAGTTACACTACCACTTCTACTGGCGGATATAATTCCGCCAGAAATTCCATCGAGATACCAAGGATTTCTTGTAGTGGTACATGTGTGGATTATATTAAAAGAAAATTAATAAAATACATAATTAAGAAAAAAGCCATAAGAAGAACACAACTATTAGAGATTATACACATTACGATATATGGACCTTTTGATACTTTATCTTTTGGTGAAGAAAACTATTTTATTACCTTTATTAATGATTTTTCTTACAATAGCTTTTTCTATTTGTTGCATGAAAAATCACAACCAGTAAATGCCCTAAAGGTATTTATTAATGAGCTTGAAAGATAAATAAAAAAATGAAAATTATTAGATCTGATAGAGGTAGTGAATATTATGAAAGATATAATGAATATAGATAATTACTTGTTCCATTTGTTAAATTCTTAGAAAAACATGATATATATGCTCAATATATAATGTTAGGCACACCACAAAAAAATGGTGTTGTAGAAAGGTGCAATTGTACTTTGATAGATATGGTTAAAAGTATGTTATGTTATTCTTCTTTACCCCTATCATTGTGGATGTATGCATTAAAAACTACTATATATTTATTAAATAAAATTCCTAGTAAGAAAGTTTACGAAAATCCTTTTGAACTATGGATAGGAAGTAAACCTAGTTTAAGGAACCTACATGTTTGGGGTTGCCCAACATAATTAGATTAAAGAATAATCAATGGATTTTTCATTAGTTATCTAGAAAATTTTAAAAGGGTATAAATTTTATTATCTTAAGCATAATATGAAAATTATTGAAACTAAAAATGCTAAAAATTATTAAAAATGGTGATAACAGTGGACGTTCAAAATCATGAAATATAAAAATTCAAGAAGTTGGGGTAAATATTAGTTTACTAATAACTTCTTATAAAATTGTTCTTGCTATAATTGTTGAATAATTTGATAATATGCAAGAACAACAAATGAAAAAAAAATACTCTTATCATATTGAAACTATCACTAATAAACCTATTATTGATGAACCCTGAGAAATACCATTAAGTCGTTCTCAAAGAAAAAGAAAATATGCTATTTCAGATGATTATGTTTTTTATTTATAAGAGTTAGAATATAAATTAGGAATTAATGATGATCCAGTTTCATTTTCAGATGTCATAGAAAGTTTTAATTCTGAAAAATGGTTAGTTGCTATGAAAGAAGAGTTAAAATCAATGGATCATAATAAAGTCTAGGATCTTAATGATGTGCCTGAATGTTCTAAAAAATTTTGATGTAAATGGGTCTTTAAGATTAAACATGACTCTAATGGTAATATATAACGATATAAAGTCAGACTTGTTGCTAAAGGTTGTACTCATAACTATGATATTGACTATAAAGAGATATTTTCTCCTATTTCTAAAAAGACTCATTCAAAATAATTATGGCATTAGTGGGTCAATATGATTTAGAGTTATATCAAATGGATTTGAAAACTATCTCTCTAAATGAAGATTTATATGAAAAAGTTTATATGGATCAACGTGAATATTTTTTAACTAATAGAAAGGAACACATGATGAGTAAACTTAAAAAATTAATATACGGACTTAAACAAGCATCTCGATACTGGTATCTTAAGTTTAATGATATGGTTACTAACTTTGGATTTAAGAAAAATACTATTGACCGATGTATATATCTAAAGATCACTAGGATCAAGTTTATATTTTTGATTATATATGTTAATAATATCTTGCTTTCCATTAATAATCTTAGTTTATTTATGAAACTAAGAAATTTTTCTCTAATAATTTTGAAATGAAAGAAATGGGTGAGGCATCCTATTTGATAGGAATTGAAATATTTCATAATAAATTACAAGAATTGTCTCAGAAAACATATATAAATAAAATTTTTAGAGAGATTTAATATGGAAAAGTGTTCTGCAAGTAGAGTTCCAATTCAAAAAGAAGATAAATTGATGCTTATGCAATGCCCAAATAATGAATTGGAACATAAACAACTGGAATGATTCCTTATGCATCTATTATTGGGAGCCTGACGTATGCTTAGACTTGTACTATGCTAGATCTCAGTTTTGTTGTGAGAATGTTAGGTAGATATCAAAGTAATCCAGGAATTAATTATTGGAAGGCTGCAAATAATGAGTTGTTATATTTGCAAGGAATAAAAGAACATATTCTTATTTATGAAAAATCTAATCATTTTGAGGTGATTAGATATTTAGATTCAGATTTTACTGGATGTTTGGATAGTAGAAAATTCACATTTGGCCATTTGTTCCTATTAGCTGGATGAGCTAACTCATGAAAAAGTGGAAACCAGTCTATCATTACTACATTCACTATGAAAGATAAATTTGTGGCATATTTCGAAGCCAAAATTTAAGGATTATGGCTGAGAAATTTTATTTCAGGACTTGGAGTTGTTGACAATGTTGCCAAGCCATTTTTTTTTTCTAAAAATGACAAGTATTCAAAGGGTGCTAAACCTATTGAATTGAAATACTTTGTTGTTAAAAAAGAAGTTCAAAAATAAAGAGTGTTAATTGAGCACATTAGTACCAATCTTATGATTGTGGATCGATTACCTAAAGGGTTGCCTCCCAAGATATTTAAAGAACTATTAAGAGGAAGGGTGTTATTGGAAAACAATATTGATTTTATATTATGTTTATGATCTTATATATTTAGCTTTTCTATCATGTTATATTGATATGCATATACATGAAAGAATTATGTTAATGATAGCAGAATTGTCTTTAATAAAGACATTAATGTTAGACCATTATGAGTTTCTCTCATTATAGATTATTTTATTTGTAAAATTAATATTGTGATGCGTGGAAGAAAATATGTAGCATTAATAATGTATAAATAACTATCATGACCCTTATTAGTTTTTTCTGAATAATGAATTATAATTCGTCCAAATTAAAAAAGGTTTGATATGTAATGCTCTTTATGTTTATATTTATAAATGTATAAATTGAATAATATCGTATGAACCAAGTGGGAGAATGTAAGAATTAATTAAATAAAGTAATATGTAATGTGGCTCATATTAATGATTATTCAATTAATCATTTGATAATTAATCCTATTGGTCAATATAGGGTTTTGATCAATCAATTTATAGATTGTTTGATCAAGTGAAGCATCTTTGTAAAGCATCTCTTTGTGAATGTAACCATGGGTCCTCTTCCTACCTCTTAAATGAGTTATTATCTCTCCATATGAATAGTTAACATAAGATAAAAGAAAGTGAGGTAAAGGAAGAGAACACCTAGTTTCTCAAATTCAAAGAAATCCATAGAAATATCTATGTTGAATCAATGTATGTTGATATATTTTAATTACAAATTTGTGAAAATCATATTGTTCAAGTTTTTGGGATTAAATGTTTATACAATTATGTTGTTTATATGATAAAGAAAAATATTTTCGATGAATCTGAAAATTTCTTACATTCATCAGCTCCATATACTCGGCAAGCAACGTTTAAAAATTATTAATAAAAACATATTTTGATTATCACAATAGAAGCTCTCAAGCAACACACTCTCAAGTTCTTGTCTGCAAGCTTTCTATAAGGAGTCCATGGCCTCTCGCGTTCCTCTTTGGGAGAATTTTGAATGATAACTTTAATGGTATTGAATACTCAAACATGTTATAATAAAGGGAAGGAAGATGTAACATAACATTAAAACAATCAACCATACATTGCAACCAACGTATTAATTCTCCACAACAAAGGACGTCAATTCCTAGCATTATATCTTCTCAATTATTTTATGTCTTTTTAATTCTCCTTCTCGGTTCATTCACAATTATAAGTATAATTGTTGGGACTTGGATGATAGTTTCTGATAATTATAAACACAACATATGTTATTCCCTTCTTTGCATACATAAATTTCTCTAAGAGTTTATTGTTTTCCAAACATTTGTCCATTTTTTCTTAGCATATATATTTTCTTAGCTCATGTACGTTAGGTATATGTACTAGGTATAGATACGCAGTTCTTCTTGATATGTTGATTGAGAGCTTTAGCTACTAACAAAGAGGCTTTGGATTTAAAAGTTGTGTATGTGATGTGAGTGCGTGTTTTCCTTAATTGGCCTAAATGTCCAAAAAATGCTGAGTATGGGTCATAGGATCGAACCACTTTAGATGTTGATTGATATATATTATTTTTAATATATTTATAATATATTTATCTCATCGTGGAATATTTCAGGTGTAATTTTTTCAACTCTAATATTCAAATTATTAACACTGGATGTCTAAGTTGAAAGAAATTAAGATTAAGTTGTTGATATCGAATAATGCAATGAAATTGTAGCAACTTATATATCATTAGAAAGTACTAAATGCTAAACATTAATTTACATAGCACAAAAAAATTAATTAAAATCCACTTTAAATCATTTATTTTGAATAAATTAATATTAGTGATATTTTTATATTTTTTGAAATTAAGTTATTATATAAATAAGTATGAAATGAAAATTAAATAAATAACTGATATGTCATCACGAAATTATTTTGAACGGGAACGAATCTCGAGGCAAAATCAAGCAGGAAGCTTCAAAAATTAAATTCGGGATCACTTGAACTCCGATTTCAAGCAAACTTATAGTCAAACTGAGCATCTTGGAAATTCGAACCCAACGACACCAAATTCAACTTAATTCGAGCCCAAATGAATCCAAATCAAGGACCTGAAGCACTGTTGAAAAGTTTGTACCACAATTTGAGTTATCAAACGGTCTCCGAACTTAACGAGGACGAATCCAACGAGCCTAAGATCTCCAAATTCCGAAGTCATTAAGACCTTCAAATTCCTGATAAACAGTCCACTATCGAAGGATTCAATATCGACCGTTCATTCTAACCACTCCATATTTGCCCATGATCTCTCATATATTTACAGGCCATGCCACTCTAGAAAATCTATAAATAGACCCCTCACTTCTCTTGAGAGGGGACCGAAGCAAGAAGGAGGGGAAGAAGAAGAGAAGAATAGGAGGGAAGAGACTCCTCCTCGACCACCGCCGGAGTTCCACCCGAACTCCAAATGAAGCCAGAATTCTGCCCGACTTCCACGAGATGCTAGATTTCTGCCCAAGTTCCACGGGATGCTGAAATTCTTCCCAATTAATAATAGAGTTTCCTCCAGACGCCGAAACTCCGCCCAAGCGATGCCGGAGTTCTCCTCAGCCACCAACAGACGTTGGACTTCTATCCGATGTTGGACCTTCACTCTTCGCCAAGTTTCTACCCAACACCTGACTTCTACCGGTTATCGAACTTTCGCTGGACGTATATCAGAAGATAGATTTCTTTCTATTTTTGGACTTCTACCTGATGTCGTCCTTCTGACCTTCATCGTCAGACACAGTCCTTCCAGCCTCCATCGCAAGACAATGGTCCTTTCAACTGTAGTCAACTGTTCCGTCGTCAGCCGACTACGGTCCTCCCGACTTATGTCTCCCGCCGACTACGGTCCTTCTGACTTATGTCGTCCACCGACTATAGTCTTTTCAACCTCAGTCGCCAGCCGACTACGGTCCTGCTGACTTACATCGCCCATCGACTACAGTTTTTCCGACCTCCTTCGCCCGTCGACTACGGTCCTCCTTACTTATATCGCCCGCCAACTACAGTCCTTCTGACTTACGTCGCCTACCAACTATAGTACTTCCGACCCCCGTTGCCAACCGAATACGGTCCTCCTGACTTACGTTGTCCGTAGACTACATTCTTCTAACCTCCGTCACCAGACTATGATCCTCCCGACCAAACGAACACATCAACAATAACTCCTTGTATTTCCAACATGTAATGTACATCAAGCCCAATTCCCCCAAGGAAGGGCCTCATTTGTAATTGATTACAATACTAGTGGATTCATTCAAGTTAGGCTAGGCCTCATGGTTTTTCCCCCTTTTTAGTGGTATTCCACGTAAAAATTTTGGTGTCTCATAAATGCTAGACCCTTTCTCTTATCTGATTGCGTGCTGGTTAAACTTTATATTTCTCTACCACCGCAAATACTCTTGGACGCAACAGTTTGGTGCTGTCTGTGGGAACGTGGTTCCCGACTGGGGGGGGGGGGCAATTTTAGCTCCAACCTCAAAAGGTTATTCGACTGCTATTGATGCATTAATTTCATGGAATCAGAACCGGACTGGGGGGCAACCTCGACTACAATTTTAGTCAAGAAGATCCCTCCAAGAGTTCTATAACCAGGACAATATTTAAGGAAATTCTCGGCAAATGCAAGGAAGCTTCCAATAAATTTCAAGCCATGTATAGTCCCTTACTGAACTTCTACTCCTTGGGCAATGTCTTAATCTCGACCTCAAAAAGGCATTAACGATCTAAAAATAGACCATTCTTTACCTTTGATTCGGGATACATACGGTATTCTCCCCCTCCCAATCAGGGAAAAATCGATCCCAGGGGGATCCGATTCGACCTCTTCCACATAGGTTAACGTCATCGAGCAAGGCTCCGACATACAACCTCGGATAGGTCTCACATCCTTGGTGGATTCTCTCGACCTCTTCCACACAGGTTAACGCCATCGAGCAAAGGCTTCGACATACAACCTCGAATAGGTCTCACATCCTTGGTGGATTCTCTTGACCTCTTCCACACAGGTTAACGTCATCAAGCAAAGGCTATGACATACAACCTTGGATAGGTCTCACATCCTTGGTGGATTCTCTCGACCTCTTCCATATAGGTTAATATTGTCGAGCAAAGGCTCTGACATACAACCTCGGATAGGTCTTACATCCTTGGTGGATTCTCTCGACCTCTTCTATACATGTTAACATCATCGAGGAAAGGCTCCGACATACAACCTCGGATAGGTCTCACATCCTTGGTGGATTCTCTCGACCTCTTTCGTATAGGTTAATGTCGTCGAGCAAAGGATCCGATATACAACCTCGGATAGGTCCTAAATTCTTAGTGGATTCTATTGACCTCTTCTGTATAGGTTAATATCGTCGAGCAAAGGCTCCGACATACAACCTCAGATAGGTCTCACATCTTTGGTGGATTCTCTCGACCTCTTTTGTATAAGTTAACGTCGTCGAGCAAAGGCTCCGACATATAACATCGGATAGGTCTCACATCCTTGGTGGATTCTCTCGACCTCTTCCACACATGTTAATGTCGTCGAGCAAAGGCTTCGACATACAACCTCGGATAGGTCTCACATCTTTGGTGGATTCTCTTGACCTCTTCCATATAGGTTAACGTCGTCTAGCAAAGGCTTCGACATATAACCTCGGATAGGTCTCACATCCTTGGTGGATTCTCTCGACCTCTTCCATATAGGTTAATGTCGTTGAGCAAAGGCTCCAACATACAACCTCGGATAGGTCTCATATCCTTAGTGGATTCTCTCGACCTCTTCAACACAAGTTAATATCGTCGAGCAAAGGCTCCGACATACATTCTCGGATAGGTCTCACATCTTTGGTGGATTCTCTCTACCTCTTCCATACAAGTTAACGTCGTCGAGCAAAGACTCCAACATACAACCTCGGATAGGTCTCACATCTTTGTTGGATTCTCTCAACCTCTTCCATATAGGTTAATGTCATCGAGCAAAGGCTCCGACATATAACCTGGATAGGTCTCACATCCTTGGTAGATTCCCTCGACCTCTTCTTTATAGGTTAACGTCGTCGAGCAAAGGCTCCGTCATACAACCTCAAATAAGTCCTACATCCTTAGTGGATTCTCTCGACCTCTTTTGTATAGTTTAACATCATCATACAAAGGCTATGATATACAACCTTGGATAGGTCTCACATCCTTGGTGGATTCTCTCTACCTCTTCTCTATAGGTTAATGTCGTCGATCAAAAGCTCCGACATACAACCTTGGATAGGTCTCACATCCTTGGTGGATTTTCTCGACCTCTTTCATATAGGTTAACGTCGTCAAGCAAAGTCTCCGACATACAACCTCTGATAGGTCTCACATCATTGGTGGATTCTCTCGACCTCTTCCATACAGGTTAACGTCATCAAGTAAAGGCTCCGACATACAAACTCGGATAGGTCTCATATCCTTGGTGGGTTCTCTCGACCTCTTCCATACAGGTTAACATCGTCGAGCAAAGGCTCCGATATACAACCTCGGATAGGTCTCACATCCTTGATGGATTCTCTCAACCTCTTCCATACGGGTTAACGTCGTCGAGCAAAGGCTCCGATATATAACCTCGGATAGGTCTCACATCTTTGTGGATTCTCTCGGCATCTTCTACAGATATTCTTAGTAGGCTAAAAAGCTTCAAAAAAGTATATTATGCAATATATCAAATTATGCCTCAAAGATGCATAAATAATTCAACTTCCTTCGAGAATAAATTTTCAACTTCATATAAAATATTACTGGAGTTACATTGCAAAATTGTACATCAAGTTCAAGTGTACATTTATTCTCAAGCTGAAATCAAAAGTACAGTGGCATCATTTATACAAGTTACTATCATCAAACAACAAATAACTTCAAAATAATCAAAAATTCTTAGTGGATTTAAGTGACTTCTTCTCTACTGCACACAAGCATCTCATATAACTTCTTCTTCAGAGAAAGATTATAATTTGGTCTTCATCATGCCTCAACTCAATTGACACTATTAGTGTGTCTCTAAAATGCTGACAATATACACCAATTCATAAAGGATATATGATGTATGTATATTTCATTATGGATACATAACGAAATTGTAAAATGCCACTAGACTGCCACCATTATTGGCCATTCGTCTGATATTTGTCGGCGGTCCTTCACTTCATATCAGCCATCATCAGCTTCACACTTGACTGCTACTTGCAGCGCACCCTTAAACTCTCTCCTTCAGCTCTACACTCGATTGTTGACTGCTAATGGGCTTCAACTCGATCGTCCATCACTAACAGACTTTCGCTCAAATGGCGTTGAAAAATCTCTCGTCTACTCATCACTTATGGTTCTCCTCCAGGACAGTATCACCGCCAGGTCTTCTCAAATCACCCTCACATACAAACAATAATTGATCTCCTTCTATTATGGGTTGTATATTTAGAAGTTAGCCTCTCATGCCTAATTCTTCTACACAATAGAGGGGCACTGAAGCTTAATAGGGGAATGCCACCTATCTCCAACATTGGAATGCCTCCAATGCAAGAAGAAGAGCACAAGCAAAGAACAAAGAAAAATTCTCCTTCTACACAAAAGAGGGGCACTGAAACTTGATAGGGGAATGCCACTTATCTCTGACAGTGGAATGCCTCTAATGTAAGAAGAAGAATAAAAGGGAAGAAGAGAAGTGGCTGTAAAAAAAAGTTCAACTTCTACACAAGGAGAGAGGCCCTGAATTGGGTAGGGGATGCCACCTACCAAAGTAGGGGAATGTCTCAACTGTAAGAAGTTAAAACAAATGAGGAGAAAGAAAATAAACGATTGCAAAATTTCAACCTCTACACTCGAAGATGGGCACTGATTTTGCGTAGGAAAAATCACCTATGAAAAACAGTGGAATGCCTCCCCTGTTAGAATGTCAGAATGCGGGTGGAAAAAAAAAAAGAAACTGCTATAAAAATTCCAACCTCTACACACGAAGAGGGGCACTGATTTTACGTAGGGAAAATCACCTACGAAAAAAAGTGGAATGCCTCCCCTATTAGAAAGTCAGAATGCGGGAGGAGAAAGAAAAGAAAAGGTTGCAAAAAAAATTTTCTTCTACACTAAAAGAGGGGTGCCGATTTAAGTAGGGAAAATCACCTACGAAAAACAGCGGAAGACCTCTATAACAAGAAGAAAACATGGGAGAAAGAAGGAGAAAGATTGGAAAAATTCCAACTTCTGTACGAGAGGAGGTGTGCTGAATTAAGTAGGGAAAGTCACCTACTGAAAAACAGCGAAAAGCCTCAACTATCAGAAAGCAAGAATAAGAAAAAGAAGGGAAATTTCTAACTTCTGTACAAGAGGAGGGGCACCGAACCAATTAGGGAAAGTCACCTACTAAAAAACAACGGAAAGCCTCACTGTCAGAAAGAAATAAGGAGAAAAGAAGAAGGTGCAATTTTTGTCTTGGCCTTGGGGGTCCATTTATAGTTTTTTTTTTGGGAGAAAGGGGAAGTTTCTAGTGTTTTCTGGAATTTTCAGAATTTTTAGAATTTTTTTAGAATTTTTCTGATTTTTTTTGGGTTTTTTTCAGAGTTTTTGTGCCCCACACGATTTAAAAAAAAAAATTTAAATATCACTAATCGCCTGCCAAACCGTGAGCCCAGGAGGGGCGCGCCTATTCGCGTGTCTCGCTCGCCGGCGCCGACGGCAGCAGACCTGTTTGGCCGCCCATGCTTGTTTTTCGATTTTCGGCCCAGACAATCCAAATTCAAAATTTTTGGGGTCCCCGAACATGATTTTCGATGTTCCGGACTCAATTTTGACATTTTCAAAGCTCAACAGGGCCTCTATGAGTAAGTTTGTGCAAATGTTCAACTTCTGGAACACAATTTTTTATAATTCGGCCAATGCAAATTGTCGACACATATATTTTCAGACTCTTAGAGCTTCAACATCTGAAAATAGGGGGGCAACTAATATGTCATCAAGAAATTATTTTGATTGGGCACGAATCTCGAGGAAAAATCAAGCCGGAAGCTTCAAAAATTAAATCAGGATCACTTGAACTCTGATTTTAGCAAATGTATAGTCAAACTGAGCGTCTTAGAAATACGAACTCAACGACGCCAAATTCAACTCAATCCGAGCCGAATTGAGTCCAAATCAAGGACCTGAAGCACTGTTGGACAGTTCGTACCACAATTTGAGTTACCAAACAGTCTCCAAACTTGATGAGCTTATGGTTGTATCGAGTGGCTCGATGAGGCAAATTCAACGAGCCTAAGATCTCAAATTCTGAAGTCATTAAGACCTTCAAATGCCTGATAAACAATCCACAATCGAAGGATTCAATATCGACCATACATTCTAACCACTCCATATTTGCCCCTAATCTCTCATCTATTTATAGGCCATGCCACTCTAAAAAATCTATAAATAGACCCCACATTTCTCTTGAGAGGGGATCAAAGCTAGAAGGAGGGGAAGAAGAAGAGAAGAATAGGAGGGAAGAGACTCCTTCTCGACCACCGCCGGAGTTCCGCCCGAACTCCAAATGATGCTGGAATTCTGCCCGACTTCCATGAGACACTAGATTTTTGCCCAAGTTCCACGGGATGCTGAAATTCTTCCCAATTAACGATAGAGTTCCCTCATGATGCTGAAACTCAGCCCAAGTGATGCCAGAGTTCTCCTCGGCCACCAACAGACGACGGACTTCTACCCGACGTTGGACCTTCACTTTTCGACAAGTTTCTACTCGACGCCAAACATCTACCGGTTATCGGACTTTCGCTGGACGTATATCCGAAGATGGATTTCTTTCCATTGTTGGACTTCTACCTGACGCCGTCCTTCTTACCTTCATCGTCAGACACATTCCTTCCAGCCTCCGTCGCAAGACAACGGTCCTTCGGACCTCCGTCGCCAGCCGACTACGGTCCTCCTGACTTATGTCGCTCGCCGACTACTGTCCTTCTGACTTATGTCGGCCACCGACTACAGTCTTTTCGACCTACGTCGCCAGCCGACTACGGTCCTGCTGACTTACATCGCCCACCAACTACAGTCTATCCGACCTCCTTTGCCCGTCGACTACGGTCCTCCTTACTTATGTCGCCCGCCAACTATAGTCCTTCTGACTTACATCGCCTACTGACTACAGTCCTTCCGACCTCCGTCGCTAGCCGACTACGGTCCTCCTGACTTAAGTCGTTCGCAAACTACATTCTTCGGATCTCCTTCACCAGACTATGGTCCTCCCGACCAAACGAACACATCAACAGTGACTCTTTGTATTTCCAACATGTAATGTACTTCATATAATGTACATCGAGCCCAGGCCATCCCCCAAGGAAGGGCCTCATTTGTAATCGACTACAATACTAGTGAATTCATTCAAACTAGGCTAGGCTCCGTGGTTTTTCCCCTTTTTCAAGGGTTTTTCACGTAAAAATCTTGGTGTCTTATAAATTCTAGACCTTTTCTCTTATATGATTGTGTGCCAGATTTTCGTACAACGCTAAGGCGTTAAACTTTATATTTCTCTACCGCCGCGAATACTCCTGGACGCAACAATAACTATACAAAAATTTTATTGTATATAGCAATGCTTTAAAAATCGGACCGGACCAGTCGGTCCTCCCGGTTCAACCGTGAACCGGGTTAAGGGTCGGTCCGGTCCAATTTGAAAACCGCCTTCACATTGAACCGGCCGGTTTTGGGTAGAACCGCCGGTTCAACCAGTGAACCGGTCCCGGTTTTTTAAAACCGACCGGTTCAAGTTTTTTTATTAATATTAGTTAAATAAATTATATAATATTAAATAAATATTAAACTTAATCATTATCAATATAAATATTAATATTAAAACTCTTAAATTAAATTGAACACACTATTATTAGGGTTTAGGGTTTAAAAAATTTTAAATATTTTTTAAATAAATAATTTAACATATATTTAAAAATTTTAATTAATAATAATATATCTTTTATTATAAAACATTTATCTCCAAATCATCATGAAGCATTTCACATGGAGTGGTGGTACCATGTGAGTTCTTAACACAAGAGAACTCAAAATGCTATGTAAACACTGGCAAGAAAGTCTTCTCAAGTGGTGTGGGACTAAAGAAAAGAGTTGAGATGCAAATGAAATCATAACATATATAATGCATATAAAAATTATTTTTAAACAAATTTTTTAATTAATTATTTTTTATGTAAATGAAACTTATTTATTAGTTAATAATAAAAATTTATTTTTTTATACATTATAAAAATAAAATATCATTAATAATTTTATGTATTTAATTATTTATTAATTATTTAAGATATAAATGTATAAAAGAAATTTGATATACAACATAAACATGTAAAATATATTTAATCATATAATATAAAATAAGAATAATTTATATTAAATTTATAAACTTATGTTATAATTAAATTTATGTTAAATATTTATTTATTTTAAATTATATGGTTATATAAAAATTTAATTTACATTAAAAATTAAATTTAAAATTAAATTTAAAATTAAAAAAATATTTAAATTTAAAATTATCATATTTTTATGAGTGTAAATTCTTATAAATATGAGATTTAAATTTTTTTTCTTTTATGTGAGATTTTAATATAATTCTTTTACTTAATTATATAAAATTTATGTTTCATAGTTTTTTTTTTTAATTTAATTTTTTATCTCAAACTTTGAATGATAACATTATTATTATGTTAATTTTATTAAATTTTAATAGTATTTATTACGTCATCCGGTTCGACCCCGGTTAGACCGGTTGAACCGGTCGAACCGTGAACCTCTCCTTCCTCCGATTCGTTGTCCGGTCCAATTTTCACAGCCTTGGTATATAGATAAAATTTTCTTTTTTTAAATAACAACTTATATAAAACAACATCGAAGAAAATCCCGAGGGTAAATTAGTCCGTTTATAACCCCCAATCCGTAAACGATAAGGCCAGTCTCACCTCCGGTTTTATTCCCTCAGCTCCATGGCAATCCTCTCCCTAAGCCTACAGAAGCCTACCCCCCGCTTACCCAACCACTGCCGCTTCCGCCGGCGAGTTGCTTCCCCATCCAACCAAAGCCTCCGCCCCATCTCCGCCATACGCAGGATCCCCTCAGCCCCGCCAACGAAGCCTCCGGGAGAGCTCTACCAGCCTTTCCGCCCTCCTCCGTCCCCTCTCCCTGCCAAGTACCGCTCCCTCGGCCCCGCAGAACGCCTCGAGATCCTCCGCAATCGCCTCGGTCTCTGGCATGAGTACGCACCCCTCATCTCCTCCCTCTCCCGTGACGGATTTACCCCTCCCTCCATCGAGGAGATCACTGGAATCACTGGCGTGGAGCAGAATCGCTTTGCCGTCGCTTCCCAAGTGCGGGAGTCTCTCCTGTTGCCCGCCTTCCCAACCGACATACTAACCTTCTTTGACGCTTCCTCAGGCGCCGATCTCCTCTACGAGCTCCGCCTCCTGAATGCCGCACAGCGTGCGGCCGCTGCTTGCCATGTGGTCCACCATCGCCTAGACCCTAAGGCTGCTCAGGAGCTCGCACGAGCCATTAAGGATTTTTCTCGCCGCAGGGGTGAAGAGGGATGGAAGTGCTTCTCTGCTGCTTCCCCTGGAGATTGCCTGGCTTACTCGGACTTTAGGCTGAGCCGGGAGGCAATAACGGACGGGGATCGCGTGGCAGCTCTGGAGAAGGCGTTGGAGGAGGCTGAATCGGACAGTGCGAGGAGGAGGATTACGGAGGAGCTTGAGAAGCGGAGGAAGGGGGAGCCTACGGAGGAGGAGATGGAGAAGGCAGCGTCGGCGATTGTGCCGGTGGTGAGGCTGAGGTACGGGGAAGTTGCTGAGGCTTCATCGGTGGTGCTACTACCGGTTTGTCGAGCGGAAGAAGGGGGGGAGGAAGTGGAGGCTGCACCAGCGTTGTGTAAATTGGAAGGTGCGATGGGGGTGGTTAATGCGGAGAGGAGATGGGGGAGGTGGGTTGTGCTTCCCGGATGGGGACCGGCAGCAGAGGTGGGGAAGAAGGGAGGGGTGGCGGTGGAGTTTCTGGATGGGAGAGTGTTGCCGTGGAGGAAAAATAGATGGGAGAAGGAGGAGGCAGTGTTGTTGATTGTGGATAGGAAGAGGAATGAGGTGGAGAAGGAGGTGGATGAGTTATATTTGGTTAGAGATTGGAAGAAAGAGAATGGGTTGACGGTGGAGAGAGGGAAGAAGCTTTTGGAAATGGGGATGAAGACAGAGGCGCTTGGGGCGGTGGTGCTGGTGGTGAGGCCGCCTAAAGAGGAGGAGGACGGCCAGTTAAACGACGACGACTGGGAGTGAACGAGTACCTGCTAGCTACTAATTCGGGTATTTCTCACAGAATGTTCGTCGGGAAGAAGATAAGAACTCATATGGCGTAGAATAAAACTTTTTTTTTTTCTTTTTTTAGTTCTTATGAAAAAATTTGGTAAAGTTCTTATGAAAAATAAACTGAGATTTTTGAGCAATCCCTTTAAGGCTAGAAGTTGCATTTGATACAGTTTGTTGTGAGATTTGTGACACTGCCTGGCAATTCAAAAAATGAAAATGCTTAATTTTGTTCAGTTCATAAGAAGTTGAAAATGGATTGCATAATAAACAAACCCTATAAAAACTTGATTGTTCGACAGTGTTATTTTTCTCCAGAAAATATTCTGAAAATAGTAAACAAGAAACATTCTCACATAAAAGAATTGAAACATTATCTTAACTATTTGCATTACATGCTGCAAATAGTTAATTAGATCTCGTTCTGTTATCTTCTTGGCAGAAATCACCTAAGCAGCAAAGTATTGATTAAGGGCTAGTTAGGCTATTTGTCGTCATGTGTACCATGAGTTACAATTAAAGTGGCCTAAGAGTTGTGAGCCTTAGGAGGGCCCTAACAAGACCGAAAGACTCATCTCTATAGACTCAATCGACATGATCCATCCATCGTAAGAACCTGTCCTTCTCGACTTGCCCTGAAATACTCCGCAAAGATATCTTGCCCCGAACTGAAAGTTGGGCCAATTGCATAAAACACTCATCAAACCTACCATGAACACTCCAAATCAAAAGTTTAGGATTTTATGGAACTAATAATGATGTTTTTATTAGATTTTTAGTTTATAAAGAGCTGTGATATTTTTAATTTGGTTGCTCATAGCATAAAATTCTCTATATCGAAGCCCACATATACTCCACAAAGGGATCTTTCTTCGAACCAAAAGTTGGGCCAAAGGGAAGAAGTCTGCAAACCAAAGATCCAATCACTAACAGATACCTATATCAATGATTTTGGATGTTACAAAACTAATTGTGTTTTTATAGGCTTTGAATTAGCTGTCAAGGATATATGTTATTTTTAATTTGATTGTTCACAACAAAAAAATATCTTTATATATTAGGATTTTGACTATGATATTGTAGAGTGTTGGTAATCGAGGCCTTTAAATGTTATGAAGGATGTGTGTGAATATTTAAGAGTGTTTAGAATAGGCTGGATGGATTTTGTGGTTGAACAAAGCTAGACTCAAGACTATGTAAAAGAGATGAAAATTATTCCTAAAATGAGGAATAAGGGTAAGAAAATATAACTAAGGAGTCACTAAAGCTCTAGAGATTCAACCACGAAACTTCAACAAAGAGTACAATAGCTATCAAGATTTTTCATATTAAATTTACATAAATAAAAATAAATTTTATTCAATGAATCAAAAACCACAAATCAAAGTCATATTTATAGGCATTTTTCAAGTCTAAACAACTTTGGAAAGTCTTATGTGCCAATAAAATCTTATTCCATGGATTAATGACTTATCCTAATACAAAGAAAAGAAAAAAAGTAGAAATAAAATAAGGTTTAAATCTTTCAAATGCATAAAAATTTGGATTGGCCACATGAAGCAAGTAGAGTTGTCTTAAAATCAAGTAATTTATGAAGATTTTTATCTTCTTAACTAGTATAGCCGGCATATCATCAAGAAGTCTTAAATTAAATTTATTTATCATTCTTCCATGATTTTAGGAGGATAATGAGACATCCATAGGCTTGCATAAAGATTTGTGGGATGAATGACCCAAATCTTAATGCAAAGCCTTCATTTGTGATTTTACCCTTAACCTTTGTCTTAGTGTTTTATTAAGGGGTAATTCAATGATTTTACCTAGCTATAGTGCCTTTCATAATATTACAAAGGTTTCATGCTCATTATTGACCTAATGGGGTACTCCCTCTAATTTAGCACAATTTGGAGTATAGAGGAGAGCAATTAGGATTCTCTTTTATCACACTCAGTGGTATGGACACCAATGGTTTAGCCCTTGATGGTTTCTTTTTTTGGCTGTTAGAAGACTCCAAATTATGTTAGAGATGATGGGTAAGTCTTGAGAAGAGTTTAAATGAGGTGGTGTTCAAGTTCCATGCAAAGAGAAGGTGATATGCATGGGTGTCAATTTTGGCCAAATTATGGCAAGTAGGGTTTAGGCTTATAGGGCTTCAATTGGTAGTACTTTTAGGACTTGAAAAAACTTTGATAAAAGAGGAGTATTTTTTTTATTTTTTATTTTTAACAAATTCCCATGATTTTCTATGGGTCAAATGGGGGCTATATTCCAACTATGTTAGATCACTTAATTTAGGATGACATATTTAGAAAGGGTTTTGGATTCAATTTTGTGGGAAGAATACTAGAAAATTGATATGACATTGTGAGGGGGTAATAGTAGAACAGTTCTACAGTAATAATAATAATAATAATAAGTAAAAATAAGATAGATTTTGTACTCATCAGAGAAGCAAGGTTGAAGATATCACCAAATCTATTCATATAAGGGCTAACCACCACTCCTCTTTTTGGGTGAAATTTTAATTTCTTAAACACACACACCAAAAAAAAAAAGCTTTTCTTCTTCATTTTATAATGTTTTAATAGTTACAACATTAAAGTTTGAAATGGGTATAAAATAAAGAAAAAAGAGAATGAGGGTCCGACCAGTTTTGTGTTGGAGAGAGAGTATAACTACTTATAATTATCCCCATCATCCTAACTTGGCTGGCCAACAAATCATGGGCCAATATTTAATCTTAGTTTATTCATTCAATTAAACATATGCACTTAAAACATTAACCATTCCCTCCAAGTTTTCAAAATACAAAATTCAAAATTTTTTAATTTCAAATTTTAAAAGATATGAATTTTTCACTTTTACTTTCTAATTATTACTCCAACTCAAAATCATCATGTCATAGTCGCTTATAACACTTAACCCATTCTTAAAAATAACTTTTAATAGTTTTTTCTCCTAGTCATTAGTTTTTACATTCTCTCAGCATCCTTCTCCTTTAGGCTCTAGTCATTGGTCTATCTATTTATAAATGGATATCCAATGCTACATTAATTCCACAGGGCCTCAAAAACTCTTCTTTGAAAGTTGAAGTTATGGTAAATCTCCATAAGCTATAGTGCAAGCTTCACCAAGTTAGCTATGATAATTTAATGTCCTTTGTAGGTGGTTTATTCTTCAACCTCACAAGAACTTAGGCTATTCCTCTTAATTTTTTGGTACCTCATCTATAGTGATATGATCAACCTTAAAGAAATAATGTTGGGTTGTCACTTGCAGGTAATGGTTTTGACACAGTTGGGGATTTTCTAACATCTTTATATGATATCAAATCCTCTACATAAAAATGGCTGATAAATATGTCTTTTAACAATTCAATAACATATGCATTTGGGCTAAGTTTTCTAATATTTTTAAGTGGTCCACATGCCCAAGCTTATAATTTTATATAGGGACATCTCTTAGGTTGGATCATAATCAATATATGATCTCCAATTTTATATTCTTTAAAAAAATCATTTTTATTTGTTGCATCTGCATATTTTATATTATTCACTTCTAATTATTGCCTAACATTATCGTTAAGGATTTAATTTTTTTAATAAAGGTGAATGTGATGGTATGTTAGCAAGATCAATTCGTTTTTTAGATTATAACCATAGATTATTTCCACAGTAAGATACAATCTAACCATACTCGATTGAAGCATTAAATTCTTGGTTTGTTGATCTTTAGGCTATATGTCTAATTTAGGATTGTAGGGCGGTGTAGAGAGTAATTTGCTTGGAGATATTGGGATTACTTTTTGAACGGGATTAAATGGACAAATTTTGAAAGTTATATCATTGAATTATAATAGATAAGTATTCTCTCTTTCAAAATATATAATATTTCAATCAAATCTTCAGGTACTCCCTAAAAGTACATGTTCTATTTGATGTACATCACATCATATATGGCTTTCAAAGCTACCTATCTTAACAGGTTTTAGGTATCTAAATGTAAAGGGTAATAAGGATTGATTTACCCAACTCATAGTGAATGACTTTGGATTGGGTTCTGCTTTGAGGTTGGCTCTTAAAAGTGTGTGTATTGACACAACTACCCTCATAAATAACCAATTTGAATTTATTAACCTTATAGACAACAAATATTGAAAAAATATTTATGCTCAAATCTTTAATCACACTATGACACACCTCTTGGTATTGACTTGGTATTTATTCCAATAGATTTTGGCATGGATTATCAATTTTATCTTAGCAAAGGTATTTCTTTGACAGAAATCCATTTGATATCAATTAAAGAATCTATCCATTTGGGTAAGATAGTCTAAAATCTTATCTTAGGGTCATACACACCTTCATATGTTAGGGCTTCTACCTTGACTTTCTTTTTGGTTTCATTCACAAGGTCATGAATCTTATGACGACCATTCTTATTATGGTTCCTAAGTGATCTCTCCTAGGGGGATAGTCAATCCTAGGGTTTTCTTCAAACACGTCTTCTATAAGCATAGTTGCAAATAGTTTTTAGTAGGTCGTTAGATAGGCAACCTAGTGTTCAAGGATTGCATGTGGGTAGTAAAACTCATGATTATCTCTTTTAATTTTTAGAACTTATTAATTTATTTCTATGACAATCTCATGTACCCATCTAAAAAAAATTTCACTTGATTAATGCAAGTAGATTTTTGTGACATGGTGTATGTAAAGTGGTTACACTATTGATGCAATATGACAAATTATTTTTGATGAAATATGCTATGAATGGTTTTTGTAAAAAAATGAAAATATACTTAAAATGATGTTTTGAAAATTTTAAAGCATTCAATCTAATGTAAGGAGCAATTAAATTCATTAATATAGATTTACTTAAAATAATTTAACGAAACCTAGGTTTTCAACATACATATATACTATTAATTATAGCATGGGTAAATGTTAATTTTGCAGGTGGATTCATGCCTATATAATATGATTTTACTACAACAACATAAAGGACTTAAATGGTAATTGGTTAGCACATGAAATTTAACACAACTAGTTAACATATTAATAGTAGTTTATAGGATTGACTAAGACATGCAAAGTGCCTCAAGTTTTGCAATAGAAATTTTAGTTATTATAAAAAGGGTAAACAAACGTCCAAAGTATAAGAAATAAACTTTTAATGGACTCCAATTCACCAATTACAAGTAATATTCCAAGAATTCAATCCTCTTGGTAGTGAAGTCTCCAAAGCTTCTCTATAACCTATGCTTTGATAACAAAAATGATGGTGTAGCTACTAAGGGTTTAGCCCTTGATGGTTGGTGTTTTGGCCTTGGGAGGGTTCCAAATAATGTTAGATGATGGGTAGGTCTTAGAAATGGTTGGAATAGAGTGGTGTTGAAGTTTCATAAAATGAGAAGGTGATATGCAAATGTGCTAGTTTTTTGGCCTCTAATAAGTGAGGTTTAAGGATTTAGAGCTTCAATTGATCAGCATCCTAGAACATTGAAATACTTAGTGATAGAAGATGAGAGTCTTAAGAAGAATTATATTTTCATTAAATTCCAATGAGTTTTGATAGGCCAAATGAGGGATTGAATCTAGCTTGGTCATATATAGCTTAGTTTTGGCCAATAGCTTTAAGAAGAGTTTTTCATGAAATTTTATGGGGGGAATGCTACGAAAATGAGTATGGGATGATAAAGTGTAATAGCATAATAGTTATATGATAATAAAATAATTGTTTTAAAAGAAAAGTTAGGATATACTTGTTACTCATCAAAGAGTACGGTTAAAGAGATTGTCAAACCTTTCCATGTGAGGATCAACCACCAAACCTTATCTTCATGGATGAAAATCTAAGTTTTCAAAAATAAACAACCTTTTATTATTCATTTCATAATGCTTAAATAAGTACATTAGTATATTTTGAGTATTGCATATACTTAATAAGTGAAAGTGTTAATAAGGCATGAATCATCAGGAACAAGATATTACCAATGGGGAAAGTTCTAGTTAGGCTTTGCCAATACATAATATAGTGAGAATCATAGGTTTAGATTATGTGCCACAATTTGCTAGTTTAGTGGATTAGTTGATTGAAAGTTCGATGGTACACCCAGAGGAGGGGGGGGGAGAGAGAGAGAGAGAGAGAGAGAGAGAGAGAGAGAGAGAGAGAGAGAGAGAGAGAGAGAGAGAGAGAGAGAGAGAGAGAGAGAGAGAGTTTTTTACTTCAAAATTGTAACTAAATACTAAGAAAATAATATGGAGTTAAAATTAAATTTGGATAATAATAATAAAGCTATTAAAGCAAAAAAACAATACTAAAAGAGATTTTATTTTTTATTTTTTATTTTTATTTTTGGAGCAATAGAATTTATAACAATTAATTTAAAGTAAATATTCATACTAATAATCAAAACTTGCGAAAGATTACAATCCCGATATGATCAAACCACATATCACGGAATATAGATATTGCATGAAAGAAAATGAAGAAAAGAAAAGAAAAAGCAAACCATAATTTTTATGGTGGTTTGGTTGAACTTAACTTACGTCCACTCCCCAAAGGTCCTCCTTATTGGGAATTCCACTTTAAAATAATGGAAGGTGGAGAAACCCTTCTTTATTCTGAGGTGGAGAATGAATATCAAAAAGCTCTTCCTCCTGAAAAGCCAAAACCCTCGTTCTACTCCTCATAGTGACAAAGATGATGCTCCTACTCCTCGCAATGATGAAGATGATGCTCCACTAGCCTCCTTGATATGTTTCAAATCTTTTTTAAAAAACTTCTTTCTTAGAGCTCCTCTCCAAGAGCTCCAAAAACACAACACAGAGGACTTAGGGTATAGACCAACAAGGACAACTACGTGACTCCCTTATACACCCTTTGACGCCTTGGAGGATAAGCACTCAACCTTTCCTTTTCTCTCTCCCAAGTGGATTGGACATGCTCACAAGCAAGGAGACACCTCTCTCTCTCTCCAAAGCTCCCTCTCTCACAAGAAAAAACATTGCAACCTACCCATTGGCATCTCATCTCATTGTACAAAAAAAATTAAGTTGGGCTAATTAAATCAAACCATAATTTTTAGTTTTGTTATTATATTCATATAATATGAAGTGTGTATCATACATTTGGATTAGTTAAACATATGTTGACCAATACACTTAGAAACATAAAAAGGGAGCAACATTGGTGACTCAAGCGACAGTCAGCGGGTGTGTATGTAACTTAAATGGTCAAATAACCTCTAATAGCCAAACAATTTATGCCATTGCGACCGGAGCATCAAATTTACCTAAGAGTGACCCACTCTAAGTTAAATCGGGCAAAAACTGTCAAAATTTAATACCGACACCCAAAAAGGATGCGCGACACTGCCCAAATGATGTTCGTTGCGAAATAAGCACCATCGTAGCTTTCAAAACATATAAGTCATCTAAAATGAGTGTAGTTTTGCCTAACGGAATTCACACGAGAAAATTGGCATGAATCCTGAGATGACGGCGCATCCAAACCAAGGCCAAAATTAAATTTCTATATTATTATTATTATTATTATTATTATTATTATTAATTATTTAAAAAATCAGAAAATGTTTGCTTCATGTAGTTCAGCACGGACGCTGTCCGTCTCCCGTGATCCCTGCTCAAATCCTACGATCGACTGGTCAAAATGAAGCTCTGCCTTATCGTTAAAATGAGATCAAAGGAACTTTTATTGGGTGCAGAGTGCGGACGTAGCTCTGTGTATGCAAACAAGTAGTTTTGCGCCACGTGGAGCCCACCTTTGCCCCACCGTAATGAGGAGATCGTGTGCTCTGTTTACCCGATAACCCGTTAACACGAACCATCCGAACTACTTCAAAAAATGCGCGGTACCCATATCTTCGAGAACATCCGAAATGTCGCTTCCTTCTTTCTTTTACGGGCGATTTGCTACATTACAGTCCATCTTCCATAAGGAGAAGTTGCAGGTTGTATTTTTCGAACGAAGCAACTTCATCTTCTACGCTAAGCCTGCTGAGCTTCATCGTCGCAATGGGAAAGGTTTTTTTTTTCTTGAGGTTTTATGTATTTTTCGTTAATTTTGAGCTTTTAGGGTTTGGTCTGAATGATGTTGTGAATGCCATTTGCCCGTTAAGTTGTGTGACAAAATGTACCGCTCGGTACCGTTGGGTACCGGTGGGTACCGCTGCGTTATCCGAATGTGTACTCAGCGGTACCTACCAGATTAAGCTGGGATATTTCTGTAAGCATTCTAAGTTCTACAAGTCATTGTAGATCTAGGGTTTGTTGTTAGAGTTTATTCTTTATTTTACCGCATTCCGTGTACTCAGCGGTACCCGAGTTGTATTGTAATCTTTTTCCTGGTTTCGCTGGGTACCACTCGGTACCTCTAGGTATTACTCGGTACCTCTCGGTACCGCTCTCGGTACCAGTCGGTACCTCTAGGTACCGATTGGTATCCATAGGTACCGACCGGTTCGTAGATGTACCAAACTCGAATTAAAGTTTTCCTAATCAATAACGCAGGGATATGTGCCGAAGATTAGTTTCCGTTGCAGAACATCAACCTTCAGAGAAGTTTGTGATCATTTAGTGGAAATATTTGGCGAGAACCTGGTTGAGAGTTTGAAGCAATATAATCTGCATCATTTTCTTTTTATACCACGTCTAGTGCAGAATGTGCCATTGGTTTACAAGTTGTTGTCCTGCTGGGACAGTAAGAAACAATGCTTTCTCATTAAGGATCAGAAGTTACTATTCACTGCCGATGAAGTTGCTATGATTTTAGGATTACCAAACAGAGGCAACAATTTTGAAATTGGTAGTGCTAGAATTACTGGTAAATCAGCCAATGATATTAAGAAAGAGATGATTAGTTTAGATGAATCTACGGTAATGCCTGATGTTTTGAAGAAATTCATAATTTTTTTGTTGTCAAACTTATTTTTTCCTCTGCACAACTATCGAACACCAGCTTCTATCATTAGTGTGGCTCAAAATGTTGAGAAATTTTTATCGTACAATTGGCCGGATTCAATCAGAGAATTCCTTGTTGCTGACTTTAACGCCATTGCAAAAAAGATGAAGAAAGGACAGCCACTCGGTTACTTGAATGGATTTGTTCATATTATAATTGTGAGTGCATTGAATTTAAATTGTTTTGTATTAATTGATGATGTTGATTATTCATATATTTTAAGTTTATATTATTATGTATGAGTTCAGATATGGTTTCTTGAACATTATACACTCCACGAACCATTGAACTCGAAGTCAAGACCACGGTTTCTCCGCTGGGGATCCGATGTAGTTTACAACAACGCAGATGCATCTAGTTTATTCGATGGTCTTGAAGTTGGTCATTTATTAACTTCTTTTGATGCTATAACAACTGAGGAGAGGGCTTTACTAGCAAATCCTCCCCCACAGACCCCACAGACATCACCCGACAAAGTTCCTAACAAAGAGATCATCTTGCACACACCTCATGAACATCTTTCTACACCTCCAACATCACCTACACCCAAGAGTCCTCTAAGACAAAACACCGAGCCCCCAAGCCCAGTTCGGCCACCCCCTAGCCCAATCAGCCCTGGTGGACCAAGCACTGAAACACCACCTATGTCACATAGCCAGCAGCAACAGCAGCAACATACTCCCCCACCTGAAGGACAGCAGGATTATAGAGGTGAATATATACAGAAGGTTTTAGATCAAAATAGATTTCTGAAAGGTAGGTTAATAACCTTGGAGACAACAATGTCTCTGAATGAACGAAGAATGGAGGCAGTTGAACATTATGTTTTTGAGCAGAGGGAAATGAATAAGAGATTGGAAGCAATGGAGAAGTTCTTATCTGAGAACTTCCCTTCATTCAACTCCTCGACTGCAGCAGTTCATGTTCAATCTTCATCCAGGACTATGAGTGATGAAATGAAGAAGGCAGAGTGCGTAGAGGTTATTGCCGAATGTATGTTTGAAGACACCCAACCAATAAAGGATGTTCTTGCCAAACCTGAACCAAGCAGCTCAGGCATAGCCAAACATGTGAGAGGTCGGGTTGACCGTAAAGTTAAAGAGGTTAAGACACCATACACCAAGGGTCAATATAAGAGGAAGGTGTTAAAAAAAGCTGCTGTTAGGCCCTCCCCAGCTAAGGTTTAACTTACAAATGCTCTGATTGAAGTTGAAAGTCAAAGATCACCTGGACCAAGGCCAGCTCCTACCAAAATAGATTATCCTGGTCGACAAATGATTAGTGACGATATGAGGATGTTTATCGACGCTTGCCTTGAGAAATATACTGATATGTAAGTATGTAACATTGTAAATTATCTGTAAAGGCTTTCGGGTACCGATTGGTACTGGTAGGTATCGTTCGGTACTGGTAGGGTTCTTTAGGTACCGGTAGGTATCGTTCGGTACTGGTAGGTACCGATAGGTACTGATAGGTACCAGCTGGGTATTGGTAGGTACACTTCATATTTTAACACACAGGCTTTTATTTTGTAGGTCAGATACAATTTATACTGTAGGAAACATCCAGCTTTTTAGAAGTCAGATCGATGAACTATTAACAGACCAATATCTGGACGACAACCACATCGACGCCTTCGCTAGTTTGCTGGCTGAGAAAAATAAACTTCGTTCTGGCCTTTATCAACCATTTATTTATATTTCGAGTCTGCATTGGGTAATGGTGTTATTTTTCTTGCTATAACTGAATATGTTTAAAAGTTCTCCTAACCCGAGTACACATACAGGTATCCAAGAAATATGATATGGATAGTAAGCAATACGTGTCGCACATTAACAAAGATGCAGTTACCGCTTCTAACTTTTTGCTACTACCAGTAAATGATAATGAACATTGGACTCTTCTGGTTGCTTATTTGAAGAAGGCAACTTGGTATTTTTTTGATTCGTTACCTAACCCCCTCCATCGAGCTGTGCTTCCACTAGTGGTTAGTCGGGTGCTGTACTTTTTAAGTTTGTTGTACATATTCGTATTATGAAATTAACGTTAATTTTACTTAACTATGATTACAGATTAATCACTTACAAGAGGAAACTCAGGGCTGCTTTCAAACTGATATCAGAACATGGAAAATTCTAGAAGCCGAGGGAGTTCCAACACAAACCAACGGTTTTGACTGTGGGATGTTCGTTTGCAAATATATGGAAAATGTTATTCAAACTAACTCTTTTAGATGGGATTTACTAATGAACTTGCAAGCTGAAATGCCTAAGTTTAGAGCTGAACTTGCATTTATGCTGTTATGTTCCACGCTGAAACGATAGTCTTGCTACAGTTATAAAATGTAAATAGATAGAACGTTCTTAATTGGTAAATATGTCAGTACATTTTAGTTGTTTTACTTCTTAACTAGACAGCGAACATGTTGTTGGAGTTGCGTTTGTGTAGGACAACATCCATATTCTGTCAGTAACTCAAACTGTAAATCTTGCCAGTCTTTAATATCCAAAAACATCTTCCTTTTGCGACCATGAATACGTTCATTTTTTATATGCTGATACAAATCAATTAAAAACCTATCTTCAGCTGGATCCCACGGGTGATAAAGAATTACATTCTCAACATCAGAAGCTCGCCTGACCACATAATCAGAGGTTGTTAACTTTCCTTTACAAGTCAGCTCATGATAACGCTGCTGCAGGAAATGAACACTTGCTAGGTGATGATAATTTGCAAAAATATTCTTTTGGACAGCTTTCCAACCCGTAGAATTTAAGAACCGACCTGATCGATTTTCCTCGAAAGCAATCTCCTCCCTCCATGCCACTTTAAGCAAACTATCACACCGATCATGCCATGTATGAACACAGCATCTAGATATTTCATTCCGTCTTGCTTGCTGTTCAAGTTCACATTCTGCAGCAACATCCACGCAATAATGCATTCTAATTGTGGAAAACTCGACAAATTCCTTGATCGGCAAGCCGAGATGCAGTTTGGCATCCGACCACCAAAGTTTATAAACCATGATAGAACTATTAAAAAAACCATGGACTTCCTAAATTTATATATCTTTAAAATTCAACTACCACAGTTAATAACACAACCACCCATCTTAAATACTTGCAACAGTACAACTGCCCAATTTAATTTCAACAAACATAGTAAATATCAACCCAAAACAATAACGTTAAGTTCAAGCACCAGCAAATATGCGGTATCGATCGGTACCACTACTTAAAAGTACCTACCGATACCGAGAGGTACCGAGAGGTATCGAGAGGTACTTAGAAGATCGGTACCGATAAAAAAACGCCGAAGTTTCTAGAATAAGATATCAATTACAATAATGACAGAAATCAAATAAAAACAAATTCAAAATTCTGAATATTCATCCAAGCCTTTCAGCATCAATAAATCCATTCATCATGTTTAAATATTCAGGGTTGGGCTGACTGGTTGGTCGACGAAGAAGCCACTCATCGGTGAAGCATTCCGGTATGTTCGAAAAGGGAACATGACTAAAACGTTTCACATGTGTTTGCTGATGAGTTGAAGCAAAATAATCTGGAATGTTTGCAAAAGAAACTTGGCTACTAGGTTCCGCTGGTGTAGGCTGTTGAGTTGAAGCGTAGTATTCTGGTATATTTGCAAAATAAACTTGACTACTATGTTCCACTGGTGTGGGCTGATGAGTTGAAGGTGTAGGTTGTTCCTCAGCTTTCTTCCTCTTCGGCTTTCTTTTTTCCCAATGACTCTTCAACCTTGCATTTGAAACTCCTTTGGGTCTGCGCTTTATAGGGTCTTTTATTTTAGTTCGCATGCTTGAGTTCGTATCTAAGTTTGAGTCCTTGCTGGCATTTAATATGAGATCCACATTCTCAGCAATCTCAGACATTGCATCAATCATGTACTATTCTGCTTCAGTATTCCCTTCCCCTCTAGTGCTAATTTGATATGCAAATCTAGTAAAATAATTTCTGAAAATCATACTTCCTATGCCATCCGAGGGGCTTCCGGTAGCTACCATAGATGACAACGGCCTGTCAGAGTAAAGCTCCTATCTTGCTCGGCCTGACCATCTCTTGAGTAGATATTTCGGAGGTATATTTATTATATAAATCTGCCTTATCACTCTCAAGCAGTGAGAACATAGTATCCCCATCATTCCGAATTTCCCACAGCTGCATTCGATGCTACCTTCCGCATCATCAAAATTAACTGTCCAGTGGCGAGGCTGATCAATGTTCTCAACAGTTTTGACAAAAAAAATAGATAAGTCAGTTGAGGCTTGAGCTATGCACATTCCACCTACACCTTGTAAAAACTCCTCCTCAAAGAAAGAATACAGTTTATGCGAATAAAAACGTGCGGCCTGCCTAAGAATTGGACTACTCTTTACTAAAGGGACAATATTGGACTGACTACATTTGAAGTCTTCATCCTTTTCATTCCGACGCCATGTCTTCATCACCTTCTCTAGTCCCAAAAAACACTCAGTGATTGTGCTAGTAGGCTTAGAAATGCCGTGGCACACATTGTTAGTGGATTCACTGCGCTGTGTTGAAAGAATACCAAGGTTAAAACAAGTCTTGTTGTATGCTGTGGACCACTTGTGCCTTATTTTGTGGAGCTCTTTCAACCACTCATGGCTATGAAGGTCCCCTTCATTCAGCATTTCAGTCCAAGTGCTTTCAAACTCTTCCTCTGAATCACACTTGCTGAAACATTTATAAATCAACCCTCTAACCTTGTTGTTGTTGTTGTAACAATGCACCTTGGATGGAAGCTTCTTCATGATGTGCCATTGGCAAAGCCTATGGCGTGTTTGTGGAAATGCAATTTGTATTGCCCGAGACATTGCCTGATCCTGATCAATAAAAATTGTAATGGGATGTTTACCACCCATTACTCTCAAGAATGTTCTAAACAGCCATGTAAATGATTCTACTGTTTCTTCAGACAGAAATGCTACCCCCAAAAGAATATTATGTCAATGGTTATTAACTCCAACAAAAGGTGCACAAGCTAGATTGTATTTGTTCAGTCTATAGCTGGTATCAAAAATTATAACATCTCTAAAGCAGTCGTAGTCTATCCTTCCCACACCATCAGCCCAGAAAAAATTCATCAATCTATCCTCCTCATCATATTGGACTTCCCACACAAACATGTTATCATTGTTTGCTCGGTTTTTAAAAAGTTTTATTAGGGAATTGGTATCCCCAGTCTCAATCTTGCATCTTCTGTTTCTCTGAACAAAGTTATATGCATCTCTTCTTAAAAAACCAACATACTCCCTCCCACCAACTTCATCAGCTAAGTATGTGAATGCATCAATGGTTCTAATCCCAGCATCAGTCATAGATTTAAGAACAAATGCTCTCTCTTCGGTAATATTCCTGCATGATTTCAATAAATGTTGATCTTCAGGCCTTGCCAACTCATGGTTGTGGTTCTCAACACATTTATTAACCTTCCATTCCCCATCTTGATCAACTGAAAATCTAATCATCGCGGGACACCCAGTCCTAGTATTGGCTTTCCTGTATTTCGATTTGGCATTCAGGTCAAGGCCCTTCTTAAAACCAGCTTTCGAACATACAAAATCTTTCATCCGTATCTTCCTCGAATTAGGCCAGTAACAGTGATGATCTTTGCGAACACTAAAACCAAAACTATGCGCGTATCGACAGTAAATATCATAAGCCTCTTTCTCACTATTACAAACAACCTACGAACAACAACCAAGAAGAGTTTAATATTGGAAACACACACACAATTTCAAAATATCTTCTGTACCAATCGGTACCTACCAGTACCGACCGATACCTACCGATACCTACTGATACCTAGCGGTACCGAACATTTAAAAAGGGTACTAAACGGTACCGCCAACCCACCAACACATATATTCTCACCAATACAAATTTTTTAAAACACTAAACAAGTCACGGCTTTCATATCATATTTACCGATAATATATCAAAGTTTGGTTGGGTATTCTGTTGCAAACCATCTCCACCTCTAAGCTCTGACTCTTGCGTAAAACCTTCCATCTCTGACCAGTCGTTCATCTCTTCCGGCACAGTATCCATCTTCAGACCTTACGCCTCGAACCTCAGACCTTACGCTCTTCTCGTGCTTTCTGAGGTTTCAGGTGTTACGAGAAAAAAAAAATTAACTGAGGTAAAAAAACCGCGCCAGCAAATATAACCCTAGCTTTTACCGCGCATTTTTTGAAGTAGTTCGGATGGTTCATGTTAACGGGTTATCGGGTAAACAGAGCACACGATCTCCTCATTACGGTGGGGCAAAGGTGGGCTCCACGTGGCGCAAAACTACTTGTTTGCATACACAGAGCTACGTCCGCACTCCACACCCAATAAAAGTTCAGATCAAAGGGGGATTTCATTCAAATTTGTTTTTCCACGCTCGATTCCTTCGATCCCACACACAGCCTGTCTGATTCCACCTCCTAAGTTTCTAATAATCCCTCAGCTTAATCTCATCAATCATACCTTCCCCTTTTTCATTACAGACCCCAACGTCCAAGCCCATAATTTGAACCCATCAACCTCCATTCCACACAGCTGCAGCTGTCAATCACCTCTTCCAATCAACCATTCGTCACCCAAATCTTGATCCAAGCTTTTTTCCTCCTCAACCTGAACCCTCCCTGCTCGACTTCTACTCCAACCAAGATCGATAAACCACCAAACCCATCTGAATATAGGTCGGATCAAACCCCCCAACACTCAAACCCACAGCCTCGATCCTTCATTCCTCCTAAGTATCCCGTCTCTACCCGTCCTATCCCAACAACTCTATTCCACTCAAGATTCCACACAAAGTCCACAGTTCCCACTCCAATCCACCAAAAAGTTCTCCTCTCACATAAGTCCTCCACTATAATATCCACTAAACTTTGCAACAGAGAGCCCATCTCTCTCTCTCTCTCTCTCTATATATATATATATATATATATATATATATATATATATATATATATATATAAAGAGAATAAATAAAAAATATTTAAGAAATAATGGAAAGAAAAGAATAAAGAAAAATTATTACACGTGCTCATCATTGTCGTCGCCCAGACACCCCTGTCGTCATTTGTCACTGAGGTATAATGTTCATTAAACTAAAAAAATCACAAAACCCTATTTTCAGCTCTCGCGTCGCAATGAACAGACCACCTATGCACATTTTTCTTATCGTTGTGGGAGAGAGTTTAGTGCGGTGCTTGTGGTGAAACGGGTGAGCCTTATGCACATTTTTTTAGCATGGAGGGATAAAAATCAAAGTACTCGTATATGCTTTCAGGCTGGCAGAGAAAAAACTATAAGTTTTTTGTATAGATACCGCTGCAGCCTATGCAATACTTTCTAAGCATTGTACGGTAGATAACCTTGGCTGCGGTGTCTCTTGACACCGATCATACATGTCTTTCTTGACATGGTGGGCAGACCTAGACTCTAAAAAATTCTCGAAATGACGGAGATGCTAGGAGGTTACCAAAATTTGAATTAAAAATTGATCAGGACTTGAACAAATCATATGGAACCAAACCTACAAACTAATAAACAGGGAACCATACATTAAATTGATAAATCCATAATCTCTTGAAACTATAAAAACCAAGTAATAATTTGGATCATTCAAATGAACGTCAATAAGAAAATAAGGGATTTGTGATTTGCATTTAACTGCTATATGCTATGAATTTTCCACTGAGTGGCAACCTCTTGGACATAAATTATTATCAGATAACTTTCTATTCATAAGAAAAAAATTAGTAAGAATGAAGTCTTTTAATAATCTCCACCAAAAGAGTTCCACTTTTGGTTTCAACTAAATCTTCTTCATCCAAAGCCATAAGTTGACCTCACCATCATCTTCCAAAGAGCCTTAAAAAGCCATTGTAGCAACAAATTTACTAGATACCTTTGATATGAGCTCTATATGATCCAAAGAAAGACTAGAAGAAATATCAATATGTTGAATAAGCTTAACCAATTCATCACCAAACAATTTCTTCAGTTCAATACTATTGCAGTGGCCATTCGAAATAATACAATCCAATGTGCAATCCGTATCTTCCAAATCAGCAAGAAAAGCAGGCCATTGATCAATCCTTTTTCAAGAATCCACACATCTTTTAATATTTTAACGTATACACCTATAGCAATTTTCCCCCTAACAATTGGCTCCATAAACTTTGCACCATGCATAAGGATTTTTCATGAAGTATAGCACCATTTCTTCATATTAGAATTCCACATATCTTCCACATATTTGGCAATCAGGTTTTTATTGAGTATAGAGCTTGGATTATCAATAAAATTCCACGCCAACCTTGCACGTTAAGGAATGATAAAAGCCACAGTTAAGTTAATTCCATGACCTCTACTATTCCTATTTTTACAAATAACCTCCAAAGAAACATAGTGCTTACCTTGCTTCCCATTTTGTTTGTGCCAAATAAAATTCTTGCACAATTTTTCAAACTCATTTAGAGTTCCAAATGAGTACATAAAAACATGGGAAGGGAAAAAAAGCTGTCTTGATAAGCACCAATCTGCCAGCCAAAGAAATAATTCTATTTCCCCACATGCTCATCTTATTCAAAGCCTTCTCCAATAAAATTTGAAAACTGCCACAATAAACCTTTTAGTGCAATCTTAACACCTAGATAATTGAATTGTCTTACACTCTTGAATCCTAGCATCCGAGAAAATAATTTTTTCTTCTTCTTGTTAATCGCCTTGCTAAAAAAAATAATGGTTTTATCTAAATTTAACTTAATCCCAGACCAACCACAATTATTTTTTATAATTTCCTTCACCATCTTAACAATTTTTTTCTTAGCTTTAGAAAATAACAAAAATTTGTTTGCATATAACAAATGAGAAATCATGTGTACATGAGGAGCAATTTTAATTCCAAGACCACCACTTGTTTGATAGAATGCATTTGAAAGTAATTGAGAGCACAAAATAAATAAATAGGCAGGCAAAGGACAACATTGTCTAAATCCACTCCTTACATCAATCCAATTAGAATTAGAACCATCAACCATAACTGAGAACCTTGGATTCGTCGCACACTCCATTATGAGATTAGCAAATTGTTTCAAAAATCTGAGATACCTGAAAACTTGATATAAAGTAGGCCAAGCCATGATATTATACACTTGCTCCATATCAATTTTAATAGCTAATGACCCTTTTTTAGATTTAGAAAATTTGAATTTATGGAATAGTTCATGAGAAAGAAAAATATGATCTGACAAAGAAAGACCTTTAACAAAAGCTGCTTGATCTTCAGTTATAATCTTAGGAAGAAAATGTTGAGTCTAATAATTAGGTTGTTAAGCCTAAGTGAATATCCAAAGGCTAAAAAGAGGGGGGGGGGGGGGGTGAATTGGTAGTTTAAAAATTTAAGCCCTCTTTTAAAATTATGTTGAACCGAAATAAAAATGTTTCTTTTAGATTTTTATAGAAAATATTTTTCAACCACGGAGTTTTGAAAACTAAAATTAAAATGCGGAAATGTAAAAATAGTAAAGTAAATGACACCAGATTTATAGTGGTTCGGTCTAAAACCAGACCTACATCCACTCCCCAGAGGCACCCTCTGAGTATTGCACTAATACTAATAGTGACTCTCCTTTTGCATCCTCAGCAAGGCGGAGAAGCCTTTACAACACACTCTTTTCACCACTCCCCGGTGCGGCACAGAACCGTCGTCCTTTTACACAATCCCTAGTGTAGGCAGAGAACCGTCCGTCCTTTCACACTCTCCTAGTGTGGGCAGAGAACCCTTCGGCTGTTCACACTCTCCAAGTGTAGGAAGAGAACCCTTCGGCTGTTCACACTCTCCAAGTGTCGGCAGAGAACCCTTCGGCTGTTCACACTCTCCAAGTGTCGGCAGAGAACTGGATCTCCTTGACAGATCTTCTCACAAGAATCTAGAAGGAAGAGGGAAAAGAGTGAAGTAATCCCAATTCACAAGTAGAGACTCTTACCTTTGAAATCAAAGTGAAGCCTTCTCGCTCCAATGGTAGGAATCCTCCCTTGAATGCTCTCTTCCACTCTCTCCTTGGCTATTCTCTCAAGAGGCATGAAGATCAAATGACAAAAAGATAGGGTGACAGTCTAATTTAGACTATTTATACAAAAGACAAGAAAAACCGCCCAAAAACTGCAAGTATTCAATTCTGTACGTAGTGGATCGTCCCGTACGATCGTGGATCGTCCTGGACGATTTTACTTAAACTATTTGAAACGGCCCCATTTGTATATGTGTACGAAAATGACTTCGTACAGTTGATCGTCCTGTACGAACTAAGTTCGTCCAGTACGAACGGTTAATACTAGGTCGGTTCTAGAAACTGCTGAAAACCGTTCTAAGTTGGTTAATCGTTTGGACGAAAATATATTCGTCTGAACAAAAAATTTACAGAGGACTGATCGTCCTGGACGATTATTTATTTCGTCTGGACGAAAATTTTCCAGAGGACCAATCGCCATTGACGATAATTTAATTTCGTCTGGACGAAAATTTTCCAGAGACCAGATCGTCCTGGACGATTATTAATTTCGTTTGGACGAAAATTTTCCAGAGGACCAATCGCCATTGACGATAATTTAATTTCGTATGGACAAAAATTTTCTAGAGAACCAATCGTCCTGGACGATTATAAAATTCGTCCTAGACGATTATAAAATTCGTCCTGGACGAATAGGACTTAAAAAAATTTTTATGCAAGTTCCTATTCGTTCCATGTGCTCAATAGGAGATAACTGTCTGATCGTCCCGTACGAACGTATATCGTCCAGTAAGATCAGTATAAATTGTTTTAATCTCCTTATGTGTGTGTATGTTTTTATTCACTCAATTACAATCACTCCCTTTCAATTTAATTTCAAAGAAATGCAAACTTCAAATTTTACAAAGTATCTCATTCTGAATTTGATTTGAAGTCTTTGTAGTCTGGAGTTCGTTTTTCCTGAAATGTTAGTACACACAAGAGCAAATATAAATCTTCTAAAATTGTTAGGATATAACTACACATTTGAACAATAATGTTTGGAATCATCAAAACTACATAAGTTGCAAAAATGTAAAGCATGCAAATAACAACTATCTTAACAATCTCCCCATTTTTGATGATGTCAAAACAATTATTATTTGTATGGTTTCAATTTAAACAATTCTCCTAAACTCCCCCTAAATTGATGTATATATGAAAATAAGGAGGCATTTTGAACCATAGAATTTTTTTTTGTTTTTCAAAAAATATTACAAGACCAAAAATAAAACATACGAACACAATAATTTCTCCCCCTTTTTGACAACAACAAAAAGTGAAGAAGAAATAGACGAGAAATGTAAGTAATTATATGAAATTCATTTGAAAATTTAATCTAAATGGTGATTGGTATATGCAATCTAAAACTAATGTCATTAGGTAAATCATAGAAATTCATAGAATTTAAGAAGTGATATAACATTGTAAGTAAGAAGAATTTATCAAAAACATGATTCAATTTAGACATTTGAATATAGAAAATTATTACAAGAGAGATGAATAAAAATTCTATATTTCAAAGTTCAATAGAATATAAATGAACATAAGATCGATTTGAATTAAGAGATTGAAAGAATTTGGAAAGAAGAGAATTACCACATGTGGCGCTTTGCGCATCTTTTTCAAAATTTGGGCACATTTTTGTGTATCTTTTGACATTGGGCTAATTTTGTGCCTCTTTTACATATTTGCGAACCTTTGCGCATTCTTTTTGATTTTTGTACTTTTTGTACAATTTTCAAGAGTAATTGAAACCAATTCTTTCCAAAATCAATAATCTAAAATTTCAAATATTTCTAAGTGCATAAATATCACTTGAGCATAGAAATACAAAATAAGAAAACATCTATATTGCAATAATAATATTAACTTTTATTTAGTCTAAATGAATAGACATGAATTTAAAAGTTCTAATTATAACAAGTTATAAACAACTTTTAAATTTAGAAAGACTAGATTTTCTAATGTAATTAATCTCAAATTACAATCTAATTTAAGCACAATTAAGATTAAATAAGACTAATGAAATTCATAAAAATTAACCACATTCCAAAACAAACTAATTTTGAATCAAGTACAACATGCATTAATATTAATGAAAAGGATTACATATTCATTTCATAATGTTAAAACAACTAAGAAAATACACTGAACTTTTTAGTAAAGACAAACTAAAAATAAAAAGCTAACACAACAAAATATTTAAAAACAAAACACGAGTACAACAAACACAAAGAAATTTATCTCTCATTCTCTATTCTTCTGGAGGAGGAGAAATGCCACCGAAAAGGTTAAAGTAGGAGGCCATCAACATTACATTGGTATTGATTTCATGTACTTCATTTTTGATGCTACCAATGTCTTGTTGTTGCTGCATAAGTTGAGCATCAAGTTGATCAAATCTTTGATCAACATGAGTCTCAAGTCTATCAAATTTTTTAATCAGATTCTGATAATCTGACTGAGGTGCAGAAATTTGCTATCCTTCTTCTTCTTCTGAAGCACTAGCATGTGCTTTTTCTTTTTCCTCCTTGAAAAGCAATATGAAGGAAGCATCATTATAGTATACTGGCTCTTCGTATTCATCATCAGGATGCACTAAGTTGTATTTATTTTCCAAAATATATGTAACTAAGTGTCCTAATGAGATGTTCCTTTTTCTCTTCTGTTCTGCATGTCTTATTTCTGAAAGCCCATAGAGATGATCTATGATAAGTTGGGCTTCGTCAACAGGATGACATTCTATAATCAAAAAGGTTAGAACAGAAAGGAGAGGGGTAATATTAATCCAATCACCAGCTTTGGAAATGATTGAAGATCGAAGGATATGCTGGATGATTCGGGCTTTTTTGGTCATACCGGAGACTCAAGCGACATGATAGTTAAGACTACTTTGTCTAATTACCCTATTGACATCATACCATTTGAAAGTGGTTTCTGTCATTAGGGTGTGGGCTCTATATCCTTCAGTTCTTAAGTTCAAAAAGGCACCAATGTCGTGCTTGGTGATTTCAACTTTTTGCTTGAAAACATAAGAACTTATGGAGGAGTGGTCGGAATATTAATCCTATCACCAGCTTTGGAAATGATTGAAGATCGAAGGATATGCTGGATGATTCGGGCATTTTTGGTCATACCGGAGACTCAAGCGACATGATAGTTAAGACTACTTTGTCTAATTACCCTATTGACATCATACCATTTGAAAGTGGTTTCTGTCATTAGGGTTTGGGCTCTATATCCTTCAGTTCTTAAGTTCAAAAAGGCACCAATGTCGTGCTTGGTGATTTCAACTTTTTGCTTGAAAACATAAGAACTTATGGAGGAGTGGTCGGAATTAAAACTCATGTTGGCTAGGAAATAGTGAAAGGTTTGTTTGTTATAAAAGTGGACGAGAGAAAGAATGAATTGAAACTGGGTAGAGGCAAATAGGTGCATTACCTTAAAGTGTATCTCGCTTTGAATTAAAATGCGAGAGGGAGTTATTTTGGCAGAGGCAAAACGAGGAAATGATTCCTCATTTGCTTTTGACAGGAAGTTTTCAGAGGCATTCCTGTGGGGTTTCTTTGCCAACACCTTCTGTCTCTTGCTTGAGGAGGACATTATTGATTTGAAGTCGAAAGGGATTGAAAGTGAAGTTTGGAAGTGTTATTGTTAAGTTAGAAAGCCTTCATATTTAAAGAAAAACGATACGTTCGTCCTGGACGAAAACAGTTCGTCCTGGACGAAAATCATCGTTCGTCTGGACGAAAATATTTCGTACAGACGATCAAATTGGTCCAAAATGTAACGCCTTTTCGTAATCAACACAATTTACGATGCGTCCCTTCGTACAGGCTTTTTGACTTGACCGATCGTACAGACAAAATTTTTTTCGTACAAACGATCAAAAAATTAATTCGTTTTAATGTATGTTGAAAATCATCCCCTACAATGAAACGACGTCTGTTCGTCTAGACGAACCAAAAGTTCGTACGGACGAACTTCACAATTAAAACTGCCTTATCCACTCAACCGCTGCATTTAATCGTCCCGACGTTTGAGAGAAAAAAAAAATTCGTCCTGGACGATTATAAGATCGTACAGACGAACTTCATTAAAACTGCTCTCAAAACGGTTAAAGTTTGCGTAAACTTAATTTTCCACACATCGTCCAGTACGAAAACAATTCGTCCCGGACGATTTCTAGAAATTTTTGAATTTTAATTGAAGAAAATCAAACAAAACATTTAAAACACAGAAAATAAAGACAAACCATAGACTCTAAAATAAACTCATTTAAAACACTCAAAAAATCACAAAAATCAAAACAAAAATCAAAAACAAATAACTAAGAAAACATAAATATCAATGTTGCAAAAACATTTTTATTTAAGCATTCAAATCAATAACATCAAGCCTTATTCTTAATGTACTGAAGGTATCAAAGGCTAAAGGTTTTGTAAAAATGTCTGCAAGTTGATTTTCAGTTGAAACATGTGAGAGTTCAATTTCTTCCTTGGATACATGATCCCTTATGAAATGATGCCTTATATCAATGTGTTTGGTTCTAGAATGTTGAATAGGATTTTTGGAAATGCAAATAGCATTAGTATTGTCACAATAAATTGGAATAGTGCATATAATTAATCCTAAATCAATCAACTGTTATTTTAACCAAAGTACTTGTGCCACAAAACTTCCTAATGCAATGTATTCTGCTTCTGCAGTAGATAGGGCTACTAAATTTTGTTTTCTACTGGACCAAGAAACTAATGAATTTCCAATGAATTGATATGTTCCAGAATTGCTTTTCCTATCCACTGTACAGCTTGCAAAGTCAGAATCTGAATAACCAACAATTTCAAATGAAGAACTAAACTTAGGATACCAAATTCCTAAGTTTTGAGTTCCTAGCAAGTATCTTAAAATCCTTTTCACTGCTGTCAAATGTGATTCTTTTGGATATGATTGAAATCTAGCACATAAGAAAACACTGAACATTATATCTGGTCGGCTAGTAGTCAAGTAAAGCAAAGATCCAATAATCCCTCTATATTTCTTTTGATCAACAGATTTTCCCTTAAGGTCCTTATCCAACTGAACTGAGGAACTCATTGGTGTACTAACATGTTTAGCATTGTCCATTTCATATTTCTTGAGGATGTCCTTAATATATTTAGTTTGACTAAGAAATGTCCCTTCCTCAAGTTGCTTGATGCTAAAACCTAGAAAGTAATTTAAATCTCCCATTAGACTCATTTCAAATTCACTACTCATTGTATTAGAAAAATCATCACAAAGATTTTTATTTGAAGATCCAAAGATGATATCATCTACATAAATTTGAACAATGAGTATTTCCTTTTCAAATTTCTTTAAGAAGAGAGTTGTATCCACACTTCCTTTTTCAAAAGATCTTTCAAGTAGGAAGGTGCTCAATCTCTCATACCAAGCCCTAGGTGCCTGTTTTAGTCCATATAATGCCTTCTTTAATTTAAACACATGATTTGGGTATTTTGAATTTTCAAATCCTAGAGGTTGTTCTACAAAAACATCTTCTTCAATAACCCCATTCAAAAAGGCACTTTTGATATCCATTTGAAATAATTTAAAACCTTTAAAACAGGCAAAGGCAAGTAAAACCCTAATTGCTTCAAGTCTTGCTACAGGGGCAAAGGTCTCCTCAAAATCAATTCCTTCAATTTGATTATACCCCTTAGCAACTAATCTAGCCTTATTTCTAATGACTACTCCTGAGTCATTCATTTTATTTTTGAACACCCATTTGGTTCCAACAACACTTTGATCTTTTGGCCTTGTAGTTAATTCCCAAACTTTATTTCTTACAAATTGATTTAACTCTTCTTGCATGACCAATATCCAAAATTCATCAGAAAGTGCTTGATCAATATTAGTGGGTTCTATTGTCGAAATAAAGGCTAAATGATTGACTTCCTTATTTAATCCACGCCTAGTTCTAACACCATCACTAGGTTCACCTATAATCAATTCTCTTGGGTGGTTTTTAGAAAATCTCAAATTTCTAGGCAAAGGGTTTTCTCTTTCCAAATTTTCTTCCAAATTTAATCTATCAATCTTTTGGGAGTTTTCCTCAATCTCTTCTTCAATAATATTTGGCTCTTCCAAATTTTCAGATTCATCAAATACAACATGTGTGGTTTCTTCAATGACTAAAGTTCTTTTGTTGAATACCCTATAAGATTTTCTAACACTTGAATATCCAATAAAAATTCCTTCATCTGATTTTGGATCAAATTTTCCTAAGGCATATTTTCAATTGTTATGTATGAACACCTTGCAACCAAAAACATGCAAATGTGACAAGTTAGGTGTTCTACCTTTTAGCAACTCATAGGGTGTTTTATTTAATTTTGATCTCACATTCACCCTATTCAGAACATAACACGCAGTGCTAACCGCCTCCGCCCAAAAATATCTAGGAAGTGAGTATTCTGCCAAAATTGCTCGGGCGGCTTCTATTAATGTTATGTTTTTCCTTTCAACTACCCTGTTTGGTTGAGGGGTTCTAGGTGCAGAAAAATTATGATCAATCCCTTTTTCTTTACAAAAAATTTTGAATCTTTCATTTTCAAATTCTCCTCCATGATCACTTTGTAAAGAGATTATTTCACATCCTAGTTTTCTTTGAATCCAAGTTAAAATTTTTTTGAATTCCTTAAATGATTCACTTTTATGAAAAAGAAATCTAACTCATGTGAATCTTGAGAAATCCTTCCCTCCTAGACTTACAATTCCTACTAGTCCAAAAATATCCATGTGAAGAATTTCCAAAGGTTTACTTGTCCTAAGATCCTTATTGGACTTAAATGAGGACTTCACTTATTTTCCTAATTGACATGCATCACAAAGGTGGTCCTTAGTAAAGTCTAGTTTTTGTATACCTCTCACTAAGTTCTTTTGGGTGATTCTCCTAAGATTTTTCATACTAGAATGACAAAGTCTCCTATGCCAAAGCCATGATTCATCAGAAACAATTTTTAAACAAAAAGTAGTAGGAGATAGAATAGAATTCAAATCTAGCATGTAAACATTGTTAACCCTTTTTCCATTTAAGACTTCTTTTCCATTTAGGCTTAATATGAAGCTAGTAGGTAAAAATTTCACATTATAGCCCTTATCACATAGCTGACTTATACTTAACAGATTATGTTTTAAGCCTTCCACCAATAATACATTGTCTATGAAAAAGTTTTTGAAATTTCCAATCATACCTGATCCAACCACTTTCTTTGTGGTATTATCTCCAAGTGTAACCTTGCCTCCATTTCTGGCTTCCAGCGTTATGAATTGAGCAGTATCTCTAGTTATATGCTTTAAACATCCGCTGTCCAGGTACCATATGCTCCCACGAGGTCTTGTGTGAAAGCATTCATGCAAAACTCTCAAATGTTAGACCTGGGAACCCAAAGAAGTTTGGGTTCACCTTTTAGCAATTTATAATCAGATGCATGTATGATATGTCTAGGTTTATGCATCTTAGGTCTCCACACAAAATTAGATTTCATCATCAAGGTACAGGTGTGTGCTATATGACCAAAAAATCCACAATTATTACATTTAACATTAGGAAAAATATTCGTAAGTTTTCTTCCATGTGATTGTCTTCTAAGGGATTTCATGAATTTAGGATAATATTTAGGATTTGTAAAATCTTCAAGTTTGGGGGGTTTCCTATTATTCTCGAGAGCTCTTATTGTGAGTTTGTAAAATGAATTCATATCTTCCAAGATTCGATTGGTATAATTGATTCTATATGCTTTGCTCTCAGATTCATCCTTAAAATTCTTAAATTCTTTTTCAAGTTCAGCATAGGATGTTTTTAAGTTTTCAAAATTTTTATTCAATTCATCGTATTCATCAAGTAGTTTCATGTGGTTGTCATATATTAAAGCATGATCTTTCCTAAAGATTTCATGTTCCTTCTTGAGTTCTTTCAGTTCTAAGCTTACACTAGAATGCATCTTTTTCATTTTCCTATATGCATCATGCATGTGTTCAGAAACTTCAAATAATTCATCATAGGTTAAGTCACATACCTCTTCTTGATCTGAATGATCTACATTATCTGCCATCAAGCAAAGATTAGTGACTTCTTCTTCTTTTTCAGTCTCAGATGAGTCTGAAGCTGAGTCTACCCAGAATGCTCTTTGAAACTTCTTCTTGCCCTTCTTTACCATTGGTTTCTCCTCTACCTTCTCCTTGCTAGGAGTGGCTTTGAGTTTTGGGCATTCAGTCTTGATATGACCTGGTTTCCTGCATTCATAACAAATTACTTCATTAGAAACCTTGCCATTTCTGTTAAACTTACCTCTGTTCGATTGCTGGCGTCTCTTCTGCTTCCTCTTTAAAAAGCTTCTGAATTGTCTAGTCATCAGAGCAATATCATCTTCATCCTCAGGTTATGAGTGTTCACTCTTTGACTCTTCCACTTTTAGTGTAATATTCTTCTCCTTTCGTGGTTTACCTGCATCAATCTTTCTTTGACTTACTCCTTGCTCATAAGCAATGAGTGAACCAAGAAGATTATCAATAGAATATATGTTTAGATCTTTAGACTTTGTAATTGCAGTAATTTTAGCATCATAAGCAGTGGGTAAACATCGAAGAATTTTATTGACCATTTCAGCATTAGTTAATTCTCTACCAAGTGCATGGAAAGAAGTGACAATTTGTGTGAATCTTGTGTACATGTCAGAAATAGATTCATTAGGTTTCATGCGAAACAATTCATAGTCATGTAACAAGACATTGAGTCTTGACTGCTTAACTTCATTTGCCCCTTCATAAGTTATACAAAGTCTATCCCATATATCCTTTCCGCTTTTGCAAGTGGAAACCCGCATGTAGTCTTCAGATTTTAAAGCACAAAAGAAACTATTTAGACATTTGGCATTTTATCATGCTAAGTCACGTTCTTCTATAGTCCAATCTACAAAAGGTATTTCTACCATAACTCCATCAACTAATCTAGTTGGTTTTGTGTAGCCATCCTGGACTAGCATCCACATGCGATAATCAAGTGACTGTAAGAAAGTAAACATGCGTGTTTTCCAAAAATCAAAAGGAATATTGTCAAACAGTGGAGGTCTAGTGATAGAGTAACCCTCAGGTGTGTTTCGGTTTCCGAAAGTAGCCATCTACGTTAATCAAAAAGTTGTTCAAACTTATGATTTTAAAATGATGCTCTGATACCACTTGTTGAGTCTAATAATTAGGTTATTAAGCCTAAGTGAATGTCCCAAGGCTACAAAGAGGGGGGGTGAATTGGTAGTTTAAAAATTTAAGCCCTCTTTTAAAATTATGTTGAACCGAAATAAAAATGTTTCTTTTAGATTTTTATAGAAAATATTTTTCAACCACAGAGTTTTTAAAACTAAAATTAAAATGCGGAAACGTAAAAACAGTAAAGTAAATGACACCAGATTTATAGTGGTTTGGTCTAAAACCAGACCTACATCCACTCCCCAGAGGCACCCTCTGAGTATTGCACTAATACCAATAGTGACTCTCCTTTTGCATCCTCAGCAAGGCGGAGAATCCTTTACAACACACTCTTTTCACCACTCCTCGGTGCGGTACAGAATCGTCGTCCTTTTACACAATCCCCAGTGTAGGCAGAGAACCGTCCGTCCTTTCACACTCTCCTAGTGTGGGCAGAGAACCCTTCGGTTGTTCACACTCTCCAAGTGTAGGCAGAGAACCCTTCGGCTGTTCACACTCTCCAAGTGTCGGCAGAGAACTCTTCGGCTGTTCACACTCTCCAAGTGTCGGCAGAGAACCGGATCTCCTTGACAGATCTTCTCACAAGAATATAGAAGGAAGAAGGAAAAGAGTGAAGTAATCCCAATTCACAAGTAGAGACTCTTACCTTTGAAATCAAAGTGAAGCCTTCTCGCTCCAATGGTAGGAATCCTCCCTTGAATGCTCTCTTCCACTCTCTCCTTGGCTATTCTCTCAAGAGGCACGAAGATCAAATGACAAAAAGATAGGGTGGCAGTCTAATTTGGACTATTTATATAAAAGACAAGAAAAACCGCCCAAAAACTGCAAGTATTCAATTCTGTACGCAGTGAATCGTCCCGTACGATCGTGGATCGTCCTGGACGATTTTACTTAAACGATTTGAAATGACCCCATTTGTATATGTGTACAAAAATGACTTCGTACAGCTGATCGTCCTGTACGAACTTGGTTCGTCCAGTACGAACAGTTAATACTAGGTCGGTTCTAAAAACTGCTGAAAACCGTTCTAAGTCGGTTAATCGTTTGGACGAAAATATATTCATCTGGACGAAAATTTTACAGAGGACTGATCGTCCTGGACGATTATTTATTTCGTCTGGACGAATATTTTCCAGAGGACCAATCACCATTGACGATAATTTAATTTCGTCTGGACGAAAATTTTCCAGAGACCAGATTGTCCTGGACGATTATTAATTTCGTCTGGACGAAAATTTTCCAGAGGACCAATCGCCATTGACGATAATTTAATTTTGTTTGGACGAAAATTTTCCAGAGAACCAATCGTCCTGGACGATTATAAAATTCGTCCTGGACGAATAGGACTTAGAAAAATTTTTAGGCAAGTTCCTATTCGTTCCATGTGCTCAATAGGAGATAACTGTCTGATCGTCCCGTACGAACGTATATCGTCCAGTACGATCAGTATAAATTTTTTTAATCTCCTTATGTGTGTGTATGTTTTTTTTCACTCAATTATAATCACTCCCTTTCAATTTAATTTCAAAGAAATGCAAACTTCAAATTTTACAAAGTATCTCATTCTGAATTTGATTTGAAGTCTTTGTAGTCGGGAGTTCGTTTTTCCTGAAATGTTAGTACACACAAGAGCAAATACAAATCTTCTAAAATTGTTAGGATATAACTACACATTTGAACAATAATGTTTGGAATCATCAAAACTATATAAGTTGCAAAAATGTAAAGCATGCAAATAGCAACTATCTTAACATAAAAAACTGACATCCTGTTCAATAACATTTTAGTCACAATCTTGTATATAGTCATACAAAGGCTAATGTGCCTATAGTTAGAAGGAATCAAAGTATTTTAAACTTTAGGAATAAGGGAAATAATAGTATCTTTCCAACCTTTTCATATTTTACCTGAAGAGAAAAATTTGTTGATAGCCTTCCAAACTTCTTCCTCAATAATACTCCAGTAAGCTTTAAAAAAAGAATAAGTGATGCTATTATTCCCTAGTGATTTGAATTTTCTGAAATTCGTAACCACATGAACCAATTCCTCCTTCAAAAACATAAACTTCCAATAAAGATCTATCATCATCATCAAGCACTTTCAACGGAGGAGGCCATCCTTGATAAATCTTGCCTATAATCCTCCATTTATCCTTGAAGAAATAAAAAAAAAATTCCTTCAATTTCATCTTGATTTTAAACTACTTTACCATTGCAATCTTTAATATGGGTGATCTAATTGCCAATCCTCCTAGAGCTAGCAAACACATGAAAAAACTTGGAATTAGTATCTCCCTCCTCCATACAATTAACTTTAACCCTTTTCCTCCACCAAGTATTCAAACGAGCTAATGTAGCATTCAATTCATTTACTTTAGCTCTAAGTAAGAACAATTTATCTTCAGACATCACATTAGACGAAGATTCCTCCATTTGTAATTCCAAAATATCCCTTTTAAGACATTTTTTCAACTTCAAAAGATCCTTGAGTTTAGCTCTACTCTAAAAAAATAAAGCTCTCAAAGACTTTCTAAGTTTCAAGTTGAGAATTTAAGCATCATCACCAAAAAACCTTTTTCTTCATAGATTTCATAACAAATGCCACAGAAGCATGAAAAGAAGCCCATACATCTTCAAATTTGATAATATTCTTCTAGTGGAACATAGAATGCATAATCTTCAACATAATTGGATAGTGATCTGATGCAACTCTAGGAAAATGCCTCAACATAGCAAGTTAAAATTCAGTAATATTAATGGAGTTTAACAAGCATCTATCCAATCTCTCCATAATAGGAGCACCCCCTCTCCTTATTATTAGAACCAGTGAACTTCGGGCCTACAAAATCAACATCATGATAATCATCACTTCATTCCCTGAGGACCTTAAAAAAAAAACAAACCTTTTCCCTCTTCTCTTATCCTCTTTAGATAGTAAACAATTGAAATCACCTCCCACCATCGAAGGAATATCTTTAGAAGAATATACATCAAGTTTATTCCAGAGATTCCTCCTATTATAAATATCATGGCTCCCATAAATAGTAGCAATCAACCAACTTCCTTTATTAAAAATTTTAACCTCCCCAATAATAAATTGAGAATCAGCTTAAATCGACAAAAAAGATGCAATATTTGTTGTCCAAATAACCAAAAATACCTTATGAAAACCCATCCAAAGGAAACAAACAAAAATCCCAATCCACACCAATGAATTTAAAACACTCTAGTATACTAAAAGAGGATAAATTAGTTTCCACTAATCCAACAAAAAACACATCAAACTCCTTCACAAATTCTTTTAAATAGTGAGAAACTTCCTTTTTTTTTGTCCACTCTACAGTTCCAAAATGCTATAGATGACATGTTTAAGAAGAAGGAAAAAGATCACCACTCCTTCCTTTATTCAAAAAATCAATTTTTTTATTTCGAGGAAGGATTTTGACTGGCCCTAAAGCCTTAAGCTCATTAGTCAATCTTTGTTTACAAGTTTTAGAATTTACTATAGGATTAGAAGCCACCATAATAAACAACAACTTCAGAATTTACTCTAGAATTATTCACAATAATAAGAGAGGCTTCAGATACTACAATGGATTTATCTTTCAGAGGCTCAACACCCTCTAACTCATCCATAATTCCATTTAGAGCATCAAACTTATTATTAGTAGTAGGAATTTAAGATGAAACAAGGTTAATATTCATACCCGAATTCTCCTTCAAAGAAGTTTGAGGCTGATCATCCAAATTAAGCTTGGAATTTTCCAGAGGTCAGTCAGTAACCGCATCAATAACTTCCACCATCGAGTCTAATTGAAGCTCCCTTAGATTTTCATTTAATGCATCAGATCTGATTAGATTAATGTTCTCAGAATTAGTCTTCACAACAGTAACTTAACCAATTATTTTCCCAGAAAATATCGAACCAAAATTTTTCAACTTTTTAGCATTTACTTCTCCACTAACTAACTTTTTATACCTAATTTTAGCAACAAGAGTTTTCTAAACTTTACCTCTAAAAGGTTTAAATGATGATCTCTCGAAATTATTCTTGTTTATAATTAACATGGATCCAAGGAACATACTTTGAATTCTCTTCACCCTCCACTTGAGTATCACAACCAGAAATAGAAATTCTTGGTTGAACATGTTCCACTTCAGCACCAAACTTTAAACAAAACCATTCAGCAAACAAGCATCATCCTTGTGCCCAATCTTGCCGCAATTGAAGCAAAACAAAGATAGTTTTTCAAATTCAAATTTCTAGAAGAATTTTGCTGAATCACCTTCAACCCAAGTACCTAATGGAAGTTGTTTATCTAATTGAATTTGCACACAAATTCTAGCATATTCTCTTCTCCCCCATTGGAATATGTTATTTTCAATCATTAATGGAATACCCACCATTGCTGCTATTCTGGTGACATTAATTTCATCCCAACAATGCAAAGGGAGATGAGGCATTCTAATCAAAATAGGAGAAGCAACCCCTTCAAAGATCCTCGTGAAAAAATAGGGGACCACTTATCAATTTCGATAATATGGCCGTTAATGAACCAAGGACCACCAGTCATTACATATTCCATAACTTCCAACGATACAAAAGAATAAAGGATTTATTCAAGACCAAGCATAGTTATATAAAACTGACCAAACAGAGTCCACTGTCTTCTTAATTTAGCACAAATAAAATTGAAAGGGATGTTAAAATTGAAAGGGATGTTCTTTCCAAACAATTTAACTACCAAGGCTTTTTTTAGCCTCTAAGTATTTGCTAAATCACTTTTTACATGAAGTTTAATAGATGTAGAAGCATCTGTATCCAATGAATCAATAACAAAAGGTAAAATTTTAATATGCGAACGCTTAACCCACGGACAGTCACACTCAATATTATCATTTGAACAAAAAATAGGAACATTGGTAACAACATTATTAGCCTTAGTGCCAAAAGATCCATTCTTCACCATATCACAATCCCTCAAATATTTATTATTTTCAATGGCATTTCCAAAATCACGTAATGTGACTTCTCCAGGAATAATAGAATCAATAATAATTGAAATTAATCCATCAACCTTTTTACCCGAATCCACCTGGGAATTAAGTTCATTTAAATTTTTAAAATTTTAAAATCTATTAAAAATTTTTCAAATCCGACAAAGAATTTTTCACCTCATTCAATCCCAATGTACCTCCATTGATTTTTTTAAAGACCTCAATAGAGAGAGGACTCTTAAAATTTTCTTCAACCAGGACATCTTTACCTTTCCTAATCACTAGCAAAATTATTTAGCAGATGAATCTGAAACATCCTTTATAACTAAAGGACATTAATTAAAAAGTTCTATACGAATTCCCTTAACAATGTTGTAGATGGTCCTCCTTGATGGAGATCTTCATTCAATACCCCAAAAGATTTAGAGAAATAGATATCAGTAGGCTTCGATGGAATGGTGGTCGTGGATGGTCGGAAGCCATCTCTGACCATAAACGCCAACACTAGAAAGCAGTAGAATTAAAATTTTTCAAAGAATGGGACTTTCTCTCTCCTTTAAAAAACATGACAAAATTTTCACCTTAACAATTAATTGTTGCTTCCAAAGATTTTTTTTGGACATTTAGGCTAATTAAGGTAGACTCACACAAACATTGCATTCACAAGACTTGAACCTAATACCCATTTAGGATGAATCATTCAACCTAGAATACCCTTAAATTCATCCCATTTTTACATTCATTGACCTTATAACAGTGATCAATTTTAATTAACCCTTCATTAAGGGTTTAATTTCAATACATCCAAATAAATCAAATAAGATTCATAAAAACATAAAATCAACTTCAATCAACTCTAAATCAAATGTACAATTATTGAAAATTAAAATCACAATTCAAATTTTATTTAAATGTAATTAATAATTAATTTAACCTTAATTAATTATTAATTAAATAAATTTATTAAAAATATAAATAAAAATTAAAAATGCATTAAAATTTTGTAAAAACTCATTAAAATTTAGAAATCAATAATTCAAATTTAAATGAAATTTTTGAATAATTTTTTATTTAATTTATTAATATTTCATTAATAATTAATTAAAATTAATTAAAACTTCAAGAATTAATTATTTTTTAATATTATAATAAAAATTAGAATCTTTTAAATTAAAATTTATTCCATTTAAAGCAAATCAATTTGATAATTTTATTGATTAAAATTTATTTATTTCAATCAAATTTGACTATTAATTTGAAATAAATGAATTTAGGTCTTTATGCCTAATTCTTGATTCCATTTGGAGGGCATTTTGGCATTTGATTTTAAAGCCTCTAATTCACCTTAATAACCCTTATGAAATGTGCATGGCTCCTTTCAGGATGGCACTAGCACATTAGATTGTGGGATCTTCAAATATTAATAATACCCCGACCTTATACACTATACTTGCTTCCATCTGGAGGGCGTGTTTATCTAATTTAAGTTCCTTCTCTATCTCTAACAAATCTTCAAAGGCTCTCATATGATCATCTATCTTTCTTAGAGGATGAATGTTTCATTTGAAAACATCAGGATTTATCAATTAATATTACTTGCACTTTGGAGGTTATTAATCTATAAATTCTTTAAAACTAAATAAACAACTTCAACATTTAAAACTTGAATAATTTAAAATATAAATGCACATCACTTAAACTTTAGTTAATTTTTGTTTACGTTTAATGAATAAACTTTAAAAATACATGCAATCTAAACATTAAATTTTATAGGACCTATCAAAGCCACACAACCTCTTCCACACACTTAGATGGTTTACTATGGCAACCAACTTTAGCCTAAGTTAGGCTAATGGATTGGTTTGATTTGATTGTAAGGGTCTTTGTCTAGAGGGCACCCATGTGTGTTTGCTTACTTTCTACAAAATTTATAGGTCATATTTAATTTTCTGTCAATGCACCAGAAAGCAGAGTGAATGAATTTAGGGTCGTGCAATTTTCTTTCATTTACTTTTCTGTATATATACAACTGCTCACAATGCACTTTCATATATGCATTTTACTTTCTATCATTTACGTTCTAGAAAAGTAGAATGTTCCTATGTGATGATGCATATGAAAAGAGACATGTAAATTTAAATTCCACAGATTTTGTATATATATAAAGTTGTGCAATGTCATAAGTTGTAAAAGAGTCAAAGATAATTGCTTATACATATATATGTGGGGCTCCGAAAAGAAATGTCCTATTTCAAATATGATATTCTTTTTGGAATTCCACATAATTGTTGGAACTCAAACACTATAAGTAGTTATATTTGATTCTACATGTATATGATAGGATTAGAATCCAGGTTTATTATTGGTGGAGCCTATCAACCATTACTTTATAACGTACTCTAGCTTGTACTTTACAAATTTATAAATAAACACAATTAGCTCTTTTATACATTGTCGTTCATGCATCATTTGCATCATACGAGTAGTTTATATTTTTATAAGCATGTTGTATAAAATTTTATTTAAAATCTTTTAATAATTACTCTTTGATTCTTAGGATAGTGCTTAACAAATCTTGCATACATATTATTGTTCTTAGTATTGTTAGCTGGTAGCTCACTCTAGGCAAGTGATAACTCCAGATTGCATACACCCCTCTCCATATACAACCTTCCTTAATTTAAATCTAAATTTCTAAACTCAATTCCATAATTTATAATCAAAAGCCTATGTATAGAAATCTAAGTAGGATAAGTATTTTCTTAAATCAATATGAATTTTAAAGTCATTTAATCTTCATTTTAATCAAGGGCATTCTTTAAGGAGATGTAAATAACTATATAGGCTTTATCATATAGGGAGTCTAGATCCCAAAATAAAATAAACCCTATATTTGTTCCTTTCTAAGATATGGGAGAAATTTGTGAATGCATACTAGCTTTATCTATATTCTAAATTTGATTTCATAATCAAAATATAGATGGATATTTTGTTTGATTTTATGATGAATTAAATATTCTCTAAATTTGATTATGAAAATAAATTTATAATTTATCCTTCTAATTGGAATAATAGGAGAACATGCTTTTCAACCTTTGCAATGAATTGTATATTCCCTATGTTGCATCTAATTAGAAAAATAAATTATAGTTTCTTTCTTTTAAATCAATTGTAGAACATTAGTCGACCCTTTCGGGGTGGTACAATGGTAAGCTATGTAGATTTATTGGAAGAAACTAGTAAATATATTTAAATCAAATCATATGGGATGATAATAAAATATTATCCAAGGATTTTTTTGGCAACTTTATTGGGGATCAAACTATCAGTAGTGTTTGTACTATAAGATCACCAATAACTAATTCAATTAGAATCATTGGATGTACTGCGTACTAGTGATGTAAAGATTTATTAAGATCATATAGTATGATGTGAACAAATTTTATTTTTGTGTGATGATCAGGGAAAATACCATGATTGAATTTTACAAACCAACACACATATAATCAAGTCATAAAAAAATAACCAAACACAAACTATCAGAAAAGGAAAAAATAGCATAAGCAAATAAACACACATTGATTGCTTCTATATTCTTACCTCATTATCCTTAAGCCTTGATATCAAAAACACCTAGTCTAGTCCTAAGTGTACTAAAAGTCTCAAAGCTAAGAGTTTTTTGTAAAATGACTACCAATTAGTTTTTAGTAGTTATATGATGCAATTATATATCTCCCTTGGCAACATGATCTCTAATGACATGATGTCTAATATATATATTCTTCATGCGGGGTATTGAATTAGATTTTATAAAATATAAATGCACTAGTATAATCACACATGATTGGGATAGTGCTTACAGAGAATCCAAGATCAATGATATATTTCTTTAGTCATAACACTTGAGACCACAACTTTCTAGAGCTATGTATTCCACCTCATCGGTGGATAAGGCTACTAAGTTTTGCTTTCTAGTATACCAAAAAACAAATAATTTTCCTATGAATTAAAAAGTTCTAGAAGTACTTTTTCTATCTATTCTACACACTGTAAAGTTTGAGTTTGAATATCCTATAATTTCAAATGAAGAGTTATGTCTAGGATACAAAATACCTAAGTTTTGGTGCCCATAAGGTATCTAAGAATTCTCTTAATGGAAGTCGTATGAATTCTTTGGGATTAGCTTGAAATCTAGCACATAGATAAATACTAAACATTATATTCAGTTTGCTAGAAGTCAAATAAAAAAGTGATGCAATTATACCCAAATATTTTTTCTGTTCTACTAATTTTTTACTTGCATGTCTAATTGAATGGATGAGCTCATTTGAGTACTTCTAACTTTAGCACCTTCCATATTAAGTTTTTTTAATATATGTAATCTAACTAAAAAATGTATCATCATCCTTTTTCTTCACACTAAATCTAAGAAAATATGTTTGCTCACCTATCATACTCATCTCAAACTCTCTACCCATGGTTTCTAAAAAATTATTGTAGAGATGTTCATTTGTTGATCCAAACAATATATCATCCACATATATTTAAACAATTAATAGATAATCACTTATTTTCTTTAGGAATAGGGTGGTATCTACACTACCCTTAATAAAAGATCTATATAGGAGAAATATACTAATCCTTTCATACTATACCCTAGGTACTTGCTTCAACCCATATAAGACCTTTCTCAGTTTATACACATGATTGGGAAAAGAGAAAATTTCAAATCCACGAGGGGGGGGGGGGGGGGGGGGGGGGGGGGGGGGAGGGGTTATCCACATATATAACTTCCTTAATAAGTCCAATTATAATGGCACTTTTAATATCCATCTGATATAATTTGAAGCCTCTAAAACATACAAAAGCTAATAGAACTCTAATTACTTTAGTCTAACTATAATGGAAAATGTCTCCTAAAAATTAATTCCTTTAATTCAATTGTACCCTTTAGCCACTAACCTAGTCATATTTTTAATCGCTACTCTATATTAATTCATCTTATTTTTTAATAGCTACTAGGTACATACTACACTCTGGTCCTTAGGTATGTTAACCAACTCCCATACGTCATTCTTAATAAATTAGTTTAACTCTTCTTGCATAGCAAGGATCCATAATTCATCATATAAGGTTTGGTCTATATTTATGGGTTCTACCGTAGAGATGAATGCAAAATAACTAACATCCTTCCAAAATCCATACCTAGTTTTAACTCCCAACAGAAGGATCTCCTAAGATGAGCTTCCTAGGATGACTAGATTAGTATCTCCATTCTCTAGGTAAAGGCTCCTGGGATACTTCTTAATCACCTAGGTCAATATAATCTACTCCTAGAGTAACATCTACTTCATCATACTATTCTAATATAGGATCAATAATTTTATCAGATTCATCAAATACAATATAGGTAGACTCCTTTATAACTAAAGTCCACTTAATAAAGATCCTATAGGCTTTACCAATAGAGGAATAGTCTAAGAAGACTCCTTCATCAAACATAGGGTCAAACGTTTCTTGAAGATATTTACCATTAATGAGAATGAAACATTTATACCCAAATACATGCAAATTAGGTAGATTAGGTATCCTACCCTTAAATAGCTTATAGGTATCTATTTAATTTTGATTCAACATTCTCCCTATTCAAAATATAAAAGGAAGTATTCATTGCTTCTGCCCAAAAATATTTAGGGAGAGAGTATTCAACAAGCATAGCCCTAACAACTTATACTAAAGTTATATTTTACTTTTCAGCTATCCTATTATGTTGAGGGTTCATAGAGATAAAATAAAAAGTTATGCTCAATTCCTAGCACCTTACATAAAGATTTAAACTTATCATTCTAAAATTCTCCACCATGATCACTATGTATAGTAGATATCTCACATCCTAATTTTCTTTGAATCCATGTGGAGAACATCCTAAATTTCTTAAATGATTTACTTTTATGATGTAAGAATCTAACCTAGATGAATCTAGAGTAATCATCAACAATCACATACCCAAAGTTTTCTCACCTAAGCTGGCTGTACTAGCAAGCCCAAATAAGTCCACATGGAAAAATTTTAGTGGTTTAGAGGTGGTGATGTCTTTGATGGAATAAAATTATGATTTTAATTATTTTCCTAATTCACATGAATCACTTTGGTTATTCTTAGAGAAGTCTAACAGGGGTATACCTCTAATTAGGTCTTTTTATAATTATCTTACTAAGAGTTTTAATGCTTGCATGACATAGTTGCCTATATTATAACCATGATTCATCAATAATAATTTTGAGATAATATTTTTGAACTATCAATATAAGTCAAATTAATCGTGCAAATAATATTTATTCTTTTTTCTTTTAAAATAATTTCTTCATTCAGACTAATCATGTATTTATTAGATAAAACTTTTACATCAACGCCCTTATCATTGAGATGACTAATGCTAAACAGATTATGTTTTTATCCATCTACTAACAAAACCCTTTTTATAATAATGTTTTTGGAATTACCTATCATACTGAAACCCACCACTTTCATAGTGGTGTTATCTCTCGATGTTACCTTGCCTCCTGCCTTAACTTCTAGCGTGATGAATTGCTTCAAATCTCCAATCATGTGATGTAAACACTCATTATCTAGGTACCACATGCTCTCACTGTGCCTTTTGTGAGAGCATCCCTACAAAGTCATCAATGGTTAGATTTGGGAACCCAAGTGAGTTTAGGTTCCACCATTTATTTTAATTGATGAGATAAATACATGATATGATGTGATACAAATGACTTTGGCCTCCACACTGAATATGTTCTATAGTGTATTGTGCAAGTGCGGGCTATGTGGCCTACCATGCCACAAGAATAGCACCTATGGAATCACAAACCTATATGAATGGTAGTACCTCCTTTTAGGGATATAAGATGCATGTTGTGATATGGGACGTGTCAATTCTGCTAGTGTAGGCAATGGTTTATTTTTTTAAAATGCATGAAGTTTCACTTTTAAAAACCTATTTGTGCTCTTATAGCTTTCAACCTCAAGTTTCAATGCATGCACACTAAAGTCTAATTTATTTGCAAGTATTTCTAACTTCTTAAAAGCATCCTCTAGCTCAATATGCCTAATTTTCAATAGCTTGTGAAATTTATTTAATTTAAGATGCCTCTTATTTAGTTTATCATATTCTTTAAGTAAAGAAGCATACTCTTTATATAATGTAGTGTGTTCAGTTCTAAGACTATCATGCTCCTTTTCTAATTTAAAAAAATTGAATTTAATATTGCTTGATATTTCCTTAACTTCCTATATAATTCAAGTAATTTTTCAAAAATATCAAATAAATCATCATAGGTAAAATCACGTACATCTTCTTGGTCAGAGTTAATAATAGAGTTATTAGCCATTAAATAAATATTTTCTACCTCCTCAGGTTCTTATTTTAAAGAGTCTAAAGTTGAATCTACCTAGAAAGCCTTTTGTGTCTTTTGCATCCCCTTTTTGAAATTTGTCTTTCTTCACCCTTTTCCTTGGTAGGGTGAGTTTTAAAGTTGGGATAGTTAGATCTTAAGTGTCCTGACTTCCTATATTCAAAATAAATAATGTCAGTGAAAACTTTTCTAGTTCTGCCTGATTCCTTTATTTTCGTGTTGATGTCATCTTTGCTTTCACTTTAGTGAAATTACTAGATGGACAAGAGTGGGGGGTGAATTGTGAAAGCTTTATGACAATAATTAAAACATAAGCCGGAGTTCTAAATCTTTTTGTTGTTTTTAGAATTTTAATATGAAAAATTAAACAACCCTTTTTTTTCCAAATTTTCCAAGGCAAATATTTTGAAATTAAAAAAGGCACATAGTAATGAAAAAGCAGTAAGGAAAAAACACACCAAGAATTTTATAGTGGTTCGGTCAAAATATGACCTACGTCCACTCCCCAGAGTCCTCCGCTCCGGGATTTTCACTACCAACTATAGTTCTCCTTTTGCCCCCCTCGGCAAGGCGAAGAAGCCTTTACAAACCTCACTTTCACTAACCGGCGTGGCGGAGTGCCAAACTCTATTTTCGCCCTCCTGGTGACGGCAGAGAACCTTCTCGTTTTTCTCCCTCCTGGAGAAGGCAGAGTACCTCGAGGTCACGGATGTAGATGAGCCTTTCCCTTGGAGATCCTCCCTCAAATTCTTCTAGGGCCACAGGAGGAGCAAGATGCAGCAAGTTCGGAGCAACCGTGTCATCTCCCTCACACCTCTTCTCCCTCACAACGCTCACCTTCTCCTTCCTCTCTCAGACCCTAAAGAACTTCTCTAGAGCTCTCTCCCTTGGAATCCCTCTCTAACCACATTCTCCTCTCTCATCCTCTCTGAAAAATTACTTTTTTGATACATAAAAACGGGATCCAAAAACCCTAAAATCTCAAAGTAGCAGTTACTATCGTACAGTAGGGTTCTGCAATAGTACGAACAGTTCAAAAATGTTCGTATGGTATGATACTAAATCGTACAGTACGATTCATGACAACACCGTTCGTACAAGACGATAGTCGGGACGATCAAACATCGTCTCTGTTCATCGTATGGTACGATGTACATCATACAGTACGATGAGACAAAAAACAACTGATCGTCAGGGATGATATCCGTGATGATTATTATTCGTCTCTATTCATTGTATTGTACAAATGGGTTCGTACAGTACGATGTTCAAATTATAATTAAGCCCGGATTTCTTGCACTAATCACGGGTTAAGTTAAGTAAGTATTTAAAACTAATCGTACAGTACGAACAAGTTTGTACCGTACGAACGGTGGAAAATTACTTACCTAAGTCACACAATGGCTAGGGTTTTGGATTTGAACATATCGTATAGTACGATATAAATCCGTACGGTACGATCTATTCACAGAATCGTACTACAACCCTCTGATCGTACGGTACGAATTAGAATCGTACAGTACGATCTACAGAGAAGAAATTCTATTACATTCTACATTTAAAACCTCTCCCCCTGTGTGTGTGCATGGTTGCTTGAGCTTTTATGCATTTTGTGGCCAGACTCAAGAAAATAAAAATGAATTAAAAAAGAAAATACATTTCAGGCTCTTACTCCTAATCTACTCATCCTTGAGTCTTCCTCTCTTCCTAAGTAGCTTTTGATCTTCCTGAAATATTAGTACTCACAGATAATAGCAAATAATATTTAATGAATCTCAAGATAATTATTATTTATCATCATCAAAATCTTAAGCTTGGGGTCATGGGTTGCAACAATCTCTCCCTTTTTTATGATGTCAAATAATAGTTGTTGTAAGCAAGTGTTAAAGGCATTTTTTTTAATTTTTTTAATTTAAACATGAGAAAAAGAAAGGTACAAAAATAAAGAAAATGCAGTGTAAAATAAAAAACTTGCATTTAACCATAAAAGAAGATACAATAACCTTCTCCCCCTTTTGACAGCACAAAAAGAGGAGCAAACACGAAAAGAAAAGTACAACACAAATATAATCAAAAAATGAGGATCCTGATCAGGTGGTGGTGGTGGATTTGGTTGGAAGTACTAAAAAAGAGTGTCAAAACAGTGATCAATAGTAGTAAAGCGCTCTCCAAACCATTGCATATCCGTCTCGTGTTGCTGATGTTGTTCCTGAATATGAGTGTCAAGACGAGTCTGAAGTTGGTCGAAGCGTTCGACCAAATCATCTTGTGCTGGTGCAGGTTCTCGAGGTGGTGGTGCATGACGTCATGGATGTGCTTGTGGTGCAGCTGGGGCATCTTCTCCTTCTTCTTCATCAAAAACTGGTTCTTCCGGCTTGTGTCCTCGATGGAAAAGGATACGGAAGGAGGCATCTGTATAAAAAATAGGAATATTGTCGAGTTCACCAGGATAGGTCATTTGATATTTATTTTGGAGGATATATCCTACAAGGTGACTAAGAGCTATGTTTTGTTTTCGGCGAGTGGTAGGGAGATGACCGAAGGTCATATGATGAATATAGTCAATGATCAGATCGGCTTCGTCGAATCTAGTATTGGTCATAATCAGGTAGGTAGTGACAGATAGGGTTGGGGTCATATTGACACAGTCACCACCTTTGGGTATTATTGAGGTACGAAGGACATGTTGAATTATGCGCGCATTTTTATTTAGGAAAAAAATGAGAGGTTGATGTTGATAGAAAGAGGCATTTCTAAGGACCCGATTGACATCACTCCAATCAAAATCATTTGTAAGAAAAGAACGGACCATAGGCCCTTCAGTAGATAGTCCAATGTATTGAGCGATGTTAGCTTTGGTTATTTCAATATTTTGTCGACAAATGAAAGAGTGGAAGGTTAAATTGTCGATGGTATAGGTAAGATTGGCTAAGAATTCTAGGAGGAGTTCAGAACTAAAAGGAAAGGCTAGGGTGAGAAGAAACTGGAGGGTGGTGGAGGCAAAGAGGTTCAGTACCTCGAAGTTCAGAGCCTCCTAGTTGAGCAACCTAGAGGGTGTGATTTTGCAAGTTTTGAATTTGTGGTAGGCATCCTCATTTTCTGCATTCAAGAATCGAGCGCTATGGCGGCAAGAGGAAGACGAGTTTTCCGCTACCAAACGTCCTCGCTTGCTGGAACTAGACATGGCTTGAAAGGTGAGTGAGAGGTTTGTGAGTGTAGCGAGGATATCTGCCCTTCTATTCCATTTATAGAGTTTTCAACAAATCGTACAGTACGATAGAGGATTCGTATAGTACGAAGTAGCAATAATTGTTCTAACGATTCGTACCAGGAAAAGGCGGTCAAAACGTACAGTACGATAGGTAGCGTACAGTACAATCAGTGAATTTCAATCGTCCCGAGGCTCGTCGGTATGACTTTTGACCAAAAGTATCGTACTGTACGAACAGGTGTATCGTACAGTACGAGTGGCATTAATTTTGTACCGAACACCTTTAATTCGTTCTCATCTATTGCTGAGTTGTATCGTACAGTACGATTTAAGGTAAAGCGTACAGTACGATAACCAATAATAACATACCAGCACGCTTAAATTCATCCCAATCCGTTTCGTGTATAGTACAGTACGAAGTGGCAATAATGTACAGTACGATCAACAAAGACGAATTTTGCTATTTAGGATGTTCTGTGTAGATCAGAGTAGATCGTACCGTACGATTTTAAGATCGTGCAGTACGATACCATAAATTTAAGTTTAGTGTTTTTTGTGTGGTGAGTGTGTGATGATCAGGAGCAGCCCTAGAAGATATTTTTTTTTTGTTTTGTTGTTTTTTTTAATTTTATTTTTTTTAATGCAGTTATATCGATGACACCTAATCTAGTCCTCAAGGAGCTAAAGGTGTCGAAAGCTAGAGGTTTTGGGAATATGTCTGCTAATTGATCTCTTGTAGCAATGTGGTGCAATTCTATATCTCCCTTAGCAATGTGATCTCTAATGAAGTGGTGTCTAATGTCTATATGTTTTGTTCGTGAGTGCTGAATTGGGTTCTTAGAGATGCAAATTGCACTTGTGTTGTCACACATAATTGAAATGGTTCCTACAGGTAAGCCAAGATCAAGAATTTGTTGTTTTAGCTATAGTACTTGTGTAACACAACTTCCTACTGCAATATATTCTGTCTCAGCTGTGGAAAGTGCTACTGAGTTTTGTTTCCTACTAGACCAAGAAACTAATGATTGTCCTATGAATTGGCAGGTACCATATGTACTTTTTTATCTATCCTACATCCTGTAAAGTCAGAATCTGAGTACCCTAAGATTTCAAAGGAAGTGCTGTGCCTAGGATACCAAATTCCTAAGTTTGGGGTGCCTAGTAGATATCTAAGAATTCTCTTGACAGCAGTTAAGTGAGACTCTTTAGGATCAGCTTGAAAAAGGGCACAGAGGCACACACTAAACATTATGTTTGATCTACTGGCAGTCAGGTAAAGAAGGGACCCAATCATTCCTCTATATTTCTTCTGATCTACTGATTTTTCACTAGGATCATTGTCTAATTGAATTGTTGAGCTCATTGGAGTGTTCATGGGTTTAGCACTATCCATTTCATATTTCTTTAAGATATCCTTAATATACTTTGATTGGCTAAGAAAAGTTCCATTATCCATTTATTTTACGCTAAAGCCAAGAAAGTAATTAAGTTCTCCCATCATGCTCATTTCAAACTCATTACTCATTGTTTTTGAGAATTCATCACATAACATTTTATCTGAAAATCCAAATAGAATGTCATCCACGTATATCTGAACAATGAGAATTTCTTCTTTGATCTTTTGTAAAAAGAGTGTAGTATCTAAATCCTCTATCCAATAGAAATGAGCTAAGTCTTTCGTACCATGCTCTAAGTGCTTGCTTTAATTTATACAGTGCCTTCTTTAATTTGAATACATGGTTAGGAAATTGTGAACTTTCAAATCTAGGGGGTTGCTCAATATAGACATCTTCCTTAATTATCCCGTTCAGAAATGCACTCTTTACATCCATTTGATATAACTTAAAGTTCTTGAAGTAAACAAAAGCTAAGAGCACTCTTATGGCTTCTAGTCTAGCAACAAGGGCAAAGGTTTCTTCAAAGTTTATTCCCTCAATTTGGTTGTACCCCTTAGCTACTAGTCTGACTTTATTCCTTATTATTGTTCCTGAATCATTCACCTTATTCTTGAAGACCCATTTTGTTCCAACAATACTTTGTTCTCTAGGTCTCTTGACTAACTCCCAAACATCATTCCTGGTGAATTGGTTCAGCTCTTCTTGCATTGCTAGAATCCAAAATTCATCTCTTAAGGCTTGATCTATACTTGTAGGTTCTATCATAGAGATGAATGCTGAATGACTAACCTCCTTCCTAAGTCCATGCCTAGTCCTTACACCTTCTGAAGGGTCTCCTAAAATTAACTCTTTAGGATGACTAGAAGAATATCTCCACTCTCTAGGCAAATCTTCTTTAGGTTCTACCCTTTCTCCTAAGGTCATAGTCTCTACTCTTTGAATTGCCTCTATTTCATCATCTTCAACTTTAGATTCAGAGGGCTTGTCTGATTCATCAAATACCACATGAGGGGACTCTTCTACTACTAAGGTTCTCTTATTAAAGATTCTATAGGCTTTACCTACAGAAGAATAACCTAAGAAGACACCCATATCAGACTTGGGATCGAATTTTTCTAAGGGATGTTTACCATTATTCATGATGAAGCACTTGCACCCAAAGACATGTAAGTGTGAAAGGTTTGGTGTCCTACCCTTAAGAAGTTCATACGGAGTTTTGTTCAGCTTAGATCTAATGTTCACCCTATTTAAAACATAACATACTGTATTGACTGCTTCTGCCCAAAAGTATCTAGGAAGGGTTTACTCTGCTAACATTGCCATAGCAGCTTCTACCAAGGTTCTATTCTTACTTTCTGCTATACCATTTTGTTGTGGTGTTCTAGGGCTGAGCAATTGTGTTCTATCCCTAGTTCTTGACAGAATGATTCGAACCTATCATTTTAAAATTCTCCATCATGATTGCTATGAATTGTTGAGATTTCACAATCTAATTTCCTCTGAATCCATGTGGAGAATATCTTAAATTCCTCAAAAGAATCATTCTTATGTGCTAAGAATCTTACCCAAGTGAATCTAGTGAAGTCATCTACAATCACAAAATCATAATTTTTCCCATCTAGGCTGGCTGTACTAACGGGTCCAAATAAGTCCATGTGTAGGATTTCTAGTGGCCTAGCGGTGATCACATCTCTAATTGAGTGAAAGGATGATTTGACTTGTTTTCCTAGTTGGCAAGCATCACATAAGTGATCCTTGGTAAAGTCTAACTTAGGTACACCTCTAACTAGGTTTTTTTGAGTGATGTTTCTAAGAGTTTTCATACTAGCATGGCATAGTCTCCTATGCCATAGCCACGAGTCATCAACTATTATTTTCAAACAAAATGAATTTGAGCTATCAATACAATCAAGGTCTAACATGTAAACATTGTTCATTCGTTTTCCTTCTAAAACTAGTTTATCAAATAAACTAATCAGGCATTTATCAGATAGAAATTTAACATCAAAACTTTTGTCACACAGTTGACTAATGCTAAGTAAATTATGTTTCAAACCATCAACTAGTAAGACATTTTCAATTAAAAATTTTTTAGCATTACCAACAATACCTGAGCCTATCACTTTCCTGGTAGTGTTGTCTCCTAACGTTACTTTGCCTCCAGTTTTGGTCTCAAGTAGGATGAACTTCTTCATATCTCCAGTCATGTGTCGTGAGCTGCCACTATCCAGGTACCACATGCTCTCACTAGGTCTTTTATGAGAGCATCCCTACAATTTCATTCAAAGATTAGATTTGGGAAGCCAAGTGAGTTTGGGTTCCACCTTATGCTTACATGAATGAGATGTATGCATGCTATGCTGTGATGGATGCAGTTTGGGTCTCCATACTAAGTGTGTCCTACGGTGAATTGTGCATGTGCGGGCTATGTGACCTACCATGCTGCAAGAGAAACACCTAACACCAGGAAATGGGTTTACTAATCTATGTGGATGATGGTGCCTCTTCCTATAGTTATGTGATGCATGTTGTGTTGGGGGTTTGCTAGAATGGCCTAATGTGAGTGATGTAATTTCATTTTCTAATTCTTTGATTCTTTCCTGAAAGGTGTTGTTTTGATATGTCAATCCATGAACTTCTATTTTTAACAAATGCTCACTGTGATCTACTTCTAATGCAAGTTTGTCTAATCTATGAAAGGCTTCTTCTAGTTCAACATGAGTTATTTTCAAAGATTTATGCTCTTCAGTTAATTCAACTTTTTTAATGCATCAAATTCATCAAGAAGCAACATGTGATCTTTATCTAAATCAGAATTTTATTTAACTAAGTTAACATGCTCAATTTGTAAAGAACTAAATTCAACATTAAGCTTAGCATGCATCTTTTTTAACTTTCTATACGAGTCATGGATATTTTTAGAAATAAGTAATAATTCTTCATATGAAAGTTGACATACCTCATCTTGATCTGATGGATCAAGGTTATCATTAGCCATAAGACACAAGTTTGTTACCTCCTCCTCTGCTTCTTCTTCTGACGATTCTGAGGCAGAGTCGGCCCAAAAAGCTTTTTGTGTCTTTATCTTTCCTTTCTTGCATTTGGCTTTGTCATCACCTTTCTCCTTAGCTGGTTGGCTCTTCAGATTGGGGCAATCGGCTCGAAGGTGACTTGGCTTCCTGCACTCAAAACAAATTGTATCAGATGAAACCTTATTGGACCTTGAGGTCTTACCTTTATTCCAGCTGCTTTGATGATGCTTCTATTTTCTCTTCAGGAAATTTTTGAACTGTCGGGTCATCAGTGCTATCTCATCCTCTTTCTCCTCTGCAGAGCTTTCACTTTCTGAGTTGCCAGCTTTTAATGCCACCATTCGCTCCTTTTTCTTTTCACCTGCATCACTTTGCCTTTGGCTCACTCCTTGCTCGTATGTAATGAGTGACCCAAGGAGGTTGTCAATAGAATAAATATTAAGGTCTTTAGACTCAGTGATAGCAGTTATCTTAGCATCATAGGAACTAGGTAAGCATCTAAGAATTTTATTCACTTTCTTAGAATTTGGAATCTCTCTACCTAATGCATGCAAGGATGTCACGATTTGGGTGAACCTAGTGTACATGTCAGAAATTATTTCGCTAGGTTTCATACGGAAGAGTTCATAATCATGAAGTAGAATGTTAAGCCTAGACTGTTTTACTTCGTTTGTTCCTTCGTATGTAATACACAGTCTATCCCAAATCTCCTTACCAGAAACACAGGTAGACACTCAAATATAGTCCTCAGACTTCAATGCACAGAAAAAATAATTTAAGCACTTAGCATTCAGTTGGGCTAATTCCCTATCCTCATTGCTCCCTTCATTGAAGGGTAATGGAGTTTTCACTCCATTCACAGTTTTAACAGGTGCAACATATCCATCATTCACTAACATCCACATGCAGTAATATATAGATTGCAAAAATGTAGACATTCTAATTTTCTAGAAATCAAACAGAATGTTATCAAAAAGTGGTGGACGGGTTATTGAATAACCCTCCGCAGTGTTACGATTACCAAAGTTTGACATGATCATTTTCTTTCAAGATTTTCTAAAATACTATTTTTGAAAGTAGGCTCTGATACCAATTGAAATTACTAGATGGACAAGAGGGGGGGTGAATTGTGAAAACTTTTTGACAATAATTAAAACCTAAGCAGGAGTTCTAAATCTTTTTGTTGTTTTTAGAATTTTAATATGAAAAATTAAACAACCTTTTTTTTTTTCAAATTTTCCACGGCAAATATTTTGAAATTAAAAAGGCACGTAGTAATGAAAAGCAGTAAAGAAAAAACACACCAAGAATTTTATAGTGGTTCGGTCAAAATTTGACCTACGTCCACTCCCCGGAGTCCTCCGCTCTGGGATTTTCACTACCAACTATAGTTCTCCTTTTGCCCCCCTCGGCAAGGCGGAGAAGCCTTTAGAAACCTCCCTTTCACCAACCCGGCGTGGCGGAGTGCCAAACTCTGTTTCACTCTCCTGGCGACGGCAGAGAACCTTCTCATTTTTCTCCCTCCTGGAGAAGGCAGAGTACCTCGAGGTCATGGATGTAGACGAGCCTTTCCCTTGGAGAGCCTCCCTCAAATTCTTCTAGGGCCACAGGAGGAGCAAGATGCAGCAAGTTCGGAGCAACCGTGTGATATCCCTCACACCTCTTCTCCCTCACAACGCTCACCTTATCCTTCCTCTCTCAAACCCTAAAGAACTTCTCTAGAGCTCTCTCCCTTAGAATCCCTCTCTAACCACAATCTCCTCTCTCATCCTCTATGAAAAATTACTTTTTTGATACATAAAAATGGGCTCCAAAAACCCTAAAATCTCAAAGAAGCCGTTACTATCGTACAGTACGGTTCTACAATCGTACAATATGATCTTCATAAATAGACTTCATCCTGGTACGAAGTGGTATGAACAGTTCAAAAATGTTCGTACGGTACAATACTAAATCGTACGGTACGATTCATGACAACACCGTTCGTACAAGATGATAGTCGGGATGATCAAACATCATCTCTGTTCATCGTATGGTACGATGTACATCGTACAGTACGATGAGAAAAAAAATAACTGATCGTTCGGGATGATATCCAGGATGATTATTGTTCGTCTCTGTTCATCGTATTGTACGAATGGGTTCATACAGTACGATGCAGTACGATGTTTAAATTATAATTAAGCCCAGATTTCTTGCACTAATCACGGGTTAAGTTAAGTAAGTATTTAAAACTAATCGTACAGTACGAACAAGTTTGTACCGTACGAACGGCAGAAAATTACTTACCTAAGTCACACAACGGCTAGGGTTTTGGATTTGAACATATCGTACAGTACGATATAATTCCGTATGGTACGATTTACTCACAGAATCGTACTACAACCCTCTGATCGTACGGTACAAATTAGAATCGTACAGTACAATCTACAGAGAAGAAATTCTATTACATTCTACTATTGCAACCCATGACCCCGAGTTTGAGATTTTGATGATGCCAAATAATGAGTGTTTTGGAACATCTTTTCATTGAATATTATTTTATTTGCTATTGTCCTTAAGTACTAACATTTCAGGAAGATCTCAAGTGACTCAGGACGAAAGGAAGACTCAAGAACGGGTAGATTAGGAGTATGAGTCAGATATTGTATTTTTCTATTTATTGTATTTTTATTTTATTGAGTCTGGCCACAAAATGCATAAGAGTAAGAGCAACCATGCACATACACAGGAGGAGAGTTTATTTTTAAATGCAAAATGTAATAGAATTTCTTCTCTGGAGATCGTACTGTACGATTTTAATTCGTACCATACGATCCGAGCTATGTGGATGATTCTATGAATAAATCGTACTGTACGATATGTTCAGATCCAAAACCCTAGCCGTAGTTTAGTTTAAGTAAGCGATTTTGCGCCGTTTGTACTATACGAACATTTTCATATTGTACGAACTATTTTAAATACTTACTTAAATTAACCCGTGATTAGTGCATAAAATCCAGGCCTAATTATATTTTGAACATCGTACCATACGATGAACAGAGACGAAGTATGATCATCCCGGATATCGTCCTGGATGATCTCTTGGTTTTTGTCTTATCGTACTGTACGATAGGAATCGTACCATACGATGAACAGAGACGACATCTGATCTTCCAGACCATCGTCCTGTACGAATAGTATTTTGTGGATCATACCGTACGATATTATATCGTATAGTACGAATTGTTTTTGAACTGTTCGTACATCTTCATACCAGGACGAAGTCTGTTTATAAAGATCGTACTGTACGATGTTGAATCGTACTATACGAACAGTAACGGCTACTTTTGAAATCAGAGGGTTTTTGGAGCCGTTTTTAGATATTAATCTAGTTCTTTTTCAGTAAGAATTACAGAGAGGGTGAACGTGGTTAGAGAGGGATTCCAAGGGAGAGAGCTCTAGAGATGTTCTTTAGGGTTGAGAGAGGAAGGAGAAGGTGAGCGTTGTGAGGGAGAAGAGGTGTGAGGGAGATCACACGGTTGCTTCGAACTTGTGTTGACCTCATTTTTGTATGAGGTCACTAAGGCCCTTCCAAACTCCAAATCAATCCTAGATCCTAGGATCCCCTCTAGACTTTAAGATTCTTTCCTAGAACCAGACCTTAAGGCCTACTCTAGAGCTTAAGACTCTTTTCTAGATCCAAGACCTTAGGGCCTACTCTAGAGCTTAGGATTCTTCCATATCCCAAATTCTAGAGCCCCTCTAGAACCTAGATCTTAGAATTCTTTTAAACCCTTTGATCAACTCCAACCTCAAATCAATCCCTACCTTTGATCAACTCCAACCCCTAATCAATCCTTATCTTTGATCAACTCCAACCTCTAATCAATCCATACCCTTGATCAATTCAAATCTCAAACTCCATTCAATTCAAATCCAAATTAATTCAAGCTTCAAACACATCCAAGCTTTGACCCAATCAACTTGAGAATCCAAACTTCAATTTAGACTTTGATCCTACCTTTAATTTAGCTTTGACCCTATCCATTCATTAACAATCACCACATGATTGTAAACGATTTGGATATTTCAATATTAAGCATTCAAACTTGAAATCCATTCCAAATCCAGAAATCCAGACTCAAATCCAAAGTTTTAAGGCCCTATCCTAAAGACCTTTTTTCAAAGATTTTTCAAACATCTCAAAACCCAGTCAAATGACCTCTGATTCAGGGTCTATCACTTGCAAAGTGATAAGACATGTCTCTAGAGGTTACCCTCCAATTTTGAGCCCATTCTAAAATTCCTAACCGCAAAACTAAATTAAAATCCAAAGGCTGTAAAACCTTCAAATATTTACAGCCTATGTCATTGAACCTAACACCTTGAAGATTTTGATCTTGGAGCCCTCATCAAAGCCTCCAATCACTTCCTGACCCTTGATTGTAACCCATTGAGCAGTAAACTGCATTTTTTTAGACCCATTTTTTACCCTAGTTGACCAATGGGTCAAAATTGACAAAAATACCCCTATGGGGATTTCAAATGCCCATTTCAATCCAAATCAACTCCAAATTCTTTGAAACCACTTTGAACAAGTTTCAAATACCAAACCCAACTTGTTGAGCTTAAGTCTAAACCTTGGGTCAACCTGGTTGACCAAGTCAACCAAGTTTGACCCATACACCCCTTCTCCTTCAAATCCTTGAATCAAGTCCATTCCAAGTCCTTTTGAATGTAAGGGATGACCCCTTGGGTACCCAAGAGACCTCTCTTGGAGGCCCAACCCTTGGGCTCACTTGGGTTAGCCATATAGCTTGACTCAAGTGACCAAAGAGAGGTCTCCCTTGAGCCATCTCTTAACCTTATTCAAATTGAATCCAAATCAAGGTGTCATTGGGTTCCCATTGACCCAATACACCTTCCTTTACCAGCCCAACCCTTGGGCTCTCTCGGGTCAAGAGTTAGGCTATCCCAAAGTGCCCAAGATCACTTGGGATTGAGCCAATTCTCAACCTAAGCCCAATTGAACTTGATCAACACCTCCCATAGGTGGCCCTAGGTTCAACACACCTCCTCCAGCCAGCCCATGCTCTGGGCTAACCTGGGTCAGGTTTTAGGCTAACCCAAAGTAGCCAAAAACACATAGACCTGAGCCATCTTCCAACTCAGATCAAATTGGACCCAATTGCCACTTGCTTTGGGTCCACCAGACCCAGACCCACTTCCCACCTCAAGCCCAAGGTCTGGCCTGACCTGAGTTGAGCCCAAATCGACCCGAACCGAGCAGATTTGGATCAACCCGAGCCATCTTTTAACCCAGACCAAATTGAATCCAATTGCCACTTGCATTGGGTGCACCAAACCCAGACCTATCTCCCATACCAAACCCAAGGTCTTGCCTGACCTGGATTGAGCTCAATTCGACTCGAACCGAGCAGGTTTGGGTCCAACCCAGTCACCAACTCAATCCAGACGTTCTCAGGCCAAATTGACTCCACCCCTGACTCCAGCATGTCCCCATCAGCCTCCCCCAGTCAACCCGACCCAAACCATGGCCGGCGGAGATCAGAACAAATGGAAAACGAGTTCCGGTGGTCTCCCCAGACAACTCCTGGATCAAAGCTGCTGCCCACCAATTTGATCCCCACGACCTCCCTAGGACGTCGCCATCTTCCACCTGGCAGCTATCTGAGCCCCCTCCAGCTCAATCTCAACTGTCCAAGCTCGCAAAAGGTGGCCGAATAGTCTCGAGCTCCCCAGACCGCCAGAAGCATCCTCAGTCACTCGAAATCATTTCCCAGAGCTCCTGCGACCTCCCAGGCTCTCGCTTCGAACTCCCAGACCAATCCCTTCACCCGTTCGAGCGAGCGCCAGTGAAAGCCTCCAGCATCCCGCTCGAAGTCGCACCTTCGGCCGTCCTCCGATCCTGACGTCTGAAGGAGATCATTTCGCCATCATCCCCTGAAGCTTCCTGATAGAGAAGCTCATTCATTGAGACTTTCTCTGCGGTAATCCCTTCATCCCGAGCTCCCTAGCTAGGTAGTCCGGTCAAGTGTGAAGGAAACCTTCACCCCAACGGATCTCCACCGTTGGATTGAATGTTTCCACTGTCCTGATTCCCCTTGTGAAATTTCATCGGAGTTCACCGGCGGGATCGCCCTGATCACTCTGGAGAAGCTTCACGGTCTCGAATATGAGCAAGAGGTTGAAGACGTAATCTCAGCCGTTGATTCTGATCAACGGCTCGGATCAGATCCCACGGTATCGGAGCGCGTTTAATCCCAGTCGTCCGATCTGCCATCCGACGGCTGTGGTTAATCAAACCGTTAATGGTTAGAGCTAATGATTGCCCAGCTAATCAGCGCGCGGCGCGTGTAAAGGGCTGCTGACTGTCTAATGGCCGAATTAATAATTCCAGAAATTCAAGGGAACTTCAAAAAATCATAAATCCCTCCACACTTGTCCAAATTAGGTGTTCTTAGGCTCATTGGAAAGGTCTCAGGGAGATCTACAAAAGCCTTATGGTTCCAGGCCTTAGTTAGGTCAGTGTTAGGTTTAATTTTAGTTTGAGCATTTTATCAATTTCTTTAATTACTCTTTAAATACAAGTCAACCAAGCCTGGAATTTTGGGAGACTAAAATTGAACATGTTTTTGACATGTCCAAATTTTATCTCCCTATTTTAAGATGTTCAAGGGCATTTTCCCCAAATTTTGAGTTTAAGGGTCATGGTTTAACCCTTATCTTCAAAATGGGGTATAGACCTATCCAATGGGATTTAGGGTGTGATTCTTTGTGTGATAATGATGTGTAGGATAAGAAGTGTAGAGCCACTGATTTTTTCCCAATCCAAGCTTAGGATAGATCCCTATAGTGATTTGAAGGTGACTTAGAGCTCACCTTGGGTGGTTTAGTTAACCACCTTAGAGTAGTCCATTTGAGCTCAAATTTTGTGGGTTTAGTCCTTAGGTCAGGTGATCCTATGGTCCAAATTTCATCAAATTTGGAGTTCATTTGGTTCCCCAAGTAGGAGCCTCAAAAATCCCTCTTAGAAGTGGCCTATTAACCCTAATTAATTAATAATAAACTATCTTTAACTCATAAAATCTATTCAAATGTTTATAATTGTTCCTAACTAATCCCTTAATCATTGAGAATTGAAACCCTCTTGAATTGACTTCTAGATTTGGCTTAATTTAGTCTTTAGGTAAGATCAAGGGTTAATCAATTTTAATTAATTAAAAATTATTAAAAATCCCAAGAAATCTTTAAAAACTTGCTGATCTCTCCTTAGATCATTTCTGATCTTTGGATTTGATTTCAAGAAGTTTGAGATTCATTTGGGTTTCAAATCATTAAAAGAGACCTTAATTGAAATAATTTAATAATTCCAATAAATACCCAAACTTCCAAAATTCATAATTAATTATAGAAAATCCCAAATCACTAAAACTCAATGGCAAATGACTTCAATTAGAATGTAGTGTTCTCTAAAAATATTAAACCTCCATAATTTGGTCAAAATAAAGAAGTCAACATTTTAGGTCAACTTTAGGTCAAAATCGGGCCAAAACTTCTAAAAATCATAACTTTTCATAGAGAACTTCAAATTGAATGTACCACCTGTCTAACAACTCATAATTAGGTCTAGTATTTATTAAAAATCTGAAATATTTAAGATTAAGGTTTCATTTGGGACGGCTTTCTTCATTCTTCTTAAAGCAGCTTTCTAGTACAAATATTATATTTTTGGTACTAGGAAGCCGCTTTACGAAGAGTAAGAAAGCTGTCCCAAACTAAGCCTAACTCTGATTCTAAAAGTCAAAATTTGAACCTTTAGTTAACATATCGAGATGACCTCCAAAATCTATTAACTCCCCTAAACTCTAGAATTTTCTTAATCGGTTAATAAAATTTCTCAACTAATCCATTAAAATCAGTAACCAACTCCCTTTAATATCAATCCACTCCTTTAATTCCAACCAATTTAAATAACTTAATCAACCCCGATTGCTACTGGGTAACCCAGGCCTACGAGGCTATTAGCTTTAGCCCCAAGGAAGGTGAAATAAACTTCACGGCCTCGGTGTGAAACAAAGGTAGTAATCAATTAACTTTTAAAATATGTTTAATCAAAATTCTTAATCTATTAATACTTAAATTTTAATCTAATTTCCCTTTTTAGCCTTAACAAACTCAGAAATTTAGACAACTTTGATTAATCACCCAACTTAGGACCTACCCCAGCCACACGACCTTTTACACACACTTTAGATGATGTGCTTGGACAACCAACTCTAGATCTAGGTTAGGCCGGTGTTTACTTTACTACTATGTGCCAAATTTTTTGTAGTTTTCACTGCATGTTGTGGATGAAATTGCTTTGTTGTGTCTGCTTACTTTTTCTGCACTCTGTGGATGGATTGATGTGTTTGACGACTAGATTACCCTTTGGTTAGGTACGATCTGGATGTTCACACAGTTTTCTGCAGGTGGCCACGCTCATGCAGGGTAATAAAAGGGGGCTAAATCAATAAAAAAATATTAATTGCTATAAATGCTTGCACAGGTGCTTCGGCTGCTAAAGCCCACAAATAAAAGGAGCGTGGCCAGTGTGTTTACTTATTTTTCTGCACAATTATAACTGCTTGGGAATAATTGCTTTTCATTTATTAACTGCTTAGGATAACCCTGCAGGAGAGTCTAGATTTTATTTTCAAATAAATGTAATTTGTGTAATTGTCGAGTGTTGTGAAAGTTAATTTTGAGTTGGGATATATAGGTCCAAAGTTTGGGTTCCAAAGAGGAAAGGATGCCCCTTTGGGAAACATTCCTTCTCCATTTGGGAATCCAAATTTGGATCATACCACTTCTATACCCAAAGAGGAAAGAGTGGCCTTCCCTTTTGAAGGGAAGTGCCCTCTTATCCATTTGGGTAGTTCACCATGAAGAATCCAAGGAGTTTGAAGAACAAGATTGAAAACTTGAAGATTGAGAATATCCCACTCAAAATTACTTGCATCATTATTAGGTTTAGAATCCGGGTTGTTGTCAGTGGTGCCCGGCCACTTTACTTTCTGCAAAATTCTGGTTTGTAATAAGCAAGGTAACTTTGCCTATGGACATTTATTGATTAATTAATATTTGATATGATGAATTGATTGCCTCTAGTACTGCTTGCTTTTCTTAGTTTTTTGGCGATTGTGTGCCGCTTTTATTTTTGCCTGGATACATGAGACTTGTAAGGGTGTGAAAGTTTTATACTCATAACTTTAAAAGTCTAAAATTTTAGTGAGTCTAAACAACATAGAAAGATAACGAATCTAGGGAATTAGCCGGGGATCGACCCCGGGGTCGCATGCATATTTCTGCATTATTCTTTCCTTGCTTTAGACCCTTCCCCGCCTGCGGGAGAGTCCGGATAGTCTGACCTATGAGGACGAGGTGCCGGACCTGGGGAAGCCCAGTCTTCTAAAAAACTATTTTCTAAGCCTATTTTTAAAATTTCAAGCATATTTGATTTGGAAGTTGTCGACCAGCATGCATTGCATTAGATACAAATTAAAAGAGTCAAAGTTTGAATTGCATCAGTTTTAGCATTTTAGCACCAAGCATAAGTCGAAGGGGCCAATTAGGAAAATTTCTAGATGTCGGCCCCAACTCTCCAAAACTTTAAGTACAACGTCCCTACCACTCTTTCATAAAAAGACCGGACTCATCTCTTTTAAATCGATTAGGTGGTTAGCTGGCTCCCCAATCCAGGCTGGGGTAAGTCCAGGCATTACATTGCATTAGTTAGGTTCGGATGACTGTGGTCCAGTGTCCAAAATAGATTTAGGATCTGGGGCAGATCTTTGATCATAAGACCCCAAATTTTAAGAATATAATCCCAAATTTTTAATAAGACGCTCAACTTCAATTAAAGTTTTCTTTCAATCCTAAAACATAAAGCCCAACACTTAGATTAAGTTGGGACACTTCCAGATGGTTCTGGAATCTCAAGGTGTCCCCTACCTCTCTTCCCTTGATTTTGTTAATAAATGTTCAATCTTGATCCATTCCCTCTTGATTATTCAAAAAATTTCCATTCGTCTTTGATATCACTCCTAGAAAATCTAACAAAATTTCATTATTATTTTAATCGAGAGTTTTCGTAGGGGACTATGTCTCCCTACGATGTAATTAACTACGAGGGCTTGCGCTCGTAGGAGATTTGGAACCACACGCACCTGATTTCAAAATTAATCTTTTTAAAATCTTCTTAGATTTCTTTGGGAAAGGTTAAGGAATGATCGTCGTTATTATATCAGAAGAATTATCATTGAAAGGTGTCATCTCCCTCCGGGGAGGTACATCCTTCTTTGATAAGGCTTCGGATATGAATTCGACGATCATATTTCTTGGATATCATAACTGGATATTTAGTTGAACTTTACCTTGTCCTCTAGGGGCCATATAAAGTTCTCCTTAGAATCTAGTCATGATATTCAAGATGAGTTTCATAATTCTAAGTCTGAATACCGTTATGAAATTTTATTTTCGTCCTTCGGGGTGATATACTTTTTCTACCGAGTTGATTCGACTCTAGAATTAGAATCCAATTTTGATTTTAAAATTCCGAAAGAAAGCTAATATTTTCAAAACATGTTTTCAAAATTCCACCAACAAAAAAAAAATGGCACGCCCGGTGGGACCAATCTCTCTCTCCATCTTTAATAAGAATGAAATTTTGTTTCATCGATAGTCTTAACTACCTTCCTTCCGTTGTTCCCTCAACCCATTTCTACCTTGGGGGAGTGTGGCCAACATCTAAAAACAATTTAAAACGTTAAAAGAGAGGTTCTACCTCTAAAAATTTGTTACATACTAACTTAATCGTCCTGATTTTGACCTTCTGCCCTAGGATTTCTTATGAGGCGACAGTGTCAAATCAGGTCCCTAAATATTCTTTTAAAATTATGATTAACAAATGTCACATTCAATATATCAATTTTTCAGATTGAAAAGAGTTCGAAAAATCTTTGATTTTAAGAAGTTTTGAAGTATTTTAGTCTTAATCCCTTTACTCCCCTTTAACTTTTAGGAATGAGGAGGGTACTGTTTGCTTTACTTGAGTTTTTCTTACAATTCCATAAGCCTTCGGGCAAGGGGAAACTCTGTCCGTTGTGTTTTGGATTTTGTAGAAAAAACGCCTTCTTAAATCATTCAAAATTCAAATTCCCTTCTAAACATAGAAAACAATATAATAACAATTTTCTCCAAGTTCCAAACCTTTATATGTTACCCCATACGACCATCTTATGGGCTAAACATATGTTAACCTTTTGAGAAAACCCATCTTTTGGCATGTATTTAGTCTCTTTATCTTCTTAACGTGTGTTGGGTGTTTTGTACCACTCAACATGTGTTGGAAGGTTAAGGCTATCCTACAAGCCTTAAGTTTCAAAATAACAAACGCTTTTCCACCTTTCTTACAAGAAATCTAATTTCAATCCCCTCTTTAATTTTCAAAAAATTCAAATGGCTGGCCAATTGATCTTTTCTTTCGACCGAGAGTTATCCTCAACTATTAATGACCAAGGGAGCACTATCATCTTTGGAATGGGATTGAGTACCCTTGAGCTCTCTATGGATGGACACCAGATTGTTAGTTTGGATGCCAGTAAGAAAGTTCCCCCAGTGGTTTAGTTGATTGTGGGATCTGCACCTACCTTGCCAGTAATTAGTAATGACCAAAAACAGTCTGAGCCAGTTGTTGAGCCTCCCACTGAAGTCAAATCTGTTTTTAAGGAAGGATCTAGTTCTGGACTTAACTTTTCTACTAAGAATCAAAAGAAGAACTATTTGAGGAGACTTAGAAAGAAGATCTCTAAGGCAAAGAGAATTGTGCCTTTTAAGACTTTAGCTCAAGTAGAGCCTGAGGCTGACGAGGAGCTACCTATTCCTGCTTTCTCTCCCCTTCTGAAAGGGAGCCGCTTTTATCCTTTAGCTTCTGCTCAAGGGGAGGAGAGTATAGCAAGGATAGCCCGTTCCCCACCATGCCCGGTCGACTACTCGACTAAAAAGACTCCAAAGGAAAAGCATCTGCAAAAAACAAGGGCTTTGAGAAACAAAATTCACACCTATGCGGCACAATCTGGGCAAACAAAGGAGCAGTACATGAAATAGTTGAAGGGAGTAATCTCTCATCGCTTCCAAAAAGAAGTGTTAAAAGAAGAGGCGTCTGAGGTGAAGAATCTGACTCCACAACCTGTTAGGAGAAATAAGAAGTAATGTTAGACAGCCCGCCACTTCAGTACTAGTTGACGGATACCACTGGGCGCCACGCCCTCCTTCTTCCAAGACGGAGGGTATTGTGTTGACTGGGTCCGAGAGAGGCCGCCATTCTATTGGTAGACCCCCGGTACCCCCTTCCAAAGCTTTAAAGTTGGCCTCAGTAGTTGTCAAACCTGAGGGGAATAAAACTCTAAAACATCTGGATATCAAGGGCAAGATGTTGAGTCTAGTAAATAAGTTGTTAAACCTAAGTTAATGTCCCAAGGCTACCAAGAGGGGGGGGGGTGAATTGGTTGTTTAAAAATTTTAAACCCTCTTTAAAATTTATGTTGAACCGAAATGAAAATTTACTTTTAAGTTTTTGTAGAAAACATTTTTCAACCACAGAGTTTTTAAAATTAAAAATAAAATGTGGAAAAGTAAAAACAATAAAGTAAATGACACCAGATTTATAGTGGTTTGGTCTGTTGACCTCATTTTTGCATGAGGTCTTCATTAAGATCATAAACCCAATCCAGACTCAAATCAATTCAAACCCAATCAAATCCAGACCCAAATCCAAGGTTCTAAGGCTTGGTCCTAAAGGCCTTTTCCAGCAAATCTTCCAGAATTTCAAAACCCAGTAAGATGGACTCTGATTTAGCTTCTGTCAGTTTCATATTTATGGGGCATGTCTCTAGTATCAACCCTCCAAATTTGAACCCATTCTGAGACCTCTAACCCCAGAAACTAAATTAAATTCCAAAGGCTGTAAAACCTTCAAATATTTACAGCCTATGCCACTGGACCTGTCACTTTGAAGATTCTGATCTTAGAGACCTCTCCAAAGCCTGCAATGACTCCCAGACCATCAACCCTGACTCACTGATCAATAAACTGCATTTTTTTGGGCTCATTTCAGCCCCCAGTGGTCATGAGTCCGAAATGACCAAAATACCCCTATGGGGTCCAAATGGTGATTTCAAACCAAATGACCTCCAAATCAAATGCAACCACCTCCAGCAAATTTCAAATGTCAAATCAAACCTGTTGAACCCATTCCCAGCTCCTGAGTCAACCTGGTTGACCAAGTCAACAGGGTTGACCCAAGAAGGCCCTTAAGGGTTCAAATAGTGATTTTGACCAGATTGACCTTTTCAGACCTTGGGACCACTTTCAATAGACTCAGAATGTCATTCTGAATCTATTGAAGCCCTTTTCAGACCCTGAACCCAGCTGGTTCACCAAATCAACCAATTTTGGCCTAAAGCCCATTATGGGCCCATTAGGTTTTATTGGCCTGAATAGCCTTTTAAAATCCTAAAACTACCCTCATTAGACTCTAAACATCTAGCCAAATCTGTCCAGCTCAGACCCATACTCTGGGTCAACCTGGTTGACCCAGTCAACCTAGTTGACCCAATTCTCTCTCAAGGCTTTAAATGAGTGATTTCAACCCATTCAACCTATCAAACTCATACTAAGTTCTCAAACCATTCCTATCAATGCTTTGAACCTCTCCGGGTGTACTATGAGTCAAATCGTGGTCACTTTGACCAAGTCAACATTTGCAGACTTGGCCAAAATGGCTCAAATTCCCTCCAATGCCTTCAAAACTCAAATCTTGTTTATCAAACCCATCCAAACTCAACCATTACAGCACTCATGGCATTCCCATATGCCACCTCAACAGTCAACATGGTCATTTGACCAGTCAACACCTGGTCAAACCTATTCTACTCGGTCAAATAAACTAAAACTCTAATCTTTAAGCATATAAATCCTTCCAACTCATCCAACCAGCACTCAACCACTCTTCCATATGCCAACTCAGCTGCCACCTCATTCATGTTTGACTGTTTGACCAGTCAAACAGTCAATATGAGGCTTTAAATGGGCTAAGGGTGATTAATTAATCCCTTAAGTTAATCCACTCAACCCCAAATCATCCCAGCTGCTTAAATGTTCTCTAGAACCTTCCTAGGTTACCTCCCAGCCCTTGGATTTAAATCAAATGGCCCGAATCCAACTCCCATGTGCTTACAAAAGGACAAAGACACCTTTCCACCTAGGATGTCCTTGTGTCCTTTTGATTCTCTGCTCCTAACAACCTCTAGGCCACTTGGCAGCATCCCAGCAACCCTCCCAGCAGATCACAGCCCTCCATTCAACTTGGAATGAGTTGAATAGGGCAAAAGGCTCATTTGAGCCAGGATGCTAATCCCCATCTTCTCTCACTGCCTCCAATCTCCCAGAGCCAGAGCCTTGTTCGTTTCTACTCTCCAAGGCCCGCTCTACCTTCCCACTACAAAACCCAAGTGGTTGCACGTCACCGGCGGCGAGTTCTCCGGCGAGTCCACCACCCATTCCGTCTCAGCCTGTTAGAGCTCGATCCAGGTGTTTTCAAGCTTGGATTTGTGCTAGGGATCTACACTTGGACAATCTACAAGCTCAACCATCCATTAAACGGTCCAAACCGTCCATTAAATCAAGGTAAAATCCAAACCCTAGTTTAGACTATCCATGCTAAATAGCTTCGTGTAGATTTCATCTCAAGCCAAACCAAGCATTCCCCATTGTTTCTGTACACCCCTCCTAGTTCTGTTTAAAATTTTAATGGATTTGGTTCATCGGGTCTAGAGAACGAGCCCAAAAACATGTTCTAGAGCTCGGACCGTCCAGACCCTCAGCTGTACAAGATCTCGACCGTTGATTTCTCTGATCAACGGTCACGATTTGGTCAAGATCGTGATATCCACTGCCTGTTCTCTCCCGTTGACTCTCCAGATGAGATCAGAGCCATTCATTCCTAACAGCGGGAGATCGGACGGCTGAGATCTCGATCTGACGTGGTTAAGTGCCGCGGGTCTCGGTCGCCGCCGCCGCCAATCATTGGCAATGATTGCGCGGCGGCGCAATCAGTGCCAATGATTGGCCCGCCGCCGCGCGGTTTCATTCTGGCCAATTTGCAGCCGACGCGTGGCCCGCCGGCGCCGCCGTTTTGATTAATAACCAAAATAATTATTTAAAATGCATTTAAATTACAGAAACTTTGAAAAATCATAGTAAATAGTATATAAATCCAAAAAATGTGTATAATAGCTCATTTTGCTCATATTTTAATCCTCTATTTTATAAAATTATTTTTAAATTACATTGTTTTATATTCTAGAAGTAATTTAGTAAATACTATTTGCTGTTTTTATTTTATATTTAAATAAATAAAAAATCCTTTTGAACTGAAATTTGGCATGTATTTTCCTTTTAACTTGCCTGACATCCAGTAATTTTTCTAGATTTATTTGAACTATATTTTGATAGTTATTGATTTTCTTAGTGTAAGGGTGATTATATAATATATATATTTTAAAATTAAACTAGATTTAAACTTAAATTCATTTGCATGCTTTCCAATGTTCATTGGAACTTCTAAACAGAGCTATGTCATCATCAAATAGAGTTAATGGGGAATGCTCAATGGTTTGGGGAGCATTAGTACTATCATTATCACTTGATTGAATTTTCAAGCAGTAGGATTACTATTTGATCCTAATATTTGAGAATTCATCAATCTTACATCCATTTTATACTCTTAGATTTGGTTCACACTTGTTCATGATTGTTATGTTTTGTTGTGATTGTAATTTAGTGTCCAAAGGGTTAGAAGAATTTGATTGCTATCCTACAACCTAGCGACACTAAGGACAACAATTAAGGACTTGGTTTTAGTCAATTTAGCCAATCTAGGAAGAACTACACATGAATCCCTTTTGGGATTGAACATAAACATAGAAAACTAGTGTCATTACCCCTTTAATCAAATACATCTTGATTCGACATTAATTAACCTCAAAACAACTAGTAGATTAGGGTTTCTTCTTTCTCTTTGATCTTAATAAACCCAATTAAATCAAATAAAAATATCCAAAATCTAAATCAACCTCAAATCACCTTAACTGATCTTAAAACACTTATCAGGTCCTTCAAAACCAAAGTACAAACTCAAATTTCATTAATTTCATCAAAACCCTTAACTAATCCTAAAACTTCCAGAAAATGTAATAAATTAAGATTAAATCTAAAAATTATAAATAATATTTCTAATTGACCAGAATCGAGTCCTTAACCAATGAAAATAAAACCAAAATTATTTGATAGAAAATTAAAGCTTAATTTAATTCTAAGTAAAATTCAACATTTAATTGATTTAATTAATTAATAATAATTAAAAATCCCAATAAATTCCCAAACACTTGGAAATCCCTTCCTAGGTCATCCCTGACCTTTGGAGCTGATTTCAAGAAGTTTGGAATCCATTTGGAGCAAAACCATGAAAAGGGGCCTTAATTAAACAATTTCCAAAAATACATTAAATAACCCAAACTTTGAAAATTCATAACTAATTCAAGAAAAATCCAAATTGAACAAACTCAATTGCATTCAACTTATAATAAAGCCTAATATTTATTAAAAATATAAAAGTTCCAGAAAATTATCAAATTCAAAAAGTCAACATATTGGTCAATTGTAGGTTAAAACTAGTTCAAAACTTCAAACCTTCATAACTAAATCCAGAAAAATCCAATTTCAGCAAACTCACCTCCTAATTGATCATCTTAAGGTCTAATATTTTAATAAAATACTAACCTTCCAGAATTTGACCTTAAATGAAAAGTCAATTTTTGACCCCTTAATTAAATGATTAAAATATTCCAAAATTCCTAAAAATTCAAGAATTGCTCTAAAACTCTAAAAATGGTTCACCAACTTCAAAAATCAGTAATCTAATACATTTCTAATAAAATTCATTAACTCCTAATCCTTAATTAACTTAAGCCACTTAACTATACCGGGTACCACTAGGTAACCCAGGCCTACGAGGCTATTAGCTTAGCCCCAAGGAAGGTGAAATAAACTTCACGGCCTCGGTGTGAAACAAAGGTGGAATCCAACCAATATTAAAAATCAAATCTCTTTAAATCAAATCTCAAGTCCTTAATAATTCAATAAACCCCCAATTCTTAAGATTTCTGAATATTATTAATCAAAATTCATTAATTATTTAATTAAATTCTAAATTCCTTTAATCTAAATTAGCTTGATAATTTGATTGGTTAAGGTTTCTCTTAATCAATCAAATTTGATGATTAATTTAGACTAAATGAATTCGGGCCTTCTATGCCTAAGGTGTGATTCCACTTGGAGAACTTTGGGCATTCTGACTTTTAAAGACCCTTAAAATACTTAAATAATAAAAAGATCTCCTATGGGTTGTGCACGATTCCTTTTAGGAAGGCACTAATCCATTTGGATTTGGAGATCTCCGAACAAAAATAATAAACTACCGACCTTATACGATGTGCTAGATTCCTTCGGGAGGGTACGTTGTATTACATTTGTAAGGTCCATTCTTCTCTCCTTAATAAATTTATAAGGACTCTCAAAATAAATACCTATCTTCTGTCTAAGACGGGTATTTATTCTGAAAGTTTTAGGATTTATAAATTGATGATTTTCTGCACTTAGGGAATCATCAATCTATAAGTTCTTTATAACTTAAACTAAATAACTCTAACATTTAAGGTTGAGATAATTCTTAATAAATTCAAATACACTTTATTTAAACTTTAACCAAATTCCTTTGACCTATAATAAATCAATCCTAATAATACATGCAATTTGAACAAATAAATCCATTAGGACTTACCCAAGCCACACAGCTTTCTTCACACACTTAGATGCTTGCTAGGACAACCAACTTTAGCCTAGGCTAGGCCGGTGGTTTGTTGTGATTTGTTTGCGGGTGTCTTGCCTAGAGGGCACCTATGTGTGATTGCTTACTTTTCTGTACTGCATAAACATAGCATATCTACTTTTTCTGTCTGTACACCAGAGAGCGGAGTGAATAAAGTGAGGGCCGCTGTACTTACTTTTCTGTCTTTACTTTCCTGCATTTATAACTGTACACTATACACTCATAACATGCATCATTATATACAACTGCTTTACTTCCTGTCTTCTATATTACTGCTGCAGTAGAATGTTCTTAGGATCTGATGTACTGCTTTCATTTTCTAGAATTGTTGTATATAGATTGAGTCTGTACAGCGTCTGGAGTCTGTAAAAGAATTAAAGATAATTGCTTACAAATATACAAATGGGGCTCCAAAAAGTAATGTCCTTTCCCTAAAAGAACGTTCCTTTTTAGAATTCCATAAGAAGACCCGGAGCCCGAAGACCATAAGCAGTTATATTTAATTCTACTTTTCTATAGGTTTAGAACCCAGGTTTGTTGTTGGTGGGGCCTGGCCACCATTACTTTACTGCAAATTCTGGGGTGTAACCGATGAAATTATAGAAATAAAATCAGCTCTTTTATTTACAATTGTTTCATGCATCATCAGCATACGAGTAGATTTTTGGTTTTTGTAAGCATGTTGTCCTTCGCATTAGATCCTTTAGTAGTTTTCTTGATTCCTAGGATAGAACCACCCTAAAATCTTGCATCATCGGCGAATTGTTGTGATTAGGACTGTTAGCTGGCAGCCCACTCTAGGCAGGTGGTAAGTCCAGATCGTATACACCTTTCTCTGCACATTTCTTCTTCTAAATCAAATTTTAAATCATTCTAAAGTCAAACAACAACTCTATAATCTAAAGCCTGATCGTGGAAACTTAATTGCCCAAATATTTAATTAAATACCCATATATATAATTTTTGGAAAGTATTTAGTCTTCATTTAAATCGAGAGTATTCTCTTAGGAGATGTAATTAACTACAGGGGCTTGCCCCTGTAGGGAGTCTAAAACCCAGAATAATCTAAACCCTACTTAAGTTCTTTTCTGAGGTAGGGGAAAGATCTGTGTGCGTAGATTTAGTCTTATTCATGTTTAGGAGTTATTTCCACAATTAATAATAGACAGACATTCAATTTGTTTTAACGAACAAATTGAATGTATTCTATATTTAATTGTAGAAATAAAATTATAATTCATTAATCTAATCAGGTCGATTAGAGAATGTACTCGTCATCCCTTCAGGATGACTTGAATATTCTCTATACTACACCTGATTAGGAGAATGAATTGTACGGCTTCTCCCTTTAAAATCAATAGGAGAATATTAGTCTGTCCTTCGGGGCAGTATAATATCCGACTATGTAGATCTAATCGGGAGAAATATATCCTAAATATAAATAAAGCGAATCGTGTGAGAAAATAAAGGTCTTATTTTTAAAAGAAAACCCTGCTTTATCTATACTTTTATTTGGATCCATTCCTTACAATCAAGAAATAGATAGGTATCTGATTTACTTTCACGAGTAAATCAAATATCGTCTGTATACTTGATTTTAGGGATGAATCAATAATTCGTTAATCTAATCAGGTAAGTAGGGAAGATACTAGTCATCCTTTCGGGTGATTTGTATACTCCCTACGTCATACCCGATTAGGAAAGCGAATTGTTTGCTCTCTTTCTTTGGAATTAATAGAAGGATATTCGTCTGTCTTTCGAGGCGGTTTAATATCCAACTATACGGATTCAATTGAAAGAGAATGTTCAAAAATATAAATAAAGCAAATTATTTTCTTATATCTAAATAAAATATATTTTGTTTTAAAAATTATTTTAAAAAAAATCTATCCCTCTCTTCTTCTCTTTCTCTATTTAAATAATATAGATTTATTATACAATATAGATTTTAATATATTCTATTATATTCTATTAAATTAATTATTTACATAAAAGTATTTATATTTAAATAAAATTTATAATAAAATAAAGTAAAGTTTTAGAGAGATTTTTATTTTCTCACAGATTTTTCTGGCGACTCCGCTGGGGATAGACTTCTCTCTCCATTTCAAATGAAGACTAAATTCTTTCTGAAAAATTATATATAATTTAACTAAATATTTGGGCAATTAAATTTTCATCTAAATTTTGTTCCTCGGTGTCTGTCACTGTCTTTGTGGTCATTTTCTGCATTTCTATGTTGTTGTTCTGACGAATGTTTTATGCTGAAGTTTTCTCGCCGTGATTTGGTTTTCTGATTTGGTAGAGCGTCGTAGTCTTTTTAGCCCGGTCTATAAGGCTAAGCAGTTGAGTTAACAGTCAGCATTGGTGTAGGCCCCATAGCCTGCCGAAGTGCTGTCCGTTTCTCTTCTGATTTTTGAGTAGCCTTAGCAATTTATAGCCTTTCAGCTTTCGTTTGTGTAGACTTGGGTCTTTTGGGTCCGCTTTTATTTTAGTACTACGATTCTTTTCGTAGATCTTCCTGACTTATTTTTGACGCCGTTATTTTCAAGTTAGATTTTGCTTTCAGCCCTATTGAGATTTGTGCCTGAATTATAAAACTGTTAAAATTCCAAGTAAATTGAGTCAGCCCAGCCTGTATATCATTTGTATGACATTTGCATGTTTACTTTACACTGTTTGCATGTTTATGGCCACGCGAGTGGCCATCACCCATGGTTACCAGCGCTTCTCTTAAAATCCTGGCGGACGTCCACCCGAAAATGGAGGTTTGGTCCTAAGTCTGGTAAGGGTTATGCCGTCCGTTTGTTGTCTCACATTTGTGTGCCACTTGTATGAGTTTTCAGTGTCAGAGTTCTTTCCTGAGTCTTTCTGAAATCTATTCTGAGCTTTTAGATTTTATTATAAGTTTTTTTAAGTTCATTTTTACTATTGGGTTTCTATTTCATGGCTTTGACTTGCAAATTGCTTTTGATTTGATTCTTTCTGTCTCTATTTAAACTGCATAAAACTGTTAAAATTCCAAGTAAATTGAGTCAGCCCAGCCTGTATGTCATTGTATGGCATTTGCTTGTTTATTTTTACACTGTTTGCATGTTTATGGCCACGCGAGTGGCCATCACCCATGGTTACTAGAGCTTCTCCTAAAAGCCTAGCGGACGTCCACCCGAAAACGGAGGTTTGGTCCTAGGTCTGGTAGGGGTTATGCCGCCCGTTTGTAGTCTCACATTTTGTATGCCATTTTGTATGTGTTAGTCACTTAGAATTCTTTCTGAGTCCACTCAAACTCATATTCGATTTCTTTATAAGCATTACATTCAATTTTTCCATCTTTATATTTATTTTGGAGTCTCGATGCTTTGGCTTTGGTTTATTTCTTTAATTCCGGATTGACTGTCTTTTATTTTAAACTGCATAACTGCTAGAATTCCAAGTAAATCGAGTCAACCCAGCCTGTATGTCATTTGTATGGCATTTGCATGTTTATTTCCACACTGTTTGCATGTTTATGGCCACGCGAGTGGCCATCACCCATGGTTACCAGCGCTTCTCCTAAAAGCCTGGCGGACGTCCACCCGGAAATGGAGGTTTGGTCCTAGGTCTGGTAGGGGTTATGCCGCCCGTTTGTTGTCTTGCATTTGCATGTCAAATTGTATGTCATTTTCTTTTACACCTTTAGAGTCTTCTCATTTTATTTGCGCCGGTTTTGGTTTTATTCGATACGCCGAGATCAGGCTTTAGATTATAAATTTCATTGTCTTCTCTCTTTCTTAATCGTATTCGCTCGTATTTACTTGCGTTTATATTTCAAAATCCGAAAGGACAAGGGTCCTTAATTCAATCTTAAATCTAATGATTTCATCTTATCAAACTCCCAATCAAAAAAAAAAATCAATCTACTCTAAATCATTCACTGTGTGATTATGTTCTCTTTGGTCTGGGTCCTTAACTGGACCATTCCATCCTTCGAACCATCAATTTATCCAATCTTTATCTCAAATTTTAGTTCTATTCAAATCACTACAACTCTCAACTTCCATATTCAGTTTCTAGTTCGAGAAAAGATCAGTTTTTGATTCAAACTCCTTTGAATCACAGAAGATGTCTGGAAAATTAGTATTCAACATCAACATCACCGCTGCCCAATCTGCTGAGGGCAACCAGATTAGATTTGGATTCGGATTTGAAAACATCCAAGTCACATTTGGTGCACCACAACCTCCTGCTGAATCCAGAAGATCAAGTCCCGTTCAATTCAACATAGAGGAACGACCTGTAGCTGCCCCTGCAGTTCCTAGACCCTCAGTTTTCACCCGTCTGAATTTCCCCCAGTCAACTGCTATGGCTAAGGGAAAGTCACCAATCATTGGTGAAACTCCTGAAATCAGAAACTTTGAGACTGGGTCGTCTTCTGGAATCCAGGAGATGACTAAGTCTCAACGGCGCAACATAATTCGTCGTATGAGGCGTAGAGAGAAAAGACAAAACATGTCAGAGGAAGATGCTTTGATTGCTGCTACAACTGAAGCAGTAAAGAAGACGAATTCCAAAACTTCTGAAACTTATGTCAATACTTCACAGTTGGTTGATAGTGAACTTCGACCACTATGCGATACTTCCGAGGAAGAGAATGAACTACAAATATTGAACTCTCCTCCTACTCCATTTTGTAGAGATCCTGTCCTTCCTCCAATATCAGAAAGAAAAAGAAAATTTAAATCTCTATTCAATGGTCTGGTCCAGGACTGTGCCACCGATTATGGGCAGTCGAAGTCAGAATTTCTTAGAAGTGTCAAGGATGTGATCTCCACTGAAATGCATCCACATTCAAGTGGAAGGCGAGGAGAATCTCCCCCTATAAAGAGAAGAAGTCAAATTCAAGAACCGGGTCCAAGCCGACCAGCCGCTGCTGTAGATCGCCCTGGCAAATCAAAGAAGTTCTCCCACCACGATCATTATCAGAGCTCAAACCGACAGTACAGTCAACAAACTTCTGTCAAATTCTTAGGATATGGAGCATCAGCCCGTCGAGGGTATGATCCCATATCTTCTCCACCTTCACGTCAGTTCAAAAATTCTCCAGCAAGGTCTTCTGATCATCTTTCAAATCACCTTCCCCTAAGAGTTGATCGACACCAATCACAGGGTAGAAAATCATCCTCTGGTTTTGATAAGAGGAGACTGAAGTTCACAAATCAGTCAAACTCTTTATCTAACAGAGAGAGGATTTGGCAGCCCGAGATGTTTCCAACTCCAACAGTACTGATGAATCAGAGGAATAATACAACGGAAGAAGCACCAAAGAAGTTGAGATCTATTATAGAAATTTCTTCCTCCAGAGAGAATACTCCAGTATACCCACTGGATGTGGAAGAGAAGACAATAGAAGAGATGGTGGATCATCTGAAAGAAAGTATCCGCCAGATCGACGAAGCAGAAGCTGCAGAGAATAAATGAATGGATGCAGAAGCGTCTGATAGTGTTAACATGGTCGATGTTTCCTCATCTCTGTAAGCAGAGAGAACCTGAGTTTATATTTTGTTAGAAAGTATCTGATTGACTTTGCTTAAGGACGATGTATCATCTATCTTACATTTCAAATGAAGGAAATTTTAGTTTGACTACAACAAGTGTTCAAAAGAATAAGAACTCATCAACGACCAATATTCTAAAAAAAAAAAAAGAGGAAGATTATGTTCCCTCCCTCCTCCCTCTCGCTCGAGGGTCGACATCGATTTTAAATCTAAACCTATTTCAAAAATAAATTTAGCTTAGAAATAAAATCTTTTCAAAGTTCCTGCAATTTTGTATCTTATAAGTATCACCAGCATGATTATAGATCTATTCTAAAATTTTCTTTATCAAGTTATCATTTTTATCAAGAAAATTCAGATTCGCTTTGTAGATAATTCTTCCCTTTATGAGAGAACGAGTTCTCTTCTCTCATTTTTGGAAGATAATCCCACAACTGAGTTTCATTTTAGGGTTTTAAAAGGAAGCCCCTTTGCTAAAAATTTATATATACATGTATACATATATAAAAAAAAAAAGAGACGCGCAATGTACGCGAAAATGAAAAGACGCATACAAATGTGCCAAATAAAAGATGCGCAAAGTGCGTCAAAAAAAAAAGAAAGAAAGAAAAAAGATGCACCAAAGTATGCCAAGCAACGAAAGATGCTCAAAGTATACATCAAAAAATATACATTGAAAAATAAATTAAGTAAAGGGCTTCCTTTTCAAATTCCTAGATCTCAGAGAATCTACTTTCTCTAGATATTTTTCTTGATACTTGATTTTTGAAAATCTAGATATCGGATTTATTTCTATGCATTGATATCTTATTAGATATAAAAGATTAAGCAAGAAACTGAAAAGATCAATTTTCTTTCCCTGAATTCAATTTTTTGAAATAAGTTTTAATTTAAAAACATAAGGGAGATTTCATTTTAACTTCTAAGGAAGTTAATCTGGGTCCATCATAATTGGTCGATGGTTCTATCACAAGTTTGACATCACATTCACTTCTCTACGAGTAGTGGAGTGATACTTCGTAGTAGATTTCATAGCAACTCGCCAAGCTCAAAATGATTGCCTAATAAACGAGGAACTACCAGATGAATGAATCATGAAACTCAAATCGAATGAGAAGTTCATCTAGGAATTCTCTTTTAATGGCATTACTTCAAGTCAGTTAAAGAAACGTCAGATGATATTCCTCAGTGCCAGATGATTACCTAATAAATTAGGAACTACCGGATGTGTAACTCTTGAAACTCAAGTCAAATGAGAAGTCATCCAGGAATTCTATATCTGGACGGTAATCCTTCCAGTTGATAAGAAGAATCAGATGATGTCTTCCCAAAATAAACCAGGATTAATATAATACTTATCACACCTAATCAGGGTGTGACGTATTACTCACATCATATGTCAAGGCCATGTACCAGCAACAAGGCTGAGTACGAGGCTATGATAACTGGCCTAGATTTGATAATCCTAAATTAGATCGAACATATAACAAAATCTTTGGAGGTTCGTGGCTTCTGATTAATCAGGTAGCTAGAATTTACAAAGTATTGAGAGACATCTCGATTCCTTATCAACGGGATACCATTCTTCTATCGAAACAAATTTCAGAAGCGACATTATCTAGAATTCCCTGATTCTGGATGTATAAATAGAAAACCCCCAGCTGAGGTGAAAATTATTTTAGCAGTCGATGATGAAGCGGTGGATTGGAGAAAACCCTTCATCGAACATTGGTGAGAAAACAAGCTCCCTCAGGAGAAATCAAATCTGGATCTGATCAAAAGATATTTATTATCTTGTACTCCAATCAATTCCCCTCTACATAGAAGATCATTGGATCAGATTTGGTAGAAGTGTCTAAATGAAATGGAAGAACAGAAGGCTACAGAAGAAGTACATGCTGGATTGGGTGTTACATACTAATCTGGATCAAAGATGAATCCTTCCTTTGAGAAAAGTCGAAGCTCATCAAGTTCTAACACCTTTCAAAGACAATGTTGCGTACCGATTCGGTAGTCCTTTCTGGATTATTCCGAATAATGGTCCTTCATTCAGAAGATCTTGAATATATAATTTCTTTATATATCACAACATCAATTGGAGATACTCGACCTTCTATCACCCTCGGACAAATAGATTGGTAGAGGACTCCAATGAATTCTGGTACAGAGTTTAAGAAGACTTTAAATGACTACAAGTGTTAATAGCACAAGATGTTGGTTAAAGCTTTGTGGGTATTCCATAACCACATATAGAACTCCAACTTGTTATATGCTATTTTCTTTGGTCATTATTGTAGAGGCTATTATCCTTTTTGGAAGTATAGCCACTTTCACTCCAAGTCGAAGTAAACTACAATCCTATCCCAGATTTGAATTTTAAAATTCAAGATTAGAAGAAACTTGGAGGTTCGAAAGAGAAGCATCTGCAGGCTCAATTGAACCTCAAGTTACATATAAAGATAAAAAGATCCAGGCTTACGACCAACGACAAAGTCAACAAACTGATCTTCAACAGAATTCAAACAGTTTGGTTCTAAATCTGCTCATTCGAGAATCGATCTCTCGTTTGGGTATCTGCTTTTTCTGGAAATCGATCTTCCAGTCAAAGTTTAAATTTCACCTTTCTGATAATCGATCTATCGGTCAGGTTCTAAATCTGCTCATTCGAGAATCGATCTCTCGTTTGGGTATTCGCTTTTTCTGGAAATCGATCTTCCAGTCAAAGTTTAAATTTCACCTTTCCGATAATCGATCTATCGGTCAGGTTCTAAATCCGCTCATTCGAGAATCGATCTCTCGTTTGGGTATCCGCTTTTTCTGGAAATCGATCTTCCAGTCAAAGTTTAAATTTCACCTTTCCGATAATCGATCTATCGGTCAGGTTCTAAATCCGCTCATTCGAGAATCGATCTCTCGTTTGGGTATCCGCTTTTTCTAGAAATCGATCTTCCAGTCAAAGTTTAAATTTCACCTTTCTGATAATCGATCTATCGGTCAGGTTCTAAATCTGCTCATTCGAGAATCGATCTCTCGTTTGGGTATCCGCTTTTTCTGGAAATCGATCTTCCAGTCAAAGTTTAAATTTCACCTTTCCGATAATCGATCTATCGGTCAGGTTCTAAATCTGCTCATTCGAGAATCGATCTCTCGTTTGGGTATTCGCTTTTTCTAGAAATCGATCTTCCAGTCAAAGTTTAAATTTCACCTTTCCGATAATCGATCTATCGGTCAGGTTCTAAATCCGCTCATTCGAGAATCGATCTCTCGTTTGGGTATTCGCTTTTTCTGGAAATCGATCTTCCAGTCAAAGTTTAAATTTCACCTTTCCGATAATCGATCTATCGGTTAGGTCCTGTGCCTGCTTTCAGGAATCGATCTCCCATCCTGATTCTGTCTTTTTCTAGAAATCGATCTTCCAATCAAAGTTTAGAATCAAACCTTTCCGATAATCGATCTATCGGTTGGGTCCTGATGCCTGCTTTCGGGAATCGATCTCCCATCCCGATTCTATCTTTTTTCTGGAAATCGATCTTCCAGTCAAAATTCAGAATCAAACCTTTCCGATAATCGATCTATCGGTTGGGTCCTGATGCCTGCTTTCGGGAATCGATCTCCCATCCCGATTCTATCTTTTTCTGGAAATCGATCTTCCAGTTAAAGTTCAGAATCAAACCTTTCCGATAATCGATCTATCGGTTGGGTCCTGATGCCTGCTTTCGGGAATCGATCTCCCATCCCGATTCTATCTTTTTCTGGAAATCGATCTTTTAGTTAAAGTTCAGAATCAAACCTTTCCGATAATCGATCTATCGGTTGGGTCCTGATGCCTGCTTTTGGGAATCGTTCTCCCATCCCAATTCTATCTTTTTCTGGAAATCGATCTTCCAGTTAAAGTTCAGAATCAAACCTTTCCGATAATCGATTTATCGGTTGGGTCCTGATGCCTGCTTTTGGGAATCGATCTCCCATCCCGATTCTGTCTTTTTCTGGAAATCGATCTTCCAGTCAAAGTTCGGAATCAAACCTTTCTGATAATCAATCTATCGGTTGGGTCCTGATGCCTGCTTTCGGGAATCGATCTCCCATCTCGATTCTGTCTTTTTCTGGAAATCGATCTTCCAACAAAGTTCGGAATCAAACCTTTCTGATAATCAATCTATTGATTGGGTCCTGATGCCTGCTTTCGGGAATCGATCTCCCATCCCGATTCTGTCTTTTTCTGGAAATCGATCTTCTAGTTAAATTTCAGAATCAAACCTTTCCGATAATCGATCTATCGGTCAGGTTCTAAATCCGCTCATTCGAGAACCGATCTCTCGTTTGGGTATTCACTTTTTCTGGAAATCGATCTTCCAGTTAAAGTTTAAATTTCACCTTTCCGATAATCGATCTATCGGTTAGGTCTTGATGCCTGTTTATCCGGGAATCAAGTTCCCATTTAAAACTCAAATTCATCCCTTTGAGAATCGATCTCTCAACTGGGTCCAGTTATTTGATGAAAATCAATCCATCAATCAAATTTCTAGTTTCTAAATTTCACTGATCTACTTCGGTCAACGCCAACATATGTGATTTATTCTTCGAATTCATCACACATGTTGGGGGTCCATTTGTTGACCTCATTTTTGCATGAGGTCTTCATTAAGATCATAAACCCAATCCAGACTCAAATCAATTCAAACCCAATCAAATCCAGACCCAAATCCAAGGTCCTAAGGCTTGGTCCTAAAGGCCTTCTCAAGCAAATCTTCCAGAATTTCAAAACCCAGTAAGATGGACTCTGATTTAGCTTATGTCCGTTTCATATTGATGGGGAATGTCTCTAGTATCAACCCTCCAAATTTAAACCTATTCTGAGACCTCTAACCCCAGAAACTAAATTAAATTCCAAAGGCTGTAAAACCTTCAAATATTTACAGCCTATGCCACTAGACCTGTCACTTTGAAGATTCTGATCTTAGAGACCTCTCCAAAGCCTGCAATGACTCCCAGACCATCAACCCTAACTCACTGATCAATAAACTGCATTTTTTTGGGCTCATTTCAGCCCCCAGTGGTCATGAGTCCGAAATGACCAAAATACCCCTATGGGGTCCAAATGGTGATTTCAAACCAAATGACCTCCAAATCAAATGCAACCACCTCCAGCAAATTTCAAATGTCAAATCAAACCTGTTGAACCCATTCCCAGCTCCTGAGTCAACCTGGTTGACCAAGTCAACAGGGTTGACCCAAGAAGGCCCTTAAGGGTTCAAATAGTGATTTTGACCAGATTGACCTTTCCAGACCTTGGGACAACTTTCAATAGACTCGGAATGTCATTCTGAATCTATTGAAGCCCTTTTCAGACCCTGAACCCAGCTGGTTCACCAAATCAACCAATTTTGGCCTAAAGCCCATTAAGGGCCCATTAGGTTTTATTGGCCTGAATAGCCTTTTAAAATCCTAAAACTACCCTCATTAGACTCTAAACATCTAGCCAAATCTGTCCAGCTCAGACCCATACTCTGGGTCAACCTGGTTGACCCAGTCAACCTAGTTGACCCAATTCTCTCTCAAGGCTTTAAATGAGTGATTTCAACCCATTCAACCTATCAAACTCATACTAAGTTCTCAAACCATTCCTATCAATGCTTTGAACCTCTCCGGGTGTACTATGAGTCAAATCGTGGTCACTTTGACCAAGTCAACATTTGCAGACTTGGCCAAAATGGCTCAAATTCCCTCCAATGCCTTCAAAACTCAAATCTTGTTTATCAAACCCATCCAAACTCAACCATTACAGCACTCATGGCATTCCCATATGCCACCTCAACAGTCAACATGGTCATTTGACCAGTCAACACCTGGTCAAACCTATTCTACTCGGTCAAATAAACTAAAACTCTAATCTTTAAGCATATAAATCCTTCCAACTCATCCAACCAGCACTCAACCACTCTTCCATATGCCAACTCAGCTGCCACCTCATTCATGTTTGACTGTTTGACCAGTCAAACAGTCAATATGAGGCTTTAAATGGGCTAAGGGTGATTAATTAATCCCTTAAGTTAATCCACTCAACCCCAAATCATCCCAGCTGCTTAAATGTTCTCTAGAACCTTCCTAGGTTACCTCCCAGCCCTTGGATTTAAATCAAATGGCCCGAATCCAACTCCCATGTGCTTACAAAAGGACAAAGACACCTTTCCACCTAGGATGTCCTTGTGTCCTTTTGATTCTCTGCTCCTAACAACCTCTAGGCCACTTGGCAGCATCCCAGCAACCCTCCCAGCAGATCACAGCCCTCCATTCAACTTGGAATGAGTTGAATAGGGCAAAAGGCTCATTTGAGCCAGGATGCTAATCCCCATCTTCTCTCACTGCCTCCAATCTCCCAGAGCCAGAGCCTTGTTCGTTTCTACTCTCCAAGGCCCGCTCTACCTTCCCACTACAAAACCCAAGTGGTTGCACGTCACCGGCGGCGAGTTCTCCGGCGAGTCCACCACCCATTCCGTCTCAGCCTGTTAGAGCTCGATCCAGGTGTTTTCAAGCTTGGATTTGTGCTAGGGATCTACACTTGGACAATCTACAAGCTCAACCATCCATTAAACGGTCCAAACCGTCCATTAAATCAAGGTAAAATCCAAACCCTAGTTTAGACTATCCATGCTAAATAGCTTCGTGTAGATTTCATCTCAAGCCAAACCAAGCATTCCCCATTGTTTCTGTACACCCCTCCTAGTTCTGTTTAAAATTTTAATGGATTTGGTTCATCGGGTCTAGAGAACGAGCCCAAAAACATGTTCTAGAGCTCGGACCGTCCAGACCCTCAGTTGTACAAGATCTCGACCGTTGATTTCTCTGATCAACGGTCACGATTTGGTCAAGATCGCGATATCCACTGCCCGTTCTCTCCCGTTGACTCTCCAGATGAGATCAGAGCCGTTCATTCCTAACAGCGGAAGATCGGACGGTTGAGATCTCGATCTGACATGGTTAAGTGCCGCGGGTCTCGGTCGCCGCCGCCGCCAATCATTGGCAATGATTGCACGGCGGCGCAATCAGTGCCAATGATTGGCCCGCCGCCGCGCGGTTTCATTCTGGCCAATCTGCAGCCGTCGCGTGGCCCGCCTGCGCCGCCGTTTTGATTAATAACCAAAATAATTATTTAAAATGCATTTAAATTACAGAAAATTTGAAAAATCATAGTAAATAGTATATAAATCCAAAAAATGTGTATAATTGCTCATTTTGCTCATATTTTAATCCTCTATTTTATAAAATTATTTTTAAATTACATTGTTTTATATTCTAGAAGTAATTTAGTAAATACTATTTGCTTTTTTTATTTTATATTTAAATAAATAAAAAATCCTTTTGAACTGAAATTTGGCATGTATTTTCCTTTTAACTTGCCTGACATCCAGTAATTTTTCTAGATTTATTTGAACTATATTTTGATAGTTATTGATTTTCTTAGTGTAAGGGTGATTATATAATATATATATTTTAAAATTAAACTAGATTTAAACTTAAATTCATTTGCATGCTTTCCAATGTTCATTGGAACTTCTAAACAGAGCTATGTCATCATCAAATAGAGTTAATGGGGAATGCTCAATGGTTTGGGGAGCATTAGTACTATCATTATCACTTGATTGAATTTTCAAGCAGTAGAATTACTATTTGATCCTAATATTTGAGAATTCATCAATCTTACATCCATTTTATACTCTTAGATTTGGTTCACACTTGTTCATGATTGTTATGTTTTGTTGTGATTGTAATTTAGTGTCCAAAGGGTTAGAAGAATTTGATTGCTATCCTACAACCTAGCGACACTAAGGACAACAATTAAGGACTTGGTTTTAGTCAATTTAGCCAATCTAGGAAGAACTACACATGAATCCCTTTTGGGATTGAACATAAACATAGAAAACTAGTGTCATTACCCCTTTAATCAAATACATCTTGATTCGACATTAATTAACCTCAAAACAACTAGTAGATTAGGGTTTCTTCTTTCTCTTTGATCTTAATAAACCCAATTAAATCAAATAAAAATATCCAAAATCTAAATCAACCTCAAATCACCTTAACTGATCTTAAAACACTTATCACGTCCTTCAAAACCAAAGTACAAACTCAAATTTCATTAATTTCATCAAAACCCTTAACTAATCCTAAAACTTCCAGAAAATGTAATAAATTAAGATTAAATCTAAAAATTATAAATAATATTTCTAATTGACCAGAATCGAGTCCTTAACCAATGAAAATAAAACCAAAATTATTTGATAGAAAATTAAAGCTTAATTTAATTCTAAGTAAAATTCAACATTTAATTGATTTAATTAATTAATAATAATTAAAAATCCCAATAAATTCCCAAACACTTGGAAATCCCTTCCTAGGTCATCCCTGACCTTTGGAGCTGATTTCAAGAAGTTTGGAATCCATTTGGAGCAAAACCATGAAAAGGGGCCTTAATTAAACAATTTCCAAAAATACATTAAATAACCCAAACTTTGAAAATTCATAACTACTTCAAGAAAAATCCAAATTGAACAAACTCAATTGCATTCAACTTATAATAAAGCCTAATATTTATTAAAAATATAAAAGTTCCAGAAAATTATCAAATTCAAAAAGTCAACATATTGGTCAATTGTAGGTTAAAACTAGTTCAAAACTTCAAACCTTCATAACTAAATCCAGAAAAATCCAATTTCAGCAAACTCACCTCCTAATTGATCATCTTAAGGTCTAATATTTTAATAAAATACTAACCTTCCAGAATTTGACCTTAAATGAAAAGTCAATTTTTGACCCCTTAATTAAATGATTAAAATATTCCAAAATTCCTAAAAATTCAAGAATTGCTCTAAAACTCTAAAAATGGTTCACCAACTTCAAAAATCAGTAATCTAATACATTTCTAATAAAATTCATTAACTCCTAATCCTTAATTAACTTAAGCCACTTAACTATACCGGGTACCACTGGGTAACTCAGGCCTACGAGGCTATTAGCTTAGCCCCAAGGAAGGTGAAATAAACTTCACGGCCTCGGTGTGAAACAAAGGTGGAATCCAACCAATATTAAAAATCAAATCTCTTTAAATCAAATCTCAAGTCCTTAATAATTCAATAAACCCCCAATTCTTAAGATTTCTGAATATTATTAATCAAAATTCATTAATTATTTAATTAAATTCTAAATTCCTTTAATCTAAATTAGCTTGATAATTTGATTGGTTAAGGTTTCTCTTAATCAATCAAATTTGATGATTAATTTAGACTAAACGAATTCGGGCCTTCTATGCCTAAGGTGTGATTCCACTTGGAGAACTTTGGGCATTCTGACTTTTAAAGACCCTTAAAATACTTAAATAATAAAAAGATCTCCTATGGGTTGTGCACGATTCCTTTTAGGAAGGCACTAATCCATTTGGATTTGGAGATCTCCGAACAAAAATAATAAACTACCGACCTTATACGATGTGCTAGATTCCTTCGGGAGGGTACGTTGTATTACATTTGTAAGGTCCCTTCTTCTCTCCTTAATAAATTTATAAGGACTCTCAAAATAAATACCTATCTTCTGTCTAAGACGGGTATTTATTCTGAAAGTTCTAGGATTTATAAATTGATGCTTTTCTGCACTTAGGGAATCATCAATCTATAAGTTCTTTATAACTTAAACTAAATAACTCTAACATTTAAGGTTGAGATAATTCTTAATAAATTCAAATACACTTTATTTAAACTTTAACCAAATTCCTTTGACCTATAATAAATCAATCCTAATAATACATGCAATTTGAACAAATAAATCCATTAGGACTTACCCAAGCCACACAGCTTTCTTCACACACTTAGATGCTTGCTAGGACAACCAACTTTAGCCTAGGCTAGGCCGGTGGTTTGTTGTGATTTGTTTGCGGGTGTCTTGCCTAGAGGGCACCTATGTGTGATTGCTTACTTTTCTGTACTGCATAAACATAGCATATCTACTTTTTCTGTCTGTACACCAGAGAGCGGAGTGAATAAAGTGAGGGCCGCTGTACTTACTTTTCTGTCTTTACTTTCCTGCATTTATAAGTGTACACTATACACTCATAACATGCATCATTATATACAACTGCTTTACTTCCTGTCTTCTATATTACTGCTGCAGTAGAATGTTCTTAGGATCTGATGTACTGCTTTCATTTTCTAGAATTGTTGTATATAGATTGAGTCTGTACAGCGTCTGGAGTCTGTAAAAGAATTAAAGATAATTGCTTACAAATATACAAATGGGGCTCCAAAAAGTAATGTCCTTTCCCTAAAAGAACGTTCCTTTTTAGAATTCCATAAGAAGACCCGGAGCCCGAAGACCATAAGCAGTTATATTTAATTCTACTTTTCTATAGGTTTAGAACCCAGGTTTGTTGTTGGTGGGGCCTGGCCACCATTACTTTACTGCAAATTCTGGGGTGTAACCGATGAAATTATAGAAATAAAATCAGCTCTTTTATTTACAATTGTTTCATGCATCATCAGCATACGAGTAGATTTTTGGTTTTTGTAAGCATGTTGTCCTTCGCATTAGATCCTTTAGTAGTTTTCTTGATTCCTAGGATAGAACCACCCTAAAATCTTGCATCATCGGCGAATTGTTGTGATTAGGACTGTTAGCTGGCAGCCCACTCTAGGCAGGTGGTAAGTCCAGATCGTATACACCTTTCTCTGCACATTTCTTCTTCTAAATCAAATTTTAAATCATTCTAAAGTCAAACAACAACTCTATAATCTAAAGCCTGATCGTGGAAACTTAATTGCCCAAATATTTAATTAAATACCATATATATAATTTTTGGAAAGTATTTAGTCTTCATTTAAATCGAGAGTATTCTCTTAGGAGATGTAATTAACTACAGGGGCTTGCCCCTGTAGGGAGTCTAAAACCCAGAATAATCTAAACCCTACTTAAGTTCTTTTCTGAGGTAGGGGAAAGATCTGTGTGCGTAGATTTAGTCTTATTCATGTTTAGGAGTTATTTCCACAATTAATAATAGACAGACATTCAATTTGTTTTAACGAACAAATTGAATGTATTCTATATTTAATTGTAGAAATAAAATTATAATTCATTAATCTAATCAGGTCGATTAGAGAATGTACTCGTCATCCCTTTAGGATGACTTGAATATTCTCTATACTACACCTGATTAGGAGAATGAATTGTACGGCTTCTCCCTTTAAAATCAATAGGAGAATATTAGTCTGTCCTTCGGGGCAGTATAATATCCGACTATGTAGATCTAATCGGGAGAAATATATCCTAAATATAAATAAAGCGAATCGTGTGAGAAAATATAGGTCTTATTTTTAAAAGAAAACCCTGCTTTATCTATACTTTTATTTGGATCCATTCCTTACAATCAAGAAAAAGATAGGTATCTGATTTACTTTCACGAGTAAATCAAATATCGTCTGTATACTTGATTTTAGGGATGAATTAATAATTCGTTAATCTAATCAGGTAAGTAGGGAAGATACTAGTCATCCTTTCGGGTGATTTGTATACTCCCTACGTCATACCCGATTAGGAAAGTGAATTGTTTGCTCTCTTTCTTTGGAATTAATAGAAGGATATTCGTCTGTCTTTCGAGGCGGTTTAATATCCAACTATACGGATTCAATTGAAAGAGAATGTTCAAAAATATAAATAAAGCAAATTATTTTCTTATATCTAAATAAAATATATTTTGTTTTAAAAATTATTTTAAAAAAAGTTTATCCCTCTCTTCTTCTCTTTCTCTATTTAAATAATATAGATTTATTATACAATATTGATTTTAATATATTCTATTATATTCTATTAAATTAATTATTTACATAAAAGTATTTATATTTAAATAAAATTTATAATAAAATAAAGTAAAGTTTTAGAGAAATTTTTATTTTCTCACACGGTCTAAACCAGACCTACATCCACTCCCCAGAGGCACCCTCTGAGTATTGCACTAATACCAATAGTGACTCTCCTTTTGCACCCACAGTAAGGCGGAGAAGCCTTTACAAATCCCTCTTTTCACCACAACCCGGAGCGGCAGAGAACCGTCCTTCCTTTTACACAATCCCCAGTGTTGGAAGAGAACCCTTCTTCCTTTCACACTCTCCTAGTGTGGGCAGAGAACCCTTCGTCCTTTCACATTCTCCTAGTGTGGGCAGAGAACCCTTCTTCCTTTCACACTCTCCTAGTGTGGGAAGAGAACCCTTCGTCCTTTCACACTCTCCTAGTGTGGGCAGAGAACCCTTCGTCCTTTCACACTCTCCAAGTGTAGGCAGCGAACCCTTCGGCTATTCACACTCTCCAAGTGTCGGCAGAGGACCGGATCTCCTTGACAGATATTCTCACAAGAATCTAGAAGGAAGAAAGAAAAGAGTGAAGTAATCCCAATTCACAAGTAGAGACTCTTACCTTTGAAATCCAAGTGAAGCCTTCTCGCTCCAATGGTAGGAATCCTCCTTTGAATGCTCTCTCCCACTCTCTCCTTGGCTATTCTCTTAAGAGCCTTGAAGATCAAATGACAAAAAGATTGGGTGGCAGTCTAATTTGGACTATTTATACAAAAGACAAGAAAAACCGCCCAAATACTGCAAGTATTCAATTATGTACGCAGTGGATCATCCCGTACGATCGTGGATCGTCCTGGATGATTTTACTTAAACGATTTGAAACAACCCCATTTGTATATGTATACGAAATATCTTCGTACAGCTGATCATCCCGTACGAACTAGGTTCGTCCGGTACGAACGGTTATTACAAGGTCGGTTCTAGAAACTGCTGAAAATCATTATAAGTCGGTTAATCATTTGGACGAAAATTTATTCATCTGGACGAAAATTTTACAGAGAACCGATCGTCCTGGACGATTATTTATTTCGTCTGGACGAAAATTTTCCAGAGGACCAATCGCCATAGACGATAATTTAATTTCGTATGGACAAAAATTTTCTAGAGACCAGATCATCCTGGACGATTATTAATTTCGTCTGTACAAAAATTTTCCAGAGGACCAATCGCCATTGACGATAATTTAATTTCGTCTGGACGACAATTTTACAGTGAACCAATCGTCCTGGACGATAATTAATTTCGTCCTGGACGAATAAGACTTAGAAAAATTTTTCGAGCAAGTTCCTATTCGTTCCATGTGCTCAATAGGAGATAACTGTCTGATCGTTCAGTACGAACTTATATCGTCCCGTACGATCAGTATAAATTTTATATGATCTCTTTATGTGTGTGTATATTTTTATTCACTCAAATTACAATCACTCCATTTCAATTTGATTTTTAAGAAAAGTGCAAGCTTCAAATTATATAAAGTATCTCATGGTGAATTTGATTTGAAGTCTTCGTAGTCTGGAGTTCATTTTTCCTGAAATATTAGTACACACAAGGGCAAATACAAATCTTCTAAAATTGTTAGGAGATAACTACACATTTGAACAATAATGTTTGGAATCATCAAAACTACATAAGTTGCAAAAATGTAAAGCATTCAAATAGCAATTATTCTAACAATCTCCCCCTTTTTTATGATGGCAAAACAATTATTGTTTGTATGGTTTCAATTTAAAAAATCTCCTATCTCCTAAACTCCCCCTGAATTGATGAATACATGAAAATAAGGTGGCATTTTGAAGCAAAGAACAATATTTTTGTTTTTCAAAAATTTTTAACACAAACAATCACAAAGTTACAAACAATCACAAAGTCAAACACACAAAAACAAAATGTAAACAGAATAATAAAAACAGAACAAATCATACAAACACAATAATTTCTCCCCCTTTTTGACAACAATAAAAAGTGAAGAAGAAATTGACGAGAAATGTAAGTAATTATATGAAATTCATTTGAAAATTTAATCTAAATGGTGATTAGTATAAGGTATGCAATCTAAAACTAATGACATTAGGTAAATCATAGAAATTCATAGAATTTTAGAAGTGATATAACATTGTAAGTAAGAAGAATTTATCAAAAACATGATTCAATTTAGACATTTGAATATAGAAAATCATTACAAGAGAGATGTATAAAAATTCTATATTTCAAAGTTCAATAGAATATAAATGAACATAAAATCAATTTGAATTAAGAGATTGAAAGAATTTGGAAAGAAGAGAATTACCACATGTGGCGCTTTGCGTATCTTTTTCAAAATTTTTGAGCACATTTTTGTGCATCTTTTGATATTGGGCTAATTTTGTGACTCTTTTTCATATTTGCGAACCTTTGAGCATTCCTTTTGATTTTTGTACTTTTTGTACAATTTTCAAGAGTAATTGAGACTAATTCTTTCCAAAATCAATAATCTAAAATTTCAAATATTTCTAAGTGCATAAATATTACTTGAGCAAAGAAATACAAAATAAGAAAACATCTAAATTGCAATAATAATATTAACTTTTATGTAGTCTAAATGAATAGACATGAATTTAAAAGTTCTAATTACAACAAGTTATAGACAACTTTTAAATTTAGAAAGACTATATTTTTTAATGTAAATAATCTCAAATTACAATCTAATTTAAGCACTATTAAGATTAAATGATACTAATGAAATTCATAAAAATTAACCATATTCCAAAAACAAATCAAATTTGATTCAAGTACAACATGCATTGATATTAATGAAAGGATTACATATTCATTTCATAATATCAAAAACAACTAAGAAAATACATTGAACTTTTTAAATAAAGACAAACATAAAAACAAACATTAAAAATAAAAACTGACACAACAAAACATTTAGAACAAACACGAGTACAATAAACACAAAGAAGTTCATCTCTCATTCTCTATTCTTCTGGAGGAGGAGGAGGAGGAATGCCACCGAAAAGGTTGAAGTAGGAGGTCATCAACATTACATTGGTATTGATTTCATGTACTTCATTTCTGATGCTACCAATGTCTTGTTGTTGCTGCATAAGTTGAGCATCAAGTTGATCAAATCTTTGATCAACATGAGTCTCAAGTCTATCAAATTTTTCAATCAGATTTTGATAATCTGACTAAGGTGCAGAAGTTTGCTCTCCTTCTTCTTCTTCTTCTAAAGCACTTGCATGTGCTTTTTCTTTTTCCTCCTTGAAAAGCAATCTGAAGGAAGCATTATTATAGTATACTGGCTCTTCGTAATCATCATCAGGATGCACTAAGTTGTATTTCTTTTCCAAAATGTAAGTAACTAAGTGTCCTAATGAGATGTTCCTTTTTCTCTTCTGTTCTGCATGTCCTATTTCTGAAAGCCCATAGATATGATTTATGATAAGTTGGGCTTCGTCAATAGGATGACATTCTATAATCAAAAAGGTTAGAATAGAAAAGAGAGGAGTAATATTAATCCTATCACCAGCTTTAGGAATGATTGAAGATCGAAGGATATGCTGGATGATTCGGGCATTTTTGGTCATACCGGAGACTCTAGTAACATGATAGTCAAGACCATTTTGTCTAATTACCCTATTGACATCATACCATTTGAAAGTGATTTCTGTCATTAGAGTGTGGGCTCTATATCCTTCAGTTCTTAAGTTCAAAAAGGCACCAATGTCGTGCTTGGTGATTTCAACTTTTTGCTTGAAAACATAAGAACTTATGGAGGAGTGGTCGGAATTAAAACTCATGTTGGCTAGGAAATAGTGAAAGATTTGTTTGTTGTAAAAATGGACGAGAGAAAGAATGAATTGAAACTGAGTGGAGGCAAAAAGTTGTATTACCTTAAAGTGTATCTCGCTTTGAATTAAAATGCGAGAGGGAGTTATTTTGGCAGAGGCAAAACGAGGAAAGGATTTCTCATTTGCTTTTGACAGGAAGTTTTCAGAGGCATTCCTGTTGGGTTTCTTTGCCAACACCTTTTGTCTCTTGCTTGAGGAGGCCATTGTCGATTTGAAGCAGAAAGGGATTGAAAGTGAAGTTTGGAAGTGTGATTGTTAAGTTAGAAAGCATTCATATTTAAAGAAAAACGATACGTTCGTCCTGGACGAAAACAGTTCGTCCTGGACAAAAATTATCGTTCGTCTGAACAAAAACCTTTCGTACAAACGATCCAATTCGTCCAAAATATAACGGCTTTTTGTAATCAACACAATTTATGATGCGTCACTTCGTACAGACTTTTTGACTTGACCGATCGTACATACGAAAATTTTTCGTACAGACGATCAAAAAGTTAATTCGTTTTAATGTCTGATGAAAACCGTCCCCTACAATGAAACGACGTCTGTTCGTCTGGATGAACCAAAAGTTCGTACGGACGAACTTCATAATTAAAACTGCCTTATCCACTCAACCGCTGCATACAATCGTCCCGACGTTTGAGAGAGAAAATATTTCATCCTGGACGATTATAAGATCGTACAGACGAACTTTATTAAAACTGCTCTAAAAAATGGTTAAAATTCATGTAAACTGAATTTTCCACACATCGTCCAGTACGAAAACAATTCGTCCCGGACGATTTCTACCAATTTTTGAATTTTTTGAATTTTAAATGAAGAAAATCAAACAAAACATTTAAAACACAGAAAACAAAGACAAACCATAGACTCTAAATTAAACTCATTCAAAACACACAAAAAAAAAATCACAAAAATCAAAACAAAAATCAAAGACAAATAACTAAGAAAACATAAATATCAATGTTGCAAAAACATTTTTATTTAAGCATTCAAATCAATAACACCAAGCCTTGTTCTTAATGTAATGAAGGTATCAAAGGCTAAAGGTTTTATAAAAATGTCTGCCAGTTGATTTTCAGTTGAAACATGTGTGAGTTCAATTTCTCCCTTGGATACATGATCCTTTATGAAATGATGCCTTATATCAATGTGTTTGGTTCTAGAATGTTGAATAGGATTTTTGGAAATGCAAATAGCACTAGTATTGTCACAATAAATTAGAATAGTGCCTATAGTTAATCCTAAATCAATCAACTGTTATTTTAACCAAAGTACTTGTGCCACACAACTTCCTAATGCAATGTATTCTGCTTCTGCAGTAGATAGGGCTACTGAATTTTGTTTTCTACTGGACCAAGAAACTAATGAATTTTCAATGAATTAACATGTTCCAGAAGTGCTTTTCCTATCCACTCTACAGCCTGCAAAGTCAGAATCTGAATAACCAATAATTTCAAATGAAGAGCTAAACTTAGGATACCAAATTCCTAAGTTTTGAGTTCCTAGTAAGTATCTTAAAATCCTTTTCACTACTGTCAAATGTGATTCTTTTGGATCTGATTGAAATCTAGCACATAAGCAAACACTGAACATAATATCTGGTCGGCTAGCAGTCAAGTAAAGCAAAGATCCAATAATCCCTCTATATTTCTTTTGATCAACAGATTTTTCCTTAAGGTCCTTATCCAACTGAACTGAGGAACTCATTGGTGTACTAACAGGTTTAGCATTGTCCATTTCATATTTCTTGAGGATGTCCTTAATATATTTAGTTTGACTAAGAAATGTCCCTTCCTCAAGTTGCTTGATGCTAAAACCTAAAAAGTAATTTAAATCTCCCATTAGACTCATTTCAAATTCACTACTCATTGTATTAGAAAAATCATCACAAAGATTTTTATTTGAAGATCCAAAGATGATATCATCCACATAAATTTGAACAATGAGTATTTCCTTTCCAAATTTCTTTAAGAAGAGAGTTGTATCCACACTTCCTTTTTCAAAAGATCTTTCAAGTAGGAAAGTGCTCAATCTCTCATACCAAGCCCTAGGTGCCTGTTTCAATCCATATAATGCCTTCTTTAACTTAAAAACATGATTTGGGTATTTTGAATTTTCAAATCCTGGAGGTTGTTCTACAAAAACATCTTCTTCAATAACCCCATTCAAAAAGGTACTTTTGACATCCATTTGAAATAATTTAAAACCTTTAAAACAGGCAAAGGCAAGTAAAACCCTAATTGCTTCAAGTCTTGCTACAGGGGCAAAGGTCTCCTCAAAATCAATTCATTCAATTTGATTATACCCCTTAGCAACTAATCTAGCCTTATTTCTAATGACTACTCTTGAGTCATTCATTTTATTTTTGAACACCCACTTGGTTCCAACAACACTTTGATCTTTTGGCCTTGTAGTTAATTCCCAAACTTTATTTCTTACAAATTGATTTAACTCTTCTTGCATGGCCAATATCCAAAATTCATCAGAAAGTACCTGATCAATATTAGTGGGTTCTATTGTTGAAATAAAGGCTGAATGATTGACTTCCTTATTTAATCCACGCCTAGTTCTAACACCCTCACTAGGTTCTCCTATAATCAATTCTCTTGGGTGGTTTTTAGAAAATCTCAAATCTCTAGGCAAAGGGTTTTCTCTTTCCAAATTTTCTTCCATATTTTCTTCCAAATTTAATCTATCAATCTTTTGAGAGTTTTCCTCAATCTCTTCTTCAACAATATTTGGCTCTTCTAAATTTCCAGATTCAACAAATACAATATGTGTGGTTTCTTCAATGACCAAAGTTCTTTTGTTGAATACCCTATAAGATTTTCCAATACTTGAATATCCAACAAAAATTCCTTCATCTGATTTTGGATCAAATTTTCCTAAGGCAGATTTTCCATTGTTATGAATGAACACCTTGCAACCAAAAACATGCAAATGAGACAAATTTAGTGTTCTACCTTTTAGTAACTCATAGGGTATTTTTTTTAAATTCGATCTCACATTCACCCTATTCAGAACATAACATGCAGTGCTAACCGCCTCAGCCCAAAAATATCTAGGAAGTGAGTATTCTGCCAACATTGCTCGGGCGGCTTTTATTAATGTTCAATTTTTCCTTTCAACTACCCCATTTTATTGAGGGGTTCTAGGTGCAGAAAAATTGTAATCAATCCCTTTTTCTTTACAAAAATTTTCAAATCTTTCATTTTCAAATTCTTTTCCATGATCACTTTGTATAAAAATTATTTCGCATTATAATTTTCTTTGAATCCAAGTTAAATTTTTTTTGAATTCCTCAAACGATTCACTCTTATGAAAAAGAAATCTAACCCAAGTGAATCTTGAGAAATCATCCACAATAACAAATCCGTATACCTTCCCTCCTAGACTTACAGTTCCTACTGGTCCAAAAAGATCCATGTGAAGAATTTCCAATGGTTTACTAGTTCTAAGATCATTATTGGACTTAAAAGAGGACTTCACTTGTTTTCCTAATTGACATGCATCACAAAGGTGGTCCTTAGTAAAGTCTAGTTTTGGTATACCTCTTACTAAATTCTTTTGGGTAATTATCCTAAGATTTTTCATACTAGAATGACAAAGTCTCCTATGCCAAAGCCAAGATTCATCAGAAACAGTTTTCAAACAGAAAGCAATAGGAGTATGAAATGAATTCAAATCTAGCATGTAAACATTGTTTACCCTTTTTCCATTTAAAACTTCTTTCCCATTTAGGCTTAATATGCAGCTAGTAGGTAAAAATTTTATATTATATCCCTTATCACATAGCTGACTTATACTTAATAGATTATATTTTAAGCCTTCAACCAATAACACATTATCTATGAAAAAGTTTTTGAAATTTCCAATCATACCTGATCCAACCACTTTCTTTGTGGTATTATCTCCAAGTGTAGCCTTGCCTCCATTCCTGGCTTCGAGTGATATGAATTGTGCAGTATCTCCAGTCATATGCTTTGAACATCCGCTATCCATGTACCCTATGCTCCCACTAGGTCTTGTGTGTGAAACTACTAAACGACAAGAGGGGGGGTGAATTGTAAAAGTCTTTTTCTTAATAAAATTAACCCTAAACAAGAGTTCTAATTTTTTTTGTTATTTTTGAAATTTTAGAACAAAGATTTATGCAATTTTACTTTCACAAAATTTCACATGCAATAGATATGACAAATTTAAAATGCAAGCAAAAAGTAAACAACGATAAGGAAAGAACACACCAAGAATTTTATAGTGGTTCGGTCAAAATATGACCTACGTCCACTCCCCGGAGTCCTCCACTCCGGGATTTTCACTATCAAAATAGTTCTCCTTTTGCCCCCCTCGGTAAGGCGGAGAAGCCTGTACAAACCTCCCTTTCACCAACCCGGCGTGGAGGAATACCAAACTCTGTTTTCGCCCTCCTGGCGATGGCAGAGAACCTTCTCATTTTTCTCCCTCCTGGAGAAGGCAGAGAACCTCGAGGTAACGGATGTAGACGAGCCTTTCCCTTGGAGATCCTCCCTCAAATCCTTCTCGGGCCACAGGAGGAGCAAGATGCAGCAAGCTTGGAGCAACCGTGTGATCTCCCTCACACCTCTTCTCCCTCACAACGCTCACCTCCTCCTTCCTCTCTCAACCCTCAAGAATTTCTCTAGAGTTTTCTCCCTTGGAATCCCTCTCTAACCACATTCACCCCCTCTGTAAATCTTACTGAAAAAGAACTTGATTGATATCTAAAAAAGGCTCCAAAAACCTCTGAATTCAAAAGTAGCCGTTACTGTTCGTACAATACGATTCCACATCGTACAGTACGGTCTTCATAAACAGACGTTGTCCTGGTACGAAGATGTACGAACAGTTCAAAGACAATTCGTACTGTACTATATAATATCGTACGGTACGATCCAACAAGATGCTATTCGTACAGGACGATGGTCTGGACGATCGGATGTCGTCTCTGTTCATCGTATGGTACGATTACTATCGTACAGTACGATGTGACAAAAACCAAGAGATCGTCCAGGACGATATCCGGGACGATCATACTTCGTCTCTCTTCATCGTATGGTACGATCAAGTTCGTACAGTACGATGTTCAAATTTTAATTAGGCCTGAATTACATGCACTAATCACGGGTTAATTTAAGTAAGTATTAAAAACATATCGTACAGTACGAACTTATTCGTACAGTACGAACGGCGCAAAATCACTTACTTAAATTAAATCACGGCTAGGGTTTTGGATCTGAACATATCGTACAGTACGACAGACTTCGTACAGTACGATCTATTCACAGAATTGTCCACATAGCATGGATCGTACCGTACGAAATAAAATCGTACAGTACGAACTCCAGAGAAGAATTTTAGTTACATTTTGCAGTTAAAAAAAACTCTCCCACTGTGTGTGTGCATGGTTGCTCTTACTCTTACGCATTTTGTGGCCAGACTCAATAAAGTAAAAATACAATAAATGAAAAATACAATGTTTGACTCATACTCCTAATCTACCCGGTCTTGAGTCTTCCTTTCTACCTGAGTCACTTGTGATCTTCCTGAAATGTTAGTGCTCAAGAAAAATAGTAAATAAAATAATATTCAATGAAAAGCTGTTCCAAAAACACTCATTATTTGGCATCATCAAAATCTCAAACTCGGGGTCATGGGTTGCAACAGTGTGAGAGCAATCCTGCAAAATATCAAATGTTAGACCTGGGAACCCAAACAAGTTTGGGTTTACCTTTTAGCAATTTATAATCAGATGCATGTATGATATTTCTAGGTTTATGCATCTTAAGTCTCCACACCAAATTAGTTTTCATCTTCAAAGTACAGGTGTGAGATATATGTCCCAAAAATCTACAATTATTACATTTAACTTTAGGAAAAGTATTCCTAAGTTTTCTTCCATTTGCTTGTCTTCTAAGGGATTCCATATATTTAGGATAATATTTAGGATTTGTAAAATCATCAGTTTTGAGGGGTATCCTATTATCCTTAAGAGCTTTTATTGTCAATTTATAAAATGAATTCATTTTTTCCAAGAGTCTATTTGTATAATTGATTCGATATGTTTTCCTCTCAGATTCATCCTTAAAATTTTTAAAATCTTTTTCAAGATCATCATAGGATGATTTTAGATTTTCAAAATTCTTATTCAAGTCATCATATTCATCAAGTAGTTTCATGTGGTTGTCATCTATTAATGCATGATCTTTCCTAAGGATTTCATGTTCCTTCTTGAGCTCTTCCAATTCTAAACTTAAACTAGCATGCATCTTTTTCATTTTCCTATATGCATCATGCATGTGTTCAAAAACTTCAAACAATTCATCATAGGTTAAGTCACATACCTCTTCTTGATCTAATTGTTCAACATTATCTGCCATCAAGCAAAGGTTGGTGACTTCTTCTTCTTTTTCAGTCTCAGATGAGTCTGAAGCTGAGTCCGCCCAGAAAGCTCTTTGAAACTTCTTCTTGCCCTTCTTTACCATAGGTTTCTCCTCCACCTTCTCCTTACCAGGAGTGGCTTTGAGTTTTGGGCAATCAGTCTTGATATGACCTGATTTCCTGCATTCATAACAAATCACTTTATTAGAAACCTTGCCATTTTTGTTAAACTTACCTCTATTCCATTGCTGGCGTCTCTTCTGCTTCCTCTTTAAAAAGCTTCTGAATTGTCTAGTCATCACTGCAATATCATCTTCATCCTCAGGTTGTGAGTGTTCACTCTCTGACTCTTCCACCTTTAGTGCTATATTCTTCTCCTTTCATGGTTCACCTGCATCAATCTTTCTTTGACTTACTCCTTGCTCATAAGCAATGAGTGAACCAAGAAGATTGTCAATAGAATAAATGTTTAAATCTTTAGACTCTGTAATTGCAGTAATTTTTGCATTATAAGCAGTAGGTAAACAACAAAAAATCTTATTAACCATTTCAGCATTAGTTAATTCCCTACCAAGTGCATGCAAAGAAGTGACAATTTGTGTGAATCTTGTGTACATGTCGGAAATAGATTCATTAGGTTTCATGCGAAACAATTCATAGTCATGTAACAAGATATTGAGCCTTGATTGTTTAACCTCATTTGTCCCTTCATAAGTTATACAAAGTCTATCCCATATGTCCTTTCCGCTTTTGCAAGTGGAAACCCACATGTAGTCTTCAGATTTTAAAGCACAAAAGAAACTATTTAGACATCTGGCATTTAATTGTGCTAAGTCACGTTCTTCTATAGTCTAATCTGCAAAAGGTATTTCTACCATAACTCCATCAACTAATCTAGTTGGTTTTGTGTAGCTATCCTGGACTAGCATCCACATGCGATAATCAAGTGACTGTAAGAAAGTAGACATGCGTGTTTTCCAAAAATCAAAAGGAATATTGTCAAATAGTGGATGTCTAGTGATAGAGTAACCCTCAGGTGTGTTTCGGTTTCCGAAAGTAGCCATCTACGTTAATAAAAAAGTAGTTCAAACTTATGATTTTGAAACGATGCTCTGATACTACTTGTTGAGTCTAGTAAATAGGTTGTTAAACCTAAGTTAATGTCCCAAGGCTACCAAGAGGGGGGGTGAATTGGTTGTTTAAAAATTTTAAACCCTCTTTAAAATTTATGTTGAACCGAAATGAAAATTTACTTTTAAGTTTTTGTAGAAAACGTTTTTCAACCACAGAGTTTTTAAAATCAAAAATAAAATGCGGAAAAAGTAAAAATAATAAAGTAAATGACACCAGATTTATAGTGGTTCGGTCTAAACCAGACCTACATCCACTCCCCATAGGCACCCTCTAAGTATTGCACTAATACCAATAGTGACTCTCCTTTTGCACCCACAGCAAGGTGGAGAAGCCTTTACAAATCGCTCTTTTCACCACAACCCGGTGCGGTAGAGAACCGTCCTTCCTTTTACACAATCCCCAGTGTTGGCAGAGAACCCTTCTTCCTTTCACACTCTCCTAGTGTGGGCAGAGAACCCTTCGTTCTTTCACACTCTCCTAGTGTGGGCAGAGAACCCTTCTTCCTTTCACACTCTCCTAGTATGGGCAGAGAACCCTTCGTCCTTTCACACTCTCCTAGTGTGGGCAGAGAACCCTTCGTCCTTTCACACTCTCCTAGTGTGGGCAGAGAACCCTTCGTCCTTTCACTCTCTCCAAGTGTAGGCAGCGAACCCTTCGGCTATTCACACTCTCCAAGTGTCGGCAGAGGACCGGATCTCCTTGACAGATCTTCTCACAAGAATCTAGAAGGAAGAAAGAAAAGAGTGAAGTAATCCCAATTCACAAGTAGAGACTCTTACCTTTGAAATCCAAGTGAAGCCTTCTAGCTCCAATGGTAGGAATCCTCCTTTGAATGCTCTCTCCCACTCTCTCCTTGGCTATTCTCTTAAGAGGCTTGAAGATCAAATGACAAAAAGATTGGGTGGCAGTCTAATTTGGACTATTTATACAAAAGATAAGAAAAACCGCCCAAACACTGCAAGTATTAAATTCTGTACGCAGTGGATCGTCCCGTACAATCGTGGATCATCCTGGACGATTTTACTTAAACGATTTGAAATGACCCCATTTGTATATGTGTACGAAATATCTTCGTACAGCTGATCGTCCCGTACGAACTAGGTTCGTCCGGTACGAACGGTTATTACAAGGTCGGTTCTAGAAACTGCTGAAAACCATTCTAAGTCGGTTAATCGTTTGGACGAAAATTTATTCGTCTGGACGAAAATTTTACAGAGGACCGATGTCCTGGACGATTATTTATTTCGTCTGGACGAAAATTTTCCAGAGGACCAATCGCCATGGACGATAATTTAATTTTGTTTGGACGAAAATTTTCCAGAGACCAGATCGTCCTAGACGATTATTAATTTCGTTTGTACGAAAATTTTCCAGAGGACCAATCGCCATTGACGATAATTTAATTTCGTCTGGATGACAATTTTACAGTGAACCAATCGTCGTGGATGATAATTAATTTCGTCCTGGACGAATAGGACTTAGAAAAATTTTTCGAGCAAGTTCCTATTCGTTCCATGTGCTCAATAGGAGATAACTGTCTGATCGTCCAGTACGAACTTATATCGTCCCGTACGATCAGTATAAATTTTATATGATCTCCTTATGTGTGTGTATGTTTTTATTCACTCAAATTACAATCACTCCCTTTCAATTTGATTTTTAAGAAAAGTGCAAGCTTCAAATTATATAAAGTATCTCATGCTGAATTTGATTTGAAGTCTTCGTAGTCTGGAGTTCGTTTTTCCTGAAATGTTAGTACACACAAGAGCAAATACAAATCTTCTAAAATTGTTAGGAGATAAATACACATTTGAACAATAATGTTTGGAATCATCAAAACTACATAAGTTGCAAAAATGTAAAGCATTCAAATAGCAACTATTCTAACACAAGAGGCCCAAATCCCCTGAGAGGAAGTTTGTCCCAAAAAGGACTAAGTTGGAGAATTTACCACCACCTCCAAGAACCCCAAAGTTCATTCTCCAACTCCAATGAGTCACAGTTAAACCTCCTCCAGTCTTGATTGAGCCGATGGATGTTCAACCTAGTTCTCTAGTTGTTGCAGTAGATAGTCTTCTTACAGCCAGTCCAATTCCTGATTCAGTTATGATTCCAGTTGATGATCTGATTGTTGATAGCATAGATTTATGCGTCATTCCTAGGCTTCCCACACAGGAGTCTGAAGACCTTACTTTACCTGATGTAGGAGTATTTCTCTACAAGCTCCTGCTTCACCTCCTGAGGTATGTGTCCCTCTCCTTGGAGGGAATGCCACTTTTTAGATTACCGATCTTGGGACAGTCGAGAAGGAAGGAATTGACCTAGATCTTGAGATAGAAGAAGAGCCAGTTACAGAGTCTCAACCGGATCCTAACCTAAAACTTACAGAAATCATTGCCCTCCTGGATTCTGAAGAATTATTTGATATGGCTGAGTACAAAGGATACTTACCTCTTGATCCTAAGTCAATTGGGGATAGACCGGTCGAGGAAGTAGTTCAAGAAATAAGAAATATTTTGTTGAATAAAGAGGGAATGACTTCTTTTGACCCAGACCTGGATGACCTCCTTGGAGAGGAAGATGACTATGTTGGTAGCGTTTCCATGGTCGAAACTAGAGGGTCCAACAAAGAGGCCGAACCTAGTAGGTGCCGGCTTGCTAGAGATGACGATCCGCATGTTGCTGGGTCCGATTCAGATGAGTCCGTAAAGGCTAAGGGTGAGGAGCATATTAAAGATTTGGAGAATCAGTTGACAACTATGATGTCACAAGTCAAAGAAATGCAAGAAAGATTTGACAAGTCAGAGCAAGATTCACTTAAGATTCAACAAACGGCTCGAGAGATTGTAGAAAGAGTTAAAAAGATAGAATCTAGTTCCAAGTCTCCCGAGTCAACACCAGTAATCCCTCCTTGCCTACTAGAGGCATCCCCAGCAGTGCCTATAGTTCCCTCTGTTTCTCTAACTCTGCCTCAGAAGGATATTAAGCAACTAACTGAGGACCAGGTTAGGGAGGCTTTAGCCTTTTCGCAAGGAATCACATCTATTCCAAAGGGTAGACCCTACCCCGAAGAATTTGATTCAGTTCCTTACCCAAAAGGCTTTGAGCCACCAACTTTTAAAATTTTCACTGGAATAGAGAACCCGAGACAGCATCTGGCCCACTTCAGAGCAAGTTGTTACAATGCGGGAGGGTCGGATGCTCTACTATTTCGCCAGTTTGTAAGTAGTCTATCCGGCATCGCTTTTGAATGGTACGCCGATCTGCCCAATGGTTCAGTGAAAACCTTTAGCGATGTAGAAAACCTTTTCCTTAAAAGATTTTTTGGAGCGCAACAACGAACTACCGTGGGCGATCTTGTTGTTGAAAAACAAAAGTCGGGAGAGTCTCTGGTTGAGTACATCTTGAGGTGGCGAAACCTCTCGATGAAGTGTGAACCCTAGTTGCAAGAGCAACATGCGGTGGAGATCCTCTTTAAGAATATCCATGGCCCTGTTGCTTTTCTCCTGAAAGGTTTCACCATTAAAACTTTTGAAAAACTTCTTAATAAGGCTAGCAATTTGCAGGAAGAGGCTCATAAGATGCCATTCCTACGAGAGCAGTCTGAAGACAAGAAAGGTCCTAGATTGGTTAAGACTTTTGAGAAAAAGGCAGTAGTGTCGGCAGTTGACAAGGGAAAAAGGCCAATGGCTAGTCAGTCTAGTGTTCCTCCACCACCGCCACCACAGCCAGCTCAGAGACAACCCTTTCAGGTCACTCCTCAGTACACCAGAGACCCTAACTTTGTCCCTTTTAGAGAGAGATTGGCAAAACCATATCCATTTAAGAGGGAATCAGTTAAGAAGATTTTTAAGAGTTTGTTGAAGAAACCAGGTTTTCAGCTGCCAGAGGCCAGGAGGCCTGAAGATGAAAGTAAGAAAGATGATCCCAAGTATTGTCCATACCACCAGATGCTTAGTCACCCTCTTGAAGACTGTGTTGTGTTCAAAGATTGGCTTGAGAGGAACTACACCCAAGGTAACATCATAATTCCTAAGGAATACTTGGTCGGTCTAGAGAAAGCTTCCATTAAAACCATTTCAAGTAACTCTCTTAACTCTCCTTGTCTTGTTGAAGATGGTTGGGACATTGCTTTGTCCTGGGCACTTAAAAAGTCAATTAACAAGTCTTTTCGTCTTTTTCAATAGCTGACTACGATAGCCCAGGCCCCGACGTGGAAGGTTGACCTGGACGCTTCGCAGGAGATGTTGAGCCACTTTCCTCTCCAGTAGTCACAGGAACTACTGTTAAATGTTTAAAAGAAAAAGAAGTTGATTTTGTAGAGAGGAAGTATGTAGATGAGAGATGTATTAGGATGGCGGATGGGGGTGTTAAAACCGTCTCCCCTCTTTTGTTATCTGACTTTTACTTTGCCCCATCAAAGGCGAATGGTCAGAAGATGAATAAAAAACATCCTTCTGCTTCTGTCTTGATGATTAACCATGAAAATGAAATGCAAGTTGATGACTCTCATGTTTTAAATCAAAGTTCTGGTGAAGAAAGTCTTAATATCAAAGAAATTGACCTTCCCGAATCAGCTATTCAAGAAGAGGTCGAATGTGAAGCTTTATCAGAAAGTGATTTCCCTCAAATCAATTTTCAAGGAAGTCCTATCTTGATAGAACTTTCAGATTCTGACTCGCTTTCGGGAAATGATGATCGAACGCCTATGGTCTGTGTAGACGCTGCCCTAGTTTGCCCTCCCGAAGATATCGAGCAGCTGCAACTCCGCGAAGGTAAAGTCTTACCCCCTAGGCTTCCCCCTCAGGAGAAAGGCAAGCAAATTCCCCTTGAAGATTTAAATCCAAACTCCCCTCAGCAATCAGAATTTCCTCTAATTCCTCCGGGTTTTGAGTCCGTCGTTCCTAAGGTTTATTACAACGTTTTAGCCCATCTTAGGAAGTTGCCAGCAAAATTAAGTATTTACGACGCCCTCCTTCTCTCCAAAGAAATGAGGGAGTCTTTAATTAAAGCGCTTCTCGACCCCGAGATTTGCTTAACCCAGTTGGCTGCAACTTCAAAAGGTGAGGCATTCTACTTCAAAGAGGTTCCTGGAGTTACCTTTTCAGATGAAGATCTGCTCTTGAGAACTGCTGACCATAATCGTCTCCTTTACATTACTGTAGATGTGGGAAATTTTAAGTTATCAAGAGTCCTCGTTGATCCGGGTGCATCGGTCAACATAATGAACATAAAAACCCTCGCATACCTCAGAGTTGATACTAGCAAGCTCTCAACCGGTAGGTTGGTGCTTCGTGGGTTCAATGAAAAGGGCGAGAGGGCTTTAGGTTCAATCACTTTGCTCTTAGAAATAGGAGGCTCGAAAACTGAAGCTAAGTTTCATGTAATTGATTCGGCGATGTCCTTTAATGCCCTTTTAGGTAGACCTTGGATTCATGAATATAGAATGGTTCCATCTACCCTTCACCAATGCATCAAGTACCAACGAGATGGCATTGAACACGTGATTAAGGGTGATCTGCAACCATTTTCAATTCAAGAAATCGGGATCTACGAAGATGCTACATATTTTGTTCCAAAAGGGTCCTCGTCCCGCTCTAAGTTAGAGATCAAAATTGAGGAGAAATTGGTTGGACAAAAGTCCAATCAAGAAAAAGAAAAAGAAAAATTTGTTGATCAAGAAATGATACAATTAAGTAGTGAAGACGACTCTGACATCGTTGTCCTTAGGCCTCTAAACACATTACCTCAAAGAGGTGGGAGGATGGCCTTAAGGGCACGAGGTCGAGGCCGTGCTTCATCAGAGAGGAGAACAACACCTGTTTATATTGATTTGGAATCAGATTCCGACGTTGAGTCCAAAGATCACGGTGCTGCCTTCTCCCTCAATTATAAAAATACAAATACTTCTCCAAAATTTGATCTCACCTTAGAGGAGGACAGTGACATTGAGGAAGATAATGTAAAGGTGAAAAGTGACGAGCCTGAATTAACAATATACGAAAAGCTCAGTAGGAGGATTGAGGCCCTTTCTCTGACCCCACTGTCAGCTGGCAGGATTGCCGGGTTAGAAGTTAAAGTGGCCCCCAACTTGAACGGCGAAGTAAAGAAAGTCCATAAATTCTTTCCTGGCTCCTCCTCCGTAAGGGATGAAAGTGATGTAACCCTTGAGGAGGCAGATTTTAATGAATTAATGAAATTACCTTTCGACTACTTCCCTATTTGTGTGAAAAATACTTTTTTTAAAGGTCCGGTACCATACCGATGGACTAAGGGTCAGGCTAGATACCACGAAAATATTTGGCAAGCAAAAATTAAGAGTAATCCTACAAGTGGTATCGGCTTTGGAACTGTTAATTCATTCGATGACGATGAGTATTGCCTAATGATAACTTACCATCTTGAATCGCCAAATGTCCCTACAGATCCTTTCTGTGCTCTTGATGGGCTATGTTTGGAGACTTTAGATGATCCTGATGACCTTCAAGTTTGGGATGCACCCCCTGAATTAGAAGAAGAAATTAAATCGACAGTCGATGAGTTAAAAGAAATTAACCTGGGAACCGATGATGACCCCCGTCCAATCTTTATAAGTGCTCTACTAAGCGAGGGTGAAACCAAAGATTTGATTCAACTATTGTCTGAGTTTAGGGATTTCTTTGCCTGGACATACGATGAAATGCCAAGTTTACCTGCTGAGGTAGCGGTTCATAAACTTGGAGTTCGGCACGATGCCATTCCTGTCAAACAAGCTCCTCGACGCATGCACTTGGAAATCGAGCAACAAGTCATTTCTGAAATTAAGAAATTGGCCGAAGCTGGGTTTATTCGAGAGGAACAATACCCCTCTTGGGTGGCCAGCGTCGTGCTGGTCCGAAAGAAAAACGGTCAAATTCGGATTGGCGTCGATTATAGGGATCTGAATAAGGCATGTCCTAAGGACGAGTTTCCTCTACCAATACCAGAACTCATGGTGGACATTGCCTCCTCACATGCCATTTTCTCATTCATGGATGGCTCGTCGGGTTATAACCAAATCAAGATGGCCCCAGAAGATGAGAGAAATACTGCGTTCAGAACCCCTATTGGAATCTTTTGTTACAAGGTGATGCCATTTGGCTTAAAGAATGCCGGGGCAACCTACCAGCGGGCCATGACCCGTATCTTTGACGACTTAATTCATAATTAAGTTGAGTGCTATATTGACGATTTAGTTGTCAAGAGCAAGGTCAAAGAGGCTCACCTGTATGACTTAAGAATTGTATATGAGCGATTGCGCCGCTACGATTTGAAAATGAACCCCTTGAAGTGTGCCTTTGGCATCACCTCAGGGAAATTCTTGGGTTTCGTAGTGAGGCATCGCGGAATTGAGATTAACCCTGCTAAAATTGAAGCCATCTTAGATATGCCACCTCCTAAGAGCCTTACCCAGTTAAGGTCTCTACAAGGTAGATTGGCGTATATAAGGAGGTTTATTTCTAATCTTTCCGGGAGATGTCAACCATTTTCTGTCCTTGCAAAAAAAGACACTAAATTCGTATGGGACGAGAAGTGCCAAAATGCTTTCGATGACATTAAGCAATACCTTTCTAACCCACCGGTTTTGGCAGCCCCAATTCCGGGAAAGCCGTTAATTCTCTACACTGCAACCTTAGATGAGTCTTTGGGTGCCCTGTTGGCTCAAGTCAATGACGAAGGGAAGGAGAATGCTCTCTATTACCTTAGTCGAAGACTTCTTCCTACTGAAATTCGATACCCATCAATTGAAAAGCATTGTCTTGCTTTAGTTTTTGTAGCCCAGAAACTGAGGCACTACATGCTCTCCCACTCAGTCAGTTTGATTTCAAGAGTTAATCCTTTGCATATCTTATGACCCGACATACGTTGTCAGGATGTTTAGCCCGTTGGTCTATGATATTACTAAAATTTGAGATTACTTTCACTCCCCTTCGTGCTGTGAAAGGACAAGCCGTTGCCGACTTTTTGGCAGCACACCCACTGCCGGCAGACTGTCCTCTGAACGATGATTTACCCGACGAACAAATCATGAGTTTGAGGGAATCTGACGAGGCCGTCTGGGAATTGTATTTTGATGGAGCAGCATCCTCCCGTAGGAATGCGACTCAACAATCAATAATTCCTGGAAAGGCTGGAGTCGGTCTAATTTTCATAACGCCAGAAAAAGGAATGATGCATTTCTCCTACCATTTATCGGAGCCCTGCACAAATAATGAAGCTGAATACGAAGCTCTGATAACCGGTTTGGAACTTGCAATTCTAATGGAAATTAAAGAGATTAAGATCTTTGGAGATTCCCAATTGGTGATTAACCAAGTGGCCGGAACCTATAAAATCTTGAATCCTAATCTCCTAAGATACCACCAGTACACACTTCACTTGTTGGAACAAATTCCTACCGCCACTTTGTATAGGGTTCCCCGTGGAAGTAACTCCGCAGCGGATGCCTTAGCAAAACTTGCAAAGGAATTTGCATGTCCTTAGGAGGACTCCATCCCTATAGAGATTCAGGGTTGTAAAGCCCTCTCTCTTATAGATTTGGAACACATCAGTAAGACTTCCCTTCAGATCCTTTCTGCCTCTTCGACAACTGACGAAGAAGGCGATTGGAGGCGACCCTTAATCGACTACCTTAAAGAAGGGAAGCTTCCCCAGGATAAATCACTCTCCAACCAGATTAAGAAACGTGCCCTATCTTATGCACTAGTCAATAATTTATTATACCGTCGGTCCTTCGATCACATGTGGCTGCGCTGTTTAGACCAGCGAGAAGCCCTGAAGATTGTTAATGAAATTCATTCAGGACTATGCGGTGCACATCAATCGGGTCCAAAAATGAAATTGAAAATTAAAAGACTTGGATACTACTGGCCTACAATGATTGACGATTATATAAATACTGCAAAGCACTGTCATCAATGTCAGGTCCACGGTATGATTTTACATCAGCCGCCTAATGTGTTACACCCTACGATAGCCTCGTGGCCCTTCGAGAGTTGGGGCATAGATATCATTAGGCCGATTAACCCTCCCTCCGCGAGAGGTCATCGTTTCATATTAGCAGCGACTGATTACTTTTCAAAGTGGGCGGAAGCAATTCCCCAACGCAACTAACATCACACCATGTCTTAAAATTCTTTCGTGACCATATCGTATATCGATTCGGCGTACCCCACAGAATCGTATCCGATAATGGGTTCGCATTCAAGTCTACAAAAATCAACAATTTTGTAAGACGCCATAATATTGATTGGAGATACTCGACGATCTATTACCCTCGGGCAAATGGATTAGCCGAGGCCTTCAACAAGACCTTAGTGGAAATTGTTAAAAAGACCCTTGATAATAACAAACGACAATGGGATGAACGGTTGGCGGAAGCTCTGTGGGCCTATCGTACCACTTATAGAACCCCGACCCAATCCACCCCATTTGCACTAGTGTATGGATCTGAGGCCGTTCAACCCCTGGAGATACAAATCCCTTCGCTCAGGATTGCAGTTCAGAATCAGATTACAAATGAACAAAATGCAAAACTGCGGCTGGAAGAACTCGAAGGCCTTGAAGAGCGATGTCTCTAAGCTCAACAAAGTTTAGAGTTATATAAATCTCGTATGGTTCAAGCCCATGATAAGCTAGTGCGACCTAGGACCTTCCAAGCGGGAGACTTGGTGTGGTCCTTCGGAGGCCTATCTTAGCCCATCGAAAGTTGGGAGGCAAATTTGAACCTACTTGAGAAGGACCCTTCGTCATAGAGACTGTCTACGAAGGAGGCTCGTATCAGTTAGTAGATTGTAAGGGAAATCACCCAATGCTACCTGTCAATGGGCATTTCCTTAAGAAATACTATGCTTGATGTAGCTCGTTATGTCAATTAATGAAATTTTCCTTCTTGATTCGCAACCCGGTTCTTTCCTTTTTAAATTCTTTTATTTTTTAACGCTCTTCGCCTTCTCCTTAGGGTCGGACCGTCCCCTCCCTTAGGATCGCACCCGCTAGTGGTGGAGTACGCCCTTTGTGGCACCACCCTAGCATTTGACTTAGGGATTAGTGATGGAGTATGCCCTTCGTGGCACCATCCTAATTCACACTCGCTAGTGGTGGAGTACGCCGTTCGTGGCACCATCCTAGTTTGCCAGTTTCGGTCCTCTGTGTGGAGCAAGTTTCCTCCCCACATGACCATTCGCTAGTGGTGGAGTACGCCCTTCGTGGCACCATCCTAGTTTTCCAGTTTCGGTCCTCTGTGTGGAGCAAGTTTCCTCCCCACATGACCATTCGCTAGTGGTGGAGTATGCCCTTCGTGGCACCATCTTAGTTTGCCAGTTTCAGTCCGCTGTGTGGAGCAAGTTTCCTCTCCACATGACCATCCCAGTTAATTTGCCTATTTGGAGTAAGTCTTCTATCAACATCCTATAGGCCTAAGGTTGGGTGATGCCCTTCCTTAGACCCAAGGCTAAGTTTTCCCTACCTTGATTTCCAGTTGATCTGTCTACTAGGAGTAAGTCTTCTATCAGCATCCTGTAGACCTAAGGTTGGGTGATGCCCTTCCTTAGACCCAAAGCTAGGTATTCCCAACTTTGGTTTCCAGTTAATTTGCCTATTAGGAGTAAGTCTTCTATCAGCATCCTATAGGCCTAAGGTTGGGTGATGCCCTTCCTTAGACCCAAGGCTAGGTATTCCCTACCTTAGTTTTCCAGTTGATCTGTCTACTAGGAGTAAGTCTTCTATCAGCATCCTATAGACCTAAGGTTGGGTGATGCCCTTCCTTAGACCCAAAGCTAGGTATTCCCTACTTTGGTTTCCAGTTAATTTGCCTATTAGGAGTAAGTCTTCTATCAACATCCTATAGGCCTAAGGTTGGGTGATGCCCTTCCTTAGATCCAAGGTTAGGTATTCCCTACCTTGGTTTCTTCAGTTCTCTTGCCTACTAGGAGTAAGTCTTCTATCAGCATCCTATAGGCCTAAGGTTGGGTGATGCCCTTCCTTAGACCCAAGGTTAGGTATTCCCTACCTTGGTTTCTCCAGTTCTCTTGTCTAGTAGGTATAAGTCTTCTATTAGCATCCTATAGACCTAAGGTTGGGTGATACCCTCCCTTACACTCTTAAGATTCTACTTCTATTCGGTCAACGCCAATGTGTGTAGTAGAAGTTCCTTCTATCACACACATTGGGGGTCCATTTGTTAACCTCATTTTTGTATGAGGTCACTAAGGCCCTTCCAAACTCCAGATCAATCCTAGATCCTAGGATCCCCTCTAGACTTTAAGATTCTTTCCTAGAACAAAACCTTAAGGCCTACTCTAGAGCTTAAGACTCTTTTCTAGATCCAAGACCTTAGGGCCTACTCTAGAGCTTAGGATTCTTCCATATCCAAATTCTAGAGCCCCTCTAGATCCTAGATCTTAGAATTCTTCTAAACCCTTTGATCAACTCCAACCTCAAATCAATCCCTACCTTTGATCAACTCCAACCCCTAATCAATCCTTACCTTTGATCAACTCCAACCTCTAATCAATCCCTACCCTTGATCAATTCAAATCTCAAACTCCATTCAATTCAAATCCAAATTAATTCAAGCTTCAAACACATCCAAGCTTTGACCCAATCAACTTGAGAATCCAAACTTCAATTTAGACTTTGATCCTACCTTTAATCTAGCTTTGACCCTATCCATTCATTAACAATCATCGCATGATTGTAAATGATTTGGATATTTCAATATTAAGCATTCAAACTTGAAATCCATTCCAAAACCAGAAATCCAGACTCAAATCCAAAGTCTTAAGGCCCTGTCCTAAAGACCTTTTTCAAAGATTTTCAAACATCTCAAAACCCTGTCAAATGACCTCTGATTCAGGGTCTATCACTTGCAAAGTGATAAGACATGTCTCTAGAGGTTACCCTCCAATTTTGTGCCCATTCTGAAGTACCTAACCCCAGAATCTAAATTAAAATCCAAAGGCTATAAAACTTTCAAATATTTACAGCCTATGCCATTGGACCTAACACCTTGAAGATTTTGATCTTGGAGCCCTCATCAAAGCCTCCAATCACTTCCTGACCCTTGATTGTAACCCATTGAGCAGTAAACTACATTTTATTTAGACCCATTTTTGACCATAGTTGACCAATGGGTCAAAATTGACCAAAATACCCCTATGGGAATTTCAAATGCCCATTTCAATCCAAATCAACTCCAAATTCTTTGAAACCACTTTCAACAAGTTTCAAATACCAAACCCAACTTGTTGAGCTTAAGTCCAAACCTTGGGTCAACCTGGTTGACCAAGTCAACCAAGTTTGACCCATACACCCCTTCTCCTTCAAATCCTTGAATCAAGTCCATTCCAAGTCCTTTTGAATGTAAGGGATGACCCCTTGGGTACCCAAGAGACCTCTCTTGGAGGCCCAACCCTTGGGCTCACTTGGGTTAGCCATATAGCTTGACCCAAGTGACCAAAGAGAGGTCTCCCTTGAGCCATCTCTTAACCTTAATCAAATTGAATCCAAATCAAGGTGTCATTGGGTTCCCATTGACCCAATACACCTTCCTTGACCAGCCCAACCCTTGAGCTCACTTGGGTCAAGAGTTAGGCTAATCCAAAGTGCCCAAGATCACTTGGGATTGAGCCAATTCTCAACCTAAGCCCAATTGAACTCTATCAACACCTCCCATAGGTGGCCCTAGGTCCAACACACCTCCTCCAGCCAGCCCATGCTCTTGGCTAACCTGGGTCAGGTTTTAGGCTAACCCAAAGTAGCCATTAACACATAGACCCGAGCCATCTTCCAACTCAGATCAAATTGGACCCAATTGCCACTTGCTTCGGGTCCACCAGACCCAGACCCACTTCCCACCTCAAGCCCAAGGTCTGGCCTGACCTGGGTTGAGCCCAAATTGACCCGAACCGAGCAGATTTGGATCAACCAGAGCCAGCTTTTAACCAGACCAAATTAAATCCAATTGCCACTTGCATTGAGTGCACCAGACCCAAACCTATCTCCCATACCAAACCTAAGGTCTGGCCTGACCTGGATCGAGCTCAATTCGACTTGAACCGAGCAGGTTTGGGTCCAACCCAGTCACCAACTCAATCCAGACATTCTCAGGCCAAATTGACACCACCCCTGACTCCAGCATGTCCCATCGCCTCCCTAGTCAACCCGAACCAAACCATGGCCGGCGGTGTTGGAACCAATAGAAAATGAGTTCCGGTGGTCCCCCCAAGACAACTCCTGGATCAAAGCTGCTGCCCACCGATTTGATCCCCACGACCTCCCTAGGACGTCGCCATCTTCCACCTGGCAGCAATCCGAGCCCCCTCCAGCTCAATCTCGGCCGTCCAAGCTCGTAAAAGGTGGCCGAATAGGATTTTGTTTAAGTTTTGTTGTAAAATTTCAAAAATAACAAAAAGATTAGAACTTCTATTTAGGGTTACTTTTTATTGAGAAAAAGTTTTTCACAATTCACCCCCCCCCCCTCTTGTCATTTAGTAATTTCATCTGGTATCAGAGCTTTTTTTTCAAAAATAATGTTTTAGAAAACCTTGAAAAAATGATCATGTCGAATTTTGGTAATCGTAACACTGCGGAGGGTTATTCAATAACTCGTCCACCACTTTTTGATAACATTCCGTTTGATTTCTGGAAAATTAGAATGTCTACATTTTTGCAATCTATAGATTACCGCATGTGGATGTTAGTAAATGATGGGTATGTTGTACTGTTTAAAACTGTTAATGGTTTGAAAACTCCTGTACCTTTTAATGAATGGAGCAATGAGGATAGGGAGTTAGCCCAACTAAATGCTAAGTGCTTAAACTGCTTTTTTTGTGCATTGAAATCTGAGGACTATATGAGAGTATCTATCTGTGTTTCTGGTAAGGAGATTTGGGATAGGCTGTGCATTACATATGAAGGAACAAACGAAGTAAAATAGTCTAGGCTTAACATTCTACTGCATGATTATGAATTATTCCGTATGAAACCTAGCGAAATAATTTCTGACATGTACACTAGGTTCACCCAAATCGTGACATCCTTGCATGCATTAGGTAGAGAAATTTCAAATTCTGAGAAAGTGAATAAAATTCTTAGATGCCTATCTAGTTCCTATGATGCTAAGATAACTGCTATCACTGAGTCCAAAGACCTTAATGTTTATTCTATTGATAACCGCCTTGGGTCACTCATTGCATACGAGCAAGGAGTGAGCCAAAGGCAAAGTGATGCAGGTTTAAAGAAAAAAGAGCGGATGGTGGCATTAAAAGCTAGCAACTCAGAAAGTGAAAGCTCTGCAGGGGAGGAAGAGGATGAGATAGCACTGATGACCCGACAGTTCAAAAATTTCCTGAAGAGAAAAAAGAAGCGTCATCAGAACAGCTGGAATAAAGGTAAAAGCTCAAGGTCCAATAAGGTTTCATCTGATATAATTTGTTTTGAGTGCAGGAAGCCAGGTCACCTTCGAGCAGATTGCCCCAATCTGAAGAGTCAACCAACTAAGGAGAAAGGAGATGATGAAGCAAAATACAAGAAAGGAAAGACAAAGACACAGAAAGCTTTTTGGGCCGACTCTGCCTCAGAATCATCAGAAGAAGAAGCAGAGGAGGAGGTAACTAACTTGTGTCTTATGGATAACGATAACCTTGATCAATCAGATCCAGACGATGTATGTCAACTTTCATATGAAGAATTGTTGCTTATTTCTGAGAATATCCATGACTCGTATAGGAAGTTGAAAAAGATGCATGCTAAGCTTAATGTTGAATTTAGTTCTTTACAAACTAAGCATGCTAACTTAGTTAAGGAAAGTTCTGATTTAGATAGAGATCATATGCTACTTCTTGATGAGTTTAATGCATTAAATAAGAAGCATATTGAACTAATTGAATCGCATGAATCCTTAAAAACATCGCATATTGAACTAGATGTAGAGTTTGAAAAACTAACGGTAGTAGCAAAGGAGATAGATCATAATGAGCATTTGTTATTCTGGCAAGTCGATGGATTGACATATCAAAATAATACATTTAAACAAAGAATCAAAGAACTAGAAGAAAATATTGCATCACTCACAGGCCAACCTAGAAAACCACCAACACAGCATGCATCACAAAACTTTAGGAAGAGACACCACCACCAACATAGATTAGTAAACCCATTTCTTGGTGTTAGGTGTTTCTCTTACGGCATGGTAGGTCACATAGCCCGCACATGCACAATTCACCATAGGACACACTTAGTATGGAGATCTAAACTGCATACATCTCATTCATGCAAGCATAAGGAGGAACCCAAACTCACTTGGGTTCCCAAATATAATATTTGAATGAAATTGTAGGGATGCTCTCACAAAAGACCTAGTGAGAGCATGTGGTACCTAGATAGTGGCTGCTCGCGACACATGACTGGAGATATGAAGAAGTTCATCCTATTGGAGACCAAAACTGGAGGCAAAGTAACGTTGGGAGACAACACTACCGGGAAGGTGATAGGCTCAGGTATCGTTGGTAATGCTAAAAATTTTTTAATTGAAAATGTCTTACTAGTTGATGGTTTGAAACATAATTTACTTAGCATTAGTCAACTGTGTGACAAAGGTTTTGATATTAAATTTTTATCTGATTGATGCCTAATTAGTTTATTTGATAAACTAGTGTTAGAAGGAAAACAAATGAACAATGTTTACATGTTAGACCTTAATTGCATTGATAGCTCAAATTCATTCTGTTTGAAAACAATAGTTGATGACTCGTGGCTATGGCATAGGAGACTATGCCATGCTAGTATGAAAACTCTTAGAAACATCACTCAGAAAAACCTAGTCAGAGGTGTACCTAAGTTAGACTTTACCAAGGATCACTTATGTGATGCTTGCCAACTAGGAAAATAAGTCAAATCATCCTTTCACTCAATTAGAGATGTGATCACCTCTAGGCCACTAGAAATTCTACACATGGACTTATTTGGACCCGTTAGTACAGCCAGTCTAGGTGGAAAGAATTATGGATTTGTGATTGTAGATGACTTCACTAGATTTACTTGGGTAAGATTCTTAGAACACAATAATGAGTCTTTTGAGGACTTTAAAGTATTCTCCACATGGGTTCAACGAAAATTAGGTTGTGAAGTATCAACAATCCATAGCGATCATGGTGGAGAGTTCCAAAATGATAGGTTTGAGTCATTCTGTCAAGAGATAGGAATAGAATACAATTTCTCAGCCCCTAGAACACCCCAATAAAATGGTATAGCAGAAAGGAAGAATAGAACTTTGGTAGAAGCTGCTAGGACAATGTTAGCGGAGTATACCCTTCCTAGATACTTTTGGGCAGAAGCAATCAACACAGCCTGTTATGTTTTAAACAGAGTAAACATTAGATCGAAGCTGAATAAAACTCCATATGAACTCCTTAAGGGTAGGACACCAAACCTTTCACATTTACATGTCTTTGGGTGCAAGTGCTTCATCTTGAATAATGGCAAACATCCTTTAGTAAAATTTGATCCCAAGTCTGATGAGGGTGTCTTCTTAGGTTATTCTTCTGTAGGTAAGGCCTATAGAATTTTTAATAAGAGAACCCTTATAGTAGAAGAATCCACCCATGTGGTATTTGATGAATCAGATAAGCCCTTAGAATCTAAAATTGAAGATGATGAAATAGAGGCAATTCAAGGAGTAGAGACTACGACCTTAGGAGAAAGGGTTGAACCTCGGGAAGATTTGCCTAGAGAATGGAGATATTCTTCTAGTCATCCTAAAGAGTTAATTTTAGGAGACCCTTCAGAAGGTGTAAGAACTAGGCATGAAAATAGGAAGGAGGTTAGTCACTCAGCATTCATCTCTATGATAGAACCTACAAGTGTAGATCAAGCCTTAGGAGATGAATTTTGGATTCTAGCAATGCAAGAAGAGCTGAACCAATTCACCAGGAATGATGTTTGGGAGTTAGTCAAGAGACCTAAAGAACAAAGTGTTGTTGGAACAAAATGGGTCTTCAAGAATAAGGTGAATGATTCAAGAACAATAATAAGAAATAAAGCAAGACTAGTAGCTAAGGGGTACAACCAAATTGAGGGGATAGACTTTGAAGAAATCTTTGCCCCGGTTGCTAGACTAGAAGCCATAAGAGTGCTCTTAGCTTTTGCTTGCTTCAAGAACTTTAAGTTATATCAAATGGATGTAAAGAGTACATTTTTGAATGGGGTAATTAAGGAAGATGTCTATGTTGAGCTACCCCCGGATTTGAAAGTTCACAATTTCCAAACCATGTATTTAAATTAAAGAAGGCACTGTATGGATTAAAGCAAGCACCTAGAGCATGGTACGAAAGACTTAGCTCATTTCTCTTGGATAGAGGATTTAAAAAGGGTAGTATATATACTACACTATTTTTACAAAAGGTCAAAGAAGAAATTCTCATTGTTCAAATATATGTGGACGACATCTTGTTTGGATCTTTGGATAAAAACTTATGCGATGAATTTTCAAAAATAATGAGTAATGAGTTTGAAATGAGCATGATGGGAGAACTTAATTACTTTCTTGGCTTTAGTGTAAAACAAATGGATAATGGAACTTTTCTTAGCCAATCAAAGTATATTAAGGATATTTTAAAGAAATATGAAATGGATAGTGCAAAACCCATGAACACCCTGTTGACCTCATTTTTGTATGAGGTCACTAGGACCCACCTGGGTTTTATTTTGGTGACCTAATGATCGACAAGTTCTCACTTGTCGATCATATGGGTCCCAAACATATCCCATTCAACTCTTAATCAAAGTTCCAATTAACTTTCAATCATCCAATTTTTTATCTATATTTTGATTAGTTAACCTTTTAATCATCATCGCCTACAATACAATTTGTGATCGACCTCATTGCTCTTCTTTGAAATCAACATTGAACTGTATATATATATATATATTAATTAAGATCGATTTGAGTGCACACATTACATTTGGCTATATCTAGTTCTATTTGAGCCAATTTGAGTCCTATGACACCGTCGTCAATTGTGAAGTTGAGTTAATTTATTATTATTTTGAGTTGAGCGAAATCTAGATTAATCAAAATCCTTGAATTTTCTTCAAACAAAATTTAATCAAGCGCATTCGAGATGATTTGAATTAATTTTGATGAAAGTTTATCGTCAACGGCTTCGATTGAGTTAATTTAATATGTCTTGGCTTAATTTAAATCTAGTCAACGTTAATTATCTTTGAATGACTTTGAATAATTAATTTAAGACATAAATCTAGAAAAACTTTAATGTTTTTTTTTATCCATCCTTTTGTTATAATTTGACACCTAAATATCCCTCAACATCCTCTAAACTTCAGCCCTTTAATTTCTCAAAAAAATCAAGCATTTAATTTTGACCTTTGGATTGGAAATGGAGGGCTAGATATGGCTTGCTGGCTATCTCATTCCCATAAAGCAGCCACCTTAGAGAGAGGAGCTGGCGATCCACATTTTGAGGCTGCTAGGGCCAGCTGGAAGGGAACTAGGGCGACTCTCATCTCACGCCTCCAAGCAGCCGCCTCCTTGCTTCTCTCCATCCATCCAAAAAGAGGAAGAAGACGAAAAGATCCGGTCAAGAGGAGTTGCTCCTAGGGTCGGACAAGACTTTAGTTCCTTGAAATGAAGGCTGGAGTAACCCACATTGAAGGGCTGCATGAAGGCTGGACGGATCTATCCAAGAGCAGTGGTTTGTGCGATCCAAGTGAGGAGATCCGATGATTTGAGGGAGCAGCTTGGTTTTCACGATTTTCATTCCCTCAACCCTTGCTGCAGCTCAGACGCCTCTCCCTTGACATCTCCTAAGTCTGATTGCTTGAAGGAGTGGAGTACTTAGCTGTTTGCTCGCTGTTGCTGTTCAAGGAAGAAGAAGACTTAAAGATCTGTTACAAAAGAGTTGTTGCTAGGCTCAGCCGAGACTAGAGTTCTTGGAAATGGAGGCTGCTCTCATTCACCAGGGACGGCTGACTCATTTAAGCTGAACCGAGCAAAGGAAAGAGGAATCACTAAGTTTAATAAGCTAGGAAAGCTTGCTCTGTAGAGGAGAGCTGTGTTTGCTGCTGCCACGTTCTCGAGTTTACATCTTCTCTATTTGCTTCATGAGACAGCTAACAACAACATTAGCTTATGGGGTTTATAGGATTGATTTACTGGAGAATGATTAACTTAATGTGGCTTTTATTGACGTTGGTTAAGCTAGGAAACCTTATTCACTATGTCAGAGGAAGTCCAACCTATCTAATGACATCTTCATTCCAAGAGAGATGCATTACATGGAGTGCAGGCCGAGCCAAACAAGGGAAAGGAAGAGTCCACTTCTCCAAGAAGCTCACACGCCCCCAGGCTTCCACTCACAAGCTAGATTTCCCCTTGTTCTGGCTAAGGCCGAACCAAGCAAATAAGCAAGAGCTGCTCTCATTTTCAAGCTGTTGCACTCCAACCGTCCAAGCAGGGAAGTGAGGGATTATTCTATGCTTCGGCTATAAAAAAAAGGGGTTAATGGTTGCTTCATCTCCTAGCTACGACAATTCATATAAGAAAGAAATAGAGTTCCTGCTAGAAGAACAGGTGAAGAAACTGTTTAAAAGGAAGAATGAACTATGCTACTTATCTCTCAAAAATTAAAGTTTCTCCAAGAACCAGTAAAAACAAGAAACTAAAGCATATGGATGCTGGATGGGCTCAAGCAAGCATCCATCTCTCCTTAACAGTCCTTTGGATCCTTCGTGCACCAACCATGGCGGTATGGCCAATACTACTTCACTATTGAACTTCTATTCCTTTAACATTATTTCCACTGTAGCGATATTTTGATCCATTGCTTAAATTTTCTAAAGCTTATGTATATAACATAAGTCTTGTTAAATTAATTCAACTGTCAATATTTTGTGTGCACATTCTTAATATATAGTGCAGTTGTCGCATTATATATATATATATAATATATATATATATATATAATATATATATATATTATATATATATATAAATATATATATTATATATATATTATATATATATATATATATATTATATATATATATTCATATTTTCTTGGTTAGAGGATGCTTCAGAATACGACCTTTCCACGGCTTTCTAGATATAGAGGGTTTGATTATTATTATTATTATTATTATTTATATGTTTGCTTAGACCGTCTATTGTTAGGATGTAGAC